>OZ014522.1:467498438-468098438 GCA_963966055.1 Lathyrus aphaca | reverse complement strand
AAGCATAGCATTTTCACTAACCATTTCAAGGACCAAAGGATTTATCTTTGTTCTTTGTTGCAGGTCATGGCTTCTGCTCGTAGAAACACTATCAGGATCAACTTTGTAGGGATACCTGCTAAGCTTAAAGAGCTGGTTTCTCTAGTGTCTGAACACTCCCAGTTCATCAAGAGACATGGTCACCTATTGGATCTAGTCACCTCAGGATTCAACGAAGACATGATGAGTGTTCTGTTTCAGTTCTTTGATCCTAAGCACCATTGCTTCACATTCCCCGACTATCAGCTGGTTCCAACAATGGAAGAGTTCTCTAAACTTCTGGGTATACCTATTCTTGATCAAAGACCCTTCACAGGCTTGGAGAAGGAGCTTAAACCAGAGGTTATTGCTGCAGCTCTACATCTGAAGAAGTCTGACATTGTTCTAGAAACGAGAAGCGGAGTTAAGGGTATTTTTGCCTAGGTGTTGATAGAGAAGGCTCAAGTGTTCTTGAAGGCTATTAGCTATGATGCTTTTGAGGAGATCTTAGCCTTGTTGATTTATGGCTTAGTGTTGTTCCCCAATCCTGATCAGTTCATAGACGTTCATGCCATCAACATATTTCTGAGTCACAATCCAGTGCCTACATTGCTTGGAGACATTCTGCATTCTCTCCATACTCGTACTACAAAGGCACGAGGAACTCTGATGTGTTGCATACCTCTATTGTCTAGGTGGTTTATTTCTCATCTTCCTCGATCAGTGATGAAGAATGAGCAAGGGTTCAGGTGGTCCAAGAGGATTATGTCACTCTCTCATTCAGATATCCATTGGTGCTCCAAATATATGGAGAATGTCACCATCATTGACCGTTGTGGGGAGTTTCCTAATGTGCCACTCCTAGGCATACGAGGAGGCATTACTTACAACCCTTCCTTAGCTTTACAACAGTTTGGTTATGCTCGGAGTGATGGTCCTCATGACATGTTGATTCAGGGTATTGTGTTTGACTACGACAACGATCTGCAAGGTTACCGTTAGAGGTTCATACGAGCATGGGGAAAAGTGAACAAGGTTGACAGCAAGACTCTGGAGCCTAAGTACACTATTCCTATGGAAGCTTATCTCAGATGGGTGCGATCTCGTGCTCAGACTCTCATGATGTCATATCCTGCCATCCTGCCAGTTACTATGGATCCTGTTGCTGAAGGAGATACCTCTTACACCATCCTTCACCCAGACATGCCCACTGACATGGAAGACTTACAGAGGTCCTGGATCCAGTTGAAGGAGCAAAGGGATACTTTCGAGGCTCACTACAAAGCAAGTCAAGAAATAATCTTGGAGTTAACAAAGCAACTTCACGAGGAGCGGAATCTCAACTCATACCTCAACACAAAGAGGAAACGTCCATGGGAGACTTAAAACCCCATCCTTTGTATTTATTTCATTTCATTTTGTAAGCCCAAAGGGCAAACAAATTTATTACTAATAAAAGTTTACTTTCGTGGTTGTTTAAGCAAATTTAAATCTTGTGGTCCTTGAAAACATTGCATATGCATTTACATATCATACCACTGCATCACAGGTTTATTGTGCACAGGTTTCTTATCTTCTCACTGTTTATTTCAGCAATGGCTCTTGAACAAACAGTTAAAGATCTTCAGGCACAAAATGCACAGTTCCAAGAGCTGATCTTGAACTTGTCCAAGGGGCAAGATGAATTGAAGACACTGCTGGCCAAGAAGACTAAGAAGACTAGAAGGTCAGGTGGCCTGATCAACATGGGAAGAAGGTTCAGGGGTCCTGTCAAGACCAAGGAACAAGTTGAAGATTATGAGTCTGAAGAGTCTGAGAAAGAGGGAGGCAGACTCCATAATACAATGGGGGACTCTGATTCTGAAGCTAACTATTATCATGAGCCTAATGAAGATAAGTTCAAGATGCTGATGGATAGAATGGATGCTATGGAATTGCAAAAGTCTTCTGGGATGGATTTTGAAGACCTGAGTTTGATATCTGGGGTGGTCATACCCATTGGTTTTAAGGTTCCTACTTTCGTAGTGTATGATGGTGTTTCTTGTCCCAAGCTGCATTGGAGGTCTTACGTCCGGAGAATCCAACCCCATACTGCTAATAAGAAGTTGTGGATCCATTTCTTCCAAGAGAGTTTATCTGGAGCTCAATTGGAATGGTACTATCAGTTGGAGAGTGTCAACATCCGTGATTGGAATGATCTTGCTGAAGCCTTCTATAAGCAATATCAATACAATGCTGATCTAGCCCCTACTCGCATGCAACTGCAAAGCATGTCTATGGGTGCTAAAGAAAATTTCAAGGAGTATGCCCAGAAGTGGAGAGACTTAGCTGGAAGAGTGCAACCCCCTCTAACTGACAGGGAGTTAGTTGATATGTTCATGTGTACATTGAATGGTCCTTTTTACAGTCATCTCATTGGAAGCTCATCATCTGGCTTCACTAAGTTGATAATGACAGGAGAGCGCGTAGAAAGTGGTATAAAGAGTGGCAAGATCCAAGTGGGTGCTTCTTCATCCAGTACTACAAAGAAGCTCCCTAGTGGGAAGAAAGAGTCAAATGTTGTTTATGGTCAACCTGATCGTAATAGGAGGCATCAGTCTGTGAGTGCAGTTCATATCTCCAACCCAACTTCTGCAACACCAGAGACACCACAGGGAAATCAACAGAGGAATAGAAGGCAGTTCACTAAGATCAACATGTCACTGGCCCAAGCCTTGCAACACTTGTTGAAGGGTGAACTTATCACTTTGAGGGACCCTCCTCAGAATCCCAATGTTACCTCTCCCAGGTACAATCCTAATGCGCGATGTGCATATCATTCGAATTGTCAGGGACATGATACCAATAGTTGATGGGTGTTGAAGAACACAATTCAAGATATGATTGATGCTGGAGAAATTGAGTTTGATCCTCCGGGTACTCCAAATGTGATTACTGCTCCCATGCCAAATCATGAGAAGACTGTCAATGCTATTGATGAAGATTCACATATTTCCTCAGTTGCAGATTTAACTACACCATTGTCTGTTATTAAGAAGAAGTTAGTACAAGCTGGGTTCTTTCCAGGTTGTCGTGAAGATTGTGTCTATTGTGCCTATAAGCCGGATAGTTGCTGGAGGTTGAAGGACGGAATTCAACGCCTCATGAATAATTACACCATAGTATTTGAGAGGACACCACCTTCTGTGGAGAGTATGGTGGATCATATAACTAAAGGTGCGAAGATTGAAGAGGTAGATATGGTTGATAAAGTGCCGGTAAGTATCACTTCCAAGGGACCTGTCAAAATCACCCATAAGGGTCCAATTAAGATTACTGCTGAAGGCCCTGTGAAGATTGTTGCTGAAGCTAGAGTGGCTCCTATGGTCATTACCACTCCTAGTCCTATTCCGTATACTTCTGATAAAGTTGTGCCTTGGAATTATGGGTCCGACGTTTATATCCATGGTGTTAAGCAGGAACCCTTAGCTGATACGCCAGTTGCTGATGCGAACCTTGATGTTGATAATATTGCTGGATCTAGTAAGATCACCCGAAGTGGAAGAGTTTTCTCTCCTCCAATTACCTCCAAGAATACAATTACTCCAGCTACTACCTCCACCACTGATGCTCGGGGCAAAGGTCCTGTTATTGAACCTATACCAACTGATGTGCCAGTTGCTGATGATCTCTCTAAGTAGATGGAAGAAGTATTGAAGATCATTCGCAAGAGTGATTATGACATTGTTGATCAATTGGGGCATACTCCCTCCAAGATTTCCATGCTGTCTTTATTGTTGTGTTCTGAGGCTCATGCCAAGGCCTTGATTAAATTTTTGAAGACTGCTCACGTACCCAATGAGATTTTTGTAGACCATTTTGAATTGTGTTGTACACTTGACCTATGATAATGGGTTAGGTTTCTCCGATGCTGATTTGACTCCGGCCAAAAGGGATCATAACAGGGCTCTACATATCTCTATTGAATGCAGGGGCACTACCCTGTCACATGTATTAATAGACAATGGTTCCTCTCTGAATGTGTTGCCCAAAGAAGTCCTGAATAAGCTTAGTCCTGAAGAAGCTGTGTTGAAGCCCAGTAATATAGTTGTGAAGGCTTTTGATGGTTCAAGAAGAGTGGTGCACGGAGAAATTGATCTCCCAATCAAAGTGGGTTCTCAGGTCTTCAATGCTACTTTTTATGTAATGGATATTCGTTCGTCGTATTCTTGTTTGCTTGGGCGTCCCTGGATCCATGGGGCAGGAGCTGTAACTTCTACTTTACATCAGAAGCTGAGATATCCAGTAGAAGGAAAAGTTGTCACTATTTATGGAGAGGAAGGACATATAGTTAGCCATGTGAACACCTTTAAATATCTTGAAATGGAAGGTGAATATGTTGAAACTCCGTGCCAGACGTTCGAAGTGGTTCCTTGGTTTGTTAATAATTATGAAGCTCCTCCTGTTGTCAAGAAAGTTCATGTGGTCACCAGAGTACCTCCTACAATGGCCTCCCTCAAAGATGCTAGAGCTGTGGTGGATGAAGGTGGTTGTACTATTTGGGGTCAGCTTCCTGACATTCCTTACAAGTCTGACAAGTTTGGTTTGGGTTTCACTGCAGAGTCCCAGAAGGCTGTTCGTCGTGCTCGTGCTGTTCATATCACCAATCAGGGGATTATGAAAGATCAGATCAATGCTGTAGATGACTATGATAAAGACTACAACTTGGATGCTTGGATTTTTCCTACTGTGGGTGCTGGGCTCAATAATTGGAAGGCTGAAGATGTTGTTCCTATCTCCTTTAGTCAGGAGTAAATACTATTACTGTGTTGTTACTTTTAAAAGTTTGTAATTTTTGAACAATTAAAACTCTTAAGCCTTGTGCCTTACCCGAGGTACAATGGTGTGTTTGTTACGGGATGTCATTTCATTTGCATACTTCATTCAATAAAAATCAGTGGACGTTTCGTTTTCGTAGATATTGTGTTCCTTGTCTTTCTTTTCCTTTATTTTTATTTTATCATCTATGTGTTCTTACACACACCCACATCACTAAAATGCAGATCCTCATCCACTCTGGATCCTGTTGATAACAGTTCTACTATTGCCAATTATAATTTCGAGAATCTGATCTATCAAGCTGAAGATGGAAATGAGGACGATTGTGAAGTACCTGTAGAGCTTGCTAGGTTGTTACAACAAGAAGAGAAAGCTATACAGCCACATGAAGAGCCAGTCGAAGTTGTGAATCTGGGAACTGAAGAAAACAGGAAAGAGGTCAAGATAGGGGCTGAATTAGAGATAGTGTCAAGAGCAGATTGATTCAGATGTTACATGATTATGTGGAGATCTTTGCTTGGTCTTATGAAGATATGCCAGGATTGGATACAAACATTGTAGTTCATCGTTTACCAGTAAAAGAAGATTGTCGTCCAAAGAAGCAGAAGGTTCGTCGCATGCGTCCTAAAATGTCAGAGAAAATTAAGGCAGAGGTAATGAAACAGTTTAATGCAGGGTTCTTAGCTGTGACTTCTTATCCTCAATGGGTTGCAAATGTGGTGTCGGTACCTAAGAAAGATGGTAAGGTACGTATATGTGTAGACTACAGGGATTTGAACAAGGTCAGCCCCAAAGATGACTTTCCACTTCCTCATATTGATGTTCTGGTAGACAACACTGCTCAACATAAGGTATTCTCTTTTATGGATGGTTTCTCTGGTTACAATCAAATCAAGATGGCACCTGAAGATATGGAAGACAACATTTGTTACACAGTGGGGCACTTTTTGTTATAAGGTGATGCCATTTGGTTTGAAGAATGCAAGGGCAACATATCAGCGTGCTATGGTGGCTTTGTTTCATGACATGATTCATCATGAGATAGAGGTGTACGTGGATGATATGATAGCCAGGTCTCAGAATGAAGAGCAACATCTTGATCATTTGCATAAGTTGTTTGAGAGGTTGAAGAAATACAAGCTGAGATTGAACCCAAACAAGTGTACTTTTGGAGTTAGATCTGGTAAACTCCTGGGTTTCATTGTCAGTGGAAAAGGTATTGAAGTAGATCCTGCAAAAGTGAAAGCTATATGAGAGATGCCAGCTCCCCGTACTGATAAGGAAGTTAGAGGTTTCTTGGGACGATTGAATTATATTGCAAGATTTATTTCCCAATTGACTACCACCTGTGAGCCAATCTTCAAGTTGTTGAAGAAAGATCAGGTGATGGAATGGAATGATGAGTGCCAGACTGCCTTTGATGAAATCAAGAAATATCTCCTAGAACCTCCAATTTTGATGCCACCAGTTGATGGAAGACCCTTAATTATGTACTTAACAGTGTTAGACAACTCAATGGGGTGTGTATTGGGGCAACATGACGAGTCTAGTCGAAAAGAGCAGGCAATATACTACCTTAGCAAAAAGTTTACCGACTGTGAAACAAGATACTCACTGCTCGAGAAAACTTGCTGCGCTTTGGCATGGGCTGCTCGCCGACTAAGACAGTATATGTTGACTCATACTACCTTATTGATTTCGAAGATGGACCCAATCAAGTACATATTCGAGAAACCTGCTCTCTCCGGAAGAATAGCAAGATGGAAAATGATCTTGACAGAATATGACATACAGTATACTACTCAGAAGGCCATTAAAGGAAGTGTTGTAGCTGATCATTTGGCTCATCAAGCAGTGGATGACTATCAGTCAATGAGTTTTGAGTTCCCTGATGAAGATATTATGATTATTACCAAAGAACCTGGACAATATGACGGACCTGAACAAGGATCCCGATGGACTATGGTTTTTGATAGAGCTTCTAATGCACTTGGTAATGGTGTTGGTGTTGTGATCAGTTCCCCTGAAGGTTGTCATACCCCGATTACTGCCAGACTTTGTTTCTATTGTACCAATAATATGGCTGAGTATGAGGCATGTATCCTGGGTATTAAAGCTGCTATTGATATGAAGATTCAGTTTCTTGACGTGTATGGATATTCAGCCCTGGTAGTAAGTCAGATCAAAGGAGATTGGGATACCAAGCATGATAATCTCATTCCATACAGAGAGCATGTGTTGTCTTTGATCCCACATTTCAAAGAGATTACTTTTGGATATATTCCACGAAGAGAGAATCAGTTGGCGGATGCATTAGCCACCATGGCATCTATGTTTGAGATTAGTTGGGATGACGAAGCTCCCAAGATTACTATTGACAGATTTGAGAAGCCTGCATACTGCAATGAGATTGACACTGAAGAAACAGAGGAGAAGCCTTGGTTCTATGAAGTGAAAAGATATCTTGAAGCTCAGGAGTTCCCTGAAGGGGAATCTGTCAAATATAGGAAGTTTCTGAGGAGATTTTCTGCTAAGTTCTTTTTGAGTAATGGCATTTTGTACAAGTGCAATCATGATTCAACTTTGCTTCGTTGTGTGGATAAGAAGGAATCAACAGAGATTATGGAAGACATGCATGATGGGATCTTTGGCACTCATTCTAGTGGTCATACTATGGCAGAGAAGATATTGAGAGCAAGTTACTATTGGTCTACCATGGAAGCTGACTGCTATCAACATTCCAGAACATGTCACAAGTGTCAAATCTATGCTGATAAAGTACATGTACCTCCATCACCATTGAATGTGTTGACTGCTCCTTGGCCTTTTGCCATGTGGGGCATTGATATGATTGGTGAGATCAAGCCTACTGCTTCTAATGGGCATCGTTTCATCCTGGTTGCTATTGATTACTTTACAAAGTGGGTAGAGGCAACTTCATTTGCATCTGTTACCAAGAATGTGGTGGCTCGATTCATTAAGAATAATCTCATATGTAGGTATCGCATCCCTGAAAGGATTATTACTGACAATGGCTCTAATCTGAACAACACTACGATTACTGATCTCTGCACGCAGTTCAAGATTAAGCATCACAACTCTTCTCCGTATCGTCCGAAGATGAATGGAGCAGTAGAAGCTGCTACTAAGAATATTAAGAAGATTCTACAGAAGATGACTGTTACTTATAAGGATTGGCACGAGATGTTACCATTTGCTCTTCATGGCTATCGTACTACAATACGTACTTCAACAGGGGCAACCCCATTCTCCTTAGTATATGGTATGGAAGCAGTTCTGCCCATTGAAGTTCAGATTCCCTCCTTAAGAATTATGAAGGATGCAGGCTTGGATGAGGATGAGTGGATTCAGACTCGACTTGACCAGATAAATTTGATTGATGAGAAAAGGTTAACAGCTGTTTGTCATGGCCAGATGTACCAGAAACGAATGATCAAGGCTTTCAACAAGAAGGTTAAGCCAAAGGTATATCAGGCTGGTGACTTGGTAATCAAGCGTATCATATTACCACAGGGTGATCCTAGGGGAAAGTGGACTCCTACATATGAAGGACCATTTGTAGTCAAGACAGTATTCTCAGGAGGTGCCATGATACTTACTACTATGGACGGTGAAGACTTCCCGCAGCTTGTAAACGCAGACATAGTTAAAAAATACTACGCATAAAAAGAGACCCGCTAGGTTGACTGGCCTAGGAAAAAATAAGGGCATCCCGGCGAACCAAAAGGGTTTGGGCAAAAATTAGGGATATATATAAAAAATGTACACCCGACAAGTCGAAAACCTGAAAAGGCGGCTTGGGCAAAAAAGGGTATCCCGGTGGATTGAAAACCTGAAAAGGCAATCCAGGAAAAAGTTAGGGATTAAAGCGTATAACTATGTCTCGTTTGGATCACCCATGAAACTACAACCAGTTGTGCTACTTAATCAAGCTCGAACAGATAAAGCTCAATCCAATCGTTGCCATCTCAACAGCAGAAGATGAGATACTTGAAGATAATGGCAATAGTAGAATTGAAACTTAATAGGATTATTTCCCACATAGCTAATTTTCTTTGTTTTGTAAAATTTTTATGACAAATTCCTCTTACTAGGATTTTTGTCTCCTTGTACAAACTTACCTATGTATAGGTCACTTTTTGATATAAATAAAATTCCATCTTTGAATCCAGATTTACTTTTACCCTATTTACATAAGCGAAACGTCCATTGGTTGTGTTTGAATGTATGTATGCTTGATGTTTACAAGAAACGCATAAAATGCTTAATATGATTGATGTTTACTAGAAATGCATGAAAATGCAGTAAGAGTATTTACTAAGGACGAACGAGGGGAGGATTTCAACGAAGTTTCGCCGGTTCAGTCCCACAAGACAGCTACAAGTCCCCCGGTAGGGCAAATCCATCTTCATAAGTACTTCGAGTCACATCTCCCCTGGAATTTATATCCATCTCTTTTATCCTCATACGGATGGTCGGGAATTTATTTTTCCAATAGGAGTACGACAAACGAAGACGGGAGGTTATGTATACCTTACTATCGAACGAAGACGAGAGGTTATGTATACCTTACTATCAAACGAAGACGGGAGGTTATGAATACTATATTATCAAACGGGAACGAGTTCCTCATATTCTTCAGCAACAAATCGGGATTTATTTTCCCTGGCCAGCAGTTGTTATACAAAGATATCCAGACGCGTCAGGCTTCATAATTCATACATACATCATTTACATCATAACATACATATCCATAAATACATAGTACATTACTTAAGTGCACCATATTATACATGCATACATAATACATAAACTAATATTATCATGCAGAATGTTATAATTTTGTTTTTTCAGATTAATTCTCCAGCAAACAAACCTCATCAACAACTTGTTACCTCGGGACGTTGTTTATCCTCCTGAAAGCCATCATGACCTTGGGCCGTTGTTCATCTTCCCAAAGGTTGCCTCATTATCATGGGACGTCGTTTATCTTCCCGAAGGCTATCTTGAGACGTCGTTTATCTTCTCAAAAGCCATATCATGACTTTGGGCCGTTGTTTATCTTCCCAACAGTTATACTTATACCTCAGGACGTTGTTTATCCTCTTGAAAGCTATTATTTCTTTGGGCCGTTGTTTATATTCCCAAAAGTTATACTTATACCTTAGGATGTTGTTTATCCTCCTGAAAGCTATTATTTCTTTGGGCCGTTGTTTATCTTCCCAACAGTTATCATTATACCTCAGGACGTTGTTTATCCTCCTGAAAGCTATTATTTCTTTGGGCCGTTTTTTATCCTCCCAAAAGTTATACTTATACCTCAGGACGTTGTTTATCCTCCTGAAAGCTATTATTACTTCGGGCCGTTGTTTATCTTCCCAAAAAGCTATATCTTCATATTTTGGACTGCTTTATTCTCCAAGAGGTATATTTGAAGAACTTTTCTCCAAGTGGCATCTTTAAGCTCACTCAAGCATATACAGCTAGTCATCAGTATCACTCTACGCACCGGTGAGTGCAAATTTTTGGGCTTTTGTGTTCAATCCCCTTCAACCTTCCAGGTCACGAATGGCACATATACCAATCTAACCCCTCAGGTTTCAGAAAACTGAACAGGGGCAGCTGTTGCACCCCAAAATTTGCCCTCACAAAACAAGACTTTGTGTACTATGAGGTTCACAAGGTTCACAAGACATATTATGAGGTTCACAAGGTTCACAAGACATCTTATGAGGTTCACAAGATTCACAAGACATCTTATGAGGTTCACAAGGTTCACAAGACACCTTATGAGGTTCACAAGGTTCACAAGACATCTTATGAAGTTCACAAGCTTTACAAGACCTCTCATAAGGTTCACAAGGTTCACAAGACATCTTATGAAGTTCACAAGGTTCACAAGACCTCTCATGAGGTTCACAAGACATCTTATGAGGTTCACAAGATTCACAATTGGTCAGAAGATTTGACAATTCCCTCAGACAATGCATCCTCCTAAGCAATGCATCCTAAACTAGGGTTTTGACTTTAATCAGGCTAAATGGACTTCCAAGACTTCAAGTGAGATTCATAACATCTTATATGTATTTAAGAATCCCCATTACAAGTTTCAAGACTTTTCCCAAAGGTTTGCTCAGTCAGATGATCAAATAAGTCAAAATCAGTCAAAGTAGTTAAAAAGTCAAATTGAGGTCAACTGTGGTCAAACCAAAGTCAAACTTCATGATTTTTTGCCAACATCAAGTATATGAAGTAAAATTCATCATTTGATCAAGGGTTGATCATGATTCATCAAGGATATTTCAGATCATCAAGAATCAGAGGTTTCTAAATTAGGGTTTCCTTAAGAAAAGTCAACTGAACTTTGACCAGCCATAACTTTCACATGCTTCATCAAAATTTTCCCATCAAAATCTCATTTTGAAGGAAATTGAATTCTCTACAACTTTGTGTCTCACAAGCCAATCCCAAAAATGCTTCATTTGGAAGGTATGAGCTAAGACATTATAGGTCCTTTTGAAAGTCAACAAAAAGTCAACAACTTCAAAAGGGCATAACTTGAGAATGGTAAATGATATGGACATGAAACCAATGGGGTTGGTTAGAGGACTCTTTAAGCTTTCCAAAATGTCCAATAACACCCTCATAACATTAAAATTTAAGGATTTGTGCCCTTGCAAAGTTGGGAAATTTTTGGGTGGTTTATGAAGAAAATAGGGTCTTAAAACCAAATTCTTCCAAATGGGCTGAACTTTTTGTGACCCAAGGTGTTCCATGACATCATGCACGAAATTTATTTAATATTTTCATAATTTTATTTTATTTATTTTATTTATTATGATTTTTTATATTAAAAATCATTTTAAATTCAAATAAAATATAAAATATGAAGATTTAAAATATATTTTGATTCTAGAAAGTCATAAACCTTGATTGAATTAGATTGATATGAAAATTATGGTGATTGTCTTAAAATAGCAATGTTATATAAAAAAATATTTGAATTTTAAGACATTATCTTTTTCAATCTTCAAAAATCAAAAAGTCCAAACAATGATCCAATTTTTTGACCTAGCTTCATTCAACTATAAGTATACAAACCTAACACAATTCCAAAGGACGAATCTTCTGCCTCAAGAGTAAGTTTTCACTTTCAAAAATTCACCAAAAAATTTGAATTCGGATTCCATTCTCTAGGCCCTTTCAAGACAATTTGAAGGTTGCAAAAGACTCCTTGATCATCACTGATACTTTTTCAATACTCATTTGCATCCAAAGCATCCCAAATTGCATAAACCGAATCAACTTTGCTCTTGTTCTTATGTTTTTCGATTCTCATTGTTTGTGTAATAATAATGCATTCTAACCATATGTTTGTGTTGAGTATGATGCCTAGATGATTTCTGGGCAAGAAGATTGAAGAACCATGCCCTAAACCGCAAGTTGCCATGGCTAGGGTTTCTGAATAGAATTTGGGATTCTTCGATTTAACTAATATAAATTAATTCTAAAACTATGAATGAACTGTGTGATGTCTGGGGATCATGACAATGTGATCAATTTGATGAAATTTTACATATTTATGATGATACAGAATTGGCAGGTTTTATTCGCAGGAAAGTTCATAGGAAATTTTGCAGCTAAATCTGCAGGTACCAAGGTTGAAGATGAAGACCAGCTGGCGCGAAAATTAATTCAAAAAAATAACTTAAAATATTATGTTTAGTTTCTGTTTATGTTTCACGTTGAGTGCGTGGCTCAGTTGGTTTTGACGTTGGTGTGTGATGATAGAGGGCCAGGGTTCGATTCCTTGGTCAGGTTCTTTTTATTCAAAAGTTCATTTAATTATTAGACTTAATATATTATCATTTGTAGTGGTTGTATAATCAGGTGCGCCCTTCTGGCTGGATGGTAAGAGTGCTTGCTTGTTGTGTGAGGGTCCTGGGTTCGAATCCCCCCAGGCCCTTTTTGTGTTTTTTTTTTGTTTTTGTTATGATTTTCACAGGATAGCAACAAAACCAAGGGGATGTGGATTCATACCAGCTGCGCATGCTAGCCCAGTGGATAGGCCCTCATGATTCCAGGTAAAGGACCTGGGTTCAAATCTCAGGTCCTGTTTTTTTGGTTTTTCTTTCTTTTTAGATTTATTTGTTTTTTATTAATTCCTTATAATTGTTTTTTCATTTAAATTAATTCCTAAAATATTTTCTAATTAAACTTTATTTTCACCAAAATTTATAATTTCTCTAAAAAAATAATTTGTTATTTATTTGAGTTAAAATATGTATATATTTATTTAAATAATTAAATTAGTATTAGGTATTAAATTAAAATATTTTAGTTTTTTTTTTTGTAAAACCCTAATATTTTCATAAAACCCTAAATTATTTATGTTACCCTAATATTTTCTAAAACCCTAATAATATTTTTGTAAAACTTAATTATTTTTATAAACCTTAATTGTAAATGTTAATTTATTTGTTTATTTTAATTTCATAATTTTTGTTCATATTTTAATTAATAAGTAAATCCTAATGTTTTTTTTTAATCCAACCCTAATTTTTCTTTTACAAAAATCTAATTCTATTATAACTTTTAATGTACATATTTTTATAATTTGTTTATAATTATTATTTAATATAATTCTTGCATATAAATAATTTTAGATTATGCTTAAAATAATTAAAAACTCCTAATTTAATTTAGTAATTATAATTTATTTTCATAATATGTTTATTTAATTATAATTAACTATTATTTTTCATAACATGTACATAATTTAAATCTTTATAATAATTAGTATATAATATGAATTGTTTATTTTTCTTCTTAAAAATCTTAAAAAATAATTGTTTATTAAAAATTGAACTTTTAATTAATCATTCATTATTATGCTAATTTCTTTATTCTTATTTATTTTATTATTACTAACCCCATTTATTTATATATTATTATTATTGTTACTAACCCAATTATTTATTATTATTATTTGCTTATTTAATTTATTTTAATTATTATTATTATGTAATTGTATCCCTTATGTAATATTTGTAGTAGTAATTTTTATTATTTATTTTAAATGCTATGGTTAGTAAAATAGGGAGTGTAAAACATGTTTGTATTTAAAAATTAATTTAGCTCATTAAATTTAAAGATAAGTATTTTAATTGGTACACTCACACACGTAAGTCGATCTTGGATCGCCATCTCACTTCTTAAGGGTTTCCTCTCAAGTTGCCTAAACAAAAGGTCAAGTAGGGTGTATAAAGCAAAGTCTCTCATCTTATATCATCTAGTCCCTTAAACAGATAAAAAGATCAAGTCCCTTCGAATGTTGCCTTCGTAATGATCTTGTCCCTTTCGAATAAAGATGATAAGTCCCTCCGAATTGCTTATACACCCCACAGTTGCCTAAATAACAGATGTCCCTTCACTTGTCCCACACATCCAAGGTAATGACTACCTATTCCTTAATAATAGGGATAGTCTTACCGTTTAAAGGATTCAAGAACAGAAAAGACTTAACTTAGGGTAGGTTCCTCTTATGTACTTGCTCACTTTTCAAAAACATTTCAAACACTTCATAATTTCAGACAATTTCCAAAACAAAGGTTTTATATATATCCGTACATGGATCATTATAAAACACTTAAGAAAATTTCTATTCACACACTTCACATTTCAAAAACATTTTAAAGTGAGCTAAGTAACTAAGAGCCCATGGATAACCATGGATGTAAAGGGTGCTAACACCTTCCCTTTACATAACCTACCCCCCGAACCCAAAAATCTTTTAAGGTCTTTCCTGTTCTTTTATGTCCTTTCCTTTGGATAAAATAAAAGTCGGTGGCGACTCTTGCTATCCGCAACATAACTAAAGTCAGTTCTCCCACCGTGTTACAGGTTGACAAGAGCAGTGTGTTGTGCTATAATTGTAAGAAACATGGCCATTTTTAAAGAGAGTGCAATTCCAACATGAAAGAACCCCGAGAAGATGAAACTAGAGTTGCACACCAAGTGTTCGATGAAGAAAACACACTCTTGGTCATGATCATAGAGGGAGAATGTTGCAAAAATAGGTTGCAAGACAACAACAAAAGTAGTTTAAAAAATGGTGCAGAACGGAAGTGTAATCGGTTGCATAATCATGTTAACCAATTACATGCTGAAGAAAATGTCATGGTGACTTTGAAGGAAGTAGTGAAGTGCAACAACCAATGGTATTTGGACTCCAAATGTTCAATGCATATGAAGAGAAGTAAATATTAGTTTGTTACAATCAATTGTGCCATGAAAAACAAGGTTAAGTACATGGATGATACCACTCAAGCAGCGGAAGGGATCAATGATGTATCAATCAAGAGAATGGATGGTGGACATTATTTGATAAAGGATGTATTATATATCCCCATAATGAAGTGTGTTCTTCTAAGTATTGTACAATTACTTGAGAAGGATTACAATATTCATATAGAGAATAATACGTTACACGTTATGGATGCAAATAGGGGTTTGATCCTAAAAACTCATATGACTGCTAATAGAACTTTCAAAGTTGAGTTAAAGGTTATGGAGCATAAATGTCTTGCTACTGCAACTAGTAAAAAAGAGTGGTTATGAAATTATATGGTTGGAATCTCAACTTTAGAGATATCAATTCCTTACAAAGGAAAAAGAAGGTTACCAGACAACCATTGATAAATATACCGACTGAAATTTATGATGAATGTGTGCAAGCGAAACAACATAAGGAAAAATTCAGAAAAGATGCAGGTTTTAGAACCAAGTGTCATCTTAATGTGGTGTACTAGAATGTGTGTGGACTGATGCAAGTTGATTCCATTGGTGGAAATAGATATTTTGTCACATTCATTGGTGATCAGAGTAAAAAACTATAAACTTACCTAATCAAGATAAAAGATTGGGTGCTAGAAGTGTTTAAAAGGTTCAAGTCCATGGTTGAAAGACAAAGCAGTCACAAACTCAAAGTTCTCTAAACTTGGGTGGAGGTGAATATGTCTCAAATGACTTTGGGAGGTTTTGTGATCAAGAGGGCATAATACATGAGGTAGTACCACCCTATACACCACCACAAAACGTTGGTACCAAAAGGAAGAATCAATCAATCATGAACATGGTAAGAAGCATGTTGAATGGGAAGAATTCTTTGAAAGAGTTATGGGCAGAAAAAATGTCTACAAATGCATTTTTTTAATAGATGTACAACAAAAAAGCTTGAGAAGATAACACCGGAGGATGCATGGCTAGATTTAAACCGAACCTGAGTCACTTGAGAATTTTTGGTTCAGTAGCATATCAACATGTGTGAGGACAACTTAGAAATAAGTTTGATGATAAGGTAGAATTGATCATTCTTGTAGGGTATCACTCTACCGGTGGTTGCAAGTTGTATGCTCTAGTGAATAGAAGGATTGTGATCAGCCGAGACATCATTTTCATAAAATTAAATGCGTGTAGTAGAATTTAATCGGTTGCACTAATTTGTCAACCGATTACACTAGTGAAAAATTGGTTCCTGCAATGTTATAAGGTGTAAAACCAATCCCTATTGAAGCCTGAATGGAAGAAAATGTTATAAGATCATTAAGGCAAAGAAGTTTTCCTGCTAGACTCCAAGAATGCGAGTTGTTTCAGGATAACAAAATCAACGAGGATGGTGATTTTGTCCATTTTGCACTTATTTCCAAATCTGAACTAGTTAAAATGGAGGAGGCCTTGAGTGATCCAAAATGGATTTGTTCTATGAAAGAGGAGCTGGAATCAATTGAGAAGAACATGACTTGGGAGTTAATTGATCTACCAAAAGGAAAGAAGCTAATTAGGGTAAGATGGGTGTACAAAGTTAAGGCAAATCACAATGGTGAAATAATCAAGCATAAGGCTCAATTAGTAGCAAAAGGATTTTTGCAAAGAGAATGCATAAACTTTGAAGAGGTATTTTGCACTGGTGGCTAAAATTGAAAACATCCTATTAGTTGTTAGGATTGCAAACAACAACAATTGGTCCATTTATCAAATGGGTGTCAAATATTTTTGAACATACCACATGAAAAAGGGGTTTATCTAGAATATCCCCTGGTTTTATTGTGAAAAACCAAGAGTCAAAGTTCTACAAATTGAAGAAAATGTTGTACGGTTTGAAATAAGCTCCAAGATCTTGAAACAAAATGATAGATAGTTTCTTAAAGAATATTATTTTTAAGAAGTGTGTATCCGAACATGGTTTGTATATGAAGAAGGACACAAATGAAAGGGTGATAATTTTTTGTCTCTACGTAGACAATTTGTTGATTAGGGACAACAATAAAGGTTACATTTCTAAGTTCAAAGGAGAGCTTATGAAGGAGTTTGAGATGACTGACCTAGGCATCATGATATAATTCACTTGTATTGAATTTACAAGCCATTAAGAGATCGCTCATGAAACATTATAATGTTGTCATTACTCCAGTTGTACCGATGTTGCAATTATAAAACAATAAGGATGAGCAAGTTGTTAATCCAACTCAGTATAGGAGGATGATTAGATCCTTGTGTTACTTGTGCAATACACGACTAGATTTGGCGTTCAATATTGGTAATATGAGTAGATTCATGGATAGACAGAAGGTGTCTCACTTGACAACAGTCAAAAGGATTCTAAGATACGTTAAAGGATCTATTGGCTGCAGAATTCTCCTTCCTACAATGGACAATAACAAAAAATGCAATTTACTCAGATTTACGGATTCCAATTGGTGCGGAGATAATGATAATATAAACTCTACAGTTGGATGCATCTTTATACTCAGTGAAAAACCAATCTTAGGTTGTTCGAAGAAGGAACCGGTAGTGACACTCTCTTCTTGTGAGGCCGAGTATACTACAACTTCGTTTTGTATATGCCAAGTTGTGCGATTCATGGTTTTGTTGAAGGAGCTTGGCAACAAAAAGGGTGACGTTGTAACGCTCATGGTTGATAACGTTTCCACTGTAAACCTTGATATGAACCCAACTGTACATGGAAGAAGCAAGCATATTGAGATGAAATTGCACTATATGAGAGAACTTGTTATTGAAGGAATGTTGAAGTTGGGGTATTGTAGAAGTGAAGACCAAGTGGCCGGTTTGCTTACCAAGGGAGTCACAAATGAAGTATTCAAGAGATGGAAGAAGAACATGGACATGAAGATTTGAAGGACTTGAATTAAGGTGGTGTGTTGATAAATAATATAATTCAAGTCACTAATGTCAACAAATTATACCTAAAAATTTTAGTTAAGAATTGAGTCAATAGCAAAATGCAACTGATTGATATATTATGTCAACATATTATACATTTTGTAAGTTTTTGTTAAAATCAAAGTCAATTTTTTTGTTTGATAATTCTTTTCCATCTTGTAATGTTATGTATGTACCTTTGAATATCATATAAATGAAAAAAAAGTAGATATTTTCACCCTCAATTTTCATTTTTCACTCATTCTCTCTATCTCCCTCTTTACGCTCAATTATTCACTATTTTCATCAATGTTATGATTCTCAAATTCCAACAAGAAAAATAAATGACACCCATAACACATATTCCAAGACTCTTCACATGAAACTCTTCATTGATTCCTACGGAAGATCAAAATCACAATTGTCCTATAGAGAAGGACAACTCCACATGAAAAATCCCAAAACAAAGCCATAAGATGGTTTGGTTAATCATTCACAATTTCAAACTCTAAAGATATATATACAAAACAATTATAACTTACCGATGTTGATGTGTATTTTTGTTAAAAAAATTAGGTCTATAATTGTATAGTTTTATAACCACTTTTTATTGTTTATACATAGTGTATTTTTAAATAAAACTTGATAGTATAAGATATTTGCTTCCCTAATAAAACTTTCTACATCTGTAGCTAGTTGATTCAATCAATTTAGCATAAAATGATAGTAGTTGATGTGTGGCTGAATTTGAGGAAACGTCTATGATATAATTAATGGACGATATTTGTAAGTTAGGTAATCCATTTGTTCATGTTTCTATTGGTTCTTGTCTTCCTATACTGATTTTGGCCCCAGCTGTATTTCTGTTATATACCTACGTCTTTGTTAATTTCTGTTAGCTGGAGCGTGTCATTCAGTTTTTCTGCTACCTTGGTTTGTTGGTTTGTGGATTTTGTCTTTTATTTTCCTTTCTTTCTCATTTTATAATGTTCAAGTAATTTGTTTTTGTAGATTGTCTCAAATGTCCCAATCATGCCATGACTCAATTGTTGGAAGAGTCGGTAGAAAATATGAGACCAACACTCCAACATGGTTTTACATTCCAAGGTTTTAGATGCGGATATTATTGGATATGCTAAGATATGCATGTTGCAGTGTGAAAATTTTAATATTATTGTAACTTATGAACAATAATTTATTTATAGGTGTGTTTTAAAATGATAAGAAAAATGAAAGTGAAAAAATATCTATTAATATTTGCGAAATAATCTCACATATAGAAAGCGACCCTCACGTTAAATTTTTTTTTTTAAGTTATAAATATTAATTAAAAAAAGAAGATAAAAGAGGATAAAATATCACATAAACAAGTGTGGTTGTCTCAAGCATTATGTTATATATTTCCGGATTTAATGGCGTGAGTGTAGAGCTGCTAGTGTCATATAGAGGTGCTAGTGACGAATTGTAGGTGATATTTGGTTAATGGATTGTTGCTCTTTTTTTTTTTATATAGTTGTTTGAGTTTGATTTTTTGAATTAAAAAATATGCAACATTTTAGAAGAAAAACATGCAATTATTAAAAAACGTTGATATAGGTGATATAACACAACTATTGGTAAAAATATTGTTGAAAATACTTTGTTTTATCAAGGTCACAATCTTACGAATCAACAAAAAATTACCAATAAATAAATTATTATGAATTCAGAATCACATTACAAATTCATATTCTCTTCAGAAAAATTCTAGATTATTTTGTTTACATTCAAGTCTTCATCTATTTTATACAAACTCGAATATATATTAAATTATTCTGAATATTTTTTGCACAAAACTCTAAGATATTTGTGAGTATTCAAAATACTATAAAAAAAATATTCATTCAAAATTCCAATCTTAATCTATTCAATCTAGAAACATTATATAACATTAATCACTCACATTTAAAGCGATAAATAATATAACAATTAACAAGTATTGTCGTTTTTAAAGAAAATACATTTATAGTTAGACAAAGTAGCCAACATAAGACATATGTCTTTTGATTCTCCAAAGACTTAGCAAGGACTGTTCCTTGTGCCCACACGTATCATATTCATATAATACCAAACTCAACAGAAAAGTAATAAACACCTAACTTAATACAAAGATGTTTTAAACCAAATATAAGTTAATATCCAAGGATAAGGAAGTTTCAATTACATAGTCCCATTGAGATTAAAAAAAAAGACACGTCTTATAAACTATAATTTCCAAATATTGTCTTGGTCGGATTGACGATTGATGAAACAAACACATGCATTGACCTAAGACTAATTCTAATAATTTGATGAATATTATTGGAATTTTAGACTGTATTTTTCTATAGGTATTAGATTTGAATTAGTAGTAACTCTACTATTAATTGTTAAGTGAAAAAAATATATAATTCAATGGTTTGTAATCGGTTATTGCGAGACTAAAACCAAAACCGTGTTTGTTTAATGTAACATGTTACAGATCAAACATAATTTAGACATTTGCCCGTGCGATGTACGAGAAAGTCGTGCATAATTTTATTCGTGATGTAAGTGATATAACACAATTATTCGTGAAAATGTTGTGAAAATATTTATTTTATTAAGGGTCGTAATCTTATGAAACAACAAAAAATGATCTATAAATAAGTCATTGTGAATTCAAAATTCTAAGATTATTTTGTTTACATTCAAGTTTTCATCTATTCTATACAAACTCGAATATATATATTAAATTATTCTGAATATTTTTTGCATCGAAACTCTAAGATATTTGAGAATGTTTGAAATACTACTTAAAAAAATATTGATTCAAACTTCCAATCTTAATCTATAAAATCCAGAAACTTTATATAACATTAATCACTCATTTAAAGCGATAAATAATATAACAATTAACAAGTATCAGTCGTTTTAAAGAAAATACATTTATAGTTAGACAAAATAGCCAACATAAGACATATGTCTTTTGATTCTCCAAAGACTTAGCAAGGACTGTTCCTTGTGCCCACACGTATCATATTCATATAATACCAAACTCCACAGAAAAGTAATAAACACCTAACTTAATACAAAGATGTTTTAAACCAAATATAAGTTAATATCCAAGGATGAGGAAGTTTCAATTACATAGTTCCATTGAGATTAAAAAAAAAGACACGTCTTATAAACTATAATTTCCAAATATTGTCTTGGTCGGATTGACGATTGATGAAACAAACACATGCATTGACCTAAGACTAATTCTAATAATTTGATGAATATTTGGTTTACAAGTTACAACTAGAAGCAAAAATACCCTATTGGATGTATTTGTTTATTTGTTTCTTAGCTTTCACACTATTTGGGTCCTATGACAATCACATGTTCGTGGAGATGGAGTATAAAGAAGGGTGTTTTAGTGATTATATGATTGTGATGGACGTTAAAAATGGTGTACGAAAGTATTGAAAATGACTAAAATTATAGTAGTAGTTTCCAGGAAGTTGTCTCCTTAGAAAGTCCCTCTCATGATATATATTGGTCCACAACATTATGATTGATGAGTGGAATTCAATCCTAATTATCTATAAATTAATATTTGATTTGTTGATATATTATGATGTTACGGTCCCATCTCATTTTTCAATCATGTTAGCGTGGCTATAACGTATGGATACAGAAACATCAGACACCAGATTTTTGCCATTCGTTTTGAGTTGTTGGGAAACACATATGATATATGTGAGGTGGAAAATTATGGTCTTTTTTTGGATTAATTAGTAGATAACAATAACCCAGTCAATTTACTTGTCCATAAAGATTCGGTTTGGAATTTTAGACTGTATTTTTCTATAGGTATTAGATTTGAATTAGTAGTAACTCTACTATTAATTGTTAAGTGAAAAAAATATATATATAACTCAATGGTTTGAAATCGGTTATTGCCAGACTTAAACCAAAACCTAATATGTTATCAAACATAATTAGACATTTGCCGTGCGATGTACGAGAAAGTCGTGCATAATTCTATAAAATTTAAGATTAATAATTATAATTTTAAAAAATAAAATAAAAAATATTGAATAAATTATTATCAATCCATATATCACATTATTTTCAAACTCAAATTCTAATTTTAAAATTGAATATTTCTTCTCTTATATAATGTTTGAATATCTTATACGAAAATTAGATTATTCTTATAATATTTGTTCTTTTGAAAAGGAGCACACAATTATAAAATAAAAAATTTGAATTCACTTTTAAATATTTTATATATCTAAGAAACATTACATAGAAATGTAAAATAATAAAAAAAAATATTTAAATACTATTGTAAAAATTTTAAATTTAATTTTCTCATACATTTTCTTATAAGGATCATTTTCAAAGAAGATTTAACCTTCAAGTTTTAAGTGTCATTCTTAAAAGTAATGAGAATAAAAGAGAATAAGACGAGAAAAGTAGAAAAAAGAAACATCCAATAAATATAATAAATTAATAAAATAGAAAAAAAAATCTTTTACAGAAACAAACTTAATGCAATTCATTCGCCAAATAGTGTTTCATGCATCCAATTAAATGATATATTTAAAGAATATTTCAATTTTATGTACACACTTCTTTCATCCATGACATGTATCGGTAACATGTTGATATTTATAAAAATAAAATATGTTTCATTGTATATTTCGTAAGAAAAAAAATGAAGTTGAGAATTGAGAAATGATATTTAAAACAGTAAAAAGTACTTAAAAGCTGAAAATTGATCTCCTCCCCCATTGTTTGTAACCATCCTTCTATTGCTTCATTTAATGGTCAAGAATCCATTCAAAATAAATAAAATTAAATAAAGTTGTTTTGGAGAGAGAAAAATATAAATGGATGGATGAGATGAAGGTTGAATGAAAGAAGAGAGTACATTGGAGATTTGATTTCTCTAAAAATAAAAAAATAATCAATAAAAAACAAATAAACAAAAATAATAAAATTGAATATGAAACTAAAAAGAAAAAGTGAACAATCAAATTAAAAAAAAAAAAAAAAAGAAGAAAGGGGGAAAATCTTTTCTTCTTGATGGACAATGTGTAAATCAATTTTTTGTTTCATTTCTTACTAGAAGAACAAAGGGTTATAGTTGAGAATATGTGACGTTATTAATGATGGAGTTAAATAAGAATAATGGAAGTGAATATTTTTAATAATGTTTATCGAGAGTTAATGGAGTAAGTGAGGAGTTATTGAAAATATGAAAATGAATTAATTAATTAATAATTAATAATGAAATTAAGTGTGATTCTTAAAGAATATAAATATGAAATAATTAATTATTTTATTTAATTAATTAATTAAATTAATTCATAATTAGAAAAAGAAACAATGAAAAAAGAGAAATTATTTGACGCAAGTCATTGTTAAATATAATTGTATATTACAAAAATTAGAACATTCATTAAAATAAATTAAAACCACTAAAACATAATAAAAAAATGATTACCTTATCATACATTGAAATAGAAATTAAACTATATGTAATGAATCTGGAAAAAAAACATATCATTATAAGATTATAACATAAATCAATGAGAAAATAATAAAATTAAATGGAGAAATAGAGAAAGGTGAAAAAATTTAGAAAATATAATAAGTGAGATTGAGAAGGATTAAGGAAATATAATCAATGTGAAGTGAGATTGAGAAAGAATAAGGAAATATAAGTAAATGAGATTGAAAATGTGTAAAATGGTGAAAAATGAATTGGATTTGCTCTCCATACTTGTTAATGAAATTAACTAAATATGTGAGGATTAATTGAAGAGAAGTAGGTTTATAGTATTTGGGAGGAGGTTAAATATGTGAAGATTAATTGAAGAAGTGAGTTTATTGTATTTGGGAGGAGGTTAAATAGGTGAGGATTAATTGAAGAGTTAGATTTATAGTATTTGTGAGGAGTTGATTAATTGAAGAGGTGTTGTAAGTTTTATGGTTATGGAGAAGTGGAGATTAATTGAGGAGGTGGATTTAACCATCTAACCATTAATTATTATTAATATTATTTTTTATTTAATTAATTGAGAGATGAGTGGATTTATAATAAATTAATCAATTATTTTTATTTTGTATTTTTAGTAATGTTATATTGATATAATTAATAGTTAGTGAATTAATATAATTAAATTTTATTGGATGAGTTATTGTTTTGTCGGAGAAGTTGTGGATATTAAATATTATGTTATTATTAATATTATTATCTATTTAATTAATTGAGAGGAGAGTGAGTTTATATTAATTTATTATTAATTATTATTATTATTATCATTAATTGTTTATTAATTATTTTTAATAATGTTACATGGTTACTCGTAGGTAGTTATTTGAATGCAATATTATTTATAAAAATGTGGTAATTAGAAATTTCTTTTGGATTAGTTAATGGTTGTTTTATGTATTTATTAGTGAATTTATTTAATATCATTAATAGTAAGTGAATTAATATTAATATAATTAATTATTATTGGATGAGAAAATGGTTTATTTTTTATTAGTTAGTGAATTAATATTAATATAATTACTTATTAATAATCAATATAAAATATTTAATAAGTGGATTAATAGAAATAGAGTTTTGGCGGAAAATTTTGTGGGAGAAGTTATAGGATTATAATTTAGTATGATTATTTGGTAACCACTTATATTTTGGCTATAATCCATTATAATAAAAATAGTAACATCTAGTAATCGATTACACTCTATATGTAATCTATTGCAATTATTAATTTCTCTGTTATTTTTTAACTTGTACATCATTCGATGTAATTGTATAGATACCATTGAAGCATTTCATTAATGATAATCCATCAGTTTTCACTCATAATAATGACTCTCTTTCATTTTCTCCCTCAGTCATTTTCCACATTAGAAATTCACCGCTCTTGTAACTCTTTGTTCCAATATTTGGTATCAGAGTTTGATTCGATCCATCAAACACTTAGTATGCAAAAATACATTCTATCTCCAATGAATGTATCCTTGTAAATCTTTTCATTCTCAATGGGTACAATTACGATAAGTGGTGCAAAAAAATTAAGATGTTGTTTGATTATCAAGATGTTCTTGAAGTGATCAAGAACGATGTGACTCCACTTGTAAAAGGTGCAACGACTGCATAAAGGATTTCGCACAAGGAAGAGAAGACCATAAATTACAAGACATTGTATCCCATTCATTAATTTGTTGATGGCGTCAACTTTGAAAAAGTTGGTGATTGTACATCCTCAAAGAAAACTTGAGAAATCTTGGAGAAAAGTTATGCAGTAGATGATAAGGCAAAGGTGGCGAGGTTACACACTCACAAAAGATTGTTGGAATTAATTTAAATGGAGGAGAAAGAAACCATTAGTGAATTTACTACAAGAATTTCAAGATTGGTGAAGCAAGTAAAGGCGCATGGAGAAACGATTACAAAACAATATGTTATCGCAAAAATCTTGCATTCTTTAATGTCAAAATTTGACATTATCGTGGTTGTGATTGAGAAATCAAAGGATCTTGTGACAATGAGGAAGGAGTAGCTACAAAGCTCTCTTAAAGCTCATGAGCAGAGAATAGAGGAAAGGAATGTTTATAAAGTAAAGGCAAAAATCGATTTGTAAGTTCGTTTCAGTAAAAAAGACAAGAAGGCTACAATAATAGTAAGGCTACAACAATAATGTTTAGGTTTAGGGTTTAGGATTTAGGTTTTACCTTGGTGACGATCATTGAAGCAAAATCCAGCAGTAGCGGGTCACAAGACAACTGTAAATGAATACAACAGGATGGCAGAGCAGATTGTAACCAGTTACCTATATATTATAATTGTTTACTAGTAGAAGAAAAGGCCATAGTGACTACAAAAGTGGTTGTACAGTGCAGCAATCAATGGTATTTGAACTCCATATGTTCAATGCATATGACATGAAGAAAATATTGGATTGTTACGATCAACCATGCCATGAAGAACAAGGTAATGTTCGTGGATGATACCACATTAGTGGCGGAAACATGAATCAGTAGGTTAATCCTTTAGTTCTCCATGAATCGTACAAGTAATATTGTATCGTGAAAAATTCAGAATAATGAACAGTATCGTGGCATTGGGTTTTTATGTTACAAGGGAAATCGGGCCTAAAAGTATCTTACCCCAAAACTAAAGAAAACCGGCCCAAAAACTAAATATTTATTAAGTCCGGAACTAAACTTAATTATTCTACCCTCTTGTACTTCGAATTAGCTTTTGACTTCAACATGAAACTTGTGGCTCTTTCTCTTAGATTTCCAATGTATATTAGAACGTGTCAATCTGATTCTCTTAGTTCAAGTTATAGTCTGCACAGTGAAAAGGTATCAAATAACAATTTAAATTAAAAATAAACTACGAAAATAAAATAAAGCCAGAAATAAACTTAAATATAAAAACACCATAAAATAGTAAAAATAATAAAATAAACTATATAGTTGCCTAAATACAAAAGTACAAGAAAGTGCATCAAAATGCATTGATCAATGGTATTTCAACTCCATATGTTCAATGCACATGACAAGAAGAAAAGATTGGATTGGTACAATCAACTGTGCCATGAAGAACAAGGTAAAGTTCGTGGATGATACCACATTAGCGACGGAATGGATCGATGGCGTATGGATCAAGATAAGGGATGGTAAGCATTCTTTGATAAATGATGTGTTGTATAATTCCATAATCAAGTGTAACCTTCTAATTATTTTCCAATTACTTGATAAGGGTATACGATTCATATGGAGAACAAAACGATACACGTTATGGACACAAATAGGGTTTTGGTCCTAAAGGCTCCTATGGCTCCAAATAAAACTTCCAAAGTTTAAATGAAGGTTATGAAACATAGGTGTCTTACTAGAGCAGCTAGTAGAGAATAATGGATATGAAACTATAGTCTTGGGAATCTTAATTTCTGATATATGAACACCTTGCAAAAGAACAAGACAATAACAGGGCTTTCGGTGATCAACATACCATCTAAAATTATGAAGAGTGTGTGTAAGCGATGCAACATAAGGAAAATTTCAGAAAATATGCAGGTTGTATAATCAAGTATCATCAGGAGGTGGAATATTTAGATGTTTGTGGCCCGATGTAAGTTGATTCTATTGGAAATAGATATTTTGTCACATTCATTAATGATCATAGTAGAAAACTATGGACATACCTAATCAAGAGAAAGTATGAGGTACTTGAGGTGTTTAGGAAATCAAGTTCATGGTTGAAAGAAAAAACGATCACATAATCAAAGCTCTTAAAACATATGGAGGAGGCGAATATGTGTCAAATGATTTTGGGAAGTTTTGTGATCAAAAGGGCATTGTACATGAGGCAGTGCTTCCTTATACACTACAACAAAATGGTATTATCGAGAGGATGAATCGTCCTATCATGAACAAGGTAATGAGCATGCTAAAGGGAAATAACTTTCCGAAAGAATTTTGGGGAGAATTTGTCTCCACAACCACTTATTGTTGAATAGATCCCCTTCAAAGAATATATAAAATGTCACACCTAAATAGTCTTAATCCAGATTTAAACCGAACATGAGTCACTTGAGAATGTTTGGTTTGGTAGAATATCGGATAGTGCCAAATCAACTTAGAAAAGAGATTTATAACAAGGGAGAGTATGTGATACATGTAGGGTATTACTATATCAGTGGTTATAAGTTGTATGATACATCAAACATGAGAACTGTGATCAATTGGTGTGGAACCTTATTTTACACTTGATATTAATAAATTAATTTGCTTAAAAACTACTTTGTTTACACATAATATTACATTGCTTACACAAAATTTTAAAGTAAAAATGTTGAATCTGATTCATCGTCATCGTTGTCGCTAAAGAACAAATGTTGGATATCTTGGAGAAGAGAAAATGTTGAGGATCCATGTTTCATTGATCTTGAAAAAGATCAAGTGTCTGATATAAAACAAAAAAGGTTAAATAAATAAAATAAATATTCAGTTATATGATAATTTAGGAACACAAACCTTGAACCCAAATAATTTTTTGTTGTTGCAATATATCCTTCAAAACTTTTCCCAAACAAATAAACACATTTTTAAATTTCAAGGTTTTCATGTTAAATGTTTCATTATCAATTTTTAATATTCAGAATGCTTTTATAATAAGGGTTTTAGGTTTAACGAGGATCACTAATGATAGTGTCTTAGGTTTGATACTCATTAAATGGACAACAAAAGATTTATTTAAGGACAATGAAGAAATTGAATAAACACACTTATGTTTTACCATGGTTATTACTCAAAACCGAGGTAAAATGTGTTTCTTTTTAGATAAAAAATACAATAAAACATGTTCCACCCAAAGTACTACATACCTCTTGGTTTCTATTAAAGACCAAAGGGAACAGACTTTTTTTTTTTTATATTTACATTGTTTACACAAAATATTAAAATGAATTGTTTAAACAAATCAAAGTTTTAACAATGGATTCTTTGAGAACAACATATCTTTTCAAATTTGTGATAAGTTATTTGTTCCAACTAAGGAAAGAAAAAAAATTGTGCTTGTAATCTATCATAGAGAAATATCATTATCTTGAGTAAATATTTTCATGACAAATGCTTTCAAATGAAAGAGAACATGAAAGAGAAATAAATGGTTGTCTTTAAGAATAAATTTCTCAATGTTGTTAACCGATGAAAATAATAAATTTCTTAATGTTTTCTTTGATTGACAATATAGAAAAGTTATTGCAAAAACACAACAACAACAACATCAACATCATTATGTGAGATAGATTGCAAGGGAAGAAAAAAAATATTTTGTTCATGATTGAAGAATATTGAATATTTTTATGTCTTGTAATCCATCCCAAAGAATGATGCATAGGGCTTTGTAGTGCCTATATTATATAAGTTCGGTTTAGGGTAACATATGATTAGCGAGTGCTTTTATAGTAAAATATGATAATCTAATCCCTCAGTAAATAAATATAATTGAAGGTATAGATCATTAATTTAAAAATAAAAAATACAATAAAAATAAAGGCACCAATTTTAAAGAAATAAAAACATAAATTGTTGTTGTTGGGATTCGAAGCCTGCTCTGAATTACTTTTCCCCTCAGTTATATTTAGAAACCGAGGGACTATGTGATATTTATTTAAAAATAAAATAAAACATGGTGCGCCTTGGAATTTTACCTCGATTTTTGGTTGGATGAGATAAAAGCTTTATCATAAAATGTATTATTTTTAGTTGTGAGAGGTCCCTTCTCTCATTTCAAATCATCCATAATCATGTTTCATTTCATAATTCTCCCTCTCTCTCTCTCTCAAATTTTCTTTTGTTTACTTTCTCTCATTAAGAATTTAGTCGAAGTGATTTTCGAGAAAGTCTTTTTTTTTTGCAAGTGACGAAGCTTTAATTCTATAAGGTTATATTTTCAAGTTCAATAAGGGAATTTTGTTTATACCTTGGTTGAAAATTTTATCCACGTAGGGATTGTTTGTTTGGATTTGAAGCTAAACCCATAAAAAGATTAGGTTTCAGATTTGTGTGATCAAGTCTTTTGTTTAGGTTTGAGACCATCCCGTGGTAAAATCTCATAGCTTCTTTGTTAGCTAGTGGTAAAATCTCTTTTTTCTTTGTTTAATAGAACCTCTATAACTTATGATGTCTTATCGCTTCCCTTAAACACTTAAATTTATGCACTTTACATTATGTTATTTTATTTTTTCGCTGCTTAAACTAAAAATGTTTTCTAACTCTGATTTTAATTCCAAAAGTTTTTCCAAACTATGTTTTTCTGAAACATACAATTCACCCCTCCTCTTATATGTGAAGTCAGATGTCCAACCGTAGTGACATTGCTTTCGACAAAATTAAAGAAGTGCATCAACTTGTAATTGGTTGCCAAGAATCTGTAATCAGTTACAACAGTGGAAAATTGGTTCTTGTAGTGCTTGAAAATGAAAAAACAATGCTTGTTGAATCCCGAACCGAAGAAAACATGACAAGATCAACAAGGCAAAAAGGTTTTCCTACAAGACATTGAGATTATGATCAATTTTAGGACAAGGATGTTAATGACGATGGTGACTTCGTCCATTTTGCACTTATATCCAAATTTGATCCCCTTAAAATGTAGGAGGCATTGAGTGATCCAAAATGGATTTATGCTATGAAGGAGGAACTGTAATCGATTTAGAAGAATAAGACTTGGGAGTTAGTTTATTTTCCTCAAGGGAAAAGGCATATAGGTGTGAGATGGGGGTACAAGGTCAAAGAAAATCCCAAAGGAGAAGTTGTGAATCACAAAGCTAGATTGGTAGCTAAGGGATTTTTGTGAAATGAGGGAATGGACTTTGAGGAAGTATTCGTGCCGATAGAAAAAATTAAGACCACCCAATTGGTTGGTAGGAATACAAACAACAATAATTGGTCCATTTATCAAATGGACGTCAAATCTGCATTTTTAAACTAACTGTGGAAAAGGAGGTATATGTGGAGCAATCCTTTAGTTTCATTGTGAAAAATCAAGAATCAAAGTTCTATAGATTGAAGAAGGATTTGTATGGTTTGAAGCAAGTTCTGGGAGCTTGGAACAATATGATATATGGTTTCTTAAAAGAGATAGGCTTCAACAAATATGTATCCAAATATGGTGTGTGTGTGTGTGTGAAGAATGATGTGAATTTAATGGTGATAATTATTTTTATCTACGTGGGTGATTTGTTGATTACAAGCAAAAATGAAGGTTGCATTTCTAAGTTCAAGAGTGAGCTTATGAATGAGTTTGAGATGACCGACATTTTCCATATGACATAATTTCTTTGCATTAAGTTTCACAAGTGCAATAAAGGACTGCTCATGCACTAGAGAAGGTATGCTTTTGAAAATTTGAAAAACTCTTAAATGGAACATTGTAAGATTCTCATTACTCGTGCTAAACTAAGGCTACAACTATCAAAGAATGACATGAGCAGGATGTTAATCCAACTCAGTATCATAGGGTGATTGGATCCTTAAGTTACTTGTGTAATACAAGATTGGATTTTTCTTTTAGTGTTGGAATTATGAGAAAATTCATGGAGAGATCTAAGGTGTCTCACTTGGAAGCAGTCAAGAGGATTCTAAGATATGTCAAAGGTTTTATTGGTTGTGGAATTTTTTTCCTGCTGTGGACAAGGGCATGAAGTGCGATTTACTCGAATATACAGATTCCAACTGGTGCGAAGATAAAGATGATAGAAAATCTACAGCTAGGTACATCTTTATTTTTGGAGAAACATCAATATTATGGTATTCAAAGAAGGAAATTGTAGTGGAACTCTCTTCTTGTGAGGCTAAGTATATTACAGCTTCGTTGCGTGTGTGCCAAACTATATGGTTGATGAATTTGTTGAAGGATTGTGCAGTGAAAAGGGTGAGGCTGTAAAGCTCATGGTTGATAATGTTTTCGCAATAAAACTTGCTAAGAATCCCATTGCAGATGGGAGAAGAAAACATATTAAACTGAGGTTTCACTGCTTGAGATAATTTATTAGTGAAGAGATATTGAGGTTCGAGCATTGTAGAAGTGAATACCAAGTGGATGATTTGATGACCAAACGAGTGTCGATTATAGTGTTTAAGAAATTGAACAAGCATATGTGTATGGAAGACTTGTAACACGTGAATTAAGGTGGTGTGTTAAGTGAAAAGTATAATTCAAGTGTCTGTAACTGATTATTGCGGGGTTGTAATTGGTTACACCCCTTTAGAAATATTAAACAAAGCAACATGTAATCGATTACATGTTTGGTGTAACCGGTTACAACTCAAACACAATTATTTGGTAATTAATTACATTTTGGTTGTAATAGATTATAGCAGAAACATTAACTAGCGTTCAATATCCGACTACACTCTGTTTATCAACAGTTACATATGTTAGTTTTTCTGATGTTTTTTTTTGTGTGTGTGTGTGTATATGTATACACACACACACACACACACACACACACACATATTTTAGGTATCTCATTAATGATAATTCATCATTTTTCATCCTCAATAATCATTATATCTCATTTGCTCCGTCTTTCACTCTCCACATTAGAATTTCACCAATGTCGTGGTTCTTTGTTCTAACATTAACTATTGTGTTGGATTAATCACAATTAGGACTAGAAATGAGTCGAGTCGAGTTAAGCTCATCTCACATTGGCTCAACTCGTTAAGAATTGGTTCAACTCAAATATTGGTTCGAGTTTGACACAATTTTTTTAAGATCAAACTCGACTCGTTATAAGTTCACGAACAATTCAGTTTATCTCGTTAAATTCAACTCACTTCATTCACGGACTAAAAATTCATTTTTGAATTTTATATTTTTTATAGATTTCACATTTCAAATTAATATTTAAAAAGCAAGAAAATATAGAAAAAAAATAAAAATTATAATATTGAAATTTACTTTGTATAAAAAAAATCTACTAATTGAAAAACTACACAATGTTCAAGAGATACATTTGAAAGTCTAATTCAAACACTATTCAAATGAAGTTTAAATTTTTCTAAAAAATCCACAACTTCATCAAAATTGAAAGCTCTAAGGGGGTTGGACAAGTTTTGGTAAAACAATAAGATTGGATGACTATGATAAAGATAAAGAAATCTGGGAAAGTGTTAATTGAAGAACTCTGCCAGAAGACAAAGATGTCAAAGAAGATGTCACAACTGAAGATTCGACATCCTGGACTGTTACAAAAGAAGATTTAAATCTGGTTTAAATCTTCTCAAAGATTCACTCCAACAAATCAACAATAGATCAGTGAATTGGAAGACATAAGATTGAGGCCCATGGATTAGCAGAAGATTATAAATAGAAGTCCTTAGACCTAGGGAAAAATAACTAATCCTTGTAACACTTTGCAAAAGTAGAAAGTAAGGTTTAGGGTTTGAAAGTCATTGGCTTTCTTGTGTTGTAAATTACCCTTGTATCAGTAGGATACATTGAGGTAGACATAGTTGTTGATACAGATTCAGAAACTGGTAGATAACTAATTGTATATTGTTCGTGGATGAAGCTTGGAAGCATATCCAAGAGAAAAGACCGCCGAAGAGAGTTGGCTGGACATTGCATAGAAAGGATGACTTTCGTGAATGGTAAAGTTACAGGACTGCAACATGAAAGAGTTGCAAGGTGCAACCTGATAACGTTGTAGCGAGTGCAACGATGAGGAAGTGAGACGGGGTTCTCATATCAGCAGATGGGCTTCTGCGGTAATGAATTACATTTGGTAGAATTATGTAAAAGGGTTTGTGTTTACCTGTACAATGAACATTATCTATAATCAATAATCCACTTATAATGTAATCTTCTTCTTGGATTGAGATCCCTCAGAGTAGGTGAGTTCAACCGAACTGGGTTAACAAATCATGGTGTTTTATCACTCTGCAGTTATAACCACTATACTCATTGAAGATGAAGACGAGATAGTCAACTAAAGGCAAGATGACTCAAGAATGTCAGTCTTGATGTCTTAACATTGTAGAAGATAAAGTTGATATACCATCAAAAGAAACTAGATAAGGATTTAAGATCAATTGCTATTTATGAATATCGCAAGTATTTAATTGATTATCCTTCCACTTGGAGCTCGTGGAAACCGAATACTAGAGGGATTGTCAAGAGGTACAACATTTATAGCTACAACCTAGAAGAAGAGTACAATCAAGATCATCATGGAAGACTTCAGAGTATAGTGTTCAATCATATGTTGAAATATCTCTTTAAGCTAAGTGTGTGCAAAACCCTAATGGCTCAAGAAGTGAGTCCTTAGATAAAGGGAAGAAGGTGCATATACTCAAGAAACCAAACCCTAGGATGTTGACCTAAGGTGTTGGTGACTCTCTTCAGGAAAAAAGAGAAAATGTTTGCGTTTCATCCAGAGAGGATCTTGAATAGAATCTGGTATGGCTCATGAAGACCCTTGGAAAGGAAGTTCAGATCATCACTCAGTTGAAGGATACTTCGTGGCTCAATTAGTTTTGATCTAAGGAGTAAATATGTCAAATATCACGATCATCATGCTTGAAGTAGTCAGGAAGTATCTTATTAAGAATAATCTGAAGTCGGTATAGTGCTGCAATGCAGATGGAGATTTCTTAATCAAATTTGGTGGTTTAATCAAGTCTATGAGAGCATGAAACTCTTGTTCTACTAGGGTTAAGAGGTTATCAAAGTGACATGATAGCCTAAAACCAGTCGAAGATGAAACCAAAGGAGATGGATTGTCATCTGGATGTCATATCAAATGAAGCTAGCTATGGGACACAATTGATCATCTCAGGAATGTAAGCTTTTGTTAATTCAAGAAGGATCTTCACATGCAGATTGAGGAAGCTGCAAGAGTGGGAGATATTACATGTTCTAGTCTTGGAATATCCAATTGGAGTAGATGAAATATGTGACTTAAAGATCAAGATTCATTGGCAAATCACAAAGTCTTTGGAACTCTAAAGGAAGACGAATTAACCAATATGAGAAATTGGTTGGTCTCATTCTTAAATTCAAGGAATAAATATTAAACTGATTACTCTGATGCATAAAGGTAGTTGGTATGAGATCAAAGGAGAATATGATTAGAGCCATATTTAGGAACTTGTGGCATAAGATCTATGAAACTAAAGATGAGTACAATAGTTATGGAGAGTTTATTTCTCTCCATGACAGTCTAATGATATTGATGATCAAGCTGGTGAAGCCATACTTAAGCATGAAGATAACAATTGATGCATTGATGATTGTGGCACGTAATGGATGTTCCAACTGATGTTAGAACTTCATATGGCCCTGATTTCCCTAGAGAAGAACATCTTATATGAGGAGTTCCCTAACTTGTCACACAATAGGATGATAAGATGAAGGTTATCATAGTGGTCAAGATGGGTCCTTCTACTCGACTAGTCAGCAAGCAAGCTAAGGATTTTTGTTCAGATACATGGAGAAAATACCAAGACAAGATGACATCATAAAGAAAACAACAAATTAAGAGGTATGATATCTCTTTGAGGGATGTGGAGAATTCCAAAATCACGTGGATTTTATCTCAGGAACATAGAGTTCTACAACTAAGAATTCAGGAGGAGTTTGTGAGTTGTATGGATAAGTTCAGGAAGAGAGGGATTAATGGCGATTTTAATATCAATTCAATTTTTTTTATTATAGGATGGTGTGATCTAGCATGACGGTGGAGCAATGGCATAATAAGATGATTGCATTCAGCATGCGAGTTGAACAAAGAGTGAGCTCTTGAAAACATGGAGATGCATCTTATGTTTCCCATTCATCAACAAAGTGTTCATTGAAGAAGCACTGGTTATACTAGATAGGATGAGTTGATCTAGGATCTAAGACGAGTTGTTGCTGAAGTACATGTCCATATTACAGTTGGCTAAAGAACATACAAGATATAAAGAGATGTCAAAAAGGATGTCTTGACATCATATTGCTGTAATAAGTTGTGGGAGACTTGACAATATATCATAATTCCTTAGTCTGTTCTATGTTTGAAAATATCTGCAAAGGTGTTAATTCATATGTTGGCAAGAATGGTAACAATATCTGACTATGTGTCAGGACATTTTTCAGTTTGACAGATCACCAATTGGACACAGTTGGACGATACTCCTGTACGTGTCAGAAGAGTGTTCAAAGCGTGTCTTGTGATTGAGCATGCTCTGAGTCAGTCAATAATTGAATGAATCTTGGACGGTGCATAGTCTTTGCTGTTGAAGAATTCTTCCTCAAAGAACGAACCTTGATTGACCAGGACCTACTGATACAACTAAGGATCGATACTTACCAATATGTGTTCATCCATAAAAAGGAGAATTTATATTTAGTCTTCCTCTGTGTGTTCTTGCTTAAGTCTTATGGCGTTCGTTCAGTTCTGGGTTCGTAACGTCTTGTTCTGGGTTTGCTTTGGGAGCTTTTGTCAAGTTCTGGCTAAAAGGGGGGATGAGTATCTGAGTTTGGAGTTTGTTCGTGTGTGTGCTTCTGTGCAGTTGTTTTGCAAGAATGCTGGATAAGATGTTCTAACATCTTATCTTTATTACTCTAGTTCATTATTCGTTTGTGTCTTGTGTTCTGAGTTGTGAAATAGGTTGGGTCTTGTGAGCTGAGTTGTATAGTCTATGAACTCTGTGTTACACTGACAATAACTACTTCTTATTAAGCTCTTTCTGGACCTTCTTAATGGTTCTCTTATGCTCATTGAAAAGAAGATAAACCCCTTCGTGGTAAGTATTAGTTTGAGGGGGAGTAGCTATCATTCTCTTCCTCGTGTACACCAACAACCAGCTAGGGCTTTTCGGAGTCAGAAGAAGTTTCACAAGTATTCAAACTTTCTTTTTCTACCTAAGATCGTGCAGGAAAATGTTTTGGGCAAAACTTGCCAAAAGGGGGAGAATGAAAGCTCTTATAGGTTTTGACAAGTTTTGGTAAAACATTAAGATTGAATGACTATGATAAAGATAAAGAAATCCGGGAAATCGTCAAGTGAAGAACTCTGCCAGAAGACAAAGATGCCGAAGAAGATGTCGTAACTGAAGACTCGACATCTTGGACTGTTACAAAAGAAGATTTAAATATGTTTTAAATCTTCCAAGATTCTCTCCTACAAATCAGCAGTATGTCAGCGAATTAGAAGACATAAGATTGAGGCCCATGGATCAGCAGAAGATTATAAATAGAAATCCTTAGACCTAGGGTAAAATATCTAATCCTTGTAACACTTTCTAAAGGTATAAAATAAGGTTTAGGGTTTGAAATTCGTTAGCTTTCTTGTGTTGTAAGTCACCCTTGTATCAGTAGGATACATTGAGGTAGACATAGTTGTTGATACAAATTCAAAAACCGGTAGGTAATGAATTGTATATTGTTCTTGGATGAAACTTGGAAGCATATCCAATGAGAAAAAATAGCCAAAGAGAGTTGGCTGGACATTGCATAGAAATGAGGACTTTCGTGAATGGTAAAGTTGCGGGAGTGCAACATGAAGGAGTTGTTGGGTGCAATCTGATATCGTTGTGGCGAGTGCAACAATAAGAAAGTGAGATGGGGTTCTCGTATCAGTAGATGGGCTTATGCGGTAATGAATTACATTAGATAGGATTAGATAAAAGGGTTTGTGTTTACCTGTACAATGAGCGTTATGTATAATCGATAATCCACTTATAGTGTAATCTTCTTCTTGGATTGAGATCCCCCAAAGTAGGTGAGTTCGACCGAACTGGGTTAACAAATCATGGTGTTTTATCATTCTGTAATTATAACAAATATACTATTATTAAATGCACAAACATGTCGAGAAAGATGTTGGAACATCTGACATGTTCATGCACTGTTACTGTTGGATATCAGTATGTGCATCTAAACCTTGTTTAACTCATAACAGAGATCAATATCTCGACAAATGGTTAAGACATCTGTGATATGCATACTAAAATTTCAAAAATATTTAGGAACCTTACAAATTTAATGAAATAGTACACCAAAAATTACTAAAAATTGATACATTTTCATCACAAAATGATTACACCACTTGCAATCTTCATTATACATATTATTTTAGCAAATGTCTTAATACCTCTAACAAGGATAATTCTAAATGCAATTGTTCCATAACTAGTACAAGAAAGATAATATAGGATTACAAATTGGAATAAATCTTTAAACCTACTCTTAGAGATAATATAATACTTCTCATCTTTAATCGAGTTGATTAATAAATCTAACGAATCGAATTATGATAGTTCAAATCCAACTTATTTAGTTAATAAAAATTTTTTTTGTTGCTCAAATTCAATTTATTATGTTCATGAACCTAGGTCAACGATTTAATTATCAAACCGAGTTTCAAATTATTTTTGAGTTTGTTCGATTCTTTGTCAGTCTTAATCACATTATTCAACGATCCAAGGAGATTGCAATCCATTATAAATTAATCAGTCTATCTATGATCTAATATAAAGTGTATAGTTGTTTTAATTTATTATAATCATGTATTTGAATATCTATTAACAATCATGCAAATCAATTACATGTCTGGGGCAATTAATTGAGGCAAAAAGGAATGGAAAAAAGGACCTTATCTGAAGATCTCATGTTGATTTTGAGAGAGACCCATAACACTTGGGTCTTCACGTGGGGGTGTGACCTACAAATTGCCTTTAAGGGTAAATCATATCACGAGAAAAAACCATGTACGTGTACGCATCATAATCAACTTAAAAACAATAAATGAATTTAATTTTGAAACATCATTTTAAAATTTAATTTGATATATCATTTTAAAATTTAATTTTGATACATACAATACAACATGAATTTGACACAACATGAGGTTGGTTGGAAACTTTGCATTATTTTATTTACAGTAAAAAAAAGTATGTGAATTAAATACAATAAGTAAATAATTTGAGAAGAATACAAAGGTTATCTCTATTTCAGTTACTCTCTTTGTTTGTTTGTTAATTTTCCATTGATTCTTTCTTTTCACACAAGCTTATCTCTCTAACCACTCTCTCTCTATTTCAGTTACTCTTTTAGCAACTGATTTACAGACAGAAACACGTGACCTAACCTCCTTCTTCACGCCTTTGAACCTTTCTCTAACTTAATAATTGTCTCTAATTATGCATCTTTGACTATATACTTTTTAATACTCATCAATTTATGCATCCAATTAAGGATGCTACAATATTATTAGAGTCAACACACCAATGATTATCAAAATAAATACTCCTTTCAATATATGTTATTAAAATAATTGTTAGCAAAATTTAGTTTTTTTTCTCATCACCATTGTCCGACATATTGTACTTATTAATCTGATTCGATGATTAATTCAAATATCAAATAATTTCAATCTCATTTCAATATATTTGTGAAGGATTGAATCGTCGTCCTCTTTATTAAATCTATCGTTCATCACTACTAAATCAACTAATAATTAATTTAAAGTTTAATTATAAAGATATAAGATACCACCTAATTTATGAAAATTCTATATTTTTAAATGAATAAGAGAAAATTTTATTAATTAAAATAATATTAATAATTATATAACAACTTTTTTAAAGTTAAAATCTCAAATAAAATATGTGGCTTAAGCATTAAGATATCAAATCTATAAAAAAAATATATACTCAAAACACATCAAAAATGAACAATCGTATGATAAAAAATAGTTATACCTTCATATATATATAGATGATGTCTATTATAAAAATTTACAAACATATATAATAAAGGAAAATAAAAGAACAAAAAAAGAAAAAAAAAGTAATATCATAACCAATTACTAATTTCTACAGTATTAACTAATTACACCCTTTAACCCTTTCTGAAGCTAGCTGTAGTTCACAAACATATTTCCCCTCAACCAAAAAATACAAAGGTTGTGTGGGAAAGTACTCTTGTTGTTTTCTTCTTTTCTTTTTCTTTTAACCCTTTTCATAGTAACAAATCAACATGCTGCAGAAGAATTTGTGAAGGGATTGTAAAAGTGAGGTTTAGGAGCCATTGAAAAATTGCTCTTGTTGGAAGAACCACCGTTAACACCACCACCTAGCCTCTCACAAGAAGGGCACATAGAAAGGGTTGCAGCAGGCATAGGCATATACAAAGGCTGTGCTTGTTTCAGTGCCTTTAGTTCTTGAACCTCTTTTTGTAGCCTTCTGTTTTCATCTGTTAATGTTTCACAACATTTCTTTAGGAACTCGCAATCCACCTCTGTTTGCTTCAACTTTGTTCTGTTACACCAAAACCAAAAATTATCTTAATATAATATATAATATACGTTAATATTCATTTCTAAAATTCATGAATATGTCATGATAAGTCAGTTCGGTTGATAGCTGTGTTAGGATTCTGACTGCAGAGAGGTTTAATATTAGTTAAGAATATTTACCTGGCTCTGCGGTTCTGGAACCAGACCTCAACTTGTCGAGCGGTGAGATTTAACTCTCGGGCTAAGGCTTGCTTCTGTTTCTGTAAATTTGTTGAAAAGTTTGATGAATAAATGATAATAAAAAAAAAGTAAAATTTGAATAATTGGAGATAATTAGAACTATGAAAAGAGAGATTTAGAATAATAATTACCGGGTTGAGAGTGCTGTGTTGTTTGAAGCTTTCTTCAAGCATGGCGGATTGATCTTTGGTGAGTCTAAGTTTCTTCCTAGCTGTGGTGACACCATCTTCTTCTTCATCGCTAATTCTCGAAGAAACTCTCTCTATCTCCGTTACTTCGATTTCTTCACTGCTAACATCTCTTTCTCTTTTCACTCTACCACTAGAGAAAGACGAAACAACGCTATGGAGAGGTGAGTTTGTCTGTGTTGAAAAATCAAGAGGTTCTTCATAGTAACTAGATAAACCCAACGTTAAAGATGGTTCAGCTTCATAGTTGTTGTTACTTGATGAATAAGGTTTTGCAACGTTGTTGTTGTTGGATGGTGGTGTGTCTTGTTTGGTAAGAGTAAGAGCTAAACCTAGAAGAAGAAGGTTTGAGTTGTTATTTCCAGCATCTTGGTTATTAAGACCCATCAAGTTAGAGAGAGAGAGAGGTTGATGAAATGAGGTGATGGTGTGAGGGGAGAGAAGAGAGGTTGTAAGGGAAGAATGGGATGATTAGATGATGGTGTGGTTATATAAAGTTTTGCGGGAGTAAATTAGGGGAAAGAGAATGAATGAGACTTTTTGTGGGGGCAATTTGGTGGGTGGGTGTGTGTGTGTGGATATGATTATTAGGAGAATTATTATTGTTATTGTTATTAATCTAAGGGTGGAATGAGTAGAGAAATGAAATTAAGGAAATAATTATATATTGATGATGAGTATAAGGGATGTATGAATTTATATATGTAATATGATTTGGAAAAAGGTTGAGACCATGACTATATAAACATGGGGTTATCTTCTAGACAATAATTCAAACTATCAAGAGACCATTTATAGTATAGACAATGGTCCCTTTTTTCTTATTAAGTGTCATTTATAAGATTGTGCCTTAATATTTTCTACCATGTTTAACACATTTTTAAATATTATTATAGAAAATGTGACTATTCTTCGTATACTTCAATGTCTTGGAGTTGGATAGGGAGTTTTGAGGAGAGAGAATGCCTTTAGAGAACATTGATAAAAAAAGAAAGTAAATCTCACATTTTATTTGAGAGGATATTAAAATGATAAATAAATATTTATGATTAATTTTTTTTTATCATTTTAAATATTCTAATAATAAAAATTATATTTAAAGAATTTATTTAAAATGCCTAGCTAAAATTCTCTTTAAATATTATTTTTAAGTCTCAAATTATGCATAAATTGTATATTACAAACAAAAAAAAAATAGTTGGGGGAGTACTAATTCTTCTATTTCTCTTTTCACATTCATTTAACTCAAAGTTTTCATATTTCTCCTAAACTTTTAAATATTCTTTAAAAGGGTGATTTTTCACGCATCTACTAAAATAATCACACACATTATCGCGCGCCATCACGTACACGACAGAGGCGATAAAAATCATCATGTGCGATGCTTTTATAATGTGCGTGTGTTCGCTGGTGATTTTCCGTCGAACAACCGCTAGTTTCTAATTTAATATTGGATTAGTTTACTTGCAGGATCAACCATACAAATCCTAGGACATAAGTGCTTTGATCAAAAGTGATGATTCAGTCATCTTGTGTTGTTTTACTCTTACTAAGGTTTCTTATTAAGTTTGTATGATTCTTATGAAACGAAGAAAAAATAAGATTTCTTGGCAAAAACTTAAACTAAGTAAATTCTAGTAATGTGAAAGGATAAATGGCAAGGAAAGTAAAGTTTGACAAAGGTAAAGAACTTGTAAATTTGCAGGAATCATAGAAATGCAGAAAATGTTAAATAACATGAAATTGTATTAAACTGAATGAAAATGGTGTTTCACACGTACATTTTTCCAGAAATCAAACTATTTTCTCTCACATGGGTACTTTGAGTAATTTTAACATGAATTTGTACATAAAATCTCACACTACTCAATCTAACAAACATTATCCTATTTATATACAAAATAAAATAACTGCAACGGAAAAATCCTAAGACTACAGTGTGATGGTTTATTTTTTTGGACTTTTCCTGACGCATTCTGATTCGTTCTGACAACTTTAAAAATGGATTTTCTGCTTTTTAATAAGGGTTACGGAAATTGGAGAAGGGATAACGAGTTTGGGAGCATAAAAGGATATTTTTAGGGCATTTGAAGCCATTGGAGGTCATTTCTTCAAGGGACTTCTCATGTTATTTTCATCTATCGATTGTGGTATTTTTTTCTAAATAATGTGTAGATAAATTCTCTTAGGTTAGGTTGTGTGATGAGAAACCTTATTCAATCTTGTTAGTGTTATATGTTGGTTTGACTTGTATGAATCCTTAGAATTATAATTTTATTCAGTTGTTGCTTATACTTAATGCTTTTTATTTTAGATACTATGTTAAACTGTTGTTAGACACATATATGTTATTCTACTTACTTTGGTTGAATAGGGATAGGAGACATGAGTTATGGTATAGGGAATTAACGATCTCAACATCGCCTAGCACTACTTACACTGGTGGACTAGGGTTAGAAAACTTCGAGTAGTTGTTAGTGAGTTATTTCGTGGGGGAATCGGTATAAAGGTTTTGTTAAATCACCGTGAGATTATAAGGATAAGACCATTCTTACAAGGCATCATACATCAACAAGAGGATATACATGGATTCTTAAACACAACTTGACCGCTTTCGTGACATCGTTTTCTCGTTTATTTACTTTTTGCACTAAAACTTGCAAAACCTCCCTTTTTTCACTACTTTACTTTAAATTGCACAAATCATTATCTTGTTCTAACATAGTCCTTGTGAGTTAGATCTTTTTATTAATGTGACATTATTGGTACACTTGCCGAGAAGTCATTATGCAATACGCTAAAAATAGTTTTTCGCAGCGCAACAAAGACAACACTTTTCAAAACAAGCGATGTTATATGTTTTTTTTTAAATCGCTCAAAAAAAGCTCTTTTAAAGGGTCACCTTAGACAGAGCTGCTAAAGGCCTTAAGTTGGCCCCGTCTTTGAAAGCGCTTTCTATAAAGCGCTGCTAAAGGTTTACCTTAGAAAGCGCTGCTAAAGGACCCAACTTAGAAAGCGTTTTGTAAAAGCGCTGCTATAAGGCAATGGATAGAAAGCGCTTTCAGTGAAAATCCTAAATTAAAAATTATATGAAAAAACATCAAAAATCATAAAAATGGCAAAAGGGTGGTTGAACCCACGCCCTTGAGGTAGGAAAATGCATTGTATATGCACAATAACCACTGGGGTGGTGATACATCCAATATTTAAAATACAAAGATAAATATATATATGAGTTTTATTTGAATTAATGAATGAAAAAAAATGATAAAAAGATCAAATTTATTCATAAAAATGTTATGGCTTTAATATATATATATATATATATATATATATATATATATATATATATATATATATATATATATATATATATATATATATATATATATATATATATATATATATATATATATATATATATATATATATATATATATATATATATATATATATGGTTTTTATGTGAAAATTTATTTGTTTGTAGAAATTGATGAAAATAATTTATTTAAAATGTTTTGAAACAAAATAAAAAGAAATTCCTTAAAATATTTCAAATTAATCAAATAATAATTTTTTTTTGTTACTTTTGTGAAAATAATCATTTGAATATTTGAATGAAAAATCATATGTTATTTGTATGATGATGTGAAAATTTCTTTGTTTGAAGAAATTGATGAAAATAATTTAGTTAAAATATTTTGAAACAAAATAAAAAGAAATTCTTTAAAATAGTTAAAATTAATCAAATAATAATATTTTTTTGTTATTTTTGTGAAAATAATCATTTGAATGTATGAACGAAAAATCATATGTTATTTGTATAATGACGTGAAAATTTCTATGTTTGAAGAAATTGATGAAAATAATTTATTTAAAAAGTTTTGAAGCAAAATAAAAAGAAATTCTTTAAAATATGTAAAATTAATCAAAATTTTTTTTTGTTATTTTTGTGAAAATAATCATTTGAAATGTATGAATGAAAAATCATATTTTATTTGTATGTTAATGTGAAAATTTCTTTGTTTAAAGGAATTGATGAAAATAATTTATTTAAAATGTTTTGAAACAAAATAAAATGAAATTCTTTAAAATATTTAAAATTAATCAAATAAAAATATATTTTTTTTGTTATTTTTATGAAAATAATCATTTAAATTTATGAATGAAAAATCATATGTTATTTGTATGATGATGTGGAAATTTCTTTGTTTGAAGAAATTGATGAAAATAATTTATTTTGAGTGTTTAAATAATTAATTGAAAAATAATATTAAAAATAAAAATATATATGAAAAAACATCAAAAATCACAAAATGGGGGGTCGAACTCGCGCCCTTGAGGTAGGGAAAGGCATTGTATAAGCGTATTAACCACTGGGATGATGATACATCCAATATTTAAAATAAAAAGAAAAATATATATGTGCCTAAAAAGCGTCTTCTAAAAAGCGTTGCTACATGTTTACCTTAGAAAGCGCTTTTAGAAAACGTTGTTAAGGGACTCAACTTAGAAAGCGCTTTCTGAAAGCGATGCTATATGACCCAGCTTAGAAAGCGCTTTCAATGTAAAAGCGTTGCCTTATGACTTTCATTAATTAAAAAATAACCCCCCCCCCCAAATTTTCATAAGCCCTTATCATTTTTTCGCACATTTTCAGAACAACTCTCCGGCCTTTTCTTTCTTGCCCTCAATCATTCTTGCCCTCAATCATTCTTGTCGTTTCAATCGTTCTACATTGCTGTTCTTTGTTTTTGCTTAGGGTTTTTTGAATCATTCTACATTGTCGTTCTTCGTTCTTCGTTCTTGCCATTATCGTTCGTGAAGAAGAAAACTAGGTATGACTTTCTTCGTTCTTGCCATTTTCGTTCTTGAATGTTGTTGTTCTATTGTTGTTGTTGATAGATTCTGAATATGTCTGAATGTTATTGTTTTGTAGCTGTTGTTGTTGTATTTACGAATGTTTCGAATGTTGTTGCTCTGTTGTTGTTGTATGAAACAAGAAAGATGCATTATGCTCATTGATGAAATGTTTATGTGTATATGTTCCGAATGTTGTTGTTGTATGAAACATGAAACATGTTCAGGGTTTGTAAAATTTGGTTTTGTACTGTTGTTAAGTTTAGTTAGGTTGAAGATTGTTTGTTGGTTTGTTAAAAGATGATTCGAGTGATGAAAAAATATATGAAGAAGAGAGAATGAATGAGTTTTATAAAGGTTTTGATGTTGGTTTCTTAATCAGTGTAATCAAGTTCAAGTAATACAGTCTTAAAGTTTATTTATGTTTACTGTTAGTGACTAGAGTTTTATGTATGTTAATGAATTGAAAGGATGTTGAAATGTTAGAGGTTAGCTTATCTAGTTATTACAGTTATGGAAATTAGTTGGAGTTATGTTGCTAAATGGAATTGAATTGGTTAGTATTGTTAGGATTTGAACTGTCAATAAAAAGTAAGTTAGAAACTGTTAGTAGAGAAACAATTGGTTATGTTAGGAATTATTAGTGAATTAGTTATAAAACTAGTGATTAATTAGTTAATTGAACTATGTTAGTTAATTTAAACTATGTTGTGATTGTTATGAAAAATGAGTAGGTGAGTTGGAATGAGCTATTGGTTGTTATGTTATGTTTTAATTGTTAGTAATCTTGGAATGTTAGTGTGAACTATGTTTTAAATGTCATGGAATGGAGTAAGCTAATAGATATAAGTTGAATCAGTGATTGGAATTTGGAATTGTCAATCGGTTGAATGACTATGGCCTTGTGTAAGTTTGTTAATTTGAGTTGCGATTCTTAATTAGTTAAGATGTTTATATGATGATTGTAGTGAATGCCTTTGAATTTTTTTGACATTAAAGTGAAATTCTAATGGTCATGTATGTTTACATGTAACTAGTTATATCAAAGCATGTGGGTTTTGGTTAGTTTGAATGCGATATAGTATTTAAATTCAAATATATATATAGTATTTAAATTTAATATAATACTTTTCTTATATGATTTTGTTAACACTTGGTGATATAATCTTGTTGAATTTAAATTCAAATATATATAGTATTTAAATTTAATATAGTTATTAACTTATTGAATTTTCTATATATAGGGGTTTCATGTGAAGAGTGAAAATCTGTTCCAAGAATCTTACAGTGTGTGGGTCCAGAAGCTGCTGACTTCCCTACAGGTAAATATTTTTTATTTTGTTTTTGTTTAGCTTAATTAGTATAACTATGTATATGAAATGGATGTCTTCGAATAGATTTTTGAATGAGTACGAGAATGGGGTATCGGAATTCGTTAAGTTTGTTGTTGCGCATGCCAAAGACCCAAGTCGAATGACATGTCCTTGCTTGGGGTGTTGTTTTGGGAGTCGAGTTGAAGCAGTACAATTGGCATCACACATCGCATTTAAAGAGGTATGGAATTGATAAAAGTTATACATGTTGGAATTTTAATGGTGATAGAATTAACGGGAATGTTGAACCGGGGTATAATATGACCTCTGCTTCAAACGACAATGACACAGATACATACGATTATGATCGAGTCTAAGAGATTGCAGAAGCACTTGAATATGATCTAAAGGATTGTCCCGAAATGTTTGAGAGGTTAGTAAGTGATGCAGAGAAACCATTATATAGTGTTTGCACTAAATTCACAAGATTGTATGCGGTGTTAAAGTTGTACAACTTAAAGGCGGACAATGGATGGTCAGATAAAAGTTTCACAGAGTTATTGGCCCTTATGAAAGATATGCTTCCAGAGGATAATGTTCTTCCCAATCGAACATATGAGGCCAAAAAGATGTTGAACTCTATTGGTATGAGCTACGATAAGATACATGTTTGTCCAAATTATCGTGTTTTGTTTCGAAATGAGTATGCATCGTTTAATGAGTGTCCTAAATGTGGTATCTCTCGATATAAGAAGAAGTTGTCTCCAACAAAAGTCTTATTGTATTTTCCTATAATTCTGAGATTCATACGCATGTTTTGTAGCGAAACTGATTCAAGACACTTGACTTGGCATGCAGATGAAAGAATTATTGATGGAAAGTTTTGACATCCAAAAGATTCACCATAGTGGATGAAAATTGATGATGATTATCCTAAATTTTGGAAAAGAAACAAGAAACCTTCGCTTGGCATTATCTACTGATGGAATGAACCCACACGGTCTTCAAAGTATCTCACATAGCACTTGGCCTGTGATTTTAATGATTTATAACCTACCTCTATGACTATGCATGAAACGTAACTACATGATGTCATCTATGTTAATTTCTAGGCCTAAACAACCAGGGAATGACATAGACATATACTTGGCACCCTTAATCAAAGATTTAAAGTTTTTGTGGGAGAACGGTGTGGAGGTTTTTGATGGGTATAGGAAAGAAAGTTTCAACTTGAGGGTGATATTGTTTGGCACAATTAATGATTTTCTAGCATACGAAAATATATCAGGGTATAACATAAAAAGTCAATGTGCGTGTCCTATTTGTGAAAATAAAACATATTGGACGTGATTAGAGTTTGGTCAGAAGAATGTCTTTCTCGGTCATCGTAGATTCTTAAATTCGAATCATCACTACCGTGGGTGGAGAAAAATCCTTCAATAGAGACACAAAAAAAGGTAGAGCTCCACCTATATTTACAGGTGATCAAATTTTTGAAAAGGTGAAAGATGTGAGTACTCAATTTGGCAAGCCTTTTGCACATACACTTGTCAAGAGTGGGTGGAAGAAGAGGTCAATTTTTTTTAACTTCCATATTGGAAGTCGTTATATGTAAGACATTTTCTCGATGTTATGCATATTGAAAAAAAATGTGTTTGACAATGTTATTGATACGTTACTCAATATACAAGGAAAGTCTAAGGATGACTTTAAAGCAAGAAATGACTTGATAGAGATGGAGATAAGAACTGAATTAGGACCCTTGAAGAAAGGAAAACTAACATATTTACCACCTGCTGCATATACTCTATCTAGAAAGGATAACAATATTTTGTGTAAGTTTCTAAGTGAAGTTAAATTTCCAGAAGGATACTCTTCAGATATTAGAAAACTTGTGTCTATGAAATACCTCAAGTTAAAGAGTTTAATGACTCATGACTGCAATATTATAATTCAACATTTTCTACCAATAGGTATAGGTTCTATTCTGCCAAAAAAGTAAGAAGCGCAATAACTAAATTGTGATTTTTCTTCAAATCAATTTGCAGTAAGGTCATCGATCATGCGATCTTACCAATATTGCAAAAAGAGATAATTATTACTTTGTGTGATCTTATAATGTATTTTCCTCCCTCGTTTTTTGACATAATGTTTCATCTAGTTGTTCATCTTGTGAAAGAGACACAATTGCGTGGATCGACTTATATGAGATAGATGTACCCTACTGAATGTTATATGAAAAATATTAAATGGGTATCTAAAAAACCGAAGTCGACCAGAGGGTTATATTGCCAAACGATACATTGTTGAAGAAGCGATTGAGTTTTGTACTAAATATATGTCCAATGTACAATCAATTGGACTCCCCAAATCTCATATTGTCGAAAAAAAGAAGGAAAAAAGTTAATTGGAAATGAAGTTATGACAGTATCAAGGGTCAAATGGAATCAAGTGCATTTGTATGTTTTGAATAATGAGAATGAGGTTGAGTCGTGTGTTGAAATGCACATGGATGTTCTCTGAGGTTTAAATCCGAATAGAAATGAGAATTCGATAGTACGAGAGCATAATCGAAGCTTCATACATTAGTTTAAGGATCATATTTATTCAAAGTATTATTCAAATCTCGCTTCAATAACAGAAAGGTTGAGATGTTTAGCATATGGTCCAAGTTTGGTTGTGTTTTCTTATATTGCATACACAATTAATGGATACACATTTTATACCAAAGAAAAATATGATAAAAGTACTATGCAAAATAGTGGTGTCACTGTGGTAGCTGAAGCAATGCATATTTCAAGTGTGAAGGACTTAAACCCCAAATTTGCAAATCTGTCATATTTTGGGGCTATCGAGCGCATTTGGATGTTTGATTATGAGAAGTTTCAAGTTCCTATATTTCTTTGCAAGTGGGTTGAAAATAATAATGGCATACAAATGGATAAGTCAGGATTTTTGCAAGTGGATGTTAATAGGCTGGGGTATAAAGATGAGCCTTTTATTCTAGTCTCTCAAGCTAAACAAGTGTTTTATGTCACTGATCCGACAAATACAAAATGGTCTATAGTGCTTTTATCTAACAAAGTAATTGATGAAAACATTGGAGATCAAGGTGATATTGATGTTGATATGGAATCATTTACTAGAAACAATCAAGATGAAAATATCATAGTGAATGAATCATATACTAGAAATGATCATAATAAGGGTATTTGGATCAATCCAACCGTTCGTGTTGTTAAGAGACAAGTATAATATATTCCAAACAAGAAAAGAAAGGGACGTTAGTGAAAAAGGTACTAGTTATAAAATTATAGCTTATATCATTCAATAATATTATGGATTATGGATTTTTATAGCTTATGTCATGTTATGCCATGTTATATAAATTCAATGGATTATGGATTTAGGATTTCAATAAAATTATAGCTTATGTCATGTTATACATATTCAATGGATTATGGATTATGGATTTTTATATTTGTCATTTAACTTTTGTTTTTTCTTTCTTACAGGTCAAATGGCTAGTAACCAGGAAGGCTCAGACGAAACATGTAACCAGGATGACTCACACGAGACACACGATACAAATAAAGCTCAAGGTGTAGAAAGTGAAATTAAACGAGGAATAAATATTATGAAGTCAATCATTCATGCAAGAGATAAAAGGATCAAATTTTATGTACATTGGAGTGATGAAAAACCAACTAATTAAGCCTAACAATTCAATGTTTACTAGTTGCATAGGTTCCCTTGTCCGTCAGCACATTACAATCACCAGTGGTAATTGGAGAAATCAATTGTTGCAAGCTGGTAAAGATAAAATATGGACTATGATACAGGTACTTACCAAATATGATTGATGTTATTAGATTTTTGTTGATAATTAAGTCTTTAATTTAATTATACTAACACACTCTATGTGTATATTTTTTCGTAGAGGTCTTTTAATATTGATGAGAGCCGAAAAAAGTATCCTCTTCAATTGGCCAGAAAAAGACATAGAGAGTTTCGAACTATGTTATCAAAAAAATATCTTAGGGATGAGGAAATTGTTTTTGTTGAAGCAGAACTTCCACAATTGTATGCGTACTTGATTACACCTGAAGAATGGGGCACTTTTGTAGCCAAACGAAAAATCGAAAAATTCAATGTAATGTAAATTTGTCATGTCTATTAATTATATTATATACTTGTTGCATTTGTTTTTTTTTCCTGATATGACTTAAACTTGTTTATCCAAGAATTAAGTGCCATGAATCACAAAAGAGTATCAAAACCCACGTATCCATACAGAAATGGGCGTTTGGGATATGCACGCTTATAGCAAAAAATGGTAAGTATATATAAATGCTATGATTTTATTAATTGTATTATTGTGTTATAATTGATGGTCTTATTATTTATCTAAAGATGTAGTTATAAGAAACAAAAAGTGAAGAAACATCACTTCCGGAACATGTTTTGTAGAAGGAATCTCGTGTGGGCGAGGATGAAGTTGTTAGGGAAAATGTTCAGCATGTTTATAACGAATGTGTAAGTATAACATTATGTCTTTTTTATGTTAATCAAAATTTTTAATCCCCACTAATAATTTTTGATATGTCCATGAATTTCAGGAGACTCTTCTATCTAAATCCTTAACCATATCTAAGGAGGATCACATGAGCATACTTAGTAAAGTACTAAATGTTCTTGAGTATTCCGGTCAGGTGAGGTGTAAAGGATTTGGTGTGACTCCATCTTCCTTGTATAAGCAGCCAAATAGAAAAAATTATAGCAATCAAGAAGTGATGCAATCATTGGAGGAATTAAAAGCGCAAGTCCGTGAATTGCAAAAGGATAAAGAGAGATATGAGGCGGAAAATCATGGTTAAGAGTTGAAAGATACTAGTGACAAAGCTAGTATCAATGGTCAAAAGAAAATTATTGAGGTAAGTAGCACATTTATTTTAATTGACATATATTTATGTTAATTAAACTAGCATATTTATTTTAATTGACATATATACATATTAACTGTTACATATTTATTATTACTTTAGGGCATTTCATCTTGTCAACTATTTTTATAGTTACCCACGTATCACATAGTTGGCAAGGGAAAAGTGCATAACAAATCGAGAGAGTTACTTCATCATAATCTTCTCCCTGATGGATATCTGAAAGTGTCGGTTGATATTGATATAGATAGGGATGCATTACTACCTATACTTGATTTGGTTTCAGAGATAACATTGGTGGGAGATGCAATAGGCTCGTTCGTTGCATGGTCGTCAGACCTCATTTTCATATATGATGAGGTAAGTTTAAAACCATTATGAATCATTTAGTATTCAAATGTCAATTTTGAACCATTATGAAAATCATTCTGAACCATTACGTACATTTTTTATATGGTAATGTTAGACTCCTACAAAACCCGCATCTAAGGATAAAGGGATTTTTTCGCACAACGAGTCTGTTGCATCAAAAAAAGAGGTACATTGAAAGTTTTATTCTATGATCCGAATTCAAAAGCTTCATGATTTTCTACTTTACCTAACTTATTTGATTTTTAGGTTCCTGCACAAGTTTCATAATAAGTGATCAGCAAGAAAAGAGCTCCTACAAGGACCGGGTCGGTAAAAAGAGCTCTTACACCCCGCTTTCAGATGTATCGTGAAACACTTGTGGCAAAATTAGATTTTATGGATGGTGCTATTCATCAAATAGACATGGACAAAGGTGTTTTTTGGTTTTCCTCATTCCAAAACAATTGGAAAAGAGGACATGATACAAATTTTCAATCATCTTGAATTAGGCACCGGTGTTATGCATTCATACATCTGGTACTCTGATCAAGCTATTATTTAATTAGTTGAACATTTGATTTACACATTTTAATGAAAATAGTCTAATGTTTATTATGTTTTTATTTAAGGTGCTTGTATGACAAATTGATGTGCGGGAATCAATTGCCAAACAAATTATATTTCGTGTCATGTGTTCGTGTCAACTTCATGTTAATTGATATGAATCCAGATTCAGTAAGAGATCACTTACTTGAGATATTTATGGCCAGCAGTACATAAAGTTTGTATTTTTACCGTATAATACTGGAAACGAGTAAGATTTTCATTCTAATTTTATTCTAATCTTTGTATCTTCTGTGTAGAAATTATCCATCTAAATTATTGTTATATTTTACAGTAGACACTGGTTATTGGTTGCTATTAATCCTACAAGAGAAGTGGTGTATTATCTGAATTCATTGGAACATGAATGGACAACATATCAGAATATGAAGGATTTGGTTGATACGTAAGTGAGATTGTTCTAAATACTAGTGTGTATTTGTATATTTAATTATTTCTGTGAGATTGTTATAAATTTTTGTTTTTCCTTTATAGAGCAATACTAGTATACCAAGCACAAAGAGACGCTCGAGTATCACGGTCTAATGCAAACAACATTACATGGATCAAAGTAGAGGTATACTAATTTTCACAATGTTGCTTATAATAGTGATGCTACTTGATAACACAAGACAACTATATATTAATTCTTATTTGTTTTTATATATGTAGTGTCCTTTTTAGCATAATGGGATAGGCTGTGGCTATTTCGTTTGGAGGTTTATGAGAGAAATTCTTAATTTGGATCGATTAGAGATTCCCATCACGATATGAATTTATAACTTAGGATTTATTTTATATTTATCGGATATTTCATATAATTTATTATTTTAAACTAAATCAAGCATATTGTGTTTTGATATATAGTACTTTGATAAATACGTGTGTTCTTAATACACGAAAGATAAATTGGAAGAAATCAAGGAGGAATTGTGTGAATACCTTATTGAGAAAATAATCATATAAGGTATTGGTGTGTAGTTATGGACTGTAATTGTATAGTTTTGGAAGTTATTGTATATTAGGAGATCTTTAGAAGTTAGAATGGTTTAATTATGTGAATGGTTTATGGATTAAAAAAATTTCGGTTTAATTATGTGCACGAATGGTTTTTGTGAATGGTTTATGGATTTTGGTTTAATTATGCAAATGGTTTATGTGAATCGTTTATGTGAATGGTTTATGGACTAAAATGGTTTAATTATTATGTAAATGGTTTATAGATTAGAATGCTTTGATTATTATGTGAATGGTTTATGGATTAGAATGATTGTTATGGAATTGGCTTAAAATATGAACCACATAAGGATTAGAATGGTTTATGAGATTTAGAAGGCCTAGAAATGGTTTATGTGATTTAGAATGGTTTATGTGATATAGAAGGCCTAGAAATAGTAATGTGATTTATACATGTTTTGTATTTAGAATTGAATTATACAGGTTTCTGGAAAAAAAAGAAGGAAAATGTGATTTTTTTTAAAAATCATTAAGAAACATGAAGAAAAGAAAACACTTTTAAGCAAAAGTGTTGTCTATAATAAACAAAAGAAAGTGCTTTCTACTAAAAGCGCTGCCTTAAAATGGAAATAAAAAATACATTAGACGAAACTTTCAAAAGCATTGTATAAAGGGGGACAATAAACATCGCTTTTTCCTGAGAAAGCACTGCATAAAGATGACTTAAAGTTGAAATAAAAAAAATACATTAGACAGCTTTTTTAAAAGCATTGTCTAAAAGGGGACATTAGACAACGAGTTTTCCTGAGAAAGTGTTGTCTAAAGACGTCAATAGAAAGCATAAATTGATAGAAAAAGCGTTGCTAAAGGTCCACTTAAGAAAGCACTTTTCAGGTCAAAGCGATGTCTAAAGACCTACTTTAGAAAACGCTTTTAAAGGTAAAGCGCTGCCTAAAGTTGGCCTTAAGCAGCGCTTTCTCATAAAAAAAAACGTTGTCTTTACCTACGACAACGCTTTTAAGCGATGTTAAAGACCAAAAAGCGTTGTCTTTTCCCTTATTTGGCATAGTGATGTTTTTGACGCCGTTATTGGGGACTGTTGAATGCCACAGGGTAATGCTTTGTGCAACATTTGTTTTTATTATTTTATTTTAATTATAGTTTTTATTGCTTTTATTTCTTTTCTTGTTTATCATAGTGCTACTTATGTATTTTTTGTTTCTGTATGCGCAATTCAGGATCAATATTACTACAATTCGATCCAAAAATTTAAAGAAGTGCACGTGCCCTCAGAAAAGCAGCTAGAGAAGCAATTATCACTAAAGGAGACCAACCCGAAGTAGATCCACTAACACTTTCTTAAGATTCTGAATAGGAGAATAACATGGTTGTCCCATAATTCCCAACCATGGGGGATAACTATAAAAGGACCGATGATGGACATGTTTCTAGAGTGTTTTTATTGGCATACCCTACTAACTTTTACATTATGAATCTTGTGCTTTCAAGTATAAGAAACAATCTATTCGACGAGACTGCTATCAGAGATCCATGGGCTCATCTTACACGCTTTTATGAAACCACTTCGATGTGCAAGCCAAATAACGTCTCAGAAGATCAAGTGAAGTTACGATTATTTGGTTTCTCGCTGATTGGAAGGGCAAAAGATTGTTTATTATGCCTTCCAAATGGAACCATTCGAACATGGAAGGAGCTAGAGGATAAGTTCTTGGAAATATTTTTTACCACCACCCAGTTTACTAAGAGAAGGGCTGAAATTTTGAATTTTGAGCAACAAGATGCAGAGTCCCTGTATGACTCATGAGAGAGGTTCAAACTATTGTTATACAAGTGCCCCAACCATAATTTGAATATTATGGAGCAAATGAAAAGTTTTATCAAATGCCTAAAGAGTCATACACGCATATTGCTAGATGCTTCTGCGGAAGGCACAATTGGACAAATGATTGAGCCACAAGTCAAGGACCTAATTGAGAATATGTGCATGGATGAGTACCACACCAAGAGTGAAAGATATGTAAAAGTTGAGATGATTGGTACACCCAAAGGTATGTTAAATGTTGATACTCAAACTACATTATTAGCTCAAATTGAATTGTTAAATAAGCAGCTAGCTGAAATCTGCTTAAATAAAGCTAATGTGAGCCAGGTACAAGCACTTAGGTGTGATTTTTATGGCGGAGAACATGAGAATGGAAGGTGTTACTTGGAAGGGTAAAGTGAAGAGGTTCAATATGCTAATTTTCAAAAGAACAACCCTTATTCCAACACCTACAATCTGAGATGGAGGGATCATCCGAATTTTCGTTGGAGCAACAACCAAAATCAAAGTGGTTGCCATGTTATGCAACAAAATCAACAAGCCTTTATTTTTCAAAGGAAATCCTCACAGTTTGAAGAGACTTTGGAAAATTTCATGAAAGCCACTCAACTTAGCTTGGAACATGTGAATAAGAACTATGAGACCATGGGCATAACCATGATGCATCCATAAAAATTTAGAGACGTAAATTAGGAAGTTATCAAGAAAACTAGAGGCCTTACCAAGTTCTAGTGGAAGATTCTCAGGTAACACCATAGATAACCCTAAGAATGAAACATGCATAATTATGGAGGCTGGTCTGGGGGTAGTTACTAAAGTGAGTGAAGTTGGAAAAGTTCAAACGAATGATATTGAGAAAAATAAAGGGGTAAGTGAGATGAAGGAGAAAAAACTTCAAAGGGACCATGAAAAAGAAAAAAGTTATATGTGAGGAATGCTTAGATGAAAACTCTCAGCGAGAGAGCACAAAGGAGAAAAACTGGAGTGAACCAAACCCACCTTTACCCGAACATGAACCTACATTACCTTATTATTAGGAAGAAATGAGTATCTGAAGATGATGTTGAGATGTTTAAAAAATTTAATGAGACGTTGAAAAAACTTCAAGTAAGTATCTCTTTTCATGAAAAATTTATAATTAATTCCAAATTTTGCCAAGTTTATGCAAGTAATGCTAAAAGGTGGAAAGCAGAAGTTTATTCAAGAACATGCCAATCAGACATAGAAAAAAGACATGGCAGAACCATCGAAGATTCCACAAAAGATGAAAGATCAAAGGGAGTTCAACATTGCATGCACCATTTATGGGGTAAAATTTCCATATGCTTTATGCGATTTAGGATCAAGCATCAATGTTATGCCACTGAGCAAATTCAAGGAGTTGATATGAGAGATCATATTGAGCAACATGACGCTTACTATAGTCGATTAATCTAAAAATGAACCGCTTGGTATTGTACAAGACGTTTTAGTTCATGTCGATGGTTGACCTTCCTCGCAGACTTTGTGGTGATTGACATGATAAATGATTTTGAAGGGTCAGTGATTCTTGGACGCCCATTATTGGCAACCGAAAAGGCAGAGATAGATGTTGAGACCGAGCATATGTTTTTTAAGTTTAATAAGGAGTATGAGGTGTTTAATTCATATGAATGGAAACCATATTAGGAGGATCTGGCGACATGATAAAAATTGAGAGAAAAAGGCGGTGGAGTTAAAAAACTGGGAGAAAAGGAGTTTTTACCGACGTGAGGGCATCCCTTGCACCTGACGTGTTTTAAGGATTGAACGTCAAGCTATTGACGTAAAAAAAGCGCTGGATGGGAGTCAACCCCTCAATTTTTAATCTTTTTTTATTTAGAATAAGTTACTTTTATTTTATATCAAAACCATCTACTAGAGGAATTAACTGCTACAAAAGAGCCTTGTCACGAAGATCCATATGTTCTTAATAAACTTATGTATGACTTTTTTTTCTTCAGATTTACAAAGTTTGACTTTAGCATTGAACACATGATCCAAGAAAAGAAAAAAAATAAGTGACTTGATTATAATGAAAGCGATTGACAACTTAAAGACAAAGGAAGCAAAAAAGAATCACCAGACTTGTACTAAACCTTCAGATACCTCATCTAGTAAGGTTTGATCCTAAATATTTCCATTATTCACTTTTTATTTCTTAGAGAGTATCCATGCATTTTTCTTTTATTTGGTTTGATTGATTTCTGATTAAGTTATCAAGTTTGATCAATACACACTGAGGCAATTTTTTCTATATAACTCTGAGCCTTTGTAAACCACCCTTTAGTAGTATGATTATTCGTTGCTAAACACTTTGAGCCTAAGCCTTTATTTTGGTGATGTAACCTTAAATTCTTAGCCATATTACTTGAAAGATATTTTCTTTCCACCTTCTCTTTGGAGTTAGGTAGAAGTATAGTTCTTAAAGAGTATGAAAAAGATTAAGTATGAGGTTGCTCTTGGAAGTGATAAACACTTTAAGTTTGGGGTTGGGGACTAGAGAATTTTGATCCAATTTTTTTTTATAAAAGAAATGTTGAGAAAAAGAAGTGGAAAAAGAAACTTCATAAAAAAGGAATAAATGAAAAAAGAAAAAGAATGACATGAAAAAAAGGATCACAAATCTCTAGTACTAACAAAAAGGTATGATGTGTTCTGGCCAAATTTGATCAGAACACCAAAGGTGCTAGCTCTCCCTTCTAGGATCAAGGGAAAATTATGTCGTATATTTTATTCATAAATTTGAGGATTTGGGAGCAGGGCTATGAAAGCAAGTCTCGAGAAATATGTCTTGCTTATCCCTTAGGTGGGAGCCCCTTTATATAGTTTTATTCTCAAGGAGAAACCATTAAGTGATGTCCTTTTCTCTTTAGCCGTTGCAGGCCCTTACTTCATAACTCCTCTCATCATTGTCAGCATTGAAGATTCAGTAACGGTCCATATTGATGCGCCGAAATAGTTACATTTCATCAGTTTCCGAACCTATAAGTACCCGAAAGCAAGACTCTACATGATGGGGTACCCGGCCTTATGAGAGACGGGTTGGGCATTATGCATAACTCGGGGATGACATGTTGTGAGACCATTCGAATCGGGAAAACGCCCCTCTCCGTCTATGTAGCCTGTCCTATAAATATTTAGGCATGAACATAAGACCCCCGAGTTCTATCTCTGCACTTGTAGGTATAATGCTCGGTCAAGTGCAAGCCTATAAATATTGAAGGACAATCGGGCTATATACTCGATTTGTACACAAATTATCACATGGAACAAAACATCTTCTGAACGGTCATGTCTTTTATTCTTCCTAGTGTCAAGATCACTTTAAAGCCTCATGAATAGCTAGTCCTTGGCTATTCTCGAACGTTGCATTTTTCATATTTAAAAACACTTATTCCCTTCCTTATTCTTATGCTCTTTTTTCCTTAAGCATACCTCCAGCTCCTTGGTTCTTCGTTCGTTCAGGTATCTGATTCTTACCTTTTACTCCCTTTAATTTTATTAGCCATGGTAATTATTAGGGAATGTGATGATGAGGAAAGAATCGTCCATAGAAGCAATGAAGAAAGGAAAAAAAAACTTTGGGAAGAATATACCCGTTCACGAGACGCTCCTCTAGGCATACAAGAACATAGGAAAATTATGAATAAGTTTTGTGACGAGGTTCTTTCTTCGAAAGAGATTTTGACTCTGATTCTTCAGGTTTAGTGGAACTTCTAGTGGAAACTGTTGATCCATTCGACTCTAAATTCATAAGCCATAAGAGTAATATTGCAGACGACTTAGACATCGCAAAAGTCTATTCTTTATAAAAAATATCCTCTACGGGTTCCGAAGATGATGTTATCTTAGAAGCATGTGTCCTTCAAGAATGAGTATGTACTTTTTGGCCTAAGAGTGTTACTAATGATTTCTTCTATTTCTACCCAAGTATCCTTAAAGATTTTTACATTCGAGTTCCATTCACTGATTTTGAGATTGACGTGCTAAAAATTGTCAATGTCCATCCTTCTCAACTGCACCCCAATAGTTGGGATTTTATAAAAGCCTTTGAGAGAGTGTGTAAGGTTTTGTTTATTATCCATACCATTGGTTTGTATAAGTTTTGTTTTTATAGTGTTGGCATTAATTTTGTAAAACAAATATAGCAGCAATAAAATGTACATGATCTTTGCAAAATAAAGAACAGTTTAAGCAAGGAGTCCTATTGTGCGCCTAAACATCTTGTGTTGAAGTGTTTCACCATCTGGAGAAACATGTCAAAGAAGATGTTTAGACAGTTCATTCGACATCATGAACTGCTGAAAATGGATTGAAGATTTTGTTATGATTCAACAGAAACAAAATATTTAGAGGATATGAAGTAATCCAATTGGCATTGTTTTTAAAAGATCTTGAAGACTCAAATTTACATTGAAGACAAATATTAAATATTGAATAAATATAGAGTTTCTATATTTATATATATTTTAGGAAGTTGTTTATTTGAAGATCTTTTTATTTGTAGCATATTTTTCTGCATTATTGTAGTAGTTGATATGATGCGTTTTATGCCCAAAATCCAGTTATGATTAGGTTTTAAAAATAAACCTTATAACCTAGGTTTAGTAACCAACCAAAGATGTAAAATTTGTATCATTAGGGTTGAGTTCTTGGAGCAGCCGTGCGCAACAAGTTTCAGACTTTGTGGATGTGTTTATTTTGTAATTCTCGAAGCTTTTAAGCAAGAGATATTTTGTTCTTGACTGAAGCTGTGAAGCAAGGTTAAGGTGTTGTCATGGAAGTGTGTCTTCTGATTTGAATTGTTAAGTTTATCACTGGGGTGATTGTGAGGGAGTGAGATGGGTGTCTCATATTTAGGAGTTCCTAAGTAGAAGTTGAATTGGTAGTGATTAAGTGAGAAGATTGTAAACTGTAGGTGTTTACTGTGAAGTCTTTGAATTGATACTACATAGTGGATTTCCTCCTGTCTTGGTAGCCCCCAGAGTAGATGAGTTTGCATCTAATTGGGATAACAATTTGAATGTGTTCTTTACAGCTTTTCTGTTTTATACTGTATGTAGTGTTCTTGCTGGATGTCAAACCAGATGTTTAAACATCCTGTAGGATTGTTAATGTTTGGTATATCAGAATTTTTAATACTACTATTTGTACATTACCATGTTTATAAAGTAACAGATCAGATGTTTCAACATTGTATTTGATATATGAGTCTGTCATACTAGAATTTCAATTGGTATCAGAGCAGGCATCCTAGTCTATTTCTGGATGAGATCCAAGGGGGGTACTTTCTGGTTCAAGGTCAAGGGGGAAGATCTTTTCTGAAAAGCTATTTGTTGTGTGAATGGTCCCTAGAAATGGAGGATGAACTATTTTGTTGTTGCAGAATGGTGGTGAGCTTCTGTTGTAGGCGGCTTGATTTATTTTTAAACCTATTATTGTTGGTGTCACCTGGAGAATATTGCTAGGGCTAATTCGTGACACTTGAAGTTCCTGTGGAGTTTGTATCCATTGTTTATCTATCTGATAACTCTTGATGTTACGAGATCTGAAGATAGTTTTCATCAGACCTATCTCTAGTCTGTAAATCACTTTGTGTGATCCTTGGAATAATGTCATATCCTATGATAAGACATCACATCAGAATTATGCATAATTATGTGGTCTAAAGAAATGTCTTTACAGATGATTTGGGTGTTGAATTAATGTGGTTGAATCACATGTCTTTAGAACCTACTCCTGATCTGGAAGAGGAGGCATTTGTGTAGTGTATATAAGAAGTTTCTAGCCCTAGAACTTATCTCATTTATGTGTGTTGGTCAAGGAGTGATCAACATGTTATGTTTTCCTGAGGACATTTTATTTCTGGTCCTTGTTGCAGGAGTGAAATACTTGGGCCTCAAGGAGTATTACCCCTAAGAGACGCCTTGTACATGAAGGTCAAGTGTGGGGCTTTATCAACTTGTGGAGTTGATTGATGTGGATATAGCTGATCCGTTGCTATATTGAGTGGGAAGATATCTCAAATCAGACAGTCTGAATACTGAGTCCGAAGGAGAAGTCTGTTGAAGTGTTCCAGCTGCTGCATATGTTTGTGTTTTGGTCTGATAGCTTGATCAACTTCTGATGGATGATTCCCTTGTGTGTCCCCTGTATGTTCATTACTATGAAGGGTGCCTTCAAAGGCATGGCAATGTATGAAGCTCTTTATGACTCAAACTAATGTCTGGAAAGATGTTAGAACATCATGTCAGTAAGTGTCAGATGCCTGTAGAAGAAGAAGAAGAAAAAGTCAGACAACATGTCCTACCTTATGTAAGAAGGTAATCTTATCTGACTTAGAGTAAGTACCTTGACGAGAGACTATGTATTTGTCTATTGTTGATGTGATGCATAAAGGTGGATACTTTGACGAGAGACTTAGTATTTATCTGAGAATTATACATATCTACAATCTGAATCTTATGGTTCAGAAAGTGTACTGAGTAACTGATGCTCATCCTCAAAAAGAGCTTTGGTTGTTCATGAACGGGGGATTTAAGAAGTGATATTTGTGGTCTATTGGTGCAAGAGTGCATATTGTTTTTGGTGGGTGCAGCTGGAGTTTTATTCTTCCCATGACAAGGAAGGTGTACTGAATCATGAAGTTAAGATTGATAAAATCATCAAAACTTTGTGAAGATTTCTTTACTCAAGGAAAAGTGTCATCCTTGGTATGACTGTAAGGTGTAGTTTTGAACTATTCCTTATGAAGATTAAAACAATATCAAGTTTGAAGACTTTGGAGAAACACTGGGAGTTTCTCATCAATATGTGGTATTGGTAGGAATTTCTGCATAATTAACATAATGGAGATTGCTACTCAAACTTGGTTGATGAATCAAGTCTATGAGAGCATGGAACTCTTGTTCTATTAAGGGAGGAGGTTCTTTCAAGTGGAAGAAGAAGGACCTGAATTTAACAACTGGATGTGGACTCACAATGTTCTAACATCTAGTTCAACATCAAAATCTAAATTGGTAAAGTGGCACATTGTCGCTCCCGATAAGTGAAACAGGGTCAAATAGGGTACAGACGCGAACGGTCGGCGAGAGGGACAATGAGAACACACAGCCGTGAACTCACTGGAGATGAAAAGAGTCGCCAGCTAGGCATTTTTATCCCGGAGGAAAGGCAATGCTGCATAGACCTAGAAAAAGATGGATAAGACGGTTGCGAACCAGAGAGACTGAGAAAGGGGGTTGGTTACAATCTGGGAAGGTATTAGCACCCAGATTGTCCGCCGTACTCGACGGGATCCACGCTTGAAAGATTGGTGTTTTAAAGGGGTAGTGTCAGTGCAATCTGTGTATAAAATAGCTGGAAAAGAATATACAGGTGTCAGTGTAAAAGAAGTGAAGTGTATAATGATGTGTCAGTGTAAGAATGGGAATGAATTGCTCATGATAACGAGGCTAAAAGAATGAAGCTGGAAAGAGGGGGAATATATAGAGACTTTTGTTCGATAACTCTTAAGTTATGCCTACGTATCCTCTCGTGCAATGAGGAAGTCAGAACACCGTAGTTCGACCCAAAGAGACTGAAAGATGAATTGACTTGTGAACTGCTTGCTTGTCTATGCTCAAGTGTATGACCTGTCTGGCTCAGGTGCAAACAGTCTTGCATTAGACGGAAGAAGCAAGTTCTCGGTTGTGAGTGAAGATGATGAGAAAAGAATCCCGAAGGAGACGATTATTGTTTGTTTTTTGAGTTTTCAGTCTTTTATTGCTTTTGAAAGTTTGTCATAAGTTGATAAGCTTAAGCCTAAACCAATGGGTTTAGTAAACTCATCACATCTTCCCTCTGATTAGGGGTAATGAGAGTACCTTAAGTGTGAATTCAGATTCTCACACTTAATCACCTTTGGTGTAGGATTAAGATCATTAACCTACTTGTGATTATTTAGATGTTTTTGGTGTTTTTGTTTAGTGTTAAGTAATGAGGTTAAGCCATAATCAAAGATTAAACAGACTCATTACACCATCCTAATAGAAGGATAATAGATGAGAATGTTTAAGCTGAGGAAAGCTCCTCAACTTAATCCATGATTAGGGATTAAACTCGTGACAAAACAAGCCTTTGATTAAGTGGATTTTATTTAATGATATGATGATGAAGTGATTTTTAGGGTTTGTAAGACAACTTGAGGGGGACTTGTCCATTAACACTAGGGTTAGTCCTTCTTAACCAATTAAGGAAGAATTAGAACCCTGATGCAAGGCCCAAGTTACAAGTGTGATGTCTTGATGATTATTAAGTGAATTTATTAAAGGAGTTAAACACATTAAGGGTTTAACACTTAGGATTAAAGTTATACACTCCATCCTAATAGAAGGATGCAGGCATAAGCTTAATCACAAAGCCTTAAAGCCTTTAGGGTTTAGTCCCTGATTATGAGATGAGAAGAGAAGACTCAAGAGAGACACAAAGGTAAAACTAAGAGGGGAGACTAATCAAAACCCTAATCATTGTCATGCTTGGTTGTTCCTAAGGTTTGTGAGGTTTCACCAGGAAGATCTTCAAAGGAAACACCGGAAGCAGATGAAAGGATCAAGAGAAGCAAAGCAACTTGCTTCATTCAAGAAGTCAAGTCACTTGAAGAAAGAAAGTAAGAAGAACAAGAATGAGCAAGCTCAATCTCAAACACATATAAAAATGCAGCATGGATGCAAGAGAGAGATGAGAAGAAAGTATGAGAAATGAAGGCAAATTCACTTCTCAAAATCACTTACCACCTGAAAAGGTTAGAAAAGAAATGCAATGCAATGAAAAATAGGATGGAATGACATGATGCAAAACCAAACCAGAAGCATTTACATGATGCTAATGATGCTATGAGATGCTACAAGCATGAGGCAGCACATGGGAATGATCATACAAGTTCATGAATGCAAATGAAGCAAGTTAGGAAGCATGGACATACATGAAAAGTTATGAAGTGCACATGGCATACAACATGGAAAATACATGATGCAATGATCAAACATGCTTTCCATATGTCTTATGATGTCAAATGAATCACATGGGAGCATGGAATGTCATGGCAAGTCATGTTATGCAAGAGAATGCAAGATGGATGCAAATGGAAGCTCAAATTAGGGTTTATGAACTATACATCAAACAAAAATCAAAATCAGAAGCAAAACCCTAAGAGAAAAATTGAAAATGCCACTCAAAGGACCCCCTAATCCTATACTAAACCAATGCCCAAAGGAGAAGTCTCAACTCTTAACCAAATTCAAGTTATGGTTTTTACAAGTTTGCTAGGGTTTTAGGGTTCCTAAACAAAAGAAATGTCAAACAAATTGAAAATGAAAAATCAAATCATGGCCATTTAATCTCAAAAACTACATGCCAAACACAATGCAATGCAAGAAGAATCAATGTCCAACTCCTCATGAATAGGCAGAAATGATTTTTTGAACTTTGGATCAAAATAATGCACAAAAATGATTTTAATTCAATGAGAAATCCTTAAAATGCATCAAGATCAAAAAATAAATTTGGTTTGAAGGTTGGACAATGTTTTTAAATGTCTTAGAACATTTCATGAATTTTTTGGTGATTTTTAAATACCTAAAAGTATTTTTAATAAATTAATTTCCATTAATCAATTAAAACTAAACTTTTAAATATTTTAAAATACTTTTTTAATGCTAAAAAAGAAAATAAAAATATTTTTGTGCCTTAAAAATTAATAAAACTCTTGAGAAAAAGTTTCATAATTTTTAAAACAATTTTACTATTTTTAAGTTGTACAAAATAAATGAAAAAGAAATGAATAAAACAAAGAAAATAAAAAAGTAATCTGAATGGAAGGCTGGGATGGCTTCTGAGTTTGAATGGGTTGACTGCGCGCGTTAGTGGAGGGCCAGGATTGCATCTGGTTAAATTAATTTAATTATGGATTAATTAAACTAAATAAGTGGATTAGGGCAAAGCAAATGGATCTGGGCCATTCATTCGCGCGGCAGGTCAACAAAGTCTACTGATCCTACGCTCAATATTCAAATGGCAATTAATTACAGGATTATGCCCTAATGATTTTCAGGTGGCCGGAGAAGACCTCCGGTCGTCTTCTCCGGTGGGAAGCCCACCTGAAAATCCCTAAAACTCTCAAAACCTAACTAAAATGAAATCTAAAAACATGGAAATGATCCCCACAACTTACTGAATCAAAACCCCATGCCCAAACTCATTTATTTTCCACCAAACTCATGAATCGAACAAAAACTTTTTTAGGTCACAGAGTTTCAGAACGCAATTAAATTCTTATTTCATCACTATTTTCAAAACTAAAAGCATCAGAACAATCAGTGAAGCATGGAGAACAAGTTTAGAACTTAAAAATCCATTTCTGGAAAAAAAGTTCTTGAGCTACCTGAGCTTCGAAGCTTTCACTCTGGTAACTTTCAGACCTCCCCTCCTTGTGAAATCCACTCCTTATAACCCCTTGATGATGCTTGAATGCTTGGAAGAAGTTTATGTTGGCTGGTTAAGGAGTTTGAGCAAGTTCTGTCCAAGCTCAGTTGAAAATGGTGATGGTGATTCAAGCTGTTTCAGGCCAATGTGAGTGGTTCTTTGTGACCAGTGTGATGAATGGAGGAGGTTTATGAAGTTTGTTTGAGTGTTAGTGAACTGTGGAGTGAGTTTCGAATGGTTTTGCTTCTGGGGGTGAAAATGGAGGAATGGTGTTCTTGCTTGATTCAGGTCCAAGTCTTGCTGGTTTTGGCTCAGTGAAGCAAGGTGAGTTGGTCTATGGAAATGGTTTTTGTGTTTGTGAACTGTATAGAGAGATTCGAAGAGTTTTGCTTGATGGAGTGTTTTTGTGTATGTGATGCTATGGTCTGTTTCAGCTTGGCTTCTTCTTATGTTTAGCTTGCAAATGGATAGTATAAAATAATCTCATAGGTCAGATGATGTGACCTGGCCTTTATTGATTGGTAAGTTCACTTTTGCAAAATGTCAACTTTGGTGTAAGGAAAGCATGGGCTTGGTTCTAGGCTAGTACAAGCATGGGGCTGGCGCAACAAAGGTGAGGGGAAGGGCTAGCAAGGTTCAGCATCCAATGTAGCAAGTGGTAGGAAGTGTGATCATGAATTTTGCAAGTTGATCAACTTTGGTTCACATGTGACTATCTTGCTTCACAAGCCATGAACCATGAGAAACTTTGGTTCAAATCTGATTTTTAGGTCACATAGAATGTTTGTGAAATGGTTTGATGTGAACTAGAAGTCACAAGAATGCTTGACACATGAAATTGCAAGTTTTCCAATTGGTGCATAACTTGAAAATTAGTGATTTTTGCCAACTTTGTCACACCATAACTTTTGATCCAAAATGAATTAGATCATGTTCTTGTACTTTTTGAAAAGGGAAAAATGTATTCTACAACTTTCATGACCAAAGTTTTTCCATTTGAAGCATTTTTGGATCAAAAAGCAAGGCTTGAAAAATGACCTAAATTGACAAATTCCTTAAAAGTCAACTATGCCCTAAAAAGTCAACTTTGCAAAAACCTCAAATTCTTGAATTTTGTGAACTTCAACCTTCTTCCATGATCAAATAAAGATCATATACACTCAAAATGATGAAGATCACCCCTTGGTTGGGTCATTGGGGGCCTCAGATGCCCTGATTTTGCACTGACTTGTCCAGAAAGTCAACCCTTGATCAGATGACTTCCCCATGGAATTTCTTCATGAAAATTGATATGCATACTCCCTATACCATATAGAGACCAATGGAAACAAGAATGACCAAAAAATTTGGAGTTATGGCCTCTGAAACCAAAACCCTAATTTTAGGTCATCTGTGCAGTCAAGCCTGGCTCTGCATCCACACCAATCCCAGTTCTTGTGATTCTTGTGCATTTTTGACTTTGAGAGGATGTAACATGATATAAGAACACACATGGACCCCTTTGAAGTGATTGGTGGCCTTTGGAGTGGCTCAAGAGGCTCTTGGATTGCTCAGATCACAAACCCTAGGTGCAGATGACTTAGAAACTATGCAGTGAATCAAAAATGAGATATGAGATGATATGATTGTGTTTATGCATATGAAGTGATCACAAGCCATGGTGTGAATGGGTGAGGGCAAATTTGGGGTGTTTACAGCTGCCCCTATTCAAACATGAGTTAGCTGTGCAGGATGTAAGCAACGGCTTAACAGGCAAACAAGATAACTTGTGGTTGAATACCAAAGACAGTCCAAAATTTGCACTCACAGAATGAAGAAGAAAAGGGATATAGATTGTAAAGGAAGATAAAGTATATTGTAAAGTGTGGGAGACGGAGGACGACCATCGAGCAGAGGACGACTGCTGGGTAAACAGCAATGACGGGGACGGCCGACATGCTGGGAAAAGTGCGGGAAATAAAGCAATGACGGGGGCGGCCGACATGCTGGGGATAAAAGGTAAAGCTAAGACGGGGACGGCCGACTAGCTGGGAAAAATAAGATTATGATGGGGACGGCCATCAAGATAAAGTTGTAAGATTCTCTGGGAATTAATGAAACATGACGGGGACGGCCATCAAGTTCATAAAGTAAAGTAACCAACGACGGGGACGGCCATCGGGCTAAAAAGGAAAAGGGACCACGACGGGGACGACCATCGGGTTAAAGAATAAATGAAATGACAGATGATGAGGTACGGTCATCAAAGGTGAAGGACGATCATCTAGCAGGGGACGGCTGCTCTGTTGGGGTTAAGATGAGGGACGGTCATCTAAGGTGGAGGACGACCACCTGGCAGGGTACGGCTGCCGAAAACAATCGCGACATAAGACGAATGCCGGATAAAAGGTCAACGATGGGGACGGCCATCGGACGAGCATGATGGAGGACGACCATCAAGAGGTGGAGGACGACCACCTAGCAGGGGACGGCTGCTCTCGAGGTTTCTCATGACACAGGACGAGTGCCAGATAACCAAAAATCAACAATGGGGACGACCATTGGATAAAATGATGAAGGACGATCATCAAAAGGTGGAGGACGACCACCTAGCAGGGAACGGCTGCTAAATATCAACGATGGGGACGGCCATCGGATGAGCATGATGGAGGACGACCATCAAGAGGTGGAGGACGACCACCTAGCAGGGTACGGCTGCTCTCAAGGTTTATCATGACGCAGGACGAGTGTCAGACAAAAAGAAGATTTGCTTTGTTAGCGATTTACTGTGGATGTAGTAAACACGGACGAGTGTTCACAACCAAGCAAAGAAAGTATAAGTGTTTAGATGTTGTGTATAGATTAAAGATGCGGACGAGCATCCTTAAGACTGCGATACGGACGAGTATCGGGTAGAAACAAACTGACACATGTTCAAAGATGATGATACGGACGAGTATCAACTGGTTAACTGAGAACACGGACGAGTGTTGAATCTGAAAGAACTCTTCTGGGGAATAGTAGACACAGACGAGTATCTATATTCAAGAAGACATAAGTATTTGACGCAGTGTATGGATTAAAGATGCGGACGAGCATCCTTAAGACTATGATACGGACGAGTATCAGGTAGAAACAAACACTTGACGCATATTCTGAGATGATGGTACGGACGAGTACCAACTGGTTAACAAAGAACATGGACCAATGCTGAATCTGTGGGGATATAAATGGCGTATATAAGATACGGACGAGTATCTGTATAAGTAGTATGAGTAAATATAGATGAGTGTTTATCTGCTGGGGAAGGTGACACGGACGAGTGTCAGAAGGAGAAGAGTATAATATCAACAAGTATATGGGTTGTGAAAGTGTAAGCGACTGCGCTGGGGATATGACACGGACGGGTGTCAAGAAAGTGTATATAAGTAGGTGAGTGCAAAGAGGATGTCTTTGGCTTTCTGCTGGGGGTATGACACGGACGGGTGTCAGGAAGTATCTGCAATACGGGTGGTCTTGTTTGTAAAGGGTGTTCAGCAACTTTACTGGGGAGTGATGACACGGACGGGTGTTAAAAAGGATTATATACTGGTGTTTGTGATTTGTTAGGCAACTGCTTTTGCTGGGGAATCTGGTGGGGATTTCTGTACAGTGATGATGAACGGTTATTATTCACAAGTGTTAATTCAGAACATGGCTTATGATTATGCTATGTGTTTGATTTTTGCCGTGATGCTCCGTATTAGACGGAATGCTACGCTTTGTGGGTGAATATGATGCAAATGCCATGATTATGCAAAGGTATCAAACCGGGATTCGAATCCCAGTGCTGCGAAGATCTCTGGCTGATCTGTTTGAAATGGACCTCCCAGCTGGGGATGAGATTATTGGTAGATCTGGTGAGATGTATCTGCTTGGGGGTATAGGTCACTAATTGACATCTCCTTGTAATATAGGACCCAGCTGGGGTTTGTAGAAGCCTTCCACTCTGTTGTGACTTCTTCATGCGTCGCTCTTCTGAATAGAGGCTGAAACTCTGTGGGGAGATGACTCCCTGACTTTGCATTCTGCTGAGGAAGAATCAACAACTTGGCTGGTGGTAGTAGCAAGTGGCCGCTCACTGGGGAAAGTTGTTGACAACTCAGCTGTGGAGAAAACACCTCTGGTGCCAAGAGTGAGTGTTGATTTGCCAGCTTGCTGGGATGTAACTTGCATGCCCCAAGTTGCGTTCTGGATACCTGCAATCCTGCAAAGATAGAGAAACGCGCAAACGGTCCCGAGGTATCCTTTAATGGATTCCGTCATAGGAGTTAAGCACTTTCGAGAGTAAGTATATTCCCTGTAAGCATGTGTTTTTATTTTCTTAGGGAAGAACATCTGTACTCGTGTGATTAGTTTTTTAGAGACATCAGACATTCTTTGCAAATAAAAATGTACAAGACGAAACATGACTGAAAATCTGATTTTATTAATTCATGTGCCCTGAATTGGCAAGATACAGTCGAAGAAACACATCTCCTAAAATGAGGAGATTGTTACAAATTGAGAAACAAAGTGCTGGCGATGTTGACGACGCTTTAAGGAGCTTCCTCTTCTGCTATGACTCGTATGACTTTCGACGTTCTTCTCATCTTGCGTTCTGGAGAAGGTTGATTCTGATTGAAGCTTGATCCTCTTGAAGCTTTCCAAGTTGCGGATAATACAGACGAATTCAGAATGCAGTCGTTCGCTTATTCCCTTATTTTGCATGGATCGCCCTTTCGGGTTTTCAATCCATCGGGATACCCATTTTTGCCTGAGCTGTCCAATGCGGCTTTTCAACTCAGCGGGTGTACATTTTTCATTTATTTCCCTTACTTTTGCCCGAGTCTTTTATTCTGTTTTTTTTTTTTTTTGACTCGCCGGGATGCCCTATTTTTGCCTGGACTTACATTCTGTTTTCATGTCCAGCGGGTCATTTTATGCGAAGTATTTTTTAACTGCATCCGAATTCACAGGGGATGGGAAGTCTTCACCATCCATGGTGCTGAGCATCAGCGCTCCACCAGAGAAAACTTTCTTTACCACGAGTGGCCCTTCATAATTTGGAGTCCATTTGCCCCTGTGGTCTGTATGAGGAGGGAGGATTCTTTTCAGCACAAGATCCCCTACTTGGTACTCTCGGTGCCTGACTTTCTGATCGAAGGCTTTCTTCATTCTTTTCTGATACAGCTGCCCATGACAGATTGCAGCCAATCTTTTCTCTTCGATCAGACTCAGTTGTTCGTATCGGGACCGAACCCATTCTGCTTCGTTCAGCTTAACATCCATCAATACCCGTAGGGAGGGTAATTCAACTTCAACAGGTAGGACTGCCTCCATACCATACACAAGTTGATACGGTGTTGCCCCGGTGGATGTTCTGATTGACGTGCGGTACCCATGCAAGGCAAACGGTAGCATTTCATGCCAGTCTTTGTAAGTGACTACCATCTTCTGCACAATCTTCTTGATATTCTTGTTAGCTGCCTCAACAGCGCCATTCATCTTTGGCCTGTAAGGAGAAGAATTATGATGTTGGATCTTGAAGTCCCGACACAGCTCTGCCATCATTTTGTTGTTCAAGTTGGAACCATTATCAGTAATGATTCGCTCGGGAACTCCATATCGACAGATGATATCTCTCTTCAGAAATCTGGCTACCACTTGTCTCGTAACATTTGCATATGAGGCTGCTTCAACCCACTTGGTGAAATAGTCGATGGCGACCAGGATGAATCTGTGGCCGTTCGAATCAGTTGGCTCAATCTTGCCAATCATATCAATGCCCCACATGGCAAAGGGCCATGGTGAAGACATGATGTTCAGAGGATTGGGAGGCACATGCACCTTATCTGCGTAGATCTGGCATTTGTGACATTTTCTGGCGTAAGCACAACAGTCTGCATCCATTGTGATCCAGTAATAACCTGATCTTAACAACTTCTTAGCCATGGCATGCCCTCCGGCATGGGTACCAAAAGACCCTTCGTGTACTTCATGCATCAACAAATCTGCTTCCGTCTTGTCAACACACCTGAGGAGTACCATATCAAAGTTCCTTTTGTATAAAGACCCATCAGTGTTCAGAAAGAAACTACCAGCAAGCCTTCTCAAAGTCTTCTTATCATTGGAAGATGCCCCAGGTGGGTATGTTTGATCCTCTAAGAAGCATTTAATGTCATGGAACCAAGGCTTATCATCTTTGACAACTTCTGCTGCAAATACATATGCTGGTCTATCAAGTCTGGACACTGAAATCTGAGGTACAAAGTTGGCAGCCTGAACTTTGATCATGGATGAAATGGTAGCAAGAGCATCTGCAAACTGGTTCTCGTCCTGAGGGATATACTCAAGCTTGACTGTTGTAAAGAAAGTCAATAACCTTCTTGTATAATCCCTGTAAGGTATCAGATGATCTTGGTGGGTGTACCATTTTCCGTTGGTTTGATTAACTACCAGAGCTGAATCTCCGAATACAGTTAATGTCTTGATCCTGAGGTCAATGGATTCCTCAAGACCCATAATGCAAGCTTCGTATTCAGCTTCGTTGTTAGTGCAGTTGAAAGTGAGTTTTGCCGAGAAAGGCATGTGAACTCCTTTAGGCGTAATGAGTACTGCACCAACACCACGACCATTCATATTAACAGCCCCATCAAACATCATAGTCCATTCTTCTTCCGGGTCCGGCCCTTCAGTGTGAATAGGCTCTTTATGATCTTTTGCTTTAATGAACATGATGTCTTCATCAGGGAAGTCGAATCTCATAGGCTGGTAGTCATTAATGGGTTGCTCAGCAAGATATTCAGATAGTACACTGCCCTTGATGGCTTTCTGAGAGGTGTACTGGATGTCGTATTCTGTGAGGATCATTTGCCATCTTGCAACCCGTCCGGTAAGAGCTGGCTTCTCGAAAATATACTTAACTGGGTCCATTTTTGAAATCAATAAGGTAGTGTGGGTCAACATATACTGTCTCAGTCGGCGAGCAGCCCACGCTAAAGCACAGCAAGTTTTCTCGAGCAGTGAATAACGTTGTTCACAGTCGGTAAACTTTTTGCTTAGGTAGTATATTGCATACTCTTTTCGACCAGACTCGTCATGCTGGCCCAGCACACACCCCATCGACTCTTCTAATACTGTCAAGTACATTATCAGAGGTCTTCCTTCAACTGGAGGCATAAGGATTGGAGGTTCTTGTAAGTATTCCTTGATCTTGTCAAAAGCCTTCTGGCAGTCTTCGTTCCACCTGACCGTTTGTTCTTTTCTTAACAGCTTGAACAAGGGTTCACAGGTTGCTGTAAGGTGAGATATGAACCGTGAGATGTAGTTCAATCGACCTAAGAACCCTCGAACTTCTTTCTCAGTTTTCGGTGTAGGCATCTCTTGAATGGCTTTGACTTTATCAGGGTCAACTTCAATCCCTTTCTCGCTCACAATAAATCCCAGCAACTTACCAGATCGCACCCCGAATGTGCATTTGTTGGGGTTCAACTTTAGTTGGTACTTCCTCAGACGCTTGAACAGCTTCAGCAGATTTACCAGGTGGTCTTCCTCTGTAAGGGACTTGGCAATCATGTCATCCACATAACACTCGATTTCCTTATGGATCATATCGTGGAATAATGTCACCATAGCCCGTTGATATGTTGCACCAGCATTCTTCAGTCCGAATGGCATCACTTTGTAACAGAACGTGCCCCAGGGTGTAATGAATGTTGTCTTCTCCATGTCTTCAGGTGACATCTTGATCTGATTATATCCTGAAAATCCGTCCATGAAGGAGAATACCGAGAACTGAGTCGTATTATCAACCAATACATCAATGTGAGGTAATGGGAAGTCATCCTTCGGGCTGGCTCTGTTCAGGTCCCGGTAATCAACACACATCCTTACTTTGCCGTCTTTCTTAGGCATCGGTACTATGTTAGCAACCCACGGCGGGTAGCTAGTTACAGCAAGGAACCCGGCGTCCCATTGCTTTTGTACCTCTTCCTTGATTTTCATTGCCATGTCTGGGCGAGTACGGCGCAGTTTCTGTTTAACTGGTGGGCATTCTTCCCTCAAAGGCAGCTTGTGTACAACAATGTCGGTGTCCAACCCTGGCATATCTTGATACGACCAAGCAAACACATCCACATATTCTTGAAGCAGATCAATCAGTTGTCTCTTCACTGAGTCTTGCAGGCAGGCCCCGATTTTGACTTCTTTCACGTCTTCATCGGTACCAAGATTAATCACTTCAACCTCCTCCTGGTGAGGAGTGATAACTTTTTCCTCTTGTCTTAACAACCTAGCTAGCTCTTCAGGAAGCTCATACTCTTCTTCAACCCCTTCATCGGCTTGATTGATTGGATTGTCAAAGTCATACGAAGTCATAGCCGTGCTGTTGTCGGTGCTGTCCGGGAGGCACTCTCTGCAAGGGTTCAGTTTGTTCATTTTAGTGGTTGATTTTAATCTTGCTTTATAAAAAGTGAAATGAAAGTTATCATTTTGAAAACATCGCCATTTATTTTTTGTACAAAAAGAAAAAATGGGAAAAACAGTGAGCGGAAAAGAAAAGGACTCATTTGCAAAAAAGATGTCTGATATTTCATTGATTAATCTTGTTTGCACAAAAAGTACAGATGGCCCGATTACAAAATGAGTCTTGTCATCTTGGGCAAGATGCAAGACTTTGATGCATGCTATAAAAATACAGGAAATAATAATTACTCTGCTTGAGTAACTCTTATAATTTCCTGGGAAGACCAGTTTGAGATACTGCTCCCCGGGATCTTTGGACGAATCCAATTCTCCAGATTGCACTCCTCTTCCAGCTCGTCTTCCAAATTGTTGATAGCATCGGGGGTGAGCATCCCCCCACTGACAAAACCGGGCTTCTCAGCAGCCTTTGCTTGATGTTGTTGAGTTGGTCTGTAACCCAACCCAAACTTGTCCTTCTTCTCCTCCACAGATAAAACTTTGCCCCAGCCTTGGGCAGTTCCTTCCTCAACAACCTTCCGGGCTTGTTGGTAAGATGACATGGAGATTCCAGATACAGCAGATGCTTCATTAACATTCAAGGCCTCAAATCCTTGGCTCATTGTTTCATGGATCTCCCCATCCATCTCAATGTACTTATAAGTAGCCAGATGGCTAACAAATATATCCTCTTCCCCACAGATAGTAACAACTTGGCCTTCCCACTCAAATTTTAACTTCTGGTGAAGGGTAGACGTTACTGCGCCGGCAGCATGAATCCAAGGTCTACCCAACAAACAGCTGTAGGCAGGCTGAATGTCCATCACATAGAAGATAGTTTTAAAGGTCCGTGGGCCAATTGTCACAGGTAGCTCAATTTCTCCCAGCACCGACCTCTTAGAACCATCAAAGGCTCTTACTACTAGGTTGCTGGGACGCAATGCTAATCCTTTATACTCTAGCTTCACCAGGGCCTTCTTTGGTAAGACATTAAGGGATGACCCTGTGTCTACCAGCACATGAGAAAGGACTGCGCCTTTGCATTCCATGGTGATGTGCAAGGCCTTGTTATGGTTGCGGCCTTCCGTTGTCAAGTCAGTATTGGTGAACCCTAGCCCATTGCTAGCAGTAACATTTCCAACCACGGTTTCCAGCTGATTGACAGTGATCTCTTCAGGCACGTAAGCTGCGTGCAAGACTTTAAGTAGTGCATTCCGATGGGCTTCGGAGCACATAAGCAGTGAGAGGATAGAGATCTTGGATGGCGTCTGGTGAAGCTGATCCACTATTTTATAATCACTCTTTTTGATGATTCTCATAAACTCATCAACTTCTTGATCGAATGGTGTTTTCAAGGCTTCCTTAACAGCTTGATCTTCCTGCACCGGGCTCTTTCCTTTTGCCTTGGCAGCAGCTTCTGCTTCGGCAATGGGTCTTTGAATTTGTGGAGCAAAGAGACGTCCGCTTCGAGTGAAGCCTCCGCCTCCTCCCACATTATCTATTTGTGGTGCAGGTGTTGATGGTTCAAGGGTGATTTTCTTTCCTTCGCAGTATACGTCCGAGCCATAGTGCCAAGGGATGGCCCTATTGCTTTCATAAGGTACGGGTCCAGGTACTGTGACAGTGACTGGACTAACGGCAGCTGCTGAAGGAACTGTATAGTTTGTGGATCGTAATAAATTGTGACTGGTGCTCTGATGGGAGCAGTACCTTCTGAATTGTAGGCAGAGTTGTTTTCAGGATCATAAAATATTGTGACAGTTGAGTCATCTTCATGATTTGTGGCTGGAGTTGTAGGAGACATTGTAGGAAGGATGGATGTTGTTGTTGTAGGAGATTCAAATTGGAGTGGTGCTGATGTTGTAGCAGGAAAAATTGTTGATAACTGATCGGTTGAGATGATGGATGAAGCACTTGTTGATGAAGCCGAAGAATTGTCAGGAACAATGGTTGCTGCAGTTGTAGGAGGTTCTGAAACCGTTGCTGATGAGATTGCTGGATTTGTTAGAAATGATGTGGTGATCTGAAGTTGGCCGCTCTGAATAAGACCATCTATGCCATTCCTCAAATTATCGCACCCATTTACCGAAATATTGCAGTAAGCACACCCTAACTCACACCCTGGGAACATCTGACATTCCAAGAGCTGAGCTTTAATCTCCACCAACGGTGTCCGAATCTGTCCCACACTGGTTATTAAATAAGACGGGTTGTCTTCTTCAATAGCGTTGATTCGAGGACCACCATGGTTTGGCATATGATTTTTGTTGACATTGGGTGGTGGTGCAAAATTCAGAGCTTTTGAGTCTACCAGGTCTTGCACCTTCATATGCAGAGCTCTGCACTTTTCTGTACTATGGCCAGGTGCGTTTGAATGAAAGGCACATCTGGCGTTGGAGTCATAATTCCTGGGTAAACTGTTGGGATCCGGAGGTGCCAACGTCCTTAGCTCAACTAGGTTGAGTTTCAGGAGTTGTGGCAGCAATGTAGCATATGGCATGGGGATCGGGTCGATCACCCTGTTGGCTTGAGATGGCCTCTGCTGGAATGGCCTTTGCTGGTTATTGTTGTTGGTGTTGCTGTTGTTGTAGTTTCTTGGAGGATACTGACTTTGTTGATGGTACTGAGGTTGCTGCTGATAGTTTTGCTGCGGAGGTTGATAGACTGGTTGTGGGTGAGCTGGAGCAGGAATGGTGACTGCTGCTACTGATCTATGAACATATTGGGGCCTGCCCCTGTTGGTGTGGATGGCATTAGTCTCACCAGTCCTTCTTGGGCCTGCAAAAGGCTTTCTTGCATTACTGGATGAGCTTGCACCATTGTCCGAGATCTTACCCATCTTCAATAGGCTTTCAATTCTCTCCCCGGCTATGACTACATCTGCAAAGCTGGTAGATGAGAAAGCAGCTAGCCTATCAATGTAAGTCCCCTGAAGAGTGTTCATAAACATATCTGCCATCTCTCTTTCGGACATAGGTGGCTGGACAGCAGCAGCAAGCTGTCTCCATCTTTGAGCATACTCTCGGAAGCTCTCTCTAGATGATTGTGACATTCCCATTAGGAGGGTCCTGTTGGGTGCCATATCCAGATTATACTGATACTGTCTGATGAAGGCCTCTGCCAGGTCCTTCCAGCATCTAATAGTTTCTCTTGTCAGATGGGAATACCATTCCCTCGAAGCTCCAGTCAAGCTATCCTCAAAGTAGAACATCCACAGCTTCTCGTCCATGGTATAGGCCTTTAGCCTCCCGAGAAAAGATTGCAGATGGGTTCGAGGACAGGAAGTCCCATTATACTTCTCAAAACATGGTGGCTTAAACTTGTGGGGAATCCTGACCCCGTCTACCAAGCCCATATCCATAACATCAAAACCCAAAGAGTTTTGAGACTCTAAGGATCTTAATTTCTCAGCTATCTCATCCAACCTTCTATCATAAGCTTCTTCCCCAGCTCCCATTACTGTGAACTGGTCTTCTTGTGGGTTTTCTTGCAGTACCCTCCCTGCTGTGGCAGTCCCTTGTATATTGACAGGAATGTTGGCCTCTGGATGGAGGTGGGGGCCAAAGACTGGGGGATTAACATGAGGTTGGACTCTTTCATTGTTACTAGTCCCAGCAGTCCCTGGCTGATGATCTTCTTGATTTCTTCCTTCTACCAGTGCCCTGAGCCTCTCCTGGCTTTGAGCCATGTTGTTCATTACTTCCATAAACTGCGTCATCTGCGTTCTCATTTCTAATCTTTCGTTTGCCATTTGATTTCTGACCTCTGTAAGGTCCTGCTGCATCTGATCCATCTGAATTCCCGGAAGGTTGTTTCGGGTTGGATATCGGTGCGGACGATTGAGGGGAAACACCCGGCGACGAGCAATAGTTCCTGAACATCACAACAGAGTTAGCAACAATCAAAACAAAAACCTACAAAACAAACAAAGGGTTAGCATGCAATGCAGTATGCTTATTTGCTTTCAAGGCATCCGGCTTGGCATTCAGTTTTGACCCTTCCAGACCCTTGAAGATGATGCTGTTGATGTTGCTTTTGAAGTAAACTCGGATGGAACACACTAATACATATATTACAAAAGGCAAAGGGTACACAGTTTGTTTACAAATACAAGCCCTCTGAGGGGTCAAAATACATTACAAGAAAATAAAAGTACACGGAATGAAAGCAACAACAAACAAATGGTCAAACACCAAGACCAAACTCATCCTCACGAACTTCCTTGAGAAGTGCTTCGGTCACAGGATCAGCTGGACGCTCCGTGAGGTTCCTGATAAGGAGGTTCCGGGTGGTGACAATTGTAGTTAGCTTCCTGTGCTGACTTTGGTCCTTTGACCTCTTCACTCCAGTTCTGATCTTCAGCTCTGATATCTCCCTCTGGGCTGCTGCCAGGGCTTCTTGTTGCTCTTTTGCACTAGCTTCCATCTGCTCTATCTTGTCTTGGACCCTCTTGTCCTCTAAAGTGCGAGCCTCGGTGATCCTGACCCACCTAGCCTGACTCTCCTTCAGATACAAGTCTGTCCTAGCTTTCTGGAATTGGGCTTCCTTGCAAGCATTCTTCAGGATTTGTTCTCCAGCCCTAGACTTCTTAATGTAATCTTCAGACTTCTCTATTTTAGCCAAGTGCTATTTCTTCAACTTTTCCAACCTTTCAATATCCAATCTTCCATCCCTCCTCTCATAGAGGGTCTTCTGCAAAGCTTGAGTCAACTTCTCATTTCTTTCTTTCAACTTCTCAAACTCTTCTAAGCTGACAGTTGCTGGAGGTGGTGCTGTGGAAGGTCCAGGCATATCTTCAATAGTAAAGGGCATCCCAGAGAATTGAGCCCTAGCATAGGACCAATCATAGTATTGTGCTGATGCCACATTGTTGCACTTCCCCAGGATGGTTACCCCCTTAGTCTGCACATTGTCCCAGGCCCAGGCTGCCTGCCTAACAATAGCCAAACTAAGCTTGTTCTCACAATAAAGAGTCTCAACCAAGTCCTGTGCCTTAGGAGTGTGGACCAGTGCATAGCCCAGTTGTCTTTTGAACAGCAGAGGGTTGTAATTAATACTACCCTTAACTCCTATTAGGGGCACATTGGGAAAATGCCCACAGCTGGTGATGATATCCCTGCCTTTTGTGCTTTGGGTGCACCACCTGATATCAGCTGAAGTAAGAGTAGTAAGTCTACCAGCCCAGTTTTTCTGCTGATGAGGGTTCAAAAATGCATTTGTCCTAGGTAGATGCCTGAGAAGCCAAGTATGGAACAAAGGAGCACAGCACCTCACTAATCTTCCCCTCTGCTTTTCATTCCTCTGATGCACTGAATAGTAGAGATCACCCAATAAAGTTGGCACTGGGTTCCTTAGGATGAACAGATGGATTGCATTCTTACTAATGAATCGAGGCTCATCTGCAAATAATACAATCCCATATATACTCAGGGCCAACAAAGCACAGACAGCTTTCCACTCTCCTAAAGAAGCTTTCAGGGTAGCTTGAGAAATTAGGAAATCTAGATGAAAACCAGAGATTCCAGCTTTGGATGTCATATGCTGCCCAATCAGGACTGGTTCCAGATGTAATGCTTTGGCTATCTCCTCATTACTTGGGAAAGCCATCTCAGGGTTGAAAGGGATTTCTCTCCTGACAGGTATACCAACTAATGATGAGTATTCTTCCAATAATGGGCCCAACTGAAAGTCCTGAAAAGTGAAACATCTCAGTGGGGGATCATAAAACTGAAGGCAAGTGTGGATCAGGCTTCTCTGTGAGGGGTCCAGATCCATAACCAAATCAAGAATATCTCCATAGTGTTCCCTGAACAGTGGTATATGGTCTGGAGTGATCAGGGTCTGAATCCTCCTGATGTCAGCTAACTCTGGCTGGAAGAAGTGGTAGGTGATGTTGCTCTTTTTAGGTGCCATGATGTTGAGACTGAGTAGAGACAAGTGCTGATGATGATACTAAAGAATGGACCACTGATTGGCTGAAGTAACTAGCTGATAGCTGAAGCAAGTGCTGGTGAAGGTAGGTCAATACTGAAGATGGGGTCAAAACCAAAACCAAATGAAGATGGATACCCTGAAACACAAATAAGCAAATGTCAATATGATGCAATGATTATGTATGAAAATGATATGCAAGGGTTTGTGACTGAGCTGGATCTGATCAAATGCTCTGATATAAGTCCATGTGTGTAAGAAATCCAGATGGAGGTCTATAAGTCCAGTAACCAAGGTGGGGGGCTCAAATAAAGAGCCACATGTCCAGGGTTTAGAATCACAAGAACTATTCCAACATGGGGTATTCTTAATCAAATCAAAAGTAACGGGGTATTCTGAGGTCAAGGTACCTGCAAACCTGTAAACAGCCCAACCCCCTCACAGGTGGTGTTCTAAAACAAGGATCCTCAGACTTGGATCAGTTATGAGAAGTGTAAACACTTCTAACCCGGAGGTACAGTGTTTACAATAACCATAAAAGTTCCTCCTCTAATTCACCTCAGTTTCTGAAGGTCAATACTAAAAGGTCATCCAGACTTAGCAGGCTTCCCAGATAGCCCTAGCATTGCAGGAAATCTGCAACACAGAGTTCTCAAGAAGAAACCCATATCTGAACCGTGTTTCATATTCCCGCACCAGACCGAAATGGAATGGGAAAGAATATGATTCACTCTAGCCTAGGTGTCACTCAAGTCCCAGGTATAGGACCTTAACTCTCACTGAAACACCCACCCATCAAAACAAAAAACCAGATCCAGCCAGCAGCATGACAGTATGATATATACAAAAGCAATAAAGAAAGTAGTAAAGCAACTGTACATAAAGCAAATAAATAAAAATACAAGCACAAATAAGCACATAACACCCCAGTAAACACAAATCAATCAAGCGCTAGGAGGAACCCACAAAAAGAACCAGAAGCCCTGGTTACAGTATAAGGGTCCCCAGCAGAGTCGCCAAGCTGTCGCTCCCGATAAGTGAAACAGGGTCAAATAGGGTACAGACGCGAACGGTCGGCGAGAGGGACAATGAGAACACACAGCCGTGAACTCACTGGAGATGAAAAGAGTCGCCAGCTAGGCATTTTTATCCTGGAGGAAAGGCAATGCTGCATAGACCTAGAAAAAGATGGATAAGACGGTTGCGAACCAGAGAGACTGAGAAAGGGGGTTGGTTACAATCTGGGAAGGTATTAGCACCCAGATTGTCCGCCGTACTCGACGGGATCCACGCTTGAAAGATTGGTGTTTTAAAGGGGTAGTGTCAGTGCAATCTGTGTATAAAATAGCTGGAAAAGAATATACAGGTGTCAGTGTAAAAGAAGTGAAGTGTATAATGATGTGTCAGTGTAAGAATGGGAATGAATTGCTTATGATAACGAGGCTAAAAGAATGAAGCTGGAAAGAGGGGGAATATACAGAGACTTTTGTTCGATAACTGTTAAGTTATGCCTACGTATCCTCTCGTGCAATGAGGAAGTCAGAACACCGTAGTTCAACCCAAAGAGACTGAAAGATGAATTGACTTGTGAACTGATTGCTTGTCTATGCTCAAGTGTATGACCTGTCTGGCTCAGGTGCAAACAGTCTTGCATTAGACGGAAGAAGCAAGTTCTCGGTTGTGAGTGAAGATGATGAGAAAAGAATCCCGAAGGAGACGATTATTGTTTGTTTTTTGAGTTTTCAGTCTTTTATTGCTTTTGAAAGTTTGTCATAAGTTGATAAGCTTAAGCCTAAACCAATGGGTTTAGTAAACTCATCACATCTTCCCTCTGATTAGGGGTAATGAGAGTACCTTAAGTGTGAAGTCAGATTCTCACACTTAATCACCTTTGGTGTAGGATTAAGATCATTAACCTACTTGTGATTATTTAGATGTTTTTGGTGTTTTTGTTTAGTGTTAAGTAATGAGGTTAAGCCATAATCAAAGATTAAACAGACTCATTACACCATCCTAATAGAAGGATAATAGATGAGAATGTTTAAGCTGAGGAAAGCTCCTCAACTTAATCCATGATTAGGGATTAAACTCGTGACAAAACAAGCCTTTGATTAAGTGGATTTTATTTAATGATATGATGATGAAGTGATTTTTAGGGTTTGTAAGACAACTTGAGGGGGACTTGTCCATTAACACTAGGGTTAGTCCTTCTTAACCAATTAAGGAAGAATTAGAACCCTGATGCAAGGCCCAAGTTACAAGTGTGATGTCTTGATGATTATTAAGTGAATTGATTAAAGGAGTTAAACACATTAAGGGTTTAACACTTAGGATTAAAGTTATACACTCCATCCTAATAGAAGGATGCAGGCATAAGCTTAATCACAAAGCCTTAAAGCCTTTAGGGTTTAGTCCCTGATTATGAGATGAGAAGAGAAGACTCAAGAGAGACACAAAGGTAAAACTAAGAGGGGAGACTAATCAAAACCCTAATCATTGTCATGCTTGGTTGTTCCTAAGGTTTGTGAGGTTTCACCAGGAAGATCTTCAAAGGAAACACCGGAAGCAGATGAAAGGATCAAGAGAAGCAAAGCAACTTGCTTCATTCAAGAAGTCAAGTCACTTGAAGAAAGAAAGTAAGAAGAACAAGAATGAGCATGCTCAATCTCAAACACATATAAAAATGCAGCATGGATGCAAGAGAGAGATGAGAAGAAAGTATGAGAAATGAAGGCAAATTCACTTCTCAAAATCACTTACCACCTGAAAAGGTTAGAAAAGAAATGCAATGCAATGCAAAATAGGATGGAATGACATGATGCAAAACCAAACCAGAAGCATTTACATGATGCTAATGATGCTATGAGATGCTACAAGCATGAGGCAGCACATGGGAATGATCATACAAGTTCATGAATGCAAATGAAGCAAGTTAGGAAGCATGGACATACATGAAAAGTTATGAAGTGCACATGGCATACAACATGGCAAATACATGATGCAATGATCAAACATGCTTTCCATATGTCTTATGATGTCAAATGAATCACATGGGAGCATGGAATGTCATGGCAAGTCATGTTATGCAAGAGAATGCAAGATGGATGCAAATGGAAGCTCAAATTAGGGTTTATGAACTATACATCAAACAAAAATCAAAATCAGAAGCAAAACCCTAAGAGAAAAATTGAAAATGCCACTCAAAGGACCCCCTAATCCTATACTAAACCAATGCCCAAAGGAGAAGTCTCAACTCTTAACCAAATTCAAGTTATGGTTTTTACAAGTTTGCTAGGGTTTTAGGGTTCCTAAACAAAAGAAATGTCAAACAAATTGAAAATGAAAAATCAAATCATGGCCATTTAATCTCAAAAACTACATGCCAAACACAATGCAATGCAAGAAGAATCAATGTCCAACTCCTCATGAATAGGCAGAAATGATTTTTTGAACTTTGGATCAAAATAATGCACAAAAATGATTTTAATTCAATGAGAAATCCTTAAAATGCATCAAGATCAAAAAAAAAATTTGGTTTGAAGGTTGGACAATGTTTTTAAATGTCTTAGAACATTTCATGAATTTTTTGGTGATTTTTAAATACCTAAAAGTATTTTTAATAAATTAATTTCCATTAATCAATTAAAAATAAACTTTTAAATATTTTAAAATACTTTTTTAATGCTAAAAAAGAAAATAAAAATATTTTTGTGTCTTAAAAATTAATAAAACTCTCCGGTGGGAAGCCCACCTGAAAATCCCTAAAACTCTCAAAACCTAACTAAAATGAAATCTAAAAACATGGAAATGATCCCCACAACTTACTGAATCAAAACCCCATGCCCAAACTCATTTATTTTCCACCAAACTCATGAATCGAACAAAAACTTTTTTAGGTCATAGAGTTTCAGAACGCAATTAAATTCTTATTTCATCACTATTTTCAAAACTAAAAGCATCAGAACAATCAGTGAAGCATGGAGAACAAGTTTAGAACTTAAAAATCCATTTCTGGAAAAAAGTTCTTGAGCTACCTGAGCTTCGAAGCTTTCACTCTGGTAACTTTCAGACCTCCCCTCCTTGTGAAATCCACTCCTTATGACCCCTTGATGATGCTTGAATGCTTGGAAGAAGTTTATGTTGGCTGGTTAAGGAGTTTGAGCAAGTTCTGTCCAAGCTCAGTTGAAAATGGTGATGGTGATTCAAGCTGTTTCAGGCCAATGTGAGTGGTTCTTTGTGACCAGTGTGATGAATGGAGGAGGTTTATGAAGTTTGTTTGAGTGTTAGTGAACTGTGGAGTGAGTTTCGAATGGTTTTGCTTCTGGGGGTGAAAATGGAGGAATGGTGTTCTTGCTTGATTCAGGTCCAAGTCTTGCTGGTTTTGGCTCAGTGAAGCAAGGTGAGTTGGTCTATGGAAATGGTTTTTGTGTTTGTGAACTGTATAGAGAGATTCGAAGAGTTTTGCTTGATGGAGTGTTTTTGTGTATGTGATGCTATGGTCTGTTTCAGCTTGGCTCCTTCTTATGTTTAGCTTGCAAATGGATAGTATAAAATAATCTCATAGGTCAGATGATGTGACCTGGCCTTTATTGATTGGTAAGTTCACTTTTGCAAAATGTCAACTTTGGTGTAAGGAAAGCATGGGCTTGGTTCTAGGCTAGTACAAGCATGGGGCTGGCGCAGCAAAGGTGAGGGGAAGGGCTAGCAAGGTTCAGCATCCAATGTAGCAAGTGGTAGGAAGTGTGATCATGAATTTTGCAAGTTGATCAACTTTGGTTCACATGTGACTATCTTGCTTCACAAGCCATGAACCATGAGAAACTTTGGTTCAAATCTGATTTTTAGGTCACATAGAATGTTTTTGAAATGGTTTGATGTGAACTAGAAGTCACAAGAATGCTTGACACATGAAATTGCAAGTTTTCCAATTGGTGCATAACTTGAAAATTAGTGATTTTTGCCAACTTTGTCACACCATAACTTTTGATCCAAAATGAATTAGATCATGTTCTTGTACTTTTTGAAAAGGGAAAAATGTATTCTACAACTTTCATGACCAAAGTTTTTCCATTTGAAGCATTTTTGGATCAAAAAGCAAGGCTTGAAAAATGACCTAAATTGACAAATTCCTTAAAAGTCAACTATGCCCTAAAAAGTCAACTTTGCAAAAACCTCAAATTCTTGAATTTTGTGAACTTCAACCTTCTTCCATGATCAAATAAAGATCATATACACTCAAAATGATGAAGATCACCCCTTGGTTGGGTCATTGGGGGCCTCAGATGCCCTGATTTTGCACTGACTTGTCCAGAAAGTCAACCCTTGATCAGATGACTTCCCCATGGAATTTCTTCATGAAAATTGATATGCATACTCCCTATACCATATAGAGACCAATGGAAACAAGAATGACCAAAAAATTTGGAGTTATGGCCTCTGAAACCAAAACCCTAATTTTAGGTCATCTGTGCAGTCAAGCCTGGCTCTGCATCCACACCAATCCCAGTTCTTGTGATTCTTGTGCATTTTTGACTTTGAGAGGATGTAACATGATATAAGAACACACATGGACCCCTTTGAAGTGATTGGTGGCCTTTGGAGTGGCTCAAGAGGCTCTTGGATTGCTCAGATCACAAACCCTAGGTGCAGATGACTTAGAAACTATGCAGTGAATCAAAAATGAGATATGAGATGATATGATTGTGTTTATGCATATGAAGTGATCACAAGCCATGGTGTGAATGGGTGAGGGCAAATTTGGGGTGTTTACACACATCAATTTAAGATAGAATGATCTATAGGGATTGAATGCTTCAAAAGAACTGTTATCTTGACAGTTTGCTGGAGATCATTCTTATTGATTAGGATATCTTTGAAAGATTTCTGATAAACGTGAAGAAGAAAAAGTGTGGCAGTTGGCTTTTTCATATGGGGATTCATAAATGAGGTGATCAAACTGTGGAAATTTGTTAATCTCTTTAGTGAATTCAAAGAATAAAGATAATCAGAGTGTGACGCTGGTTGGTCTTGAGGATTGTATTGGAAAAAGTTACTCTTGTGCAGAAGGGTGATGAGTTGAAGACTCAAGGATATTTGTTCTTATTGAAGGTGGATGAGAGTTTATCTCTCTTTCTGGATTTTTGATTCAAGCTGGTGGCACAGTGTTGTTGAAGATTTTCAGTTCTTGGATTACTATGATATATTAAGTCCAGTTGGTGGAGCACATCAAGTATCATGGTGATAAGGTCTTGGTGTATGGAAGATGTTCAAAATGTTGTTAGGAAATTATCTATGATGACTATCTTCTTTGTATCTAATTTGTATCTACCTAATCATATGGGAGAATGATGAAGTAGATGATCTGTCTTGGAAGAAGATTAACTAAAGTAGATCAGGTATTGATTGCTTGGAAGTATGAATGTGGTTGTTCGTAAATTGATTCTTAAGTAAGAATTAGTTTGGATGAATATTGTCTGAAGTGTATCGCCAAAAGACAGTGAAGGTAATGAAGACCTAGTGTCAAGACCTGCTTGCAAGAAGATGTTCATCATTCGTAGCCTGTGGTAACAACAACTCAAGAAGGGATTAGGTGTGCTTTGGTACAAGAAGTGAATGTGTTCAATTGTGAATTGAACAAAGAGTGAGCTCTTGAAGACATGAAGATGCATCTTATGTTTTCCTTTTATCAAAGTGCAAAGAAGCATGGATTATCCTTGATAGGGGGAGTGTGTTACAATCCTGGGCAATTAGATTTTTGAAGTTAAGGGGAGTAATACCTTAACTAGGTTCTGTGATGTTACACATCATGTTGTGACATGTGCTACTAAGTATGGTCATTTATGAGTCATGTTGATATTTATTACTTAGTTGTTATGTGCTTCTATATATATGATCCAGATGAGGAGTGTCTTGTGTAACCAAAAGGCTTATGGAATAAAATTGCTATCTACAGTGTATTTGTGGATACTGATGAGGTTGTGGACCATGTTGTAGTTTTGATAACAGACAATATATGGTGGGATGTCAGGCCATGCTTCAGAACATGTGTGTGTTGAGGATAACCAAGATTGCTGGGTGGAAAGTAAAGGTGTGAAATGTGTGCTTATTCAAAGCTTATTTTGGTCGGTTCACTTTATTGTGTGTAGAAGCTTTTGCGCCTAAAATAACGGGCCTTGACCAAGAACGCATCTTCTTTTCAAGGCACCACCATTACTTTCAAGGTTAGATTTTTCTATTTATAGAGAGCAATCTTTCTCCTTCAGACATCGTATGTTTTCATCCTTCTTCCTTCTGATGAGGTTCGTGTGTCTCTAGGTGAGTAATGCATGGTTTTGGTATTGTGAGGGTTGTCTTTGCCAATTTTTGGCTAAAAAGGGGGAGAGAAGAATGTCTAGTGTTATGTTGAGTTTGGAGTTGGTGTTCCAATGTCTACAATGGATGTGTTCAGGTGTGTGTTGGCGAAATGTCAAGATTGGAAGTTGTAGCTTAGTCCTTGTGACTTGTGTCCTGAGTTGTGAACACAATTGTGACTTGTGTTCTGAGTTTTATAAGAGAACGAGTACCATTTTTCTTATGGAACTTTTAGTCTCTCTGAAGGAATGAGTCTCTCAGCCTGTGAGGAATGTCTATGGATTAATTCGGCCAAGACCTTAGAGTTCTGGAGGTATTTCTTCTGAATGTAAATGAGGTAGAAATGGATTAGTTTGGTCAAGAATTTAGGACTTTCTACTCCTTGTCCATTGCTGGAATTTTTGATGTATTTTATTATTATTTGTTTTAGCCAAAATTTGCCAAAGGGGGAGATTGTAAGTTCTGTTTTTATAGTGTTGGAATTAATTATGTAAAAAAATTTAGTAGAAATAAAATGTACACGGTCTTTGCAAAATAAAGAACAATTTAAGCAAGGAGTCCTATTGTGCGCCTAAACATGTTGTGTTGAAGTGTTTCAACATCTGGAGCAACATGTCGAAGAGGATGTCAAGACAGTTCATTCGACAACATGAACTGTTAAAAGTGGATTTAAGATTCTGTTATGATTCAACAAAAACAAAATATTTAGAGGATATGAAGTAATCCAATTGGCGTTGTTTTTAAAAGATCTTGAAGACTCAAATTTACATTGAAGACAAATATTAAATATTGAATAAATATAGAGTTTCTATATTTAGAGATATTTTAGGAAGTTGTTTATTTGAAGATCTTTTTACTTGTAGTAGATTTTTCTGCGTTTTTAGGCCCAAAATCCAGTTGGGATTTGGACAATAAAAATAAACCTTGTAACCTAGGTTTAGCAACCAACCAAAGATGTAAAGTTGTATCATTAGGGTTAAATTCTTAGAGAAGTCGTGAGCAACAAGTTTTAGACTTTGTGACTGTGTTTATCTTGTAATTCTCGAAGCTTTTAAGCAAGAGATATTTTGTTCTTGACTGAAGCTGTGAAGCAAGGTTAAGGTGTTGTCATGGAAGTGTGTCTTCTGATTTGAATTGTTAGGTTTATCACTGAGGTGATCGTGAGGGAGTGAGATGGGTGTCTCATATTTAGGAGTTCCTAAGTAGAAGTTGCATTGGTAGTGATTAAGTGAGAAGACTGTAAACTATAGGTGTTTGTTGTGAAGTATTTGAATTGATACTACATAGTGGATTTCTTCCTAGCTGGGTAGCCCCCCAGAGTAGATGAGTTTACATCAAACTGGGTTAGCAATTTGAATGTGTTCTTTACAGCTTTTCTGTTTTATATTGTATGCAGTGTTCTTGTTGGATGTCAAACCAGATGTTTAAACATCCTGTCAGATTGTTAATGTTTGGTATATTAGTATTTTTAATATTGTTGTTTGTACCTTTCCATGTTTATCAAGTAACAAATCAGATGTTTCAACATCGTATTTGACATCTGAGCCTGTCATACCAGAATTTCAGTTTGTTCTTTTCATACTTTGAGGTAAAAGGCGTTGATAACCGAAGTTGGATTCATTTCAGTGGGATTTCTCGGAGAAGCTTCTTCCAAGCCTATGCATCCAATTATAAGAACTACAAAGACCGCTTTATCAAAATTCGTGTTAGGTCGAAGTGTCCTTAGGTATTGTATACCTCAGATGGGCATTTCCGCTTTCCTCATTACTGGACCAATGACTCATTATCCATCACTGAGTTTGATTATGATAAATTATCTGAGACCAAGCTCGAATCCTTATCTATTTTAGATTCTTTCTGCATGATGAAAATTAAGGAATTACTTCCCTTATCTGACGACCAACTTCTTCTTTTCTTGGGTACTTATTATTTTTATGTATTTTTCCTGTTGCCATTTTTTTACACTAAACTCTTTCCTTTTCATAGACAAGGTGACTGACTTATCCGTTCATGAGAAAAGGTAATTAATGAAAAGCGCTTGGGAGGCTCGTAAAGACACCAAAGGTCCTTCTGAATCCAAATCGGATTTGAGTGGGTTGGAGATCCAGGCTCATAAGCGCTCCAGAGGAATGGATATTAAAGCCCTCCCGTCTAAAGATGAATTTCATCCCCCGGTTGCTTCCAACCCGGATGAGGCTTCTCAAGCTGACCCTAAAAAACTGAAGATCCTCTCAAACAAAGATATTCACCTGGCCGGCCTAGAGATTCATTCCTTAATGCAAGACCCCAAAGGTAATCCTTGTAACACCCCATTTTCTACCCGATAATTATAATAAAATCAGAGTTACAAATATTTTCAACATAAAAAGGATATCACATTTTCAACTTTGAATGCTCAACTTAAAAGATACTCATGTTTGATACATAACATATTCCAGGAAAGAAAATCATAAAACCAACATTTAACTCTCAAAATAATTCAACTTTATAAATTACTATGCAGCAGATTCATAAACGAGATAGTAGCATCTTTTCCAACATAAAACAACTTCAAAATAAGCAACAAGTAGTCTAAGTACTTCAACTAAAACAAAATTCAGCATGTAAACAAATCAACAAAACATACACGCGTCATCCCCCCCCCCCCCCCGAGTGCTACGTATCAGAGCGAAAACCACCGACTCGACTAAAGTTAACCGACTACTCCTCTTGATCACCTGAATGTTGCCAACATAAGGACAACATTCAAACATAATGGGTGAGATATTGATAGTTATAAACGATATATGATAAACAATACATAGGTAGGGATAATAAACAAATTACCACTTCACAACATCAATCAACACAACAATCAACACTTCATAGTGATATATAAGATTGAGAGTGAAGCTTCCAAAGCATTGAAGGATGGTCTTCCTATGATAATATTATAAGGCGAGGTAGCATTGACAATGAGATATCTGACCCAAACAATTTTTGTGTTGTCTGAGTTACAAAAAGTGGTGGGTAACGCTAAGTTTCCCAGTACCTTTACCTATTCTCCTGAGAATCCTACAAGACTTCCTTTAACTGGTAAGATCTCGATGGTGTCAAGCTCCATTCCATGAAAAGCGTCCCAATAAAACACATTTGTTGAGCTGTCGGGGTCTATTAATACTTTTTTTCATGCTTCATTCTCGTATGGATACTTTTATGACCATGGGATCATTTTCGTGAGCCAGGAACCCTATAGCATCTTGCTTAGAAAACATGATTTCTCCGGGATCTTCATCCAACTTTCTCGACATAGGTTTTTCAATATGCATGACTCTTAGATCATATCTCCTTCTAGCTAAGCTAGTTTCACCTCCTCATGCAAAGCCCCCAACTATTGTATTTAGTGTGTGACGGACGACCTTTGTTTTATGACCCACGCCAGCGTCAAAGCTCTTCTTTCGTGAAATTTTTCAAAACCCAGGTCTCACGCCGAGGACTCCTTGTATCATTTTGTAAGCTTGAATCCTTCACATAGGATAAAAGATGCCCTCTCTGGATTAAAGCTTCTATTTCCCTCTTTAGTTGTTGACAATCCTTTGTGTGATGACCCTTGATTCTATGATAGTTGCACCACTCCTCATGATCTTTTCCCATGATGTTATTTGCCTTTCTTGGTTGAGTAGGATCTGGTAATAGGTTCATATGCCCAACTTCTTTCAGAATGTCTCCTCTCTGTGTATTTAGGGGAGTGTAGATTCTATCTGACGTAGGTAAAGCCTTGTATGGTCTGGGAGAATGTCGTTCTCGGATGGCCAGTCTAGATGGTTCCTTCTTCCGAAGTGAGTTTCCTCCTTGGTTTTGACTCTTTTTGTGCCATCCTGATCCCTTTTTTCCTGATTTCTTTCTTCACCCTTTATGTAACATTCTGCCAGGTATGTAATTTCATCCATGTTAGCAACTGATTTTTGGGTTAGGGACTCGTTAAATTGTTCGGCCCGTAATCCATTTTGAAAAGCCCCCACAAATAGCTCCTGATTGGGATGGGATACTTTAAGTGTCTCCTCGTTGAACCTAGCGAGATATTCCCTGAGTGATTCAGTGCGTCATTTTCGGATATCAAATAGGGTAGTGGTAGATACCCTTTGGCGTTTGCTTGCAAAGATATGTTGTACCAATTTTATGTCAAGTCCTGGTAACTAATAACTGAAAGACGGGGAAGGCTCATATACCATCTGAGTGCGACATCCTTGAATGTACCCACTATAAGTTTACACTTTAACGAGTTTGTAGGCTCCAATATAACCATTTAATTATTTACAACTATAATGTGTTCCTACAGATCCGTCTTGCATTCATATGTCACCAGTGAGGGTGCCTTAAAGTTATTGGGGACATTGTTGTCCCAAATTTCTTGAGACAAAGGTTGTGGCTCGAGCACCTCCTCCCCCGTTTCATCTACAACCTACGTTCTTGGCTGAAGAATATGTACATTGTCCTGTAGTACTTTGTTTTGCTGGTGCTTTTCCTCCATCATGGTCAAATGTTGGGCCACTGTAGGTGGTGGACCATTTTCATCATCTGAGATGTTGATGATGTTGCTTGTGACCTGGGAAAAGTTTTACCAGACCGCACGATGGGCGCTAAATGTTTTGGACAAATTTGGTAAGAATGCCAAAAGGTGTTATCCCATCCTTCTAGGATCAAGAAAAAACTACGCCGTCTATTTTGTTTTGTAAATTTGGAGATTTGAGAGCAGTGTTATGAAAGCAAGTCTCAAGAAAAAATGTATTGCTTATCCCTCAGGTGGGAGCCTTTTTATATAGTCGTTATTTTAAGGAGAAACCATTAAGTGATGTCCTTTTCTCTTCCGTTGTTGCAGGCCTTTACTTCATAACTCCTCTCATCATTGTCTGCATTGAAGATTCAGTAACGGTCCATATTGATGTGCCAGAACCATTACATATCTTCAGTTGCCGAACCTACGAGTACCCAGAAGCAAGACTCGACATGACGGGGTACCCGACCTCATGAGAGACGGGTTGGGTATTATGCATGACCTGAGGATGCCATGTTATAGGACCATCCGAATTGGGAAAATGCCCCTCTCCGGCTATATAGCCCGTCTTATAAATATTTAGGCATGAACATGATGAATGGATAAGAACTAAGCACTTAACTCCAAGGGTTTAACCCTACTTTCCTAAATATATCCTACCCTAACATAAGCCAAGTTAAAACCGAAAAAGACTTAAAATATGTGTGTTTTGATTTTTATGATTAACTCTATTAGAACATGAACAAACTAAGTTTAATTGATTTTCATGTTTATTGAGTGATAACCGTATCCATTGAGGGAGTTAAGTGAGTCGAGAGTTGGACTGAGTACTAGTCAATGTTGAAGACATTTTCTTGAATTTTTCTGAATGGAAGTTGGAACCCTGAATAATGGTCAGGTAACGAAAAATACATGGTGATATTCAATTATTATCGTGCAGTTTGTTGTCTGTTGAAATGTGCGGTTGCAGGTGAGTTGCTTGAGGATAAGCAAAGATTCAAGCTTTGGGTTGTGATAATAGTCCATCATTGCATCTAATTAGTCGAAGAATCGGGGAAAAATGAGCCAAAGATGAGAAAAAATGATAAAGATATACTCAAGAATAAGTGAAAAATAGTAAAGTATGGAAGAATGAGAATTAGTGAAAATTTTGGTGCAAAAAGGTGATTTTCCATGAAACTACTATAATAATTGCGTGCACCATGGCGCGCCGTCGTGTGCGTGATAGAGGCTATAAATATGCATTATACACGTTGTTCTTTTATAATACGCGCGATGGTTTCTTTTTTCTGGGATTTATCTGACGTGTTTTGACAACTTTAAAAGGGGATTTCTTCTTTTTGATAAGGACTACAAAAATTAGAGAAGGGAGCACAAAAGGAGATTTTTAGGGAATTTTAGGCCGTTGGAGGCCATCTCTTCAAGGCACTTCTCATGTTATTTTTATCTACCGATTTTGGTATTATTTTTGATGTGTAGCTAAATCCTCTTAGGTTAGGTTGTGTGATGATGAACCTTATTCAATCTTATTGGTATTATAAGTCGGTTTGACTTTGTATGAATCCTTTGAATTATAATTTTATCCAGTTATGGTTAATGTTTTTTATTTGATATACTTTGTTAATCTGTTGTTAGACACATATAGATTCTTGATCCGTAGCCTATATGTTAGACTAGAGCAAATGTTTTACTTACGTTGGTTGAATATGGTTAGGAGACCCCGAGCAGTGGCATACAAGGTTATGAAAATCGGACCGGACTGAATGATTCAATAGGTTAGACCGGGAACCGGGTCTATGTCCGGTCAATTAAACCCTTTAAACCGGCATGTCAAGGAATCAGGGCTAAAATCAGAAAATCGGGTGAAAACTGGAAAAATCGGTCAAAGCCCGTTCATCCAATTACATGGTTTGGACCAGGTTTTAACTTTTTCATCTTTTTTTAAAATTTTTTTTAATAGAAAAATATAATAAAGATATGAAAAAAAACAATTTAATACTATTGAACCAAATGAATCTTATAAATGAAGACATCACTCTAACCCATTTAGAATTTGGATTTTCTTGATAATTAGGCCTAAAATTCATTTTATAAATAATACTCTCCAATTTATTTTCTAATGTTTTGAGTGTCGAACATAATTCATTGATAGTATTATGATCACCATTTAACAAAGTTGACAATGTTAAAAAAAGAAACATGTTTCTTCTTAAATTCTAATATTCTTTGGCCTAAATCAAGCATCATCTAATATATTTTAAATAAGATACAAATTTCTAGCATTTTTAACTCTTTCTCAACCTAATTTTAGTTAATAAATTATACGAAATAAAAGTCACCAATTTATATTATAAAGAACTAGTACTAAATCATATAACATATACATTAACGGTCTGACCCTCGGTCTGACCCGGTCTGACCTTTAAACCTTAAACCCCAACCTATACTGGTTTAATATCCGGTCCGGTTTTAATTACCTTGGTGGCATATGATATTAATGGTTTGTAGATTGGCTAACACTGCTTACACTGGCAGCCTAATGATAGAAAGCTTCAAATAGTTGTTAGTGAGTTAGTTCGTGGGGGACTGACTATAACGGTTTTGTTATTTCGCCTTGAGATTATAAGGATAAGATCATTCATAAAAGGCATCATATTTCAATAAGAGGGGATAAGAGGATTCTAAAACACAACCTGACCGCTTTCGCGACATCATTTTCTCGTTTATTCACATTTTGCACTAAAACTTGAAAACCCCCTATTTTTATTGTTTTACTTTAAATTGCGCAAATCATTGTTTTGTTCAAACACAATCCTTGTGAGTTTAATATTTTGATTACTCCAAGAGAAACCTCAAACTTTGTCTTTTTCATACACATGAAGAACTATACTTCTACCTAACTCCAAAGAGAGGGTTGAAAGAAAATATCTCTCAAGTAATACAACTAAGAATATAAGGCTACATCACCAAAAGAAATGTTTAGGCTCAAAGTGTTTTAGAAAAAGATAATCCTACTACTAAATGGTGGTTTACAAAGGCTCAAATTTATATAGAAAAAATTGCCTCAGTGTGTATCGATCAAACTTGATAACTCGGAAATAAATCAAATCATAGAAAAGAATAATGCATCGATACACTCTAAGAAAGAAAAAATGAATAATGAAAATATTTATGCTCAAACCTTACCAGATGAGGTATCTGAAGGTTGAGTACAAATTTGTTGATTATTTTCTCTTTCTTTGCGTTCAAGTCGTCATTTTCTTTTATTATGATCAAGTCACTTCTTTTTTTTCTTTTCTTGGATCATGTATTCAATGCTAAAGTTAAATTTTGTATATATGAAGGAAAAAAACTGCAAATTTTGTTTATTAAGGAATTTTTTTTATAATACAATGGTAAAGGAAAGAGAACTTGACTATGTAGCTCTTCTCTAGGTATACATCCATTAATATTAAAAATAAACTAAACATATTTTCAAAATAGGAAACTAAACTACATGTCTTTTCACATATTGTCATCACGGAAAAGATCATGCATATTGTTCATAGTATTGTTGAATTATGTGTTTTGTCTGTTCCATTTAACGTGCATATGACCTTTCCTTCGAGTTTGCTCTTGATCTTTGTTAATGAATTAGTTCTCTATTTCTTTAGCTAATATGAACTGGACTCTTAAGTTTGAGCCAACATGTGTTGCTGGTTGTAGAAGTCTTAGAATGCTGGTGTGAATCTTCGAGGATTAGTATACAAGGTTAGTGAAACTTCTTCAATCCACCTTGTAACTCCTACGACATGAGATTCCATTCTTCTCTGAAATTCCAACGTTACTTGACCTTGCATTTGTTGAACTTGATGTTGCATATGTGGTTGGTTGAACTCTCCTTCATTTCCTTCTTGGTTGTCGTCTTGATCTTGTGAGCAACTTCTTCCTGATGCATGAACTCCAGCCTCCTAATAGTCAAAGTGTTGAGGGGTGCTTTTTGAAGAATCCTCTCATCTTCAACATACTCACGTACACCAGCTTTCCTACAAAATTCATTTATAACAATAAAAATCCATCAAGCTCGTTGTGGAGAATTAGCCATATACCTTATATTATCAGCAATCAACCGCCCCAAGTCAATAGGTTCTCCCCTTTAGAATAACAAGAAACCCTAAACACTGCTTAACAATAAATAATGATTGATTTGATGTGGCCTCAAAAGTTTGTACAAAATAAGACATCTAAGCCCTAGGAATTTGGAAAAAATCGACAGTTTTTAGACGCAACATTAAACCTCTACTCAATATGCCATTCCACACCAGGTCTACAAAAATTTCAACTATATCCTGGCCTAATTCCTCAGTCATAACTTTATAATTTTACCTATAAGTTCTATGGGCACAAATAGGAGGAGACTCTGAATTAAAAAGATAATTAATTGAAGTAGGAGAGTAATCAATATAATTACTTCGCACATATGATTGATATGTACCTTATGTACCATGATCAACATTTGCATAAAATTTTAATCCTATAGTTTTGTTGGTTTCACGAATAAAATTGTTAAAGCTTACCCATCACCTTTGTTGTAGCACCTCAACTACTTTCTCGGACCTTGCAAATAGTCATAATCAAAAGCTTTTTCCTTTACAACGTGGTAATCTAACATCTTGAGAAATTTTTGAATATGACCTTCGAATAAGAATTTGTAGTTAGGTTATATGGGAGCATCAATAGTGGAAGCATTTCTTGAAGTAGATCCTCTTACAACTCTTGCTTTTATGGGATCCATGATACCTACAAAAATATAACTGAAAACATACGTGTAGAGGGAAAAGAAGAAGAACTTTCTCAAATAATTATATCAAAGAGTAAAGAAAGCAGAGCAATGTTGTGAAAAAAAGGAATGAAACATGAGCCTATTTATATCTTTCTTGAACTTTGCTCATCACGCGTGCGATGGCAATAGTTATGCCTAACATCTCTTAAAGCGTACATATCGTGTGCGTCATATATTCATCACACACATAATGACAATGGTATTCCTCAACATCTATATCGCGTTCATGATGCATATCGCGTGTGTGATGCCTATTTTTTTTCTATTTACCTTTTTCTTTTTGCTGTCTTTTCTCTTCTTATCTTTTTGGTGTCATCTTTTACCATGTTATCTTATTGACACCATGAAATGCAAACTTGACATGTTAACAAAAAACAAATTGCATGAAAAATAAAAACTTTAATTTCTTACTGATGGGTTGTCTCCCATCCAGCGCTTCTTTTTCCGTCATTAACTTGACGGTTCATGCCTAAGGCACGTCAGGCACAGGGGGAACCCTTATGCCGTTAACTTTCGTTATTTTTTCTTTATCATCCTTCCTACCTTTTTCCTCCATGTGGTAACATGTATCTAACTCTTTCATATATGGTGTCCAATCATACACCTTGAACACCAATTTCTCTTTGTTAAATTTTAAAATATGTTCACATGTTTCAACGTCAATATTAGCTTTCCCAGTTGCTAAAAATGAGCGTCCAAGAATCATAGAGCTCTCTGACTTTGCTTTCATGTCAAATACTATAAAATATGCAGGGAACGTTTAATCATCGACATGCACTAATACATCTTGAATGACACTAACTGATTGGGTCACAAATAAGTCAGCTAATGCAAGAGTGATATTGGTCGATATAATATCCCTTAATTCATAATCTTTGACTTTATCGAGTGGGATCACATTTATAATTGAGCCATTGAAGGTGTGAGAAAACACTAGAAAAAGGGGTTTGAATGGTGTTTTAAAAAATAATCGCTATAAAAATAAACACAACCAAATAAAAGAATAGAGAAAGAAATAAAGAACACAAGAATTTATCCCGGTTCACTTGCCAACCACAAGTTACCTCTAGTCCACCCTACCAAGGTGATTTTGCCTTCAACAAGGTTTTAATCCACTATAATCTCAACATATTACAAATGCACAGTAACTTTGTGGCTAACAACCACTAAGACCTGCAACCTTAGTCTTCCTAAAGCTCCTGACCTACACTTAGGTCCTTTAGGGAATGCAAACATAGTTTGCTACAAGGTTTGTTTACAAAGAAGTGCTTCTACTATAAGCAGGTGTAAACACAAATTGAGAGCTTTTGAAGCTTGATACTTTAAATGAGTTTTGAACTTTTGAGCTTTGTAGTATTATATATGATATTGAAATGCTCTTCACTTTGCTTCTTCATTTTACAATCCTTTTATAGGCACTTGAGAAATATATTCGTTGCGTCACGGCTGGCCAAAGGAATGCCGTTACTGAGGGTGAAAAATAGTAAACAGAATTGTCCTTCTTGTACTACCAAATCAGGATAATAGAGTAGTGGAATTGGTAGTGGAATGAGGTGTCTTTGTACTATTGTACTATTCCCTCTTATCTGTTAATTCTTATCTTCTGATCTTCAGCGACTTCAGATTGATAAATGTGTGAAGCATGAGTAGAGATAAATTAAATTTTCTTGACCGTTACTTCTTATCTTTAGAACTTCAGAGGCTTCTGGTTGATAGATGAATTGAATCATGAGTATAGAGAAGAGTAACAGTTGATCCTATTTATCAGAATGCCAAAGGCTTCTGGTTGAGAGATATGTTGAAGCATGAGTTGATAAAGGATATATCTTGATCTTGATTCTTGTCTTCAAAACTTCAGTGGCTTCCAATTGATAGTTGTATTGAAGCATGAGTTGAGATAAGAATGGTGGTTTTGTCAGAACTCCAAGTCTTCAGAACTTCAACACTTAGTTTTCCGATCCCTTGTTCTTCAAAACTTCAAGTCTTAAGAGTCTTTCCACACTTGGTCTTCTGATCATTGTGTCTTCAGAGCCTTCATCACTTGGTCTTCAGAGCATTATATTATCAGAGTCTTACTCATTCAGAGTCATAATCCAAGAAAGCATTGCAACAACAACATTAGTTTTCTCAAGATCTTTCTAATGAGTGGTCACTTGTATTCTTGCTTCCAATTTGTGCATAAGCGGATATTGTCTTATCAGAACCTTCGATTTGCAAGAACTCCCTCAAAGTCAGAACCTGTTTTTCATTCTATTGTACCCCAAAAATTCCCCTCCTATAATCAAGGCAATGTGTATCAATATTTATCAAGGTTCACAAAGTTCACAATTGGTCAAATGGATTGAAGGTTTCATCAGACAAAACCTCCTCCTGAACAATGGATCCAGAACTAGGGTTTTGAATTTATCCAGGATAAATGGACCTCCAAGTCCTCAAGTGAGCTTCATAACATCCCACATGCCTTTAACAATCCCCATGTCAAGTTTAAGATCTTTCCCAATAAGTTTGACCAGTTAGATGATCATATATTCAAAAATCAGTCAAGTTGGTTAAAAAGTCAAACTGAGGTTAACTGCGGTCAAATTAAAGTCAAACTTCAATATTTTTTTTGCCAACATCAATATTATGAAGTAAAATTCATCATTTGATCAAGGGTTTATCATTATTCATCAAGAAAGTCTCAGATCATCAAGAATCAGGAAGTTTCTAAAAAAGGGTTTCTTAGTAAAAGTCAACTGAAGTTTGACCAGCCATAACTTTCACATACTTCATCAAAAACATCCCATCCAAATCTCATTTTGAAGGAAATTGAATTCTATTTAACTTTATGTCTCACAATCCAAGCCTAAAAATGCTTCATTTGGAAGGTATGAGCTAAGACATTATAGGTCCTTTAAAAAGTCAACAAAACGTCAACTTTTTCCAAAGCTCATAATTTGAAAATGGTAAAATATATGGACATGAAACCAAAACGGTTGGTTAGGGTACTCTCTAAGCTTTCTAAAAAGTCCAAGAACACCTTCATAGCTTTAAAATTGAGAGAGTTGTGCCTTGTCAAAGTTGGGAAATTTTCAAGGGGTGTATGAAACACACAACAAGGCCTAAACTTCAAAATTTTCCAAATTGGCCCATCAAATTGCAACCCAATCTCAAAGTTAAGATCATGCATGACCCAATGACCATTTATTCTGATTTTTATAATTTACTTTATATTATTTTGAATGTTATTTGTTAAAATTCAATTTAAATAAAAATAAAATATAAAAAGTCAATATTTGGATCAGATTTTTATTCTAGAAGCTCATAAACAACATTTAAGATGATTTGATACTCTCCAAATTTGCGCTAGACCAGATTGGAAAAAGAATATTTGATTTTTTTCACAATTATGGTTGATTCTTTCTTCATAAGCAAGTAACTCAAATCCATGACAAAAAGCCCAATTTTCTTTGACCTAATTACTCTATTATAAGTACATAACAACACCAAAGCAGATGGATGGAGATTTTCAGGGCCAAAAAACACTTTTCACTTCTAGTTTTTTCCAAAAAAATTCAATTTTCGTTTTCTTATTTGCAGGTTGAATTAAGGTATTCTAAGGGCCTATACATGATCCTTGGGCACTCTTGATACTATCCACATAATCATAAGCATCCAAAACTCCATATATCATTGAAACCGAATCAGTTTTATATCATGTTTAATTTTTTTCGATTCATAGATTTAACGTGTGATTAATCGATTTTGAGTTTATAATATTGTTTATTGGATGATGTAGATGAATTTTGGATGGTTTGTTATGAGTTTCGATGCAGGTTTGGAGTTCCACCATTTTTAGGGTTTGAAGCTTAAATATAGGGGTTCTTGATTTAATGCATCTAAACCTATTTTGAGGTTGCAATTGGATTGTATGCGACTTGGTGATTGTTGTTATATGATTAATTTGATAAATCGTGCAGGTTTCATGGTGTTTGAGAGGACGATTATTTCATGCGGGAAAATTCGCAGCTAGACTCCTAAGAAAATTCGCAGGAAATCCCGTAGGAAAACCTGTAAAATTCCAAGGTTGAAGAAGACTGATTTGGCGTGATTCTATAATTTAAATTTTTTCGTTTTATATTTTTTTAATTGGTTCTTTTTATAGACACAGCGTGCGCGTGAGCCTGGTGGTAAATGTAGGAGCTTGTTAACCCTTAGAACCTGAGTTCGATTCCCAAGTTCACGCATATTTTTTTTAACGCTTATTAGTTTTACAGGTTTATTATTTAATTATTTTGATTCATAGAAATTTCACAGCCACACGCTTGGCTTGGTGGTCATGCATCATACAGGTAATGGGGAGGTCAGGGTATCAAAACCAGCATCCCCCCTTTTTTTCTTTTTGCGTTTTTTTTCTTATTTTGTTTCTTTATTATTTTTCTATAATAACAAAATAACTAACTAAAACAAATTATAATTTATATTTCTTAAATAAAACTTTAATAATCTTTCTATTTTTTAAATTAATTAACAACCTTTTGTTATACAATAATAGTTTCTATATAGTTTTTTTTTATATTTGTAAATAATAACCAAGTAAATATTTTCTAAAAAAACTTTTTTAATAATTTTATTCTAATTAATTTTTTTTAATAATAAGGTAAATAATTAATATTTGTATATATATTTATCATAATTCATAATTAACTAAATTTTGCTCTAAATTCTAAATTTTCTTAATTCAAACCCTAATTTATTTTTATCTTTTTAATTTTGCTTTTATTTAATTATTTAAAATATTATTCTTTTCTTTGCTTTATTTTAAATTATTAGAAAAAATGTATAGGTTTATATTTATTGTAATTTATTTTCCGCCCGATTATTTTGTATCTGCCCCAAAGCCTTGTAATAGCGTAGTTTTATTTTTCCGTCTTTTTAATTATATTATTTAATTGCTTGGTTAGTAAATAGGGAGTGAAAAGATTAAATGATTAAAAAGGACTTAGAAAATTAAATAAAAAGAATAAATATTTGAAATTAATCATTCACACACGTAAGTCGATCTATGATCGCCATCTGCACCTCCTAGGGTTACCCTTCTTAAAGTTTCCTTAATATGGTCAAGTCCCTCGAAAGTAGGGTGTCTTAAGCAAAGTCCCTCCACCAAATAAAATAATCTTGTCTCTCCCCCCGGTTAAAAGATCAAGTCCCTACGATGTTGCCTAAAAATGATGTTGTCCCTTCGTTTTAAAAGATGATAGTCCCTCCAAGTTGCTAAAGACACCCTCCAGTTGCCTTCGTTGACTATACGATGATCCTACACCAGTCCCTTAATAAAATCCAAGGTAATGAATACCTATTACTTAATAATAGGGACAGTCTTACCCTTGAAATAATACAAAAGAATATGAATTACTTAGTCTAGGGTAGGTACCTCATAGTTACTTGCTTACACTTCAAAAAAAATACTTTTCACACCTCACTATTTTCAAACATTTTCAAAACAAGGCTTTGTATACATCCATACAAGGATCATTACAAATAACTTAGAAAATGTTCTAATCACACATTTCACCTTTTCAAAACCAATTAAGTGAGCTAAGTAACTAAGAGCCCATGGATAACCATGGATATAAAGGGTGCTAACACCTTCCCTTTATATAACCTACCCCCGAACTCAAGTCTTTTAAAAATAGGTCTTTCCTTTTCGTTTATGCCCTTTCCATATGGATAAAATAAAAGTCAGTGGCGACTATTGCTATCCGTAACATGACTAAAAGTCAGTTCTCCCACTGTGTTACAGAACTGACGACTTTGCTGAGGAGTTTCTAAGTAAAAGAGGGGTACCCTTAGGAATTAGATCACTTAATTGTTTGTCTTGTTTGCTTTATATTATCTGTTGTCCTTTTGTGTGAAAGATCCTAACCTGGATCTAGTGTACCCTAGGTAAGTAGCAATAGACCAAGGAAAATGTACGACATATATCGATATGGTTGATCTGGTGGCTACGTTACTGTGACTTCTTGGTTGGTTCTTATGTTCCTTAAGTAAGTTGAGGATAACCTGAGGCTGCCATATGTTGTCATTACACTTACTGACTTTGTAGAACCCTAGTTAACCCATCTTGTCCTTTAGAAAGTAGTGAGATAGTCGGCTTTGGAGAAGTCTAAAGTTGGTTGATACTCGATGCTACGCTCATTGAGATCCCAAACTTCGGGGGTTTTGGTCAGCAAGTAAGTTGCCTACTGAACAACAACCCTTGGGAAGGATCAGTGATATTGAGATCCCTTAGAACCTGGTTACTTTTGTAGGACATGATAAACCAACTAAACTTCAGGGGAATGGTACTTACCTTTAAATCTCATTCAAGCCTCTAAACCTTTGGCTATTGTGTGACTTATTTGTGTGTGCCACGTGTTTGTGATTGAGCATAACATCATGACATCATAAGCATAGCATTTTCACTAACCATTTCAAGGACCAAAGGATTTATCTTTGTTCTTTGTTGCAGGTCATGGCTTTTGCTCGTAGGAACACTATTCGGATCAACTTTGTAGGGATACCTTCTAAGCTTAAGGAATTGGTCTCTAAAGTTTCTGAAAACTCCTAATTCATCAAGAAACATGGTTACATGTTGGATTTAGTTACTTAAGGGTTCAATGAAGACATGATGAGTGTCCTATTTTAGTTCTTTGATCCTAAACATCACTATTTCACGTTCCCCGACTATCAGCTAGTTCCTACAATGAAGGAGTTCTCCAAGCTACTGGGTGTTCCTATCCTTGATCAGAGACCCTTTACAGGCTTAGAGAAAGAGCCTAAACCTGAAGTCATTGATGCAGCCCTGCATTTTAAGAAATCAGACATTGTCCTAGAAATGAGAAGCGTAGTTAAGGGTATCCTTGCTAAGGTATTGATGGAGAAAGCTCAGGTGTTCTTGGATGCTATGAGCTATGATTCTTTTGAGGAGATCTTAGCCTTATTAATTTATGGCTTATTGTTGTTCCCTAATCCAGACCAGTTCATAGACGTACACGCCATCAACATATTTCTGACTCGCAATCTAGTGCATACATTACTTGGAGATATCTTACACTCTCTTCACACTCGTACTACAAAAGAGAGAGGAACTCTGATGTGTTGCATACCTCTACTATCTAGGTGGTTTATTTCTCACCTTCCTCGGTCAGTGATGAAGAATGAACAAGGGTTAAGATGGTCTAAGAGGATCATGTCACTTTCTCATTCAGACATTCATTGGTGTTCTCGATCTATGGAGAATGTTACCATCATTGACCGTTGTGGGGAGTACGCTAATGTGCCACTCCTTGGCATAAGAGGGGGTATTACTTATAACCCTTCTTTAGCTCTACGACAATTTGGTTATGCTCGGAGTAATGGTCCTCATGACATGCTTATTCAGGGTATTGTGTTTGACTACGACAATGATCTTCAAGGTTACCGTCAAAGGTTTATACGAGCATGGAGCAAAGTGAACAAGGTTGATAGCAAGACTATGGAACCAAAGTACTCCATTCCTATGGAACCTGACCTCATATGGGTGCGATCTCGTACTCAAACTCTTATGATGCCATATCCCGCTGTTCTACCGGTTACTATGGAGCCTGTTGCTGAAGGAGATGTTCCTTATACCATCCGTCATCCAGATATGCCCACTGACTTGGAAGATCTGCAGAAGTCCTGGATCCAACTGAAAGAGCAACGAGATACCTTTGAAGCTCAATTCAGGATTAGCCAAGAAAGAGTGTTGGAGCTGACAAAGCAACTTCATGAGGAGAGAAATCTCAACACATATATCAACAAAAAGAGGAAGCGTCCATGGGAGACTTAAAACCCCATATATTTATTTTTTGTACTTTATTCTTATTTCCTTTCATTGTAATCCCAAAGGGCAATTTATATTAAACATTTACTAATAAAAGTTTTGTTTTTGTTTTTCTTTAAACAAATTTAAATCTTGCGGTCCTTGAAAACATTGCATATGCATCTACATACCATATCATTACATCACATGTTTCTTACAACAAGTATCTTATCTTCTCGTTGTTTATTTCAGCAGAAATGGATCTCGAACAAACAGTCAAGGAACTCCAGACTCATAATGCCCAATTTCAAGAGATGGTTCTGAATTTGTCCAGGGGACAAGATGAGCTGAAGGAACTTCTGACCAAGAAAAAGAAGAAGACCAGAAAACTAGTTAGCTTCGTCAACATGGGTAGAAGGTTCAGAGGTCCAGTCAAGATAGATGAAGAATTTGAAAATCCTGGGGATGAGAATTCTGAGAGAGAAGAAGGCAGTCTCCATGGTACTACTGAAGATTCTGATTATAAAGAGAATTATTACCATGATTCGACTGGTGAGGAGAAATATAAGACGCTAGAGAACTGGGTGAATGCTATAGAACTACAGAAGACTTCTAGGTTTGACTTTGAAGATTTGAGCTTGATTTCTGGGGTCTCCATCCCTATTGGTTTCAAAGTTCCTACTTTTGTGGTATATGATGGTGTGTCATGTCCAAAGTTTCATATGAGATCTTATGTCAGGAGAATTCAACCACATACTCCTGATAGGAAGCTGTGGATTCATTTTTTCCAAGAGAGTTTGGCTGGAGCTCAACTGGAATGGTACTATCAACTGGAGAGTACCAACATTCGCAATTGGAATGATCTTGCTGAGGCTTTCTATAAGTAGTATCAATATAACTCTGATTTAGCACCAACTCGCATGCAGCTCCAAAGCATGTCCATGGGTTCTAATGAAAGCTTCAAGGAGTATGCTCAGAAGTGGAGAGATCTTGAAAGTAGAGTTCAACCCCCTTTGACTGACAGAGAATTTGTTGATATGTTTATGAGTATGTTGACTAGTCCTTTATATAGTCATCTCATTGGAAGCTCATCCTCTGGTTTCACTGAGCTGATAATGACTAGAGAACGTGTGGAGAATGAATACGAAGTGGAAAGATTCAGATGGTTGCCTCTTCAAGTACTACCAAGAATCCTTCCAATGGGAAGAAGGAATCCAATGTTGTGTATGGCCAACAGGTTCGTAATAATCGTAAACAATCTGTGGGAGTTGTTTTGATTTCTAATCCGACACCTTCACCACAAGAGCAGCAGCAAAATAGTCAACCCAAACATAGAAGGAAATTTACGAAGATCAATATGTCATTGGCTCAGGCTTTGCATCACATGTTGAAAGGAGAGCTTATTACTTTGAAGGATCCTCCTCAGAATCCCAACACTTCCTCCCCTTGTTACAATCGCAATGCAAGGTGTGCATATCATTCCAATAGTCTTGGACATGATACCAATAGTTTCTGGGTGTTGAAGGACAACATTCAGGATATGATTAAAAATGGAGAAATTGAGTTTGACCCTCCTGAAACTCCTAATGTGATTACTTCTCCTATGCCTAAGCATGAGAAGACTGTTAATGTTGTTGATGAAGTTTATTATGTTTATAATGTGGCCTAGTTAACTACTCCTCTATCCATTGTCAAGAAGAAGGTGATGCAAGCCGGTTTATTTCTGGTTGCAATGAAGATTGTTTTTTCTGTGCCTATCAATCTAATAGTTGTGGGAAGCTGAAGGAAGGTATTCAGTGTCTGATGGACAACTGTACTATATTATTTGAGAAGACCCCTTATGTAGAAAGTTTATGTGAAGGTCTGGCCCAAGATTTGAAACTTGAAGATGTGGCTATGGTTGATAAAACTCCTGTGAAGATTACTTCCAAAGGTCTAGTGAAGATCACTTCTAAAGTTCCTGTGAAGATTACTGCTGAGCGAAAGGTGGCTCCAATGATTATTACTACTCTTGGTCCTTTCTTATATACTTCTAATAAGACTATACCCTGGAATTATGGTTCTGATGTTTATATCCATGGTGTCAAGCAAGAGCCTTTGACTGATATATCTACTACTGATGCTAATCCTGATGTTGACAATATTGCTGGGTCTAGTAAGGTTACCAAAAGTGAAAGAACTTTCTCTCCAGAAGACGCCTCTAAGACTGTTGTTGCTCCAATGCATATCTCTAACTCTGGGCCAAGTACTGAGGCTCGGGGAAAAGGACCATTGATTGAACCTGTTAAAGCTGAGGCACCAGCTAATGAATATCTCTCTAAGCAGATGGAAGAAGTACTAAAGATTATCCGCAAGAGTGATTATAATATTGTTGACCAATTGGGGCATACTCCTTCTAAAATATCTATGTTGTCTCTGCTATTATGTTCTGAAGCTCATGCTAAGGCTTTAATCAAGTTCCTGAAGACTGCTCATGTGCCACATGAAATCTCTGTGGACCAGTTTGAGAATTGTGTTTCTCATCTGACTAGTGATAATGGTTTGGGTTTTTCTGATGCTGATCTGACTCCTGCTAAAAGAAACCATAATAGAGCTTTGCACATCTCCATTGAGTGTATGGGCACTACTTTGTCTCATGTGTTGGTAGATAATAGTTCTTCATTGAATGTGTTACCCAAGAAGGTTCTGGACAAGCTCAACCTTGATGATGTTGTATTAAGACCAAATAATGTGGTAGTGAGGGCCTTTGATGGTTCAAGAAGAATGGTGCATGGAGAAGTGGATCTCCCAATTAAAGTAGGCTTTCAAGTCTTTGATTCCACTTTCTATGTGATGGATATTCGTCCTGCGTACTCCTGTTTGCTTGGGCGCCCCTAGATCCATGGGGCAGGTGTTGTGACTTCCACTTTACATCAGAAATTGAAGTATCCAGTGAAAGGAAAGATTGTCACTGTTTATGGTGAGGAAGAATACATGGTCAATCATGTGAATACTTTTAAATATGTTAAGATTGAGGGTGAATTTGTTGAGACTCCTTGCCAGACATTTGAAGTAGTTCCTCAAGTTGTTCCTGCTATTGAATTCGTCCCTGCTGCTAAACCAGTTCCTGTTGTTACCAGAGTACCTCCTACGATGGCCTCTCTCAAGGATGTTAAAGTTGTGGTTGAATAAGGTGGTTGTACTATTTGGGGTCAGCTTCCTGACATTCCTTATAAGTCTGACAAGTTTGGTCCAGGTTTTACTGCAGAATCTCATAAGGTTGTTCGTCGTGCTTGTACCGTTCGTATCACTAACCAAGGAATCATAAAGGACCAAGTCAATGTTGTGGGAGATTATGATGAAGATTACAACCTGGATAATTGGATCTTTCCTACCATTGGTGATGGGCTCAACAACTGGAAGGCTGAAGACATTATTCCTATCTCCTTTAGTCAGGAGTAAATGCTATTTTGTTTGTCTAATTTTAATTTTTGTAATTTTGAACAATTAAATACTTTTTGAGCCTTGTGCCTTGCCCGGGGCACAATGGTGTGCTTGTTAGGGTTGTCATTTCATTTGCATATTTTCATTCAATAAAATCAATGGACGTTTCTTGCTTTCGTAAATATTGCACTCTTTGTATTTCTTTTACTTTTTCCTTTATCAAAAAGCTATGTGTTCTTACACACACCCACGTCACTAAAATGTAGATCCTCATCCACTCTGGATCCTGTTGATAACAGTTCTGTTATTTCCAATTATAACTTCGAGAATCCTATCTATCAAGCCGAGGATGGAAATAAGGAAGATTGTGAAGTACATGTAGAGCTGGCTAGATTGCTACAACAAGAAGAGAAAGTTATACAGCCACATGAGGAACCAATTGAAGTTGTGAATCTGGGAACTGACAAAAACAAGAAAGAGGTCAAGATAGGTGCTGAATTAGAAGACAATGTTAAGAACAGGTTAATCCAGATGTTACATGACTATGTGGAAATTTTTGCTTGGTCCTATAAAGATATGCCAGGGTTGGATACTATTATTGTAGTTCACCGTCTACCAGTGAAAGAAGATTGTCGCCCAATAAAATAGAAAGTTCGTCGTATGCGTCCTGAAATGTCAGAAAAGATTAAGGCAGAAATGATGAAACAATTCAATACAAGGTTCCTAGTTATTACTTCTTATCCTCAGTGGGTTGCAAATGTGGTACCGGTGCCTAAGAAAGATGGTAAAGAACGCATGTGTGTAGATTACAGGTATTTGAACAAAGACATCCCCAAAGATGACTTTCAACTTCCACATATTGATGTTCTGGTAGACAACACTGCACAACATAAGGTATTCTCTTTTATGGATGGTTTCTCTAGTTACAATCAGATCAAGATGGCACCTGAAGATATGGAGAAGACTACGTTTGTTACACAATGGGGCACTTTCTGTTATAAGGCAATGCCATTTACTTTTTGTTATAAGGTAATGCCATTTGGTTTGAAGAATGTTGGGGAAACATATCAGCATGCTATGGTAGCTTTGTTCCATGACATGATTCACCATGAGATAGAGGTATATGTTAATGATATGATATCCAGATCTCAGACTAAAGAAGAACATCTTGATCACCTACACAAGTTATTTGAGAGGTTGAAAAAATACAAGTTGAGATTAAATCCAAACAAGTGTACCTTTGGAGTTAGATTTGGTAAACTTTTGAGTTTTATTGTCAGTGGTAAAGGTATTGAAGTTGATCATGCAAAGGTAAAAGTTATACAAGAGATGCTTGTTCCCCGTACTAAGAAGGAAGTCAGAGGTTTCTTAGGACAACTGAATTACATTGCAAGATTTATTTTCCAGTTAACTACTACTTGTGAGCCAATCTTCAAGTTGTTGAAGAAAGATCAAGTAATGGAATGGAATGACAAATGCCAGGTAGCTTTTGATGAAATCAAGAAGTACCTACAGGAACCTCCTATATAGATGCCACCAGTTGAAGGAAAACCCTTAATTATGTACCTGACAGTATTGGATAACTCAATGGGGTGTGTGTTAGGGCAACAAGACGAGTCTGGTTGAAAAGAGCAGGCAATATACTACCTTAGCAAAAAGTTTACCGACTGTGAAATAAGATACTCACAGCTCGAGAAAACTTGTTGCGCTTTGGCATGGGCTGCTCGCTGACTAAGACAATATATGTTGACTCATACCACTTTATTGATTTCAAAAATGGATCCGATCAAGTACATATTTGAGAAACCTGCTCTCTCTGGGAAAATAGCAAGATGGCAAATGATATTGACAGAATATGACATACAATACACTACTCAGAAAGCAATTAAAGGAAGTTTAGTAGCTGGTCATTTTGCTTATCAGGCAGTGGATGATTATCAGTCTATGAACTTTGAGTTTTCGGATGAAGATATTATGATTGTTACTAAAGAACCTAGACAATATGAAGGACCTGAACAAGGATCCTAATGGACTATGGTTTTTGATGGAGCTTCTAATGCGATTGGTAATGGTGTTGGTGTTGTAATTATATCTCCTAAAGGTTGTTATACACCAATTACTACAAGACTTTGTTTTGATTGTACCAATAATATGGTTGAGTATTAAGCGTACATAATGGGTATCAAGACTTCCATTGAGATGAAGATTCAATTTTTGAATGTATATGGAGATTCAACCCTGGTAGTTAGTCAGGTTAAAGGAGATTTGGACACCAAACATCCAAATCTCATTCCTTACAGAGAGCATGTGTTGTCTTTAATCTCGTACTTTGAAGAAATCACTTTTGGACATATTCCATGAGAAGAGAATCAGTTGGCAGATGCATTAGCCACCATGGCATTTATGTTTGAAATCAGTTGGGATGATGAAGCTCCCATACTGTAATGAGGTTGATACTGAAGGAGTAGAAGAAAAGCCTTGATTCTACGAAGTGAAAAGGTATCTTGAAGCTCAAGAGTTCCCTGAAGGGGCATCTGTCAATGACAAGAAGTTTCTGAGGAGATTTTCTTCTAAGTTTTTCCTGAGTAATGTAATTTTGTACAAGCGCAATCATGATTCAACTTTGCTTCGTTGTGTGGATAAGAAGGAAGCAACATAGATTATGGAGGACATGCATGATGGGATCTTTGGTACTCATTATAGTGGGCATACTATGGCTAAGATATTGAGAGCATGCTACTATTGGTCTACCATGGAAGCTGATTGCTATCAGCACTCCAAAACTTGTCACAAATGCCGAATTTATGCTGATAAAGTTCATGTGCCTCTAGTTCCGTTGAATGTTCTGACTGCTCATTGGCCTTTTGCCATGTGGGGCATTGATATGATTGGTGAGATCAAACCTAATGCTTCCAATGGACATCGTTTCATCCTTGTTGCCATTGATTACTTCACAAAGTGGGTAGATACAACTTCATTTGCTTCTGTTACCAAGAATGTTGTGGCTCGATTCGTCAAGTATAATCTCATATGTAGGTATGGCATCCCTGAAAGGATTATCACAAATAATGGTACTAATTTGAACAATACTATGATTACTGACCTCTGCATGCAATTCTAGATTAAACATCACAATTCTTCTCCATATCGACCAAAGATGAATGGCGCAGTGGAAGCCGTCAACAAGAATATTAAGAAGATCTTGCAAAAGATGACAGTTACATATAAAGATTGGCATGAGATGTTACCATTTTCTCTTCATGGTTATCGCACCACAATACGTACTTCAACGGGGGCAACCCCATTCGCCCTTGTTTATGGTATGGAAGCAGTTTTACCCATTGAAATTCAGATTCCTTCCTTGAGAATTATGAAGGAGGCAGACTTAGATGAAGATGAATGGATTCAGACTCGACTTGACCAGATAAAATTGATTGATGAGAAAAGGTTGGCAGCTGTTTGTCATGGTCAGATGTATCAGAAACGTATGATCAAAGCCTTCAATAAGAAAGTTAAGCAGGATGTATATCGTTGGTGATTTGGTGATCAAGCGTATCATATTACCACAGGGTGATCCCAGAGGAAAATGGACCCCCACCTATGAAGGGCCATTTGTTGTTAAGAGAGTATTTTCTAGAGGTTCCATGATGCTTACCATGGATGGTGAAGATTTCCCACAGCCTGTGAATGCAGACATAGTTAAAAAATATTACGCATAAAAAGAGACCCGCTAGGTTGACTGGCCTAGGGAAAAATAAGGGCATCCCGGTGAACCAAAAAGGTTCGGGCAAAAATTAGGGATATATATATATATATAAAATGTACACCCGGCAAGTCGAAAACTTGAAAGGAAGCTTGGGAAAAAAAGGGTATCCCGGTGGATTGAAAACCTGAAAAGGCAATCCAGGAAAAAGTTAGGGATTAAAGCGTATGAATATGTCTCGTTGGATCACCCATGTAACCTCTACTAGTTGTGTTATCTATGCCAAATTCAACAGATACAGATCAATCCAATCATTTCTTTTCCGACAGCTGAAGATGAGTGTCACACCCCAAATTTTACCCCTAACTGCTCGCGTCATACGTTCATCGCATTTAGCAGGGAATTTCCGGATTTATTTTTGCTATTGCTTTCAGTTCATTTTCGAGTCATTTATTTATTTATTTATATTTCTTTTCACTTCCAAGCTTCCATTTTGATTTTAATTTATATTTCTCATTTCTAGCTTTTCTTTATTTTGTATTCTTATTTTTGTTTTCTAATTCTATTTCTTTGTTTCATTTATTTTAATTTATTATTTTTGTTTCAATTTCTATTACTAGTTATTTTTTATTCATGCTATGTATATGTATCTCCATTTTAAACTTAATTTCTATGCATTTTTAAGTTCTTATTTCCAAATTAATTTTTTTTATTTTTTTTTATTTCATTTTTTTAAGTTTCTATTTTTGAATTTTACTCTCTCTATTTCTTCAATTTTTAAAATTTTATTTCATTTTTGAGTTGTTATTTCTAAGTTTAATGTCAATTTCTAATTCACATTTTTATTTTCTAAATTCCAATTTATTTCTCAAGTTCTAAATTAATTTTAATTCCAAGTTTATTTATTTAAGTTTATGAGTTATTTTCAATTTTAAGTTTATTTCTTTTTAATTCATTTCTAATTTAAGTTTTTTATTTAGATTTTAATTTAAAGTTCTCATTCTCAATATTAAGTTTCAATTTCAAACCATAGTGTAAATAATCAACTTCTCTTTATTCCAAATATTATTTTGTTTATATTACAATTGCATAGGAAAAAAAGTGTACAAAAAATTCAGCAAGAATACAAAATTCAGCATGCTCCAAATCAAACAAAATCAGCATGCAGCCACCCAAATGGCACAGTTCAGCAGCACAAGACAAGCCTGCTCCAAGCACACAAACACCCTGCTCCACTACTCCACCCACAGCTGCAAAATTCAGACCTTGTCCCTCTTTTGAAACCCTTCACCTACAAGCATAAAATACACTGTTATATCAAAACTCAGCCACAAAAACACACTGCAAGCAGCCCCAAAAGAACACAAAAAATTACACAATACAGCCCTCAAACAACCAAAAAATCAGTCCTCAAACAGCCCTACAAACACATACAAACTCAGCTACAAACACATACAAACTCAGCCACAAAAACACCAAAAAAAATCAACCAAACATTCAGCCACAGAGCAAAAAAAATCAGTCCTCAAACAGTCCCATAACAGCCCTCAATAACACCCAAACAGCTACAAAAACCAGAAATAAATCAGCCAAGAACAATTTCACAAACCAGCATAAAAAAACACTACCAAATAATCCCTCAAACACTGCAAACAGTCCCAAAACCAACCACAAAAATCCAGCAACTTTAAACTTCAGAAAAGAAGAGAAAAGAGAAGAAGCTACATACAACAAGAAGTGGAAGAGGAATAAGAAGCTTACTACTCGTGGACTCTTCACCCCGATAACGTTCGGGTCGGTATTGGTTCTTTTTCCTTCACCTCCTTTTTAGCATTTTTTTTGGTTCATAGTTATTTTCTTTTCAAGTCAAATCTGCATACATCAAAACAAAAGTCATATATAAAAAAAACTTCAAAAAAAATATATATTTAAAATCACTACAACAAACTCTCTATTTTTTTTCTCTTTCACTTACAACTACAGCATGCCATCATTAAACAATATCAGCCTCTCCAGGAAAACCATTCACCACCACTTCGAAACCACCGTCCAATACCTTTGCTCATCATCACCATCTGCCACTCAACCGCATCTACCCTTTGCCTCTTCGAACTTCTTCATCACCTCTCAAGCCCACTACCTCCCTCAACATTACTCATAACCTTCAATCTTTCCAACTCTGAAACAAATCCGCGACCGCGTGAAAACTCACCACCTTGAGAAACCAAAACAACAAAAAACAGAACCAATCAAACTCATCAACCACCGTCTGAAACTGTGAAACTCTACCAAACTCATCACCTTCTTCATCAATCACCTCTTTCAAACTGAAACCAATCCTTCGCCGCCAACACCAACATATCAAACATCCCAACACGCCTCTCCGCGAGCCCACACCATAATACTCTTCTACCTTCACCGCTCACATCTCAGAAAGAACGCTGTCCCGAAGCTCACTGCACAAAACCAAAGACAGCAGCCACAACACAAGCAAAATGCCGGCTCATCACTTCAAACCATTTTCGAACCATAACTCATCAAAATCCACAACAACAAAAAAACCTTTTATTTTCTTCAAATCAAACCTGCACAGAAGCTACCGTGAAACCAATGCTGTTGAAAACGGAACCAATTGTTCATTACCTAAACCACACCCGTAAACCTTCATCTTCACCAAATTCAGACCTGCAATAACACAAACCGAACCACACAATCACATAAACACAGACAGAGATTCATGAACTCAAATCAACAAACCAAAAAAACTGAAAACACAAAACCTCCAACTTTCAAAAAACCTGCAATCCGAAAATACAGTGAGAAATTGAACCAAAAAACAGTGAGGTAGAGATCCAAACCAGCCGCCACCCAAGCCCAAATCAGAACCACCGCTCACCACTATAATCGTACAAGCCAATCCGCCGCCCAAACTTGCCGGCCAAAACCCTTGTCATTTCCCAAACCGCAAAACCATAAGCCTCAAACTCTGTAAAACCATCGTCCCTCCTTTCACAAACCTGAGATAAAAACCAAACTCTCAAAACCTGAGAACGCCTTACAATCAAACCACGAGCGTGAGAACAACCTGAAAAAGAAGAACTGAAGAACATTAACAGCCACAAATCAAGTTCAAAATAGAAGGACATGTTAAGTTTCAGAAAAGAAAGGAACCAAACTCCCTGCCACCACCGTCCATCACCCTCTTCAACCTTTGTCATTACCCTGTTCTTCATCGCAAACCGTGAATCCCCTAACTTGCCACAACAACAACCACTGAACCCTGTCCTCTTCTTCAAACGGCAGAATTGAAACCGCCTAGACAAAGAGAAATCAAAACCAAACACCATCGCCACCAAAAAAAAATTCCCCAAAAACAGAAAAACGCAAGAAACATAAAGTCTGAGACACAAAACTCAATTGCGTTAAGAGTTTTTGAACCGAACTCACCGCCATGATTTCGAATCAAAGCTACAACCTTCACAATCACCAACACAAACCTTTTTTCAACACAGCACAACTCTCACAGATCTTCTTCAAACCATTACCACCATCCACCGTCCGCAAGACCCTTTACCTTCCGGCGAATCACCGCTCGTCCTTCCAACCACTTCGAACCGACACCATCAAACTCCACCAAACCCCACGAACTTCAAACCCCAAACCTGACCAAACTATCCCCACCGTGAGCGTCCGAGAAACCTTAATCGCCGAGAGGGAGAGAGGTTCGCGAGCGAGACAGAAAGTATCGCGTGAGAGAGAGAGGCGAGATCCTGAGCGAAGCTAATTTGAGAGACGAGAGCAGTGATGTTTCGTCGTGCATTTTCTTCTTCAGAATAGAAACAGGGATTTTGGTTTTGTTTTGTCTGGCTTTTCTTTTTTTCTATTTCATAAAAAATTGGTTCAGTTGTGGTAAAGGGGCTTAGTTAAGCCGTGTTGTTCTTGCACCACTCAGTTTCTTTCCTCACCCCCCCTCTATTTCCTTCTTTTACTTTTCCTAATTTAATTTTATTTTTCCTATTTTCCTTTTCATAAAATTAGGATTTGTTCTTTTGTTGTTTATTAATGGGTTAAAAGAAAAACCCTAAGCCCATCCAATTTTCTAATTACCACAACAAACGGACGATGTACCCCTTTTTCTTTCAATTAGTTTCTTTTTTTTTTATTATTTATTTACTATCTGGTTTTGTTTAAAATTTAGAAAGAAAATGTCTTGAAATTTTTAATAGATAATTGGATTTTAATTTTAAATTTTAATTATTTAGGGCCGATGATATGACAAAGGTCACGATAAATCGCTTCCGATTAATCGTGACCCGTATGAGGCCATGCATTTACTTTTTCTATTACATTCATTTATTTTTTATTCCATTTAATTCATTTATTCATTCTATTTAATTTATTTAATTTATTTTTTCTATTTTAATTTATTTCAACTTATTCATTATTTATTATTTATTTATCGCATTTCACACCATTTAATCTCATTTCAAAAATAATAATTCCTTGGTCCAACGCCAAGTGAAATTCACTACACTTCCCTCACACACGTAAGTCGGTCGTTTACGATCGCCATCTGCACAGTTCCTTACACTGCACAGCTTTCTAACTTAAACAAATTGTCGCACTGCGCTTGTTTTCCACCTCAGCATTCTCGATCCATATATCGAGCCATAGCCAGTTATTAAGCCCTTTTACTTTGCATTGTCCATTTACTTTATTCATTTATTTTTGCAAGTCGCAACCTATGCCTTAGACTTAGGAGCTTGCACCCTCTTATTTGCCTATTTTCTCATTTGTATCCAAAAGGGAAAGATTCCTGCAGTTGACTCAATGTCATAGGAAGTTTAGCAATCCCTATTTCCATTTTGACCTTAGCAATTAGGTCCCTCATCCTTAGGTCCTTAGCCATTAGGTCCTTAGTGTTTTATTTTATAACTTTTTGTGACTTTGTTAAGTCACGTGAGTGTTTGCCATAACACTTACCTTCCCCCGCGAACCTTGAGCGTAACCAAGTGTTCGTGAATCCTTAGGAGAACTACGAGTGCTCTGATTCTATACCCGATACGTAGGCATCGATGCGATGTTGTGCGAGCACCATTAGAAATAAAAACCTTAGGTTCCCATAATTTTAACAAGCAATAAACAACAATAATACAAATATTAACAAGAGGTTCCCGTAGGATACTGCGGATGCTTAGGATGCTAACACCTTCCCTAGGTATAATCAACCCCCGAACCTAGTTTCTCCTCATTTAGGGTTTTTACGATCTTTTTCCCTTTTCCTTTTGGATTAAATTAAAGTCGGTGGTGAACCTAAATGTTTTGCGATTCAAGCTCACTTAATAGCTTGGTATCCGATTCTCACCGCGACAGAAATGGCGACTTCACTGGGGACACTATTTTTGAGGGTTAAGCCCACCTTGTATATTTGTATATTTGTTGTTGTATTGCTTGTTATTATTTGGGATTTTTGTTGGGTGTTCCATGTGTGGTGAGATAAGTCCTAACCCGGACTTGAGTGCAAAATAAGTTAGGACGGTGGTATATTCAAGAAGGCTTGTAGGGAGTTGAGTCCCGACCAAGTTGACTTGAGACACCACCACTCAGCGGAGGCCTCCTCGGATGTAGTTTTGTTGATCGAGTTCAGTCGTGAAAACATTACTATATTCGACCTGAGAGCCATTAATGCTGAGGACCGTAGAACATTTACCCCCACTTGGCCTTTTTAGGGATGTGGTGCGATGACTATGAGGGTGCAAATCCAAAATAGTTGATACGCGATACTGCACTCGGATGAGACTCTCTTGAGAATATTACTGATTACCAAGTCGAGTTGGGAAGTCGGTAATATCCGAAAGATGGGACAATGATTCTGGGAACTTTTAGAACCCGTTGTACAGGTACAAATAAACCCATAGTACATACCTTTTGGGAGGGTTGAACCTTTGACCTCATGCAAGCTTTGAACCTAAGCCTTGTTTGTGTTTGTGTTTGTTGCATTCACGCATCATGAAGCATCATTCTTACCATTTATTCAAGGAACTCAAAAACTTTATCTTTGCAAATATCATAGGTATCATCATGGATTTTGGAAGAAGAAAGACTGTCAAGTACACATTCAAAACTCCCAAACTTGAAGACCTAAGGAAATTAAGAGATTTGGTTCTGGATCAAGAAGCCTTCATGGAGAAGCATAGGAGACTTTTAGCTTTGCTTAAGACTGATTGGGATGGAAGGTTGCTCTCTGTGATGCTCCAGTTTTATGATCCTCTCTACCACTATTTTACGTTCCCTGATTACCAATTGGCACCTACTTTGGAGGAGTATTCAGTTTTGGTGGGATCACGTGTTAAGGATGAGTTTCCATTCCCTGTTCTAGAGAAGGACCCTGAAGAAGCGGAGATTGCAAAAGCAACATATTTGAGTGTTCCTGAGGTCAAGGCAAATATGACCTGTAAAGGAAAGATTTTTGGATTCCCTACAAAGTTTCTGATAGAAAAGGCCAAGAATTTTGTTGATGTGAAGGATATGAAGGCTTTTGAGGCGACTTTTATTCTGCTAATATATGGAGTGTTACTTTTCCCAAGCTTTGAGGACTTTGTCGACCTGAACGCCATCAAGATCTTTCTGAAGAAGAACCCGGTCCCTACTTTGCTCGGAGACACTTATCATTCCATCCATCTGAGGAATCACCATAAGGGAGGGATGATTACTTGTTGTGCATCATTGCTGTACGAGTGGTTTATTTCGCACTTGCCTAAGTCGACTTCATTTTGGAATCTTAAGGATGGTTTGTGGTGGTCACAAAGGATCATGTCTCTTACCCACTCTGACATTAGCTGGTACAATCGTGCTTATGATGGAGCATTGATTATTGATAGCTGTGGTGATTTTGCTAATGTGCCTCTTCTTGGCACTAAGGGAGGAATCAGCTATAATCCAGTTTTGGCTCTCCGCCAACTCGGATATCCGTTGAAGGACAAGCCTAAGAGTGTTGAAGTGGAAGTAATTTTCTTTAAGGATGACGAAGAACCAGAGCTCAAGAAACAGATTGTGCAAGCTTGGAAGTGTATCCATAGGAAGGGGAGGAGTAGCCTGGGAAAGCCGAATTGTGTTTCTATGGAACCCTATCTCCAATGGGTACGAGATAGGGCAATCAGTCTGAAGATGCCTTACCCTCGCCAGGATCCTATGACCTTCAAGAAACCCATTCTGGTCTTTATGGATGATGCAGAGAAACTGAAGATTGATTTGGAGAAAGAGATTCGAGAGAAGAATGCATGGAAGAATCGACATCAGATCATCAGCAGTGAGAATGAGGAGCTTAGAAGACAACTGAAGATGAAGGAGGAAGAAGAGCTCTCCAGCAAGAAAAGGAAAGCACAAGAGGATTTATTTTCCTCCAACACTCAAGAGGACACTTCTTGGAAGTCGATCGTGGATCAACTTATGCTTGAAAGGGCTCAGATGAAGGCGCACATCGAGAAGCTCAACTTGAGGCTTTTAGGAGAATCTCCTTAGGACTTTGTCTTTGTCTTTATTAAGTTTTGTTTGGGATTTTTGAAAGTGTACTCAAGACTTTGTATCACTTTTTGAATTTAATGAAATCATATCCCTTTGATTATTATGTGTTCCTTGGTATTTGCAAATTGTTTCTTAAGTTCCTTGAATAATTTCATTTTCGCATTGCACTCATACATTTGGCATTTCATTTGGCATTGCATTTGCATTTTTTTTTCATAAAACTCATTCCCGTCATCTGCACTCAATTAAGCTTTCACACTGAGGCTCTCACGCAAATACTACACTCGAGCTCAAGCCAGAAAGAGGATGGCTGAAGGAGACCTAGAGATGGACAGAGTTAACGAAGAGCTTTCTGATATTCGTGGAGATATGGGTCAGATGATGGAAATGTTGCAAGTCATTCGAGCGAAGATGGATACCCAACAGACTGTGGTGTCTGAAATTGTTACTGCAACGACTGAAATTGTCACTGCGACGACCGAGCCTACATCATCAGTCACTACCCCTGTGACCTGGTCTCCTTTTGGGTTTCCTCCTGGATTTTTCCCTCCTTCTCGAGGTTTTGCTACTCAAAGTTTTATTCCTTCTTCCCAAGGATTTGCTGCTCAGGGTTTCGTTCCTCCTCCACAAGGGTTTGCTTCTCAGAGTATTATTCCCTCTTCTTCAGGATTTGCTGCTCAGGGTTTCTTCCCTCCTTCACAAGGTTTTGCTACTCAAAGTTTTATTCCTTCTTCCCAAGGACTTGCTGCTCAGGGTTTCTTCCCTCCTTCACAAGGTTTTGCTACTCAAAGTTTTATTCCTTCTTCCCAAGGACTTGCTGCTCAGGGTTTCTTCCCTCCGTCCCAAGGTTTAGCTTCTCAAAGTTTCGCACCTCCTTCTCAGGGAATGGCATTTCCTTTCCAAGGTTTTGTGCCTCCTCCTCAAGGGTTTGCTGCTCAACAAACTGTTCCTGTGACTAATGAAGAGAATCATGCAGTTGCTAATTTTACACAAGACATTGTGCACACCCGTGCTCAACCGTACTTTAATGACCATCAAGGGTATGAAGCGCCAGATATGTCTGAAAACGGAGATGAGAAACATGTGAAGATGCAAGAGAATTTTGATACCCTTGAAAAAAGGTTAAGAGCGATTGAAGGTGACCAGATCTTTGGGGCTGCTGCCAGAGAGATGTGTCTGGTGTCTGGATTGGTAATACCTCCAAAATTCAAGATACCCACCTTTGATATGTATGAGGGTGCAACTTGTCCTAAGAACCATCTTTTGATGTACTATCGAAGAATGGCTGCGCAGGTGGACAATGATAAATTAATGATCCACTGCTTCCAGGACAGTCTGAAGGGAATCTCCTCCAAATGGTATTTGACGCTTGACCAGTCGAAGATTCGCAGCTTCCAAGACTTGGCAGATGCTTTCATCCAACAATACAAATACAACATGGACCTTGCTCCCGATAGGAGGCAATTGCTAAGCATGTCTCAGAAAGAGTCTGAATCCTTTAAAGAGTATGCTCAAAGGTGGAGAGGGACCGCTTCTCAAGTAGAGCCCCCATTGACTGAAAAAGAATTAGCTGACTGGTTTGTTGACACTGTGCGACCAGAATTCTATGAGAGAATGGTGGGGAGCATAACTGCTAGTTTCTATGATTTAGTGGCTGTGGGGATCAAGGTAGAACTCGGTTTGAAGAGTGGAAAGATGAGTAGTGCATCTGGCAGTTCTAGCACTGGTAGTGGAAATATTGGCAAAAAATTTACCAATAATTTCCACAAGAAGAAAGAAGGTGAGGCGAATGCCATAATGACAAGTCAAAGAAGAAATCCGCTTTGGCAGAGACCTCGACCTATGGCTCAACAGCAGTATGCTCATCAACAACAGTATGCCCAACATCCTTATGTAGCGGCGGTTCAACCGTCATTTAATCCACAAGTCCCCATGTATCGGCCAACTCAAGCAGTACCGATGTACCAACAAGCGGCTCCAATGATTCAACCTTATCAACCAATGCTCAACAATCCAGGCTATAAACAAGCACCCAATGCTTCAGCCTACCAGCAGAGGACTCCAGCTCCTCATCCAAATCCCAATTTTCAGAATAGAAGACCAGGTGGAAGGCCTCCTAATCCTCGAATCCCTATAACTTATACTGAATTATATCCTTCACTGCTGAAGAAAGGTTTGGTTACTCCAAGGCCTTTGGGTCCTCCACCAAGTCCGCTCCCGCCAAATTACAACCCAAATGCTCACTGTTTATTCCATGAAGGTGCCCCGGGGCACGATTTGGAGGGTTGTTATGCTTTGAAGTACATCGTGAAAGATTTGATGGAGAAGAACATTCTGTCATTTGGGAATACTGGTCCGAATGTCAAAGATAATCCTTTACCCAAGCATGGGTCTATAAATGCTATTGTTGATGAGTCCGAAGAAGGTTTGATTTTCAATGCCACCAAGATCAAGACCCCGCTCAGAGACTTCCATGCGAAGTTAGTAGAGGCGGGTATACTAAAGAGTTGTCATCAGAATTGTGAAGGTTGTGTTGATAGTCCAAAGGGATGTGAATTGGTCCTGAAAGATGTTCAAGATTTGATTGATGAAGGTGTCTTACAAGTGAGCGGTCATATGAAGAGGAATGAGGTGGCGGTGATTGAACCCATTTTCAACTTGCCGGAATCTAATTCTACCTGGGTGCCAGTGTTCAACCTGCCTGAATCTTCAGGAGCTCAACCTATCTTCAACACTCCAGAATCTGTGGTGCCAATTTTCAATATACCTGAGCCAAGATTTGAACAAAGGAGTAACTCTTTCCGTTATGAAGACACTAAAGCAGTTCCTTGGAAGTATGATACAGGGAAAGTTCATCAGAAGATTGATAAAGTTAATCAGAAGGAAGGTTCAAAAGTTGCAAGTACTGATATAGCGGGTGCAGGTCGTTTGACCCGTAGTGGTCGTGTTTATACCCAGCAAGCCAATATGGCTCCGCCTAAAGAAGTCATTCCAGCTGTTGTCAATAAAGATAAAGAGGTAGTCTTGGGAGAAGAGGATGCAGAATTTCTCAGAATCATAAAGAAGAGTGATTATAAGGTTATTGATCAGCTACATCAAACGCCTTCCAAAATATCTATCCTATCACTTCTTATGCATTCTCCGGCTCATCGAAGTGCGCTTCAGAAGTTGCTAGCTCAAGCACATGTTACGCATGATATAACAGTGAATCAGTTTGATGGAGTTGTCGCTCCCGACAAGTGACACCGGGTCATATGAAGGTACAGACGCGAACGGTCGGCGAAGGGACAGTGAGAACACACAGCCGTGAACTCACTGGAGATGAAAAGAGTCGCCAGCTAGGCATTTTTATCCCGGAGGAAAGGTAATGCTGCATAGACCTAGAAAAAGATGGATAAGACGGTTGCGAACCAGAGAGACTGATAAAGGGGGTTGGTTACAACCTGGGAAGGTATTAGCACCCAGATTGTCCGTCGTACTCGACGGGATCCACGCTTAAAAGATTTGTGTTTTAAAGGGGTAGTGTCAGTGCAATCTGTGTGTACAAGAGCTGGAAAGAATGTACAGGTGTCAGTGTAAAGGAGTGTGAAGTGTAACATGCATAAGTGATGTGTCAGTGTAAGAATGAGAATGAATTGCTCAAGATTATGAGGCTTAAAGAAATGAGCTGGAAGGAGGGGGAATGTACAGAGACTTTTGTTCGATAACTGTTAAGTTATGCCTACGTATCCTCTCGTGCAATGAGGAAGTCAGAACACCGTAGTTCGACCCAAAGAGACTGAAAGATGAATTGACTGATGAACTGCTTGCTTGTCTATGCTCAAGTGTATGACCTGTCTGGCTCAGGTGCTAACTGTCTTGTATTAGACGGAAGAAGCAAGTTCTCGATTGTGAGTGAAGATGATGAGAAAAGAATCCCAGAGGAGACGATTATTGTTTGTTTTTGAGTTTTCAGTCTTTTATTTCTTTTTGGATTTTGTCATAAGATAATGAGCTTAAGTCTAAACCAATGGGTTAGTAAACTCATCACATCTTCCCTCTGTTTAGGGGTAATGAGAATTACCTTAAGTGTGAAGTCAGATTCTCACACTTAATCACCTTTGGTGTAGGATTAAGATCATTAACCTACTTGTGATTACTTAGATGTTTTTGTGATTTTTGTTTAGTGTTGAGTAATGAGGTTAAGCCATAATCAAGGATTAAACAGACTCATTACACCATCCTAAAAGAAGGATAATAGATGAGAATGTTTAAGCTGAGGAAGACTCCTCAACTTAATCCATGATTAGGGATTAATCCCATGACAAAACAAGCCTTTATTAAATGGATTTTAGATTAATGATATGATGATGAAGTGAATTTTATGGTTTGTAAGACAACTTGAGGGGGACTTGTCCATTAACACTAGGGTTAGTCCTTCTTAACCAGTTAAGGAAGAATTAGAACCCTAATGCAAGGCCCAAGTTGCAAGTGTGATGTCATGATATTTATTAGATGAATTGATTAAGAGATTTAAACACCTTAAGGGTTTAATACTTAGGGTTAAAGTTATACACTCCATCCTAAGAGAAGGATGCAGGCATAATCTTAATCACAAAGTTTTAAAGCCTTTAGGGTTTAGTCCCTGATTATGAGATGAGAAGAGAAGACTCAAAGAGAGACACAAAGGTAAAACTATGAAGGGGAGACTAATCAAAACCCTAATTCATTATCATGCTTGGTTGGTCCTAAGGTTTGTGAGGTTTGCAAGAACAATCTTCAGAGGAGCCACCAGGAAGCAGATGAACAGGAACAAGAGAAGCAAAGTGACTTGCTTCATTCAAGAAGTCAAGTCACTTGAAGAAAGAAAGTGGGAAGGAGAAGAATGAGCAAGCTCAAACTCAAACACACATAAGAATGCAGCAATGGATGCAAGAAAGATGAAAAGAAAAGTTATGAGAAGTGAAGGCAAATTCACTTCTCAAGATTACTTACCACCTGAAATGTTAGAGAGAAATGCAATGTAATGCAAGATGAGATGAAATGATATGATGCAAAGCAAAACCAGAAGCATGTTGAGGATGATTATGATGTTATGAGGTGCTGCAAACATGAGGCAAGACAATGGGGATGTTCATACAAGATCATGAATGCAAATGATGCAAGTTAAGGAGCATGAACAAGCATGAAAAGTTATGAATCATACAAGACAAATGACATGGCAAATATGTAATGCAATGATCAAAGATGCTTTATACATGTCTTAAGATGTCAAATGAATCATAAGAATGCACAAAATGCAAAGACAAGTCATGTTATGCAAGGAAATGCAAGAGGGATGCAAATGAAAGCCCAAATTAGGGTTTATGGATCAAACATCAAACACAAACCAAAAACAGAAGCAAAACCCTAAAGTAAAAATGGAAAATGATACCCAAGGAAACCCTAGACCTATAATAAACCACTGCCCAAAGGGGAGCTCTCAACTCTCAACCAAACTCAAGATATGATTTTTGCAAGTTATTAGGGTTTTTTAGGGTTCTTAACAAAACAAATGCCAAACAATTTGAAAATGCAAGAACAATTCAAGGCCTTTTTATCCTAGGAACTACATGCTAAACACAAAACAATGCAAGAAGAATCAATGTCTCAACCTTCACCAATTGACAGAAATGAATTTTTGAACTTATGATCAAAATAATGCACAAAATATGATTTAATTCAATGAAAAATTCTTAAAATGCATCAAGATCAAAAAAGAAATTTGGTTTGAAGGTTGGACAATGTTTCTAAATGTCTTGGAACATTTCATGAATTTTTTGGTGATTTTTAAATACCTAAAAGTATTTTTAATAAATTAATTTTCATTAATCAATTAAAAATAACCTTTTAAATATTTAAAAATACTTTTTAATGATAAAAATAAAAAAATAAAAATATTTTTGGGTCTTAAAAATTATTGAAACTCATGAGAAAAAGTTTCATAATTTTTAAGACATTTTTGCTATTTTTAAATAATTATGCAAAACAAATGGAAAGAAAATGAAAATAAATGAATTTAAAATGGATTAATGAGAAGTCAGCACATCCTAGGGTGGAGATTCAAACTCACACGCGCGGGAGTTGACTGCGCGCCACATCTCACGGCTCAGATTCAAAATCAGCTAATTAAATGCTTATGCCCTAATTACGCCGTTAAACACTCTCAGATGACCGGAACAGTGTTCCGGTCATCTTCTCCGTTCACTCAAAACCTCAAACTCACTCTACACGTTACGAAAATGAAATCTAAATGAACAGAAATGCTTCCCACTCACTCACGAATCATAACCCTCAAACAAAACAAATTTATTTTTCCTAAATAAGCTGAATCGAAAGGAATAAGTTCTAGGTCACGCAGGCTTCAGAAACAAATTAAATGCTCATTTCAAAACTATTTTCAAAACCAATGGTACCAGAATGATCAGCAAGACATGAAGAACAAGTTTGTAACTTAAAAAAACATTTCTGGAAAAATAAATTTCAGGCTACCTGAGATTCGAAACTTTCAGTTTGGGAACTTTCTGGCCACCTCTCCTTGTGCAATCTGCTCCACTTGATCCCCCAAAGATGTTTGAATGCTCAAAAAGGATTTAAGTTGGCTGGATAATGAGATTCGAAAGGAACTGCTTCAGCTTGATCAAAAATGGCAATGGTGTTTCTGGAGGTTTTAGGCCATGGTGAGTGATTGTTTGTGATCCTGAGGATGAATGGAGAAGGTCTGTGGTGTTTGTTTGGATGTTTGTGGCTTGTGGAGAGAGATTCGATAGAAAATGCAGGCTGAGGTGAAGGATGGTTATGGAGTATTCAGGCTTGTTTCAGGCTTGAGCTTTGGTGGTTTCTTGCCTATGAAGTGTGTTGAGTTGGATGATGAAGAAGGTTTGAGTGTTTTCAGGCTGTGGAGAGTGGTTCGAAGGAACTTGCAAAAGGGGAGTGTTTTGTGTATGTTGTGAATGTATGAGTTTCAGCCTTGCTTGAGATGTGTTATGGCCAGCAAATTGTCCACATAACTCTCTCTCATTGGTCAGTTGACAAGACATGTGCTTTATTGATTGGTAAGTTGCCTTTTGCAAAAAGTCAAAAATTGTGTAAGAGAGGTATGGTGAAGTGCTAGCTTGGTACAAAGCCTAGGGGCTGCGCAGCATGGGATGGTGAGTGAGCTAGCAAGGTCAGCATCCAAGGTCACAAGTTGTAGGAAGCATGATGAGTGGTTTTGCAAGTTGTTGTAACTTGGTTCACATGTGAGAAATCCTTGTTACACAAACCAAACCATGGGGAAACTTGGTCCAATTCTGATTTTTTAGGCTCATGGAATGTTTATGTAATGGTTTGAAATGGATTAGAGGTCACATAATGCATTGGTTCATGACTTTGCAAAATTTCCATTTGGTGCATAACTTGAATTTTAGTGATTTTTGCCAACTTTAACAAACCATAACTTTTGATCCAAGATGAATTTGATCATGTTCTTGTACTTTTTGAAAAGGGAAAGATGAGATCTACAACTTTCATGACCAAGGTTTTTTCATTTGAAGCATTTTTGGATCCAAAATCATGGCTTGAAAAATGACCTAAAATGATGCATTCTTGAAAAGTCAACTATGCCCAAAAAGTCAACATTTGCAAAAACCCTAAATTCTTGATTTCTATGAACTTCAATCTTCTTCCATGATCAAATAAAGACCATACACACTCAAAATGATGAAGATCACCCATTGGTTGGGCCATTGGGGGCCTCAGATGCCCTGATTTTGCACTGACTTGTCTGAAAAGTCAACTCTTGATCAGATGACTTCCCCATGGAATTTCTTCATGAAAATTGATATGCATACTCCCTATACCATATAGAGATCAATGGAAACAAGAATGACCAAAAAATTTGGGGTTATGGCCTCTGAAACCAAAACCCTAGTTTTCAGTCAACTGTGCAGTTCAAGCTGGCTCTGCATCCACTCAAACCCTAGCTCTTGTGATTCCTCTGCATTTTTGACTTTGAGGAGATGAAATATGACATAAGAACACACATGGACCCCTTTGAGTTGATTGATGCCCTTTGGACTGGCTCAAGAAGCTTTGGGACTGCTCAGATCACAAACCCTAGGTGCAGATGCCTTGAAAACTATCCAGTGAATCAAAAATGAGATGTGAGATGATATGATTGTGTTTATGCATATGAGAATGATCACAAGCCATGGTGTGAATGGGTGAGGGCAAATTTGGGGTGTTTACAGCTGCCCCTATTCAAACATGAGTTAGCTGTGCAGGGTGTAAGCGACGGCTTAACAGACAAACAAGATAACTTGTGGTTGAATACCAAAGACAGTCCAAAATTTGCACTCACAGAAATGAAGAAGAAAAGAGATATAGATTGTAAAAGCAAAATAAAGTATATTGTAAAGTATGGGCGACGGAGGACGACCGTCGAGCAGAGGACGACTGCTGGGTAAGGAGCAATGACGGGGACGGCCGACATGCTGGGGATAAAAGGTAAAGCTAAGACGGGGACGGCCGACTAGCTGGGGAAAATAAAATCATGATGGGGACGGCCATCACGATAAAACTGTAAAATTTCTGAGGATTAATGAAACATGACGGGGACGGCCATCAAGTTCATAAAGGTAAAGTAACCGACGATGGGGACGGCCATCGGGTTAAAAGGGAAAAGGGACCACGACGGGGACGGCCATCGGGTTAAAGAATAAATGAAATAAACAGTTGATGGGGTACGGCCATCAAAGGTGAAGGACGATCACCTAGCAGGGGACGGCTGCTCTGTTGGGAATAAAAGAAAATATGATGGGGACGGCCATCAAAGGTGGAGGACGACCACCTGGCAGGGTACGGCTGCCGAAAATATCAACGATGGGGACGGCCATCGGATAGAAAAGGTCAACGATGGGGACGGCCATCGGACGAGCAAGATGGAGGACGACCATCAAGAAGTGGAGGACGACCACTCAGCAGGGGACGGCTGCTCTCAGGGTTTGTCATGACATAGGACGAATGTCAGATAACCAAAAATCAACAATGGGGACGGCCATTGGATAAAGTTGATGAAGGACGATCATCAAAAGGGTGGAGGACGACTACCTAGCAGGGGACGGCTGCTAAAAATCAACGATGGGGACGGCCATCGGATGAGCATGATGGAGGACGACCATCAAGAAGTGGAGGACGACCACTCAGCCGGGTACGGCTGCTCTCAAAGGTATCATAACACAGGACGAGTGTTAGATAAAAAGAAAATATGTTGGTGATCTACTGGGGATAATGTAAACACGGACGAGCGTTTACACCCAAGAAACAAAAGGTATAAGTGTTTGGTATTGTAATAGATTAAAGATGCGGACGAGCATCCTTAAGACTATGATACGGACGAGTATCATGTAGAAACAAACTGACACATGTTCAGAGATGATGATACGGACGAGTATCAACTGGTTAACAAGGAACACGGACGAGTGTTGCATCTGAAAGAAACCTTCTGGGGAATAATAGACACGGACGAGTATCTATATTCAAGAAGACATAGGTGTTTGACACGGTGTATGGATTAAAGATGCGGACGAGCATCCTTAAGACTATGATACGGACGAGTATCATGTGGAAACAAACACTAGACGCAATGTTCTGAGATGATGGTGCGGACGAGTACCAACTGGTTAATCAAAGAACAAAGACTACTGCCGAATCTGTGGGGATATGAGTGATGATGTATACAAAATACGGGCGAGTATCTGTATAAGCGTATCATGAGTAGTGAGTATTGTATTGTATAGATGAGTATTTACTGTTGGGGAGGGTGACACGGACGAGTGTCGAGAGAGAAAAGTATAATATTAACAAGTATGTGGGTTGATGAAAGTGTACGCGACTGCGCTGGGGATATGACACGGACGGGTGTCAAAAAGGGTGTATATACGAGTATATGTGAGTGCAAAGAGGATGTCTTTGGCTCTCTGCTGGGATATGACACGGACGGGTGTCGGGGCGTATCTGTAGTACGGGTGATTTTGTTTGTAGAGTGTATTCAGGCGACCTGTGGGGAAAGATGACACGGACGGGTGCCAAAAGGTGTATACACCGGTGTTTGTGATTTGAGAGGCAGCTGCTTTTGCTGGGATTCTGGTGGGGACTCTTGGAGAAAGTAATCTGTATTCTGAAGCATTCAATTCACAACATGACTTATGATTATGCTATGCATTTGATTTTTTGCCGTAATGCTCCGTATTAGACGGAATGCTACGCTCTGGGGGTGAATATGATGTGAATGCTATGATTATGCAAAGAGGCGCAGATCCGGGATTCGGATCCCATTGCTGCGAAGATCTCTGGATGATCTGCTTGTAGTGGACCTCCCAGCTGGGGATGAGATCATTGGTAGATCCAATGATGTATCTGCTCGGGGATATATGTCACTGGTTGACGTATCCTTATAGATGAGAAACCCAGCTGGGGTTTGTAGAAGCTTTCCTCACTCTGTTGTGATCTTCTCCGTGCGTTGCTCTTCTGAATAAAGGCTTGAAGCTCTGTGGGGAGATGATTCCCTGATTTCTGCATTCTACTGAGGAAGAATGGCAACTCGGCTGGGGAAGTGAGAGGCAACTCAGCTGGGGAGAGCATCTTGGATGCTGAGATTGAGTGTATGCTGATTTGGCAGCTCTGCTGGGGAAATGGGCACCTCCTAGTGCTGTATGTTGAAGATAGAACGAGTTGATAATGATTCGCCTACTTGCTGAGACGTAACCTGCATGCCCCAGGTTGTGTTCTGGATACCTGCAATCCTGCAAAGATAATGGAACGTACAAAAGGTCCCGAGGTATCCCTTACTGGATTCCGTCATAGGAGTTAAGTACTTTCGAGGATAATCACCTTCCCTGTAAGCACGTGTTTTTATTTTCTATAGAAGGGCATCTGTACTTATGCAATTGTATTTTAGAGATATCAGACTACTCTTTGCAAAACATAAACGTAAAAACGAAACATGACCGAAAATCTGATTTTATTAATTCATGTGCCCTGAATTGGCAAAGATACAGTCAAAGAAACATATCTCCTGAAATGAGGAGATTGTTACAAATTGAGAAATAAAGTGCTGGCGGTGTTGACGACGCTTTCCAGGAGCTTCCTCTTCTGCTATGACTCGTATGACAATGATGTTCTTCTCGTCTTGCTTTCTGGAGAGAGTTGATTCTGATTGAAGCTTGATCCTTTGGAAGCTTACCAGGTTGTAGGTGATACAGACGAAATCAGAATGCAGTTGTTCGCTTATTCCCTTATTTTGCATGGATCGCCCTTTCGGGTTTTCAATCCATCGGGATACCCATTTTTGCCTGAGCTGTCCAATGCGGCTTTTCAACTCAGCGGGTGTACATTTTTTATTCATTTTCCCTTACTTTTGCCCGAGTCTTTTATTCTGTTTTTGACTCGCCGGGATGCCCTATTTTTGCCTGGACTTACATTCTGTTTTTATGTCCAGCGGGTCATTTTATGCGAAGTATTTTTTAACTGCATCTGAATTCACAGGGGATGGGAAATCTTCACCATCCATGGTGCTGAGCATCAGTGCTCCACCAGAGAAAACTTTCTTTACCACGAATGGTCCTTCATAATTTGGAGTCCATTTGCCCCTGTGGTCTGTATGAGGAGGGAGGATTCTCTTCAGCACAAGATCTCCTACTTGGTACTCTCGGTGCCTGACTTTCTGATCGAAGGCCTTCTTCATTCTCTTCTGATATAACTGCCCATGGCAGATTGCAGCCAATCTTTTCTCTTCGATCAGACTCAATTGTTCGTATCGGGACCGAACCCATTCTGCTTCACTCAGTTTAACATCCATCAAAACTCGTAGAGAGGGTAATTCAACTTCAACAGGTAGGACCGCTTCCATACCATACACAAGCTGATACGGTGTTGCCCCAGTGGACGTTCTGATTGATGTGCGGTACCCATGCAAGGCAAACGGTAGCATTTCATGCCAGTCTTTGTAGGTGATTACCATCTTCTGCACAATCTTCTTGATATTCTTGTTAGCTGCCTCAACAGCGCCGTTCATCTTTGGCCTGTAAGGAGAAGAATTGTGATGTTGGATCTTGAAGTCCCGGCACAACTCTGCCATCATTTTGTTGTTTAGATTGGAACCATTATCAGTAATGATTCGCTCGGGCACTCCATACCGACAGATGATATCTCTTTTAAGAAATCTGGCTACCACTTGCCTTGTGACGTTTGCATAGGAGGCTGCTTCAACCCACTTAGTGAAATAGTCAATGGCGACCAGGATGAATCTGTGACCATTTGAAGCGGTTGGCTCAATCTTGCCAATCATATCAATGCCCCACATGGCAAAGGGCCATGGTGAAGACATGATGTTCAAAGGATTGGGAGGCACATGCACCTTGTCTGCGTAGATCTGGCATTTGTGGCATTTTCTGGCGTAAGCACAACAGTCTGCATCCATTGTGATCCAGTAATAGCCTGATCTTAGCAATTTCTTAGCCATGGCATGTCCTCCAGCATGGGTACCGAAAGATCCTTCGTGCACTTCATGCATCAGCAAGTCTGCTTCCGTCTTGTCAACACATCTGAGGAGTACCATATCAAAGTTCCTCTTGTACAAAGACCCATCAGTGTTCAGAAAGAAACTACCAGCAAGCCTTCTCAAAGTCTTCTTATCATTGGAAGATGCCCCAGGTGGGTATGTTTGATCCTCCAAGAAGCATTTAATGTCATGGAACCAAGGCTTATCATTTTTTACAACGTCCGCTGCGAATACATATGCTGGTCTATCAAGTCTGGACACTGAAATCTGAGGTACAAAGTTGGCTGCTTGAACTTTGATCATGGATGAAATGGTAGCAAGAGCATCTGCAAACTGATTCTCGTCCCGAGGGATATACTCAAGCTTGACTGTTGTGAAGAAAGTCAATAACCTCCTTGTATAATCCCTGTAAGGTATCAGATGATCCTGGTGGGTGTACCATTTTCCGTTGGTTTGATTGACTACCAAAGCTGAATCTCCGAATACGGTCAACGTCTTGATCCTGAGGTCGATGGCTTCCTCAAGGCCCATAATGCAAGCTTCGTATTCAGCTTCGTTGTTAGTGCAATTGAAAGTGAGTTTTGCCGAGAAAGGCATGTGAACCCCCTTTGGTGAAATGAGTACTGCACCAACACCACGGCCATTCATGTTAACAGCCCCGTCAAACATCATAGTCCATTCTTCTTCCGGGTCGGGCCCTTCAGTGTGAACAGGCTCCTCATGATCTTTTGCTTTAATGAACATGATGTCCTCATCAGGGAAGTCAAACCTCATTGGCTGGTAGTCATCAATGGGTTGCTCAGCAAGATATTCAGATAGTACACTGCCCTTGATGGCTTTCTGAGAGGTGTACTGGATGTCATATTCTGTAAGGATCATTTGCCATCTTGCAACCCGTCCGGTAAGAGCTGGCTTCTCGAAAATGTACTTGACTGGATCCATTTTTGAGATTAATAAGGTAGTGTGGGTCAACATATACTGTCTCAGTCGGCGAGCAGCCCACGCTAAAGCACAGCAAGTTTTCTCGAGCAGTGAATAACGCTGTTCACAGTCGGTAAACTTTTTGCTTAGGTAGTATATTGCATACTCTTTTCGACCAGACTCGTCATGCTGACCTAGTACACACCCCATTGACTCTTCTAATACTGTCAAGTACATAATCAGAGGTCTTCCTTCAACTGGCGGCATGAGGATTGGAGGTTCTTGCAGATATTCTTTGATCTTGTCAAAAGCTTTCTGGCAATCTTCGTTCCACCTGACCGTTTGTTCCTTTCTTAACAGCTTGAACAAGGGTTCACAGGTTGCTGTAAGGTGAGATATGAACCTTGAAATGTAGTTCAATCGACCTAAGAACCCTCGAACTTCTTTCTCAGTCTTCGGTGCAGGCATCTCTTGAATAGCTTTGACTTTATCTGGGTCAACCTCAATCCCTTTCTCGCTTACAATAAAGCCCAGCAGCTTACCGGATCGCACCCCGAATGTGCATTTGTTGGGGTTCAGCTTCAATTGGTACTTCCTCAGACGCTTGAATAACTTGAGCAAATTCACCAGGTGATCTTCCTCTGTAAGGGACTTGGCGATCATATCGTCCACGTAACACTCTATTTCCTTATGGATCATATCGTGGAATAATGTCACCATAGCCCGTTGATATGTGGCACCAGCATTCTTGAGCCCAAATGGCATTACTTTGTAACAGAACGTGCCCCAAGGTGTAATGAATGTTGTCTTCTCCATGTCTTCAGGTGACATCTTGATCTGATTATATCCTGAAAATCCATCCATGAAGGAGAATACCGAGAACTGAGCCGTGTTATCCACCAATACGTCAATGTGAGGTAATGGGAAATCATCTTTCGGGCTGGCTCTGTTCAGATCCCGGTAGTCAACACACATTCTTACTTTGCCATCCTTCTTAGGCACAGGTACTATGTTAGCAACCCACGGCGGGTAGCTAGTTACAGCAAGGAACCCGGCGTCCCATTGCTTTTGTACCTCTTCTTTGATTTTCATAGCCATGTCTGGGCGAGTTCGGCGCAGCTTCTGTTTCACTGGTGGGCATTCTTCCCTCAGAGGCAGCTTGTGCACAACTATATCGGTATCCAACCCTGGCATATCTTGATACGACCAAGCAAACACATCAACATACTCTTGAAGCAGATCTATCAGTTGTCTCTTCACTGAGTCTTGCAGGCAGGCCCCGATTTTAACTTCCTTCACGTCTTCGTCAGAACCAAGATTAATCACTTCAATCTCCTCCTGATGAGGAGCAATAACCTTTTCCTCCTGTCTTAACAACCTGGCTAGCTCTTCAGGAATCTCATATTCTTCTTCAACCCCTTCATCAGCTTGATTGATTGGATTGTCAAAGTCATACGATGTCATAGCCGTGCTGTTGTTGGTGCTGTCAGGAAGGCACTCTCTGCAAGGGTTAAGTTGGTTCATTTTAGTGATTGATTTTAATCTTGCTTTAGAAAAAAGTGAAATGAAGTTATCATTTTGAAAACACCGCCATTTATTTTTGTACAAAAAGAAAAATGGAAAAACAGTGAGCAGAAAAGAAAAAGACTCGTTTGCAAAAAGACGTCTGATATTTCATTAATTTAATCTTGTTTGCACAAAAGTACAGATGGCCCTGGTTACAAAATGAGTCTTGTCATCTTGGGCAAGATGCAAGACTTGGATGCATGCTATAAAAATACAGGAAATAATAATTACTCTGCATGAGTAACTCTTATAATTTCCTGGGAAGACCAGTTCGAGACACTGCTCCCCGGGGTCTTTGGACGAATCCAATTCTCCAGATTGCGCTCCTCTTCCAGCTCGTCTTCCAGACAGTTGATAGCATCGGGGGTAAGCATCCCCCCACTGACAAAACCAGGCTCTGCAGTAGCCTTTGCTTGATGTTGAGTTGGTCTGTAACCCAACCCAAACTTGTCCTTCTTCTCCTCCACAGCTAAGACCTTGCCCCAGCCTAGGGCCGTTCCTTCTTCAACAACCTTCCGGGCTTGTTGGTAAGATGACATTGGAGTACCAGATACAGCAGATGCTTCATTCACATTCAAAGCTTCAAACCCCTGGCTCATTGTTTCATGGATCTCTCCATCCATTTCAATGTACTTGTAGGTTGCCAGGTGGCTGACAAAAATGTCCTCCTCTCCACAGATTGTGACAACTTGACCTTCCCACTCAAATTTTAACTTTTGGTGAAGGGTAGACGTTATTGCGCCGGCGGAGTGAATCCAGGGTCTACCCAACAAACAGCTGTAGGCGGGCTGAATGTCCATCACATAAAAGATAGTTTTAAAGGTCTGTGGGCCAATTGTCACAGGCAGCTCAATCTCTCCCAGAACCGATCTCTTAGAACCATCAAAGGCTCTTACTACCAGGTTGCTGGGTCTCAATGCCAGTCCATCATATTCAAGCTTCACCAGAGCCTTCTTTGGCAAGACATTCAGGGAAGAACCTGTGTCCACCAGCACATGAGAAAGGACAGCTCCTTTGCATTCCAGGGTTATGTGCAAGGCTTTGTTGTGATTGCGACCATCCGCTGTCAAGTCAGAATTGGTGAACCCTAGCCCATTGCTAGCAGTAACATTACCAACCACGGTTTCCAATTGGTTGACAGTAATCTCCTCAGGCACGTAAGCTGCGTGCAGGACTTTAAGTAGTGCATTCCGATGGGCTTCGGAGCACATAAGCAGTGAGAGGATGGAGATTTTGGATGGCGTCTGGTGAAGCTGATCCACAATTTTATAATCACTCTTTTTGATGATCCGCATGAACTCATCAACTTCCTGATCAAATGGAGTCTTCAGGGCTTCTTTGGCAGCTGGATCTTCCTGCACCGGGCCTTTACCCTTTGCCTTGGCAGCAGCTTCTGCTTCGGCAGTAGGTTTTTGAACTTGTGAAGCAAAGAGACGTCCGCTTCGAGTGAAGCCTCCGCCTCCCCCCACATTATCTACTTGTGGTGCAGGTGCTGATGTTTCCAGAGTGATTCTTTTTCCTTCGCAGTACACGTCAGAGCCATAGTGCCAAGGGATGGCCCTATTGCTTTCATATGGTACTGGTCCAGGCACCGTGACAGTGACTGGACTGATTGCTGCTGCTGAAGGGACTGTTATTGTTTGTGGATCATAAAAGATTGTAACTGGTGCTCTGGCGGGAGCAGCACCTTCTGAATGGTAGGCGAAATTATTTTCAGGATCGTAGAATATGGTAACAGTAGAGACATCTTCGTGATTGATTGTTGGTGTTGTAGGAGGTTCCGTCGGAAGGACTGTTGTTGCTGTTGATGGAGAATCGAAATGGAATGAAGCTGAAGTTGTAGCAGGAGAAACTGTTGAAAACTGATCATTTGGAAAGACAGGTGAAGTACTTGTTGATGGTGCTGATGAATTGTCGGGAACAATAGTTGCTGCAGTTGTAGGAGGTTCTGAAACCGTTGTTGATGAAGTTGTTGGGTTTGTCGGGAATGATGTAGTGATCTGTAGCAAACCACTCTGAATAAGGCTGTCAATGCCATTCCTCAAATCTTCACACCCATTCCATGAAATATTGCAATAGGGACACCCTAGTTCACACCCCGGAAATATTTGGTTTTCACGGAGTTGAGCTTTGATTTCCACCAATGGTGTCCTGATCTGATCCACACTAGTTATCAAATAAGACGGTTGGTCTTCTTCAATAGCATTAATTCGGGGACCACCATGGTTTGGCATTGGGTTTTTATTGACATTGGGCGGAGGTGCAAAATTCAGAGCCTTGGAGTCTACCAAGTCTTGTACCTTCATATGCAGAGCCCTGCATTTTTCTGTACTGTGACCAGGTGCGTTTGAATGAAAAGCACACCTAGCATTGGAGTCATAGTTTCTTGGTAGACTGTTGGGATCAGGAGGTGCCAACGTTCTTAGCTCGACTAGGTTGAGTTTCAGAAGCTGTGGCAGCAAGGCAGCATACGGCATTGGGATCGGGTCGATCACTCGGTTAGCTTGGGATGGCCTCTGTTGGAATGGCCTCTGTTGATTGTTGTTGTTGGAGTTGTTGTTGAAGTTCCTTGGAGGATACTGATTCTGATGATACTGGGGTTGTTGTTGGAAGTTTTGTTGAGGAGGTTGATAGACTGGCTGAGGATGAGCTGGAGCAGGGATAGTGACTGCTGCTATTGACCTTTGAACATACTGGGGCCTACCCCTGTTGGTGTGAATGGCATTGGTCTCGCCAGTTCTTCTCGGGCCTGCAAAAGGCTTTCTTGTACTACTGGACGAGCTTGCACCGTTGTCAGAGATCTTACCCATTTTCAACAGGCTTTCAATTCTCTCCCCAGCTATGACAACATCTGCGAAGCTGGTGGAAGAGAAAGCAGCTAACCTGTCAATATAGGTTCCCTGAAGAGTGTTCATAAACATGTCTGCCATTTCTCTCTCAGACATTGGTGGTTGAACAGCAGCAGCCAGTTGCCTCCACCTTTGGGCATACTCTCGGAAACTCTCCCTCGAAGACTGTGACATTCCCATTAGGAGGGTCCTGTTGGGTGCCATATCTAGATTATACTGATACTGCCTGATGAAGGCTTCTGCCAGGTCCTTCCAGCATCTTATAGTTGCCCTTGTCAGATGGGAATACCATTCCCTTGATGCTCCAGTCAAGCTATCTTCAAAATAGAACATCCACAATTTCTCATCCATTGTATAGGCCTTCAGCCTTCCCAGAAATGATTGCAAATGAGTCCGGGGGCATGAAGTCCCATTATACTTTTCGAAACATGGAGGCTTGAACTTGTGGGGAATCCTGACCCCTTCTACCAAACCCATGTCCATAACGTCGAAACCCAAAGAATTTTGAGATTCTAAGGACCTCAATTTCTCAGCTATTTCTTCCAACCGTCTATCATATGTTTCCTCTCCGGCACCCATTACTGTATACTGGTCCTCCTGAGGATCTTCTTGAAGTACTCTGGCTGCAGTGGCTGTTCCTTGAACATTTGCAGGGATGTTAACCTCAGGATGTAGATGTGGACCAAACACAGGGGGGCTAACATGTGGTTGCACCCTTTCATTATTACTGGTGCCTGCAGTTCCTACATGAGGCTCCTCTTGATTTTGCCTCTCCACCATGGCCCTCAGTCTCTCCTGGCTCTGAGCCATGTTGTTCATAACTTCCATGAACTGCGTCATCTGCGTTCTCATCTCTAACCTTTCGTTTGCCATCTGGTTTCTGACCTCCGTAAGGTCCTGCTGCATCTGATCCATCTGAATTCCCGGAAGGTTGTTTCTAGTTGGGTACCTGTGAGGCCTGTTGAGAGGAAATACCCGGCGGCGAGCAATAATTCCTGAGATTCACAACAGAGGTTAGCAACAACAAAACAAAACCTACAAAATAAACAAAAGGGTTAGCATGCAATGCAGTTATGCTTATTTGCTATCAAGGTATCCGGTTTGGCCTTCAGTTTTGACCCTTCCAGAACCTTGAAGATGCTGCCGTTGAAGTTGCTTTTGAAGTAACCCAGATGGAAACTAAAACAAATATATTACAAAACGTGAAATAATACACCTTGTTCATTTTACAACACAAACCCTCAAAGGGGCCAAAACACATCACAAAAAGCAAAAGTACATGGAAAAGGAACAACAACAAACAAATGATCAAACTCCAAGGCCAAACTCATCCTCACGAACTTCCTGGAGAAGTGCTTCGGTCACAGGATCAGCCGGATGCTCCGTAAGACTTCTGATGAGAAGGTTTCTTGTTGCAACTGCTGCAGTCAACTTCTTATTCTGATTTTGGCCCTTTGACCTCTTCAATCCTGCTTTGATTTTCAGCTCTGATATTTCCTCCTGGGCTGCTTCCAGGGCCTTTTCCATCTGCTCCATCTTGTCTTGAGCTCTCTTGTCTTCTAGAGTACGGGCCTCAGTGATTCGGACCCACCTGGCCTGACTCTCCTTCAAATACAAGTCTGTTCTTGCTCTTTGGAACTGGGCTTCCTTGCAAGCATTCTTCAGAATCTGCTCACCAGCTTTAGACTTGTTGATATACTCCCCAGACTTCTCAATCTTAGTCAAGTGTTCTACCCTCAATTTCTCCAATCTCTCAATCTCCCTCACACCTTCACTCCTCTCCCTGAGGGTCTTCTGCAAGGCTTGAGTTAACTTCTCATTTCTTTCCTTCAAGCTTTCAAACTCTCCCAAACTGATAGTGGCAGGGGGTGGTGCTGAAGATGACTCAGGCATGTCTTCTATGGTAAAGGGCATTCCAGAGAATTGGGCCCTAGCACGGGACCACTCATAGTATTGGACTGATGCCACATTATTGCACTTCCCCAGAATGGTGATTCCCTTGGTTTGAACATGATCCCAGGCCCAGGCAGCCTGCCTAACAGTTGCCAGACTAATCTTGTTCTCACAGTAGAGGGTCTCAACCAGGTCTTGTTCCCTGGGAGTATGAACCAGTGCATAGCCCAATTGTCTCCTGAACAGCAGGGGGTTGTAGTTGATACTTCCCTTAACTCCTATCAAAGGCACATTGGGAAAGTGCCCACAGCTGGTGATCATATCTCTGCCCTTGGTGCTCTGAGTACACCATTTGATGTCTGCTGAAGTGAGGACAGTGAGTCTCTTAGCCCAGTTGCTTTGCTGATGAGGATTGAGAAATGCATCTGTCCTGGGTAGATGCCTGAGAAGCCAAGCATGGAATAATGGAGCACAAATCCTTACTAATCTTCCCCTCTGCTTCTCATTTCTCTGATGGACTGAGTAATAGAGATCACCCAGTAAAGTTGGCACTGGGTTCTTCAGGATGAACAAATGGATTGCATTTTTGCTAATGAGTCGAGGCTCATCTGCAAACAACACAATTCCATATACACTTAAGGCCAACAGAGCACAAACAGCCTTCCACTCCCCCAAGGAGGCCTTCAAACTAGCTTGAGAAATCAGGAAGTCCAGATGAAATCCAGGGATCCCAGCTTTAGAGGTCATATGCTGTTCAATCAAAACAGGCTCCAGATACAAAGCTTTGGCTACCTCTCCATTGCTGGGAAAGACCATTTCAGGGTTGAATGGGATTTCTCTTTTGATGGGCAGACCAGTCAATGATGAGTATTCTTCCAGAAGAGGACCCAACTGAAAGTCTTGAAAGGTGAAACATCTCAATGGGGGATCATAAAACTGAATGCAGGTGTGGATGAGGCTCCTCTGAGATGGGTCCAGATCCAAGACCATGTCCAGTATATCTCCATAATGCTCCCTGAACAAAGGAATGTGATCTGGAGTGATCAGGGTTTGGATCCTCCTGATGTCTGACAAGTCTGGTTGGAAGAAATGATAGGTGATGTTGCTTTTCTTTGGAGCCATGATGCTGAAGACTGAGTAGAGTAAGTGCTGATGAAGATGCTGAGGAGAGGGCCACTGGCTGGCTAGTGCAAGTAACTGAAGTAATATAACAGATGGGGTCAAAACCAAAACCAGATGAATATGGATACCCTGAAACACAAATAAGCACATGTTAATATGATGCAATGAGTATGTATGCAAATGAAATGCAAGGGTTTGTGACTGAGCTGGATCTGATTAACTGCCTTGGTATAGATCCATGTGTGTTCAAGAATTCCAGGTGGAGGTCTAAAAATCCAGTAACCAGGGTGGGGAACTCAAATAAAGAGCCACATGTCCAGGGTTTTGAATCACAAGAACTATCCAACATGGAGCATTCTTAACAAAATCAAAGTAACAGGGTATTCTGAGGTCAAGGTACCTGCAAACCTGTAAACAGCCCAACCCCCTCACAGGTAGTGATCTAGAACAAGGATCCTCAGACTTGGATCAGTTATGAGAAGTGTAAACACTTCTAACCCGGAGGTACAGTGTTTACAATAACCATAACAATTCCTCCTCTAATTCACCTCAGTTTCTGAAGGTCAGTACTAAAAGGTCATCCAGACTTAGCAGGCTTCCCAGATAGCCCTAACATTGCAGGAAATCTGCAACACAGAGTTCTCAAGAAGAAACCCATATCTGAACCGTGTTTCATATTCCCGCACCAGACCGAAATGGAATGGGAAAGAACATGATTCACTCTAGCCTAGGTGTCACTCAGGTCCCAGGTATAGGACCTTAACTCTCAATGAAATACCCACCCACCAAAGAAAAACCAGATCCAGCCAGCACAGTATGACAGTATGAAAAATGTAAAGCTATAAAGAAAGCAATAAATCAACTGTACATAAAGCAATAAACAAAATACAAATATACAAACACAAATAAGCACATAACACCCCAGTAAACACAAATCAAACAAGCGCTAGGAGGAACCCACAAAAAGAACCAGAAGCCCTGGTTGCAGTATAAGGTTCCCCAGCAGAGTCGCCAAGCTGTCGCTCCCGACAAGTGACACCGGGTCATATGAAGGTACAGACGCGAACGGTCGGCGAAGGGACAGTGAGAACACACAGCCGTGAACTCACTGGAGATGAAAAGAGTCGCCAGCTAGGCATTTTTATCCCGGAGGAAAGGTAATGCTGCATAGACCTAGAAAAAGATGGATAAGACGGTTGCGAACCAGAGAGACTGAGAAAGGGGGTTGGTTACAACCTGGGAAGGTATTAGCACCCAGATTGTCCGTCGTACTCGACGGGATCCACGCTTAAAAGATTTGTGTTTTAAAGGGGTAGTGTCAGTGCAATCTGTGTGTACAAGAGCTGGAAAGAATGTACAGGTGTCAGTGTAAAGGAGTGTGAAGTGTAACATGCATAAGTGATGTGTCAGTGTAAGAATGAGAATGAATTGCTCAAGATTATGAGGCTTAAAGAAATGAGCTGGAAGGAGGGGGAATGTACAGAGACTTTTGTTCGATAACTGTTAAGTTATGCCTACGTATCCTCTCGTGCAATGAGGAAGTCAGAACACCGTAGTTCGACCCAAAGAGACTGAAAGATGAATTGACTGATGAACTGCTTGCTTGTCTATGCTCAAGTGTATGACCTGTCTGGCTCAGGTGTTAACTGTCTTGTATTAGACGGAAGAAGCAAGTTCTCGATTGTGAGTGAAGATGATGAGAAAAGAATCCCGGAGGAGACGATTATTGTTTGTTTTTGAGTTTTCAGTCTTTTATTTCTTTTTGGATTTTTTCATAAGATAATGAGCTTAAGTCTAAACCAATGGGTTAGTAAACTCATCACATCTTCCCTCTGTTTAGGGGTAATGAGAATTACCTTAAGTGTGAAGTCAGATTCTCACACTTAATCACCTTTGGTGTAGGATTAAGATCATTAACCTACTTGTGATTACTTAGATGTTTTTGTGATTTTTGTTTAGTGTTGAGTAATGAGGTTAAGCCATAATCAAGGATTAAACAGACTCATTACACCATCCTAAAAGAAGGATAATAGATGAGAATGTTTAAGCTGAGGAAGACTCCTCAACTTAATCCATGATTAGGGATTAATCCCATGACAAAACAAGCCTTTATTAAATGGATTTTAGATTAATGATATGATGATGAAGTGAATTTTATGGTTTGTAAGACAACTTGAGGGGGACTTGTCCATTAACACTAGGGTTAGTCCTTCTTAACCAGTTAAGGAAGAATTAGAACCCTAATGCAAGGCCCAAGTTGCAAGTGTGATGTCATGATATTTATTAGATGAATTGATTAAGAGATTTAAACACCTTAAGGGTTTAATACTTAGGGTTAAAGTTATACACTCCATCCTAAGAGAAGGATGCAGGCATAATCTTAATCACAAAGTTTTAAAGCCTTTAGGGTTTAGTCCCTGATTATGAGATGAGAAGAGAAGACTCAAAGAGAGACACAAAGGTAAAACTATGAGGGGGAGACTAATCAAAACCCTAATTCATTATCATGCTTGGTTGGTCCTAAGGTTTGTGAGGTTTGCAAGAACAATCTTCAGAGGAGCCACCAGGAAGCAGATGAACAGGAACAAGAGAAGCAAAGTGACTTGCTTCATTCAAGAAGTCAAGTCACTTGAAGAAAGAAAGTGGGAAGGAGAAGAATGAGCAAGCTCAAACTCAAACACACATAAGAATGCAGCAATGGATGCAAGAAAGATGAAAAGAAAAGTTATGAGAAGTGAAGGCAAATTCACTTCTCAAGATTACTTACCACCTGAAATGTTAGAGAGAAATGCAATGTAATGCAAGATGAGATGAAATGATATGATGCAAAGCAAAACCAGAAGCATGTTGAGGATGATTATGATGTTATGAGGTGCTGCAAACATGAGGCAAGACAATGGGGATGTTCATACAAGATCATGAATGCAAATGATGCAAGTTAAGGAGCATGAACAAGCATGAAAAGTTATGAATCATACAAGACAAATGACATGGCAAATATGTAATGCAATGATCAAAGATGCTTTATAAATGTCTTAAGATGTCAAATGAATCATAAGAATGCACAAAATGCAAAGACAAGTCATGTTATGCAAGGAAATGCAAGAGGGATGCAAATGAAAGCCCAAATTAGGGTTTATGGATCAAACATCAAACACAAACCAAAAACAGAAGCAAAACCCTAAAGTAAAAATGGAAAATGATACCCAAGGAAACCCTAGACCTATAATAAACCACTGCCCAAAGGGGAGCTCTCAACTCTCAACCAAACTCAAGATATGATTTTTGCAAGTTATTAGGGTTTTTTAGGGTTCTTAACAAAACAAATGCCAAACAATTTGAAAATGCAAGAACAATTCAAGGCCTTTTTATCCTAGGAACTACATGCTAAACACAAAACAATGCAAGAAGAATCAATGTCTCAACCTTCACCAATTGACAGAAATGAATTTTTGAACTTATGATCAAAATAATGCACAAAATATGATTTAATTCAATGAAAAATTCTTAAAATGCATCAAGATCAAAAAAGAAATTTGGTTTGAAGGTTGGACAATGTTTCTAAATGTCTTGGAACATTTCATGAATTTTTTGGTGATTTTTAAATACCTAAAAGTATTTTTAATAAATTAATTTTCATTAATCAATTAAAAATAACCTTTTAAATATTTAAAAATACTTTTTAATGATAAAAATAAAAAAATAAAAATATTTTTGGGTCTTAAAAATTATTGAAACTCATGAGAAAAAGTTTCATAATTTTTAAGACATTTTTGCTATTTTTAAATAATTATGCAAAACAAATGGAAAGAAAATGAAAATAAATGAATTTAAAATGGATTAATGAGAAGTCAGCACATCCTAGGGTGGAGATTCAAACTCACGGCTCAGATTCAAAATCAGCTAATTAAATGCTTATGCCCTAATTACGCCGTTAAACACTCTCAGATGACCGGAACAGTGTTCCGGTCATCTTCTCCGTTCACTCAAAACCTCAAACTCACTCTACACGTTACGAAAATGAAATCTAAATGAACAGAAATGCTTCCCACTCACTCACGAATCATAACCCTCAAACAAAACAAATTTATTTTTCCTAAATAAGCTGAATCGAAAGGAATAAGTTCTAGGTCACGCAGGCTTCAGAAACAAATTAAATGCTCATTTCAAAACTATTTTCAAAACCAATGGTACCAGAATGATCAGCAAGACATGAAGAACAAGTTTGTAACTTAAAAAAACATTTCTGGAAAAATAAATTTCAGGCTACCTGAGATTCGAAACTTTCAGTTTGGGAACTTTCTGGCCACCTCTCCTTGTGCAATCTGCTCCACTTGATCCCCCAAAGATGTTTGAATGCTCAAAAAGGATTTAAGTTGGCTGGATAATGAGATTCGAAAGGAACTGCTTCAGCTTGATCAAAAATGGCAATGGTGTTTCTGGAGGTTTCAGGCCATGGTGAGTGATTGTTTGTGATCCTGAGGATGAATGGAGAAGGTCTGTGGTGTTTGTTTGGATGTTTGTGGCTTGTGGAGAGAGATTCGATAGAAAATGCAGGCTGAGGTGAAGGATGGTTATGGAGTATTCAGGCTTGTTTCAGGCTTGAGCTTTGGTGGTTTCTTGCCTATGAAGTGTGTTGAGTTGGATGATGAAGAAGGTTTGAGTGTTTTCAGGCTGTGGAGAGTGGTTCGAAGGAACTTGCAAAAGGGGAGTGTTTTGTGTATGTTGTGAATGTATGAGTTTCAGCCTTGCTTGAGATGTGTTATGGCCAGCAAATTGTCCACATAACTCTCTCTCATTGGTCAGTTGACAAGACATGTGCTTTATTGATTGGTAAGTTGCCTTTTGCAAAAAGTCAAAAATTGTGTAAGAGAGGTATGGTGAAGTGCTAGCTTGGTACAAAGCCTAGGGGCTGCGCAGCATGGGATGGTGAGTGAGCTAGCAAGGTCAGCATCCAAGGTCACAAGTTGTAGGAAGCATGATGAGTGGTTTTGCAAGTTGTTGTAACTTGGTTCACATGTGAGAAATCCTTGTTACACAAACCAAACCATGGGGAAACTTGGTCCAATTCTGATTTTTTAGGCTCATGGAATGTTTATGTAATGGTTTGAAATGGATTAGAGGTCACATAATGCATTGGTTCATGACTTTGCAAAATTTCCATTTGGTGCATAACTTGAATTTTAGTGATTTTTGCCAACTTTAACAAACCATAACTTTTGATCCAAGATGAATTTGATCATGTTCTTGTACTTTTTGAAAAGGGAAAGATGAGATCTACAACTTTCATGACCAAGGTTTTTTCATTTGAAGCATTTTTGGATCCAAAATCATGGCTTGAAAAATGACCTAAAATGATGCATTCTTGAAAAGTCAACTATGCCCAAAAAGTCAACATTTGCAAAAACCCTAAATTCTTGATTTCTATGAACTTCAATCTTCTTCCATGATCAAATAAAGACCATACACACTCAAAATGATGAAGATCACCCATTGGTTGGGCCATTGGGGGCCTCAGATGCCCTGATTTTGCACTGACTTGTCTGAAAAGTCAACTCTTGATCAGATGACTTCCCCATGGAATTTCTTCATGAAAATTGATATGCATACTCCCTATACCATATAGAGATCAATGGAAACAAGAATGACCAAAAAATTTGGGGTTATGGCCTCTGAAACCAAAACCCTAGTTTTCAGTCAACTGTGCAGTTCAAGCTGGCTCTGCATCCACTCAAACCCTAGCTCTTGTGATTCCTCTGCATTTTTGACTTTGAGGAGATGAAATATGACATAAGAACACACATGGACCCCTTTGAGTTGATTGATGCCCTTTGGACTGGCTCAAGAAGCTTTGGGACTGCTCAGATCACAAACCCTAGGTGCAGATGCCTTGAAAACTATCCAGTGAATCAAAAATGAGATGTGAGATGATATGATTGTGTTTATGCATATGAGAATGATCACAAGCCATGGTGTGAATGGGTGAGGGCAAATTTGGGGTGTTTACAGGAGTCATTGCCAATATCACTGCGTGCAACAACCTCAGTTTCAGTATGGAGGATCTTCCAAAGGAGGGCTTGGACCACAACCGTGCGCTCCACATATCAGTGAAATGTCAAGAGGATACTTTAGCAAGAGTTCTTGTGGATACAGGATCTTCTTTGAATGTTTTGCCGAAAAGAACATTGGCTAAATTATCTTATCAAGGGGCAGAGATGAGGCCCAGCGCACTGATTGTAAAAGCTTTTGATGGTTCAAGAAGGACTGTTATTGGAGAAGTAGACTTACCAATCTTGATTGGGCCACAGGTCTTCAAAATCACTTTCCAGGTTATGGACATCAATCCTAACTACAGTTGCTTGCTGGGGAGACCTTGGATCCATGCTGCTGGGGCAGTCACTTCTACCCTACATCAAAAGATGAAGTTTGTGGTTGATAACAAGCTGGTAACCGTGTCTGGGGAAGAAGATCTCATGGTTAGCAACCTTTCATCCTTCAGTTATATTGAGGCTGACGAAGATGCTTTGGAAACTTCTTTCCAAGCTCTTGAGATAGCCAATGCTGTCCTTGTGGAAGTAGAGGAACCGAAAGGGAAGGGTATCCCATCTTTTGCATCGCTGAAGAGTACCATTTCCACCATTGAAGAAAGAAGCTATGAAGGTTGGGGTGATGTCATCGAAGTCAAGCAGAAGCTAGATCGTTGCGGGTTGGGTTACAAACCAACTCATGTGAAAGAAGGAGCGTCAACCTCCGTTAAAGGACGTCTGAAGACCATTCAAGAAGTGTTCTCCAGTGCTGGCTATCAGGTCAACGCAATTGATGGAGTTTCTGAAGATGAGGATGTGAATCATCTGGTGTATCAGTGTGAAGAAGCCTTGGACAATTGGGAGGCAGTCGAGATCCTAGAGTTTTTTCCATTGTCAAAGTAATTTGTTGTTTTTTCAATGTTTTCAAGTTCCCTAGCTCTGCCCAAGGCTATGGGAGTATTTTGTAGGGCCCCTTTCTCATTTTTAAAGTTATTATCAATGAAGGCATTTTGTTGAACTCTTATTTTGATCATTTACAGTTTTTCTCTCTTTTCACTTTTAAAAGAAAATGGCAATCTTTCAAAACCAATAAAAAGCTTTTTCTCTTGCATTTCTCTATTTTCCACTTTTAATAAAAGCAAATCATTATCATATGCAGAATAAATGAAAACCCTGTTGAATCCAATGACTCTACATTCTCTCCTAACTTTGATTCGCCCATCTACCAAGCGGAAGATGAAAGTGAAGAAGATTGTGACATTCCCGAAGAACTGGCAAGATTGGTTGAGAATGAGCACACAGATCTTCAGCCACATAAGGAGCAGGTAGAGACCATAAATCTTGGCACTGATGAAGACAAGAAGGAAGTCAAGATTGGTACAACACTTGGGGCAGATATCAGAGAAAGATTGGTCAAGCTTCTCAGAGAATATGTAGATGTGTTTGCATGGTCATATCAGGATATGCCCGGCTTAGACACAGATATAGTGGTCCACAAGTTACCTCTTCGACCAGATTGTCCTCCTGTAAAGCAAAAGCTTCGAAGAACAAGACCAGACATGGCTCTGAAGATTCGAGAAGAAGTCAAAAGGCAGTTCGATGCTGGATTCCTTGCAGTTGCAAAGTACCCTGAGTGGGTAGCTAATATTGTGCCAGTCTCTAAAAAGGATGGCAAAGTCAGAATGTGTGTGGACTATAGGGATTTGAACAAAGCCAGTCCGAAGGACGATTTCCCTCTTCCGCATATTGATACCTTGGTTGACAACACTGCTAAATTTGCTGTTTTCTCCTTCATGGATGGGTTTTCAGGATACAACCAGATCAAGATGGATCCTGACGATATGGAAAAGACTACATTCATCACACCATGGGGCACTTATTGTTACAAGGTTATGCCATTTGGTCTCAGGAATGCAGGAGCCACCTATCAGAGGGCAATGGTCACCCTATTCCATGATATGATGCATAAAGAGATAGAAGTTTATGTGGATGATATGATTGCCAAATCACAGAGTGAGGAGGATCATTTGAATCATCTCTTGAAGTTATTTGAGCGTCTCAGAAAGTTCCAACTGCGTCTGAATCCAGCTAAGTGTACTTTTGGTGTCCGATCAGGGAAGTTACTTGGTTTTATTGTTAGTCAGCAAGGTATTGAAGTAGATCCAGATAAGGTCAGAGCAATTCAAGAGATGCCGGCTCCCAAAACAGAAAAGCAGGTTAGAGGTTTCCTTGGAAGACTGAACTACATCTCCAGATTTATCTCCAACATGACTGCTACTTGTGAGCCTTTATTCAAGTTACTCCGGAAGAATCAAGAAATTGAGTGGAGTCCTGATTGTCAACTGGCATTTGAGAAGATTAAGGTTTATCTACAGGAACCTCCTATCTTGATCCCACCTACTCCAGGGAAGCCTCTTTTCATGTATCTCACTGTGCTCGAGGGATCTATGGGTTGCGTGTTGGGCCAACAAGATGAGACTGGTCGTAAAGAGCACGCCATTTATTACTTAAGCAAGAAGTTCACAGATTGTGAGAGCAGATACTCACTTTTAGAGAAGACTTGTTGTGCCTTGGCATGGGCGGCCAGACGCCTCAGGCAGTACATGATTTGTCACACTACTTTGTTGATCTCGAAAATGGATCCAATAAAGTACATCTTTGAGAAGCCTGCTTTGACTGGAAGACTTGCCCGTTGGCACATGTTGTTATCCGAATACGACATCCAATATGTAACCCAGAAGTCCATTAAAGGCAGTGTTCTATCTGAATACCTTGCTGATCATCCAGTCGAAGACTATGAACCTTTGAAATTCGATTTCCCGGACGAAGACATTATGTTGATAAAGGACTGCAAAGTTCCAGATCCAGATGAAGGTCCCGAGCCAGGGTCTCGTTGGAAGATGATGTTTGATGGTTCCTCTAACTACATGGGGCATGGTGTAGGAGTTGTCTTGATGAACCCCGATGGCGGTTATACTCCCTTCACGGCTAGATTGTGCTTTGAATGTACGAACAACATTGCTGAGTATGAAGCGTGTATTTTAGGTATCGAAGCTGCGATCGATACTAGAATCAAAATCCTTGATGTATATGGAGACTCAGCCTTAGTAATTTACCAAGTCAAAGGTGAATGGGAGACCCGTGATGAGAAGTTGATCCCATACCGTGCCCACATTGTGGAATTGATCAAATACTTTGATGAAGTCACTTTCCATCATGTTCCAAGGGCAGAGAATCAAATTGCAGACTCCTTGGCTATGTTGGCATCTATGTTCCAAGTCAGATTTCTTAATGAAGCTCCACTCATTACAATCGAGCGAAGAACTGCACCAGCCTACTGTCTACTGGTCGAAGAAGAAACTGATGAGAAACCGTGGTTCTATGACATCAAGAACTATTTGCAGAATCAAGAGTACCCAGCTGATGCAACAGCTCTAGACAAGAAGACTTTAAGAAGATTGGCGTCCAAGTTTTTCCTCAGTAACAATGTGCTTTACAAGAGAAATCATGATATGGTTCTGCTCAGATGTGTGGACAAGCGCGAAGCAGACCTATTGATCAGGGAAATCCATGAAGGATCATTTGGAATACATGCCAATGGACATGCCATGTCCAGGAAGATCTTGAGAGCTGGTTACTTCTGGTTGACCATGGAATCAGATTGTTTCAAGTATGCCAGGAAGTGTCATAAATGCCAGATTTATGCCGACAAGGTGCACGTACCTCCAACACTTTTGAATGTTCTATCATCGCCTTGGCCTTTCTCAATGTGGGGCATTGACATGATAGGGGCAATTGAGCCTAAAGCTTCCAATGGTCATCGGTTTATCTTGGTCGCAATCGATTACTTCACCAAGTGGGTAGAAGCAGCTTCCTACGCCAATGTGACAAAGCAAGTGGTAGCCCGTTTCATCAAGAACCAAATTATCTGCCGTTATGGAATCCCAAGCCGAATCATCACAGATAATGGGACCAATTTGAACAACAAAACAATGAAAGAGCTGTGTGAGACATTCAAGATTGAACATCATAACTCTTCTCCGTATCGTCCGAAGATGAATGGAGCTGTTGAAGCTGCAAACAAGAACATCAAAAAGATTCTGCAGAAGATGGTAAAAACTTACAAAGATTGGCACGAGATGTTACCATATGCTTTACATGGATACAGAACATCAGTTCGCACTTCAACAGGGGCAACCCCTTTCTCTTTGGTGTATGGGATAGATGCAGTTCTCCCTATTGAAGTAGAGATACCATCTTTGAGAATCTTGATGGAAACCAAACTGGAGGAAACTGAGTGGGTCCAGAGCAGATACGACCAGCTGAACCTCATTGATGAAAAGAGAATGACCGCCATGTGCCATGGCCAGATGTACCAGAAGCGCATCAAGAGAGCATTTGACAAGAAAGTCCGTATCCGAGAATTCAAGGAAGGAGATCTTGTACTCAAGAAAATCTTGCCAGTCCACAAAGACATGCGTGGAAAATGGAGTCCTAACTATGAAGGCCCATATGTTGTGAGGATGGCATTCTCCGGAGGTTCCTTAATCCTTACAACTATGGATGGTGAACAGCTGAAGCACCCGGTGAATTCTGATGCAGTCAAAAAATATTATGCCTAAATAAAACCCGATAGGTCGAAAACCAGAAATGGCGACCTAGGCAAAAAATGGGTATCCCGGTGGATCAAAACCTATGAAGGAGATCCAGGCAAAAGTTAGGGATAAAAATGAAAAATAAGAGCTCGCTAAGTTGAAAACCCGAAAGGGCGGCTTAGGCAAAAAAGAGCGTCCCGGTGGATTGAAAACCCGAAAGGGCGGTCCAGGCAAAAGTTAGGGACAAAGGCATTTGACTGTGTCAGATGGTGCTTACCATTACTGAAGAACCATACTGGAAGATCGATCCATTTGCTCTTGTCAGAAGCAAGGTGTCGGGCATTCTTAGTTATTAGGGATTGTAGCGGTCGTTGGATTCAATGTAGACCTTTCCCCATTGCCGTTTTCAAATTGTAATTTCCCATGGAGTTTTTGCCATTGGCAAGCTACCATTCTTGAATAAAATACAAACTTTGCCTATGAATTTTGTTGTTCAAACTCTTATTTTCTTTTGTTATGCAAAATGCCATCACTTGATTACAATTTAACTCTGAAAATGACAAGTTTTTTTAAGGAAATGTTTTTTTGAAAACACTGAAAAACTTTTAAGTTTCTTTGACTTTGGAAAATTAAAAAAAAAAAAAAAAAAAAGAAACTTCTGTTTCCCCAAGAAGTCCAGGTTTGCAACAACACTTTTATGCTTTTGTTACAGAAATCCCCATAGAAGTTCAAAACTGATAACACTCTTGGATGGATCCTTGGACCAAGCATGATTTCCAAGTTCGAAGACATCTCCCCAGTGTTTTTTCATGTTGCTCGTCTGAGTATTGGTGTTGAGAGCCTACTCCTCTTCGAGTTTTGTCAAAACTCTTTGTCTCTTTAGAGTCAACATTTGCATATCATGATCATTCGCATCATGCTCAATCATGCGCATTTGACATTAGCATTTGTCTTTCCCCAGTTGGCGTCTGTCTAACTCCCAGTCCAGATATCATTAGTGTTCGACTTGAGAATTCATTGTTGTTGGTACCCGAAGTGGTTTACCATTTGTTTTGTCCCCAGTAATTGCTGGTGTTCCCCGTGGAATTCTAATTGCGTTTGGTTTTGTCTTTATGACCACCAATGTCTCCTTGAAGTCCAATTGTCATTGGCAAAAAAATCTGTTAAGCAGGTCCTGAAACCTTTTGCTTAAAATCCAAGCCCATTGGATTTTGTACATACTTGTACCTTTCTCCTGATGGTTCCTGAAGGAATTTCCAGAGGTTGGATGTCTTATCTTATTCGAAAGCTCCAACACATTTTGTTGTTACTTTTTCGTGTTAGCCGGTCGCTTAGAGCCGTTGATCCATCTTTGGGTGATCTCCATTCTATCCCCAATGTTAGCTGGTCGCATTGAGCCACTATTAAGTCACTGTGATTACCTTCATTATCCTCGGTGTCGGCAGTTACATTTGAACCTGCTAATTTACCGTTTTGAATACTTTGACTACTTTGCCTTTATCATTCTTAGTGTCAACCGGTTTTTAACTTGTTGCGCATTCACTTCGAGTGTATCTTGGCTTTCTTTTGTAGTGTCGATAGGTTTCGAACCTATGGCGCTTCCATTTCGAATATTTTTGTTGTTATTCATGGTGTCAGTTGGTCGCATAGAGCCGCTGCGCATTCACCTTGAATAAGCTTGTTGTCATTCTTAGTGCCAGTTGGTCGCATCGAGCCGCTGTGCATTCACTTTGAATGTTTATTTTGTTGATTATTCTTAGTGTCAGTTGGTCGCATTGAACCGCTGCGCATTCACTTTGAATATTATGATTATCATTTCCAGTGACAGTTGGTCGCATTGAGCCACTGCACATTCTCTTTGAATTTTGTGTCCTATTTCTATTCATGGTGTCAGTTGGTCGCATCGAGCCGCTGCGCATTCACCTTGAATAAGCCTTTTGTTATTCTTAGTGTCAGTTGGTCGCATCGAGCCGCTGCGCATTCACCTTGAATAAGCTTGTTTTCATTTCCAGTGACAGTTGGTCGCACTGAGCCACTGCATTTTCCTTATCTTATTTGTATTCATGGTGTCAGTTGGTCGCATCGAGCCGCTGCGCATTCACTATGAATTTTATGTTTATCGTTTCCAGTGACAGTTGGTCGCATCGAGCCACTGCACATTCTTTTTGAATATTTATTTTGTTATTCTTGGTGTCAGTTGGTCGCATCGAGCCGCTGCGCATTCACCTTGAATAAGCTGTTTGTCATTCCCAATGCTAGCTGGTCGCATCGAGCCACTGCGTATTCATTTTGAATATTTTTGTTGATTATTCTTAGTGTCAGTTGGTCGCATCGAGCCGCTGCGCATTCACTTTGAATTTTATGTTTATCATTTCCAGTGACAGTTGGTCGCATCGAGCCGCTGCACTTTCCCCTTGAATATTTATTTTGTTGTATTCTTAGTGTCAGTTGGTCGCATCGGGCCGCTGCGCATTCACTTCGAATATGTTGTTGCTTTTTATTTCTCAAAGTCATTTGGTCGCATAGAGCCATTGGTCAACCACTTCAACTTATTTCCTTGTCTTGTTTGTATTCTTGGTGTCAGTTGGTCGCATCGGGCCACTGTGCAGTCACTTTGAACTTTATTTTGTTTTATCTGTGTTCGTTGATCCAACGGTTTGGATTTCCTTTTGTTCCCGTCTTTTGTTATTCTTAGTGTCAACAGTTACACTTGAACCTGTTGATTCATCACTTTGAATATGTCCCATTTTTGTCTGTCGTCCCCAGTGTCTGTCATCCCCAGGAGTCTTGGCTTGTGGTCGTCGACATTCTCATTCTAATCATTCATACCATAATCATCATTTCATTGCATAGTTGTTGCAGATTCAGATAGATTTGTAGTCCAGCATAACATTGCATTTAGGGGTAAAATTTCCGGTTATTTCTGTATTTAAATACCTTTCACCATGATCTCATGAGTGCCTATCGTCATTCACGCCATCTGGTGAAGTTATTTAAATAGGGGCAACTGTCACACCCCAAATTTTACCCCTAACTGCTCGCGTCATACGTTCATCGCATTTAGCAGGGAATTTCCGGATTTATTTTTGCTGTTGCTTTCAGTTCATTTTCGAGTCATTTATTTATTTATTTTTATTTCTTTTCACTTCCAAGCTTCCATTTTGATTTTAATTTATATTTCTCATTTCTAGCTTTTCTTTATTTTGTATTCTTATTTTTGTTTTCTAATTCTATTTCTTTGTTTCATTTATTTTAATTTATTATTTTTGTTTCAATTTCTATTACTAGTTATTTTTTATTCATGCTATGTATATGTATCTCCATTTTAAACTTAATTTCTATGCATTTTCAAGTTCTTATTTCCAAATTAATTTTTTTTATTTTTTTTTATTTCATTTTTTTAAGTTTCTATTTTTGAATTTTACTCTCTCTATTTCTTCAATTTTTAAAATTTTATTTCATTTTTGAGTTGTTATTTCTAAGTTTAATGTCAATTTCTAATTCACATTTTTATTTTCTAAATTCCAATTTATTTCTCAAGTTCTAAATTAATTTTAATTCCAAGTTTATTTATTTAAGTTTATGAGTTATTTTCAATTTTAAGTTTATTTCTTTTTAATTCATTTCTAATTTAAGTTTTTTATTTAGATTTTAATTTAAAGTTCTCATTCTCAATATTAAGTTTCAATTTCAAACCATAGTGTAAATAATCAACTTCTCTTTATTCCAAATATTATTTTGTTTATATTACAATTGCATAGGAAAAAAAGTGTACAAAAAATTCAGCAAGAATACAAAATTCAGCCTGCTCCAAATCAAACAAAATCAGCATGCAGCCACCCAAATGGCACAGTTCAGCAGCACAAGACAAGCCTGCTCCAAGCACACAAACACCCTGCTCCACTACTCCACCCACAGCTGCAAAATTCAGACCTTGTCCCTCTTTTGAAACCCTTCACCTACAAGCATAAAATACACTATTATATCAAAACTCAGCCACAAAAACACACTGCAAGCAGCCCCAAAAGAACACAAAAAATTACACAATACAGCCCTCAAACAACCAAAAAATCAGTCCTCAAACAGCCCTACAAACACATACAAACTCAGCTACAAACACATACAAACTCAGCCACAAAAACACCAAAAAAAATCAACCAAACATTCAGCCACAGAGCAAAAAAAATCAGTCCTCAAACAGTCCCATAACAGCCCTCAATAACACCCAAACAGCTACAAAAACCAGAAATAAATCAGCCAAGAACAATTTCACAAACCAGCATCAAAAAACACTACCAAATAATCCCTCAAACACTGCAAACAGTCCCAAAACCAACCACAAAAATCCAGCAACTTTAAACTTCAGAAAAGAAGAGAAAAGAGAAGAAGCTACATACAACAAGAAGTGGAAGAGGAATAAGAAGCTTACTACTCGTGGACTCTTCACCCCGATAACGTTCGGGTCGGTATTGGTTCTTTTTCCTTCACCTCCTTTTTAGCATTTTTTTGGTTCATAGTTATTTTCTTTTCAAGTCAAATCTGCATACATCAAAACAAAAGTCATATATAAAAAAAACTTCAAAAAAAAAAAATATTTAAAATCACTACAACAAACTCTCTGTTTTTTTTTCTCTTTCACTTACAACTACAGCATGCCATCATTAAACAATATCAGCCTCTCCAGGAAAACCATTCACCACCACTTCGAAACCACCGTCCAATACCTTTGCTCATCATCACCATCTGCCACTCAACCGCATCTACCCTTTGCCTCTTCGAACTTCTTCATCACCTCTCAAGCCCACTACCTCCCTCAACATTACTCATAACCTTCAATCTTTCCAACTCTGAAACAAATCCGCGACCGCGTGAAAACTCGCCACCTTGAGAAACCAAAACAACAAAAAACAGAACCAATCAAACTCATCAACCACCGTCTGAAACTGTGAAACTCTACCAAACTCATCACCTTCTTCATCAATCACCTCTTTCAAACTGAAACCAATCCTTCGCCGCCAACACCAACATATCAAACATCCCAACACGCCTCTCCGCGAGCCCACACCATAATACTCTTCTACCTTCACCGCTCACATCTCAGAAAGAACGCTGTCCCGAAGCTCATTGCACAAAACCAAAGACAGCAGCCACAACACAAGCAAACTGTCGGCTCATCACTTCAAACCATTTTCGAACCATAACTCATCAAAATCCACAACAACAAAAAAACCTTTTATTTTCTTCAAATCAAACCTGCACAGAAGCTACCGTGAAACCAATGCTGTTGAAAACGGAACCAATTGTTCATTACCTAAACCACACCCGTAAACCTTCATCTTCACCAAATTCAGACCTGCAATAACACAAACCGAACCACACAATCACATAAACACAGACAGAGATTCATGAACTCAAATCAACAAACCAAAAAAACTAAAAACACAAAACCTCCAACTTTCAAAAAACCTGCAATCCGAAAATACAGTGAGAAATTGAACCAAAAAACAGTGAGGTAGAGATCCAAACCAGCCGCCACCCAAGCCCAAATCAGAACCACCGCTCACCACTATAATCGTACAAGCCAATCCGCCGCCCAAACTTGCCGGCCAAAACCCTTGTCATTTCCCAAACCGCAAAACCATAAGCCTCAAACTCTGTAAAACCATCGTCCCTCCTTTCACAAACCTGAGATAAAAACCAAACTCTCAAAACCTGAGAACGCCTTACAATCAAACCACGAGCGTGAGAACAACCTGAAAAAGAAGAACTGAAGAACATTAACAGCCACAAATCAAGTTCAAAATAGAAGGACATGTTAAGTTTCAGAAAAGAAAGGAACCAAACTCCCTGCCACCACCGTCCATCACCCTCTTCAACCTTTGTCATTACCCTGTTCTTCATCGCAAACCGTGAATCCCCTAACTTGCCACAACAACAACCACTGAACCCTGTCCTCTTCTTCAAACGGCAGAATTGAAACCGCCTAGACAAAGAGAAATCAAAACCGAACACCATCGCCACCAAAAAAAAATTCCCAAAAAACAGAAAAACGCAAGAAACATAAAGTCTGAGACACAAAACTCAATTGCGTTAAGAGTTTTTGAACCGAACTCACCGCCATGATTTCGAATCAAAGCTACAACCTTCACAATCACCAACACAAACCTTTTTTCAACACATCACAACTCTCACAGATCTTCTTCAAACCATTACCACCATCCACCGTCCGCAAGACCCTTTACCTTCCGGCGAATCACCGCTCGTCCTTCCAACCACTTCGAACCGACACCATCAAACTCCACCAAACCCCACGAACTTCAAACCCCAAACCTGACCAAACTATCCCCACCGTGAGCGTCCGAGAAACCTTAATCGCCGAGAGGGAGAGAGGTTCGCGAGCGAGACAGAAAGTATCGCGTGAGAGAGAGAGGCGAGATCCTGAGCGAAGCTAATTTGAGAGACGAGAGCAGTGATGTTTCGTCGTGCATTTTCTTCTTCAGAATAGAAACAGGGATTTTGGTTTTGTTTTGTCTGGCTTTTCTTTTTTTCTATTTCATAAAAAATTGGTTCAGTTGTGGTAAAGGGGCTTAGTTAAGCCGTGTTGTTCTTGCACCACTCAGTTTCTTTCCTCACCCCCCTCTATTTCCTTCTTTTACTTTTCCTAATTTAATTTTATTTTTCCTATTTTCCTTTTCATAAAATTAGGATTTGTTCTTTTGTTGTTTATTAATGGGTTAAAAGAAAAACCCTAAGCCCATCCAATTTTCTAATTACCACAACAAACGGACGATGTACCCCTTTTTCTTTCAATTAGTTTCTTTTTTTTTTTATTATTTATTTACTATCTGGTTTTGTTTAAAATTTAGAAAGAAAATGTCTTGAAATTTTTAATAGATAATTGGATTTTAATTTTAAATTTTAATTATTTAGGGCCGATGATATGACAAAGGTCACGATAAATCGCTTCCGATTAATCGTGACCCGTATGAGGCCATGCATTTACTTTTTCTATTACATTCATTTATTTTTTATTCCATTTAATTCATTTATTCATTCTATTTAATTTATTTAATTTATTTTTTCTATTTTAATTTATTTCAACTTATTCATTATTTATTATTTATTTATCGCATTTCACACCATTTAATCTCATTTCAAAAATAATAATTCCTTGGTCCAACGCCAAGTGAAATTCACTACACTTCCCTCACACACGTAAGTCGGTCGTTTACGATCGCCATCTGCACAGTTCCTTACACTGCACAGCTTTCTAACTTAAACAAATTGTCGCACTGCGCTTGTTTTCCACCTCAGCATTCTCGATCCATATATCGAGCCATAGCCAGTTATTAAGCCCTTTTACTTTGCATTGTCCATTTACTTTATTCATTTATTTTTGCAAGTCGCAACCTATGCCTTAGACTTAGGAGCTTGCACCCTCTTATTTGCCTATTTTCGCATTTGTATCCAAAAGGGAAAGATTCCTGCAGTTGACTCAATGTCATAGGTGTAAACACCCCAAATTTGCCCTCACCCATTCACACCATGGCTTGTGATCATTCTCATATGCATAAGTACAATCATGTCATCTCACATCTCATTTTTTATCCGCTGCATAGCTTTCAAGGCATCTGCACCTAGGGTTTGTGATCTGAGCAATCCCAGAGCATCTTGAGCCATTCCAAAGGCTACCAATCAACTCAAAGGGGTCCATGTGTGTTCTTGCATCATATTCCATCTCCTCAAAGTCAAAAATGCAGAGGAATCACAAGAGCTAGGGTTTGAGTGGATGCAGAGCCAGGATGAACTGCACAGTTGACTGAAAATTAGGGTTTTGGTTTCAGAGGCCATAACTCCAAATTTTTTGGTCATTCTTGTTTCCATTGATCTCTATATGGTATAGGGAGTATACATATCAATTTTCATGAAGAAATTCCATGGGGAAGTCATCTGATCAAGAGTTGACTTTTCAGACAAGTCAGTGCAAAATCAGGGCATCTGAGGCCCCCAATGACCCAACCAATGGGTGATCTTCATCATTTTGAGTGTATATGATCTTTATTTGATCATGGAAGAAGGTTGAAGTTCATAGAAATCAAGAATTTAGGGTTTTTGCAAATGTTGACTTTTTGGGCATAGTTGACTTTTCAAGAATGCATCATTTTAGGCCATTTTTCAAGCCTTGATTCATGATTCAAAAAGGCTTCAAATGGAAAAACTTTGGTCATGAAAGTTGTAGATCTCATCTTTCCCTTTTCAAAAAGTACAAGAACATGATCAAATTCTTTTTGGATCAAAAGTTATGGCAATGCAAATTTGGCTAAAATCATTGATTTTCAAGGCATGCCCTAAGTGAGAACTTTGCAAAATCTTGGACAAATGCATTATGTGACTTCTAATTCCTCTCAAACCAGTACACAAACATTTCTCTAAGTCATAAAATCAGAATTGGATCAAGTTTGCCCATGGTTTGGTTTGTTTAACAAGGCATTTTCTCATAGAATTCCATAAAGCAACAACTTGCAAAAACTATCATCACATCTCACCCACTTGATTTCTTGGATGCTGAACCAGCCCTAGCTTCTCTCCATGCCATGCTGCGCCAGTCCATGTACTTATGCTAGCCTAGAACCAAGCCCATGCCTCTCTTACAACCAAGTTGACATTTTGCAAAAGTAAACATCCCAATCAATAAAGGGCATGTCAAATCAACTGACCAATGAGAGAGAGTCATGTGGACAATTTGCAAGCAAAACATAAGAAGAGGCAAGGCTGAAACCAACTCATTCATCACATTCACAAAAACCTTCCACATTGCATAAGCCTTCGAATTTCTCTATACAGCCTGCAAACACTCAAACTTTCTTCATCATCCAACTCAACACACTTCATAGACAAGAAACCACCAAAGCTCAAGCCTGAAACAAGCCTGAACACTCCATAACCATTCTTCACCTCAGCCTGCATTTTCTATCGAATCTCTCTCCACAAGCCACAAACATCCAAACAAACACCATAGACCTTCTCCATTAACCCTCAGGATCACAAACAACACCTCACTATGGCCTGAAACCTCCAGAAACTCCATTGCCATTTCTGACCAAGCTTGAGCAGGAGCTTTCGAATCTCACTATCCAGCCAACTTAAACTCCTTTTGAGCATTCAAACATCATCAAGAGGTTCTAAGGAGTAGATTGCGCAAAGAGAGGTGGCTAGAAAGTTCCAAAACTGAAAGCTCCAAATCTCAGGTAGCTCGAAAATAATTTTTCCAGAAATCATTTCTTTTGTTCCAAACTTGTTCTTTGTGTTATCCTGATCATTCTGGTACCATTAGTTTTTGAAATGGTTGTGATTTGAGCATTTAATTTGTTTCTGAAGCTTGCGTGACCTAGAACTTGTTCTCTTCGATTCAGCATGTTTAGGGAAAATAAATTTGTTTTGAGAGAGGGGTTTGATTCGTGAGAGTGTAAGGATCATTTCCCAGTTTCTATTTTTCATTTTTGATGCGTTTTTAGGAAGTTTGAGGTTTCTCAGGTGAGAGCTGGCCGGAGAAGACGACCGGAAGTCTTCTCCGGCAGCCTGAAAGTGATTAGGGCTAAGTGTAATTAATTAGGGCAAGGTTTGAATTTGAGCCCTTGGATTGTGTTTCCCGCGCGCATATGAGTGGTTCAGATCATTTCATTAAGGTTTAATTATGGATTAATAATTAATTAATTAGAATTAGGGAGGTTTGAATCTGGGCCGTCCAGATGCGCGCCCAGTCAAACCCTTTGAGCCCAGAATCAATCTCAACCTCTCCTTCTGATTACTTCCATTTAATTTAATTTCAATTTCATTTCTTTTCATTTAAATTGCATAATTATTTTAAAATAGCAAAAAAAATCTTAAAAATTATGAAACTTTTTCTTTAAAGTTTTATTAATTTTTAAGACCCAAAAATATTTTTATTTTATTTTTATCATTAAAAAAGTATTTTTAAATATTTAAAAGATTATTTTTAATTGATTAATGGGAATTAATTAATTAAAAATACTTTTAGGTATTTAAAAATTACAAAAAAATTCATGAAATGTTCTAAGACATTTAGAAACATTGTCCAACCTTCAAACCAAATTTCTTTTTTGATCTTGATGCATTTTAAGAATTTTTCATTGAATTAAATCATTTTTTATGCATTATTTTGATCATGGATTCAAAAATTCATTTCTGCCTATTGGAGAAGGTTGAGACATTGATTCTTCTTGCATTGTCTTTTGTTTTGCATGTAGTTCCTAGGATAAAAAGGCCATGAAATGTTCTTGCATTTTCAAATTGTTTGGCATTTGTTTTGTTAAGAACCCTAAAAAACCCTAATAACTTAGAAAATTCATATCTTGAGTTTGGTTGAGAGTTGAGAGCTCCCCTTTGGGCAGTGGCTTGTTATAGGCCTAGGGTTTCTTTGGGTGCCATTTTCCATTTTTTATCATGAGGTTTGCTTCTGTTTTTGATTTGTGTTTGATGTTTGATTCATGAACCCTAATTTGGGCTTTCTCTTGCATCCTTCTTGCATTCTCTTGCATAACATGACTTGTCTTTGCATTTTGTACATGTTTATGATTCATTTGACATCTTAAGACATATAGAAAGCATGTTTGATCATTGCATTACATATTTTCCATGTCATTTGTCTTGTATGCTTCATAACATTTCATGCTTGTTCATGCTCCTTAACTTGCATCATTTGCATTCATAATATTGTATGAACATCCCCATTGTCTTGCCTCATGTTTGCAGCACCTCATAACATCATAATCATCATCAACATGCTTCTGGTTTTGCTTAGCATCATATCATTTCATCTCATCTTGCATTGCATTGCATTTCTTTCTAACATTTCAGGTGGTAAGTAAACTTGAGAAGTGGATTTGCCTTCACTTCTCATAACTTTTCTTTTCATCTCTCTTGCATCCATTGCTGCATTCTTATATGTGTTTGAGTATGAGCTTGCTCATTCTTCTCCCTCCCACTTTCTTTCTTCAAGTGACTTGACTTCTTGAATGAAGCAAGTCACTTTGCTTCTCTTGATCCTGTTCATCTGCTTCCTGGTGGTTCTTCTGAAGATTGCTCTTGAAAACCTCACAAACCTTAGGATCAACCAAGCATGACAATGAATTAGGGTTTTGATTAGTCTCCCCTCATAGTTTTACCTTTGTGTCTCTCTTTGAGTCTTCTCTTCTCACCTCATAATCAGGGACTAAACCCTAAAGGCTCTGAGACTTTGTGATTAAGCTTATGCCTGCATCCTTCTCTTAGGATGGAGTGTATAACTTTAATCCTAAGTCTTGAACCCTTAAGGTGTTTAAATCTCTTAATCAATTCATCTAATAATTATCAAGACATCACACTTGTAACTTGGGCCTTGCATTAGGGTTCTAATTCTTCCTTAATTGGTTAAGAAGGACTAACCCTAGTGTTAATGGACAAGTCCCCCTCAAGTTGTCTTACAAATCATAAAAATCACTTCATCATCATATCATTAAATAAAATCCACTTAATCAAAGGCTTGTTTTGTCATGGGTTTAATCCCTAATCATGGATTAAGTTGAGGAGCATTCCTCAGCTTAAACAATCTCATCTATCATCCTTCTTTTAGGATGGTGTAATGGGTCTGTTCAATCCATGATTATGGCTTAACCTCATTACTCAACACTAAACAAAAACACCAAAAACATCTAAATAATCACAAGTAGGTTAATGATCTTAATCCTACACCAAAGGTGATTAAGTGTGAGAATCTGACTTCACACTTAAGGTATTCTCATTACCCCTAATCAGAGGGAAGATGTGATGAGTTTACTAACCCATTGGTTTAGGCTTAAGCTCATTATCTTATGACAAACTTCCAAAAGCAATAAAAGACTGAAAACTCAAAAACAAACAATAATCGTCTCCTTCGGGATTCTTTTCTCATCACACTCATTCACAAACGAGAACTTGCTTCTTCCGTCTAATGCAAGACAGTAAGCACCTGAGCCAGACAGGTCATACACTTGAGCATAGACAAGCAAGCAGTTCACCAGTCAATTCATCTTTCAGTCTCTTTGGGTCGAACTACGGTGTTCTGACTTCCTCATTGCACGAGAGGATACGTAGGCATAACTTAACGGTTATCGAACAAAAGTCTCTGTATATTCCCCCTCCTTCTAGCCTCATTCTTTTAGCCTCATGATCATGAGCAGTTCTCTTTCATTCTCACACTGACACTTTCATACTTCACATCATTATACACTTCACTTCCTTTACACTGACACCTGTACATATTGTTTTCCACCCCTTTTGCACAAATTGCACCGACACTACCCCTTTAAAACACAAATCTTTTAAGCGTGGATCCCGTCGAGTACGACGGACAATCTGGGTGCTAATACCTTCCCAGGTTGTAACCAACCCCCTTTCTCAGTCTCTCTGGTTCGCAAACCGTCTTATCCATCTTTTCTAGGTCTATGCAGCATTGCCTTTCCTCCGGGATAAAAATGCCTAGCTGGCGACTCTATTCATCTCCAGTGAGTTCACGGCTGTGTGTTCTCACTGTTCCCTTCGCCGACCGTTCGCGCTTGTACCGGGATGCAAATCTTCGGGAGCGACAGCTTGGCGACTCTGCTGGGGAGGATTTCTTCTGCAACCAGGGCTTCTGGTTCTTTTTGTGGGTTCCTCCTAGCGCTTGATTGATTTGTGTTTATTGGGGTATTATGTGCTTGTTTGTGCTTGTATATTTGTTTTGTTTATTGCTTTATGTACAGTTGATTTATTGCTTTCTTTATAGCTTTATATTTTTCATACTGTCATACTGTGCTGGCTGGATCTGGTTTTTCTTTGGTGGGTGGGTATTTCATTGAGAGTTAAGGTCCTATACCTGGGACCTGAGTGACACCTAGGCTAGAGTGAATCATATTCTTTCCCATTCCATTTCGGTCTGGTGCGGGAATATGAAACACGGTTCAGATATGGGTTTCTTCTTGAGAACTCTGTGTTGCAGATTTCCTGCAATGCTAGGGCTATCTGGGAAGCCTGCTAAGTCTGGATGACCTTTTAGTATTGACCTTCAGAAACTGAGGTGAATTAGAGGAGGAATTGTTATGGTTATTGTAAACACTGTACCTCCGGGTTAGAAGTGTTTACACTTCTCATAACTGATCCAAGTCTGAGGATCCTTGTTCTAGATCATCACCTGTGAGGGGGTTGGGCTGTTTACAGGTTTGCAGGTACCTTGACCTCAGAATACCCTGTTACTTTGACTTTGTTAAGAATACTCCATGTTGGATAGTTCTTGTGATTCTAAAACCTTGGACTTGTGGCTCTTTATTTGAGTCCCCTACCCTGGTTACTGGATTTATAGACCTCCATCTGGAATTCTTGAACACACATGGATCTATACCAAGGCAGTTAATCAGATCCAGCTCAGTCACAAACCCTTGCATTTCATTTGCATACATACTCATTGCATCATATTGACATGTGCTTATTTGTGTTTCAGGGTATCCATATTCATCTGGTTTTGGTTTTGACCCCATCTGCTATATTGACCTATCTCCACCAGCACTTGCTTCAGTTTGTCAGCCATATACTTCAGATACTTGCACTAGCCAGCCAGTGGCCCACTCCTCAGCATCTTCATCAGCACTTATCCTACTCAGTCCTCAGCATCATGGCTCCAAAGAAAAGCAACATCACTTATCATTTCTTCCAACCAGACTTATCAGACATCAGGAGGATCCAAACCCTGATCACTCCAGATCACATACCCTTGTTCAGGGAGCATTATGGGGATATACTTGACTTGGTCATGGATCTGGACCCATCTCAGAGGAGTTTGATCCACACCTGCATTCAGTTTTATGACCCCCCATTGAGATGTTTCACCTTTCAAGACTTTCAGTTGGGGCCTCTTCTGGAAGAATACTCATCTTTGATTGGTTTGCCTATCAGGAGAGAAATCCCATTCAACCCTGAAATGGTCTTTCCTAGCAATGGAGAGGTAGCAAAAGCTTTGCACCTGGAGCCTGTTTTGATTGAACAGCATATGACCTCTAAAGCTGGGATCCCTGGTTTTCATCTGGACTTCCTGATTTCTCAAGCTAGTTTGAAGGCCTCCTTGGGGGAGTGGAAAGCTGTTTGTGCTCTGTTGGCTTTAAGTGTATATGGAATTGTATTGTTTGCAGATGAGCCTCGATTCATTAGCAAGAATGCAATCCACTTGTTCATCCTGAAGAACCCTGTGCCAACTTTACTGGGTGATCTCTATTACTCAGTCCATCAGAGAAATGAGAAGCAGAGGGGAAGATTAGTGAGGATTTGTGCTCCATTATTCCATGCTTGGCTTCTTAAGCATCTACCCAGGACAGATGCATTTCTAAATCCTCATCAGCAAAGCAACTGGGCTAAGAGGCTCACTACTCTCACTTCAGCAGATATCAGATGGTGTACTCAGAGCACCAAGGGCAGAGATATGATCACCAGCTGTGGGCACTTTCCCAATGTGCCCTTAATAGGAGTTAAGGGAAGTATCAATTACAACCCTCTGCTGTTCAGGAGGCAATTAGGCTATGCACTGGTCCATACTCCCAGGGAACAAGACTTGGTTGAGACCCTCTACTGTGAGAACAAGGTTAGTCTGGTAACTGTTAGGCAGGCTGCCTGGGCCTGGGACCATGTTCAAACCAAGGGAATCACCATTCTGGGAAAGTGCAATAATGTGGCATCAGTCCAATATTATGAGTGGACCCATGCTAGGGCCCAATTCTCTGGAATGCCCTTTACCATAGAAGACGTGCCTGAGTCATCTTCAGCACCACCCCCTGCCACTATCAGTTCGGAAGAGTTTGAGAGTTTGAAGGAAAGAAATGAGAAGCTAACCCAGGCTTTGCAGAAGACCCTCCGGGAGAGGAGTGAAGGTGTGAGGGAGATTGAGAGACTGGAGAAATTGAGAGTGGAACACTTGACGAAAATTGAGAAGTCTGGAGATTATATCAACAAGTCTAAAGCTGGTGAACAGATTCTGAAGAATGCTTGTAAGGAAGCCCAGTTCCAAAGAGCAAGAACAGACTTGTATTTGAAAGAGAGTCAGGCCAGGTGGGTCCGGATCACTGAGGCCCGTACTCTAGAAGACAAAAGAGTTCAGGACAAGATGGAGCAGATGGAAAAAGCCTTGGCAGCAGCCCAGGAGGAAATATCAGAACTAAAGATCAAAGCTGGGGTGAAGAAGTCCAAAGATCAAAGTCAGAACAAGAAGTTGACTGCAGCAGTTGCAGCAAGAAACCTTCTCATCAGAAGTCTCACGGAGCGTCCGGCTGATCCTGTGACCGAAGCACTTCTCAAGGAAGTTCGTGAGGATGAGTTTGGCCTTGGAGTTTGATCATTTGCTTGTTGTTGTTCCTTTTCCATGTACTTTTGCCTTTTTGTGATGTATTTTGACCCCTTTAAGGGCTTGTGTTGTAACTCGAACAAATTGTATTATTTCACTTTTGTAATATATCTGTGTTGGTTTCTATCTGAGTTCACTTCGAAAGCAACTTCAACAGCATCATCTTCAAGGGTCTGGAAGGGTCAAAACTGAAGGCCAAACCGGATACCTTGAGAACAAATAAGCATAACTGCATTGCATGCTAACCCTTTTGTTTGTTTTGTAGGTTTTTGTTTTGTTGTTGCTAACCTCTGTTGTGAATCTCAGGAATTATTGCTCGCCGCCGGGTATTTCCTCTCAACAGGCCACACAGGTACCCAACCAGAAACAACCTTCCGGGAATCCAGATGGATCAGATGCAACAAGACCTTACGGAGGTCAGAAACCAGATGGCCAACGAAAGGTTGGAGATGAGAACCCAGATAACCCAGTTCATGGAAGTGATGAACAACTTAGCTCAAAGCCAGGAGAGGCTCAGAACTTTGGTAGAAGGGAGGAATCAAGAGGAGCCCCATGTGGGAACTGCTGGCACAAGTAACAACGAGAGGGTCCAACCTCATGTCAATCCCCCAGTTTTTGGACCCCATCTCCATCCAGAGGCCAACATCCCAGTCAACATTCAAGGGAAAGCCACAGCAGCCAGAGTACTTCAAGAAGATCCTCAGGAGGACCAGTATACAGTAATGGGTGCCGGAGAGGAAACATATGATAGACGATTGGAAGAAATAGCTGAGAAGTTGAGGTCCTTAGAATCTCAAAATTCTTTGGGTTTCGACGTTATGGACATGGGTTTGGTAGAAGGGGTCAGGATTCCCCACAAGTTCAAGCCTCCATGCTTTGAAAAGTATAATGGGACTTCATGCCCCCGGACTCATCTACAATCATTTCTGGGAAGGCTGAAGGCCTATACAATGGATGAGAAACTCTGGATGTTCTACTTCGAAGATAGCTTGACTGGAGCTTCGAGGGAGTGGTATTCCCATCTGACAAGAGCAACAATTAGATGCTGGAAGGACCTGGCAGAGGCCTTCATCAGACAGTATCAGTATAATCTAGATATGGCACCCAACAGGACCCTCCTAATGGGAATGTCACAGTCGTCCAGGGAGAGCTTCAGAGAATATGCTCAGAGATGGAGGCAATTGGCTGCTGCTATTCAACCACCAATGTCTGAGAGAGAAATGGCAGACATGTTTATGAACACTCTCCAGGGAACCTATATTGACAGGTTAGCTGCTTTCTCTTCCACTAGCTTTGCGGATGTTGTTATAGCTGGGGAGAGAATTGAAAGCCTGTTAAAGATGGGAAAGATCTCAGACAACGGTGCAAGCTCGTCCAGTAGTACAAGAAAGCCTTTTGCAGGCCCGAGAAGAACTGGCGAGACCAATGCCATTCACACCAACAGGGGTAGGCCCCAATATGTTCCAAGGACAATAGCAGCAGTCACTATCCCTGCTCCAGCTCATCCTCAGCCAGTCTATCAACAACAACCTCAGTATCAGCTGAATCAGTATCCTCTAAGGAACTTCAACAACAACTCCAACAACAACAATCAACAGAGGCCATTCCAACAGAGGCCATCCCAAGCTAACAGAGTGATCGACCCGATCCCAATGCCGTATGCTGCCTTGCTGCCACAACTTCTGAAACTCAACCTGGTTGAGCTAAGAACGTTGGCACCTCCGGATCCCAACAGTCTACCAAGGAACTATGACTCCAATGCTAGGTGTGCTTTTCATTCCAACGCACCTGGTCACAGTACAGAAAAATGCAGGGCTCTGCATATGAAGGTACAAGACTTGGTAGATTCCAAGGCTCTGAATTTCGCACCTCCGCCCAATGTCAATAAAAACCCTATGCCAAACCATGGTGGTCCCCGAATTAACGCTATTGAAGAAGACCAACCGTCTTATTTGATAACCAGTGTGGATCAGATCCGGACACCGTTGGTGGAAATCAAAGCTCAACTCCGTGAAAACCAAATATTTCCGGGGTGTGAACTAGGGTGTCCCTATTGCAATATTTCATGGAATGGGTGTGAAGACCTGAGGAATGGCATTGACAGCCTTATTCAGAGTGGCTTGCTACAGATCACTACATCATTTCCGGCAAATCCGACAACTTCATCAACAACGGTTTCAGAACCTCCTACAAATGCAACAACTATTGTTCCCGACAATTCATCAGCAACATCAACAAGTGCTTCACCTGTCCTTCCAAATGATCAGTTTTCAACAGTTTCTCCTGCTACAACTTCAGCTTCATTCCATTTCGACTCTCCATCAACAACAACATCAGTCCTCCCAACAGTACCTCCTACAACACCAGCAATCAATCATGAAGATGTCTCTACCGTCACCATATTCTACGATCCTGAAAATAACTCCGCCTACCATTCAGAAGGTGCTGCTCCCGCCAGAGCACCAGTTACAATCTTTTATGATCCACAAACAATTACAGTCCCTTCAGCAGCAGCAATTAGTCCAGTCACTGTCACGGTGCCTGGACCAGTACCATATGAAAGCGATAGGGCCATCCCTTGGCACTATGGCTCTGACGTGTACTGTGAAGGAAAAAGAATCACTCTTGAAACATCAGCACCTGCACCACAAGTAGATAATGTGGGGGGAGGCGGAGGCTTCACTCGAAGCGGACGTCTCTTTGCTCCACAAATTCAAAGACCCACTGCCGAAGCAGAAGCTGCTGCCAAGGCAAAAGGAAAAGGCCCGGTGCAGGAAGATCCAGCTGCCAAAGAAGCCCTGAAGACTCCATTTGATCAGGAAGTTGATGAGTTTATGCGGATCATCAAAAAGAGTGACTATAAAATTGTGGATCAACTTCACCAGACGCCATCCAAAATCTCCATCCTCTCACTGCTTATGTGCTCCGAAGCCCATCGGAATGCACTACTTAAAGTCCTGCACGCAGCTTACGTGCCTGAGGAAATTACTGTCAACCAATTGGAAACCGTGGTTGGAAATGTTACTGCTAGCAATGGGCTAGGGTTTACCAATTCTGACTTGACAGCGGATGGCCGCAACCACAACAAAGCCTTGCACATAACCATGGAATGCAAAGGAGCTGTCCTTTCTCATGTGCTGGTGGACACAGGTTCTTCCCTGAATGTCTTACCGAAGAAGGCTCTGGTGAAGCTTGAGTATGATGGATTGGCATTGAGACCCAGCAACCTGGTGGTGAGAGCCTTTGATGGTTCTAAGAGATCGGTTCTGGGAGAGATTGAGCTGCCTGTGACAATTGGCCCACAGACCTTTAAAACTATCTTTTATGTGATGGACATTCAGCCCGCCTACAGCTGTTTGTTGGGTAGACCCTGGATTCACGCCGCCGGCGCAATAACGTCTACCCTTCACCAAAAGTTAAAATTTGAGTGGGAAGGCCAAGTTGTCACAATCTGTGGAGAGGAGGACATTTTTGTCAGCCACCTGGCTACTTACAAATACATTGAGATGGATGGAGAGATCCATGAGACAATGAGCCAGGGGTTTGAAGCTTTGAATGTGAATGAGGCATCTGCTGTATCTGGTACTCCAATGTCATCTTACCAACAAGCCCGGAAGGTTGTTGAAGAAGGAACTGCCCTAGGCTGGGGCAAGGTCTTAGCTGTGGAGGAGAAGAAGGACAAATTTGGGTTGGGTTACAGACCAACTCAACATCAAGCAAAGGCTGCTGCAGAGCCTGGTTTTGTCAGTGGGGGGATGCTTACCCCCGATGCTATCAACTATCTGGAAGACGAGCTGGAAGAGGAGCGCAATCTGGAGATTTGGATTCGTCCAAAGATCCCGGGGAGCAGTGTCTCGAACTGGTCTTCCCAGGAAATTATAAGAGTTACTCACGCAGAGTAATTATTATTTCCTGTATTTTTTATAGCATGCATCCAAGTCTTGCATCTTGCCCAAGATGACAAGACTCATTTTGTAACCAGGGCCATCTGTACTTTTGTGCAAACAAGATTAAATTAATGAAATATCAGACATCTTTTTGCAAACGAGTCTTTTTCTTTTCTGTTCACTGTTTTTCCTTTTTTTCTTTTTGTACAAAAAATAAATGGCGGTGTTTTCAAAATGATAACTTCATTTCACCTTTTTCTAAAGCAAGATTAAAATCAATCACTAAAATGAACAACTTAACCCTTGCAGAGAGTGCCTTCCTGACAGCACCGACAACAACACGGCTATGACATCGTATGACTTTGACAATCCGATCAATCAAGCTGATGAAGGGGTTGATGAAGAATATGAGCTTCCTGAAGAGCTAGCCAGGTTGTTGAGACAGGAGGAAAAGGTTATTACTCCTCATCAGGAGGAGATTGAAGTGATTAATCTTGGTACTGACGAAGACGTGAAAGAAGTTAAAATCGGGGCCTGCCTGCAAGACTCAGTGAAGAGGCAACTGGTAGATCTGCTTCAGGAGTATGTTGATGTGTTTGCTTGGTCGTATCAAGACATGCCAGGGTTGGATACCGATATTGTTGTGCACAAGCTGCCTTTGAGAGAAGAGTGCCCACCGGTCAAACAGAAGCTGCGCCGAACTCGCCCAGACATGGCTATGAAAATCAAGGAAGAGGTACAAAAGCAATGGGACGTCGGGTTCCTTGCTGTAACTAGCTATCCGCCGTGGGTTGCTAATATAGTACCTGTGCCTAAGAAAGATGGCAAAGTAAGAATGTGTGTTGACTACCGGGATCTGAACAGAGCCAGCCCGAAGGATGACTTCCCATTACCTCACATTGATGTATTGGTGGATAACACGGCTCAGTTCTCGGTATTCTCCTTCATGGATGGATTTTCAGGATATAATCAGATCAAGATGTCACCTGAAGACATGGAGAAGACAACATTCATTACACCTTGGGGCACGTTCTGTTACAAAGTGATGCCATTCGGACTGAAGAATGCTGGTGCCACATATCAACGGGCTATGGTGACATTATTCCATGATATGATCCACAAGGAAATAGAATGCTATGTGGATGATATGATCGCCAAGTCCCTTACAGAGGAAGATCACCTGGTGAATCTGCTCAAATTATTCAAGCGTCTGAGGAAGTACCAATTGAAGCTGAACCCCAACAAATGCACATTCGGGGTGCGATCCGGTAAGCTGCTGGGTTTTATTGTAAGCGAGAAAGGGATTGAGGTTGATCCTGATAAAGTCAAGGCTATACAAGAAATGCCTGCGCCGAAAACTGAGAAAGAAGTTCGAGGGTTCTTAGGTCGATTGAACTACATTTCAAGGTTCATATCTCACCTTACAGCAACCTGTGAACCCTTGTTCAAGCTGTTAAGAAAGGAACAAACGGTCAGGTGGAACGAAGACTGCCAGAAGGCTTTTGACAAGATCAAGGAATATCTGCAAGAACCTCCAATCCTCATGCCGCCAGTTGAAGGAAGACCTCTGATCATGTACTTGACAGTATTAGAAGAGTCAATGGGGTGTGTGCTGGGCCAGCATGACGAGTCTGGTCGAAAAGAGTACGCAATATACTACCTAAGCAAAAAGTTTACCGACTGTGAACAGCGTTATTCACTGCTCGAGAAAACTTGTTGTGCTTTAGCGTGGGCTGCTCGCCGACTGAGACAGTATATGTTGACCCACACTACCTTATTAATCTCAAAAATGGATCCAGTTAAGTACATTTTCGAGAAGCCAGCTCTTACCGGACGGGTTGCAAGATGGCAGATGATTCTCACAGAATACGACATACAGTACACATCTCAGAAAGCCATCAAGGGCAGTGTACTATCTGAATATCTTGCTGAGCAACCCATTGATGACTACCAGCCTATGAGGTTCGACTTCCCTGATGAAGACATCATGTTCATTAAATCAAAAGATCATGAAGAGCCTATTCACACTGAAGGGCCTGACCCGGAGGAAGAATGGACTATGATGTTTGACGGGGCTGTTAACATGAATGGTCGTGGTGTTGGTGCAGTACTCATAACACCTAAAGGAGTTCACATGCCTTTCTCGGCAAAACTCACTTTCAACTGCACTAACAACGAAGCTGAATACGAAGCTTGCATTATGGGTCTTGAGGAAGCCATCGACCTCAGGATCAAAACATTGACTGTATTCGGAGATTCAGCTTTGGTAGTCAATCAAACCAACGGAAAATGGTACACCCACCAAGATCATCTGATACCTTACAGGGATTATACAAGAAGGTTATTGACTTTCTTCACAACAGTCAAGCTTGAGTATATCCCTCGGGACGAGAATCAGTTTGCAGATGCTCTTGCTACCATTTCATCCATGATCAAAGTTCAAACGGCTAACTTTGTACCCCAGATTTCAGTATCCAGACTTGATAGACCAGCATATGTATTTGCGGCAGATGTTGTCAAAGATAATAAGCCTTGGTTCCATGACATTAAGTGCTTCTTGGAGGATCAAACATACCCACCTGGGGCATCTTCCAATGATAAGAAGACGTTAAGAAGGCTTGCTGGTAGTTTCTTCCTGAACACTGATGGGTCTTTATACAAGAGGAACTTTGACATGGTACTCCTCAGATGTGTTGACAAGACGGAAGCAGATTTGTTGATGCATGAAGTGCACGAGGGATCTTTTGGTACCCATGCAGGAGGGCATGCCATGGCTAAGAAGTTGTTAAGATCAGGCTATTACTGGATCACGATGGATGCAGACTGTTGTGCTTACGCCAGGAAATGTCATAAATGCCAGATTTACGCAGATAAGGTGCATGTACCTCCCAATCCTTTGAACATCATGTCTTCACCTTGGCCCTTTGCTATGTGGGGCATTGATATGATTGGCAAGATTGAGCCAACTGCTTCAAATGGTCACAGATTTATCCTGGTCGCCATTGACTATTTTACAAAGTGGGTTGAAGCAGCCTCATATGCAAATGTTACAAGACAAGTGGTAGCCCGATTTCTGAAAAGAGATATCATCTGTCGGTATGGAGTGCCCGAGCGAATCATTACTGATAATGGTTCCAATCTCAACAACAAAATGATGGCAGAACTGTGCCGGGACTTCAAGATCCAACATCATAATTCTTCTCCTTACAGGCCAAAGATGAATGGCGCTGTTGAGGCAGCTAACAAAAATATCAAGAAGATTGTGCAGAAGATGGTAATCACATACAAAGACTGGCACGAAATGCTACCGTTTGCCTTGCATGGGTACCGCACATCAATCAGAACATCCACTGGGGCAACACCGTATCAGCTTGTGTATGGTATGGAAGCAGTCCTACCTGTTGAAGTTGAATTACCCTCCCTACGGGTACTAATGGATGTTAAACTGAGTGAAGCAGATTGGGTTCGGGCCCGATACGAACAACTGAGTTTGATCGAAGAGAAAAGATTGGCTGCAATCTGCCATGGGCAGTTATATCAGAAGAGGATGAAGAAAGCCTTCGATCAGAAAGTCAGGCACCGAGAGTACCAAGTAGGAGATCTTGTGCTGAAAAGAATCCTCCCTCCTCATACAGACCACAGGGGCAAATGGACTCCAAACTATGAAGGACCATTCGTGGTAAAGAAAGTTTTCTCCGGTGGAGCACTGATGCTCAGCACCATGGATGGTGAAGATTTCCCGTCCCCTGTGAATTTAGATGCAGTTAAAAAATACTTCGCATAAAATGACCCGCTGGACATAAAAACAGAATGTAAGTCCAGGCAAAAATAGGGCATCCCGGCGAGTCAAAAACAGAATAAAAGACTCGGGCAAAAGTAAGGGAAAATGAATAAAAAATGTACACCCGCTGAGTTGAAGAGCCGCATTGGACAGCTCAGGCAAAAATGGGTATCCCGATGGATTGAAAACCCGAAAGGGCGATCCATGCAAAATAAGGGAATAAGCGAACCACTGCATTCTGAATTCGTCTGTATCACCTACAACTTGTTAAGCTTCAAAGGATCAAGCTTCAATCAGAATCAACTCTCTCCAGAAAGCAAGACGAGAAGAACGTCATTGTCATACGAGTCATAGCAGAAGAGGAAGCTCCTTGAAAGCGTCGGCAGCATCGCCAGCATTTTGTTTCTCAATTTGTAACAATCTCCTCATTCCAGGAGATATGTTTCTTTGACTGTATTTTGCCAATTCAGGGCACATGAATTAATAAAATCAGATTTTCGGTCATGTTTCGTTTTACATTTATGTTTTGCAAAGAGTCGTCTGATATCTCTAAAAATACAATTGCATAAGTACAGATGCCTTTCTCTAAAAAATAAAAACACATGCTTACAGGGAATGTGATTATTCTCGGAAGTACTTGGCTCCTATGATGGAATCCGGTAAGGGATACCTCGGGACCTTTTGTACGTTTCCTTACCTTTGCAGGATTGCAGGTATCCAGAATGCAACCTGGGGCATGCAAGTTACGTCTTAGCAAGCTGGCAAATCATTATCAACTCGGTCTATCTTCCACATGGCACTAGAAGGTGCCCATTTCCCCAGCGGAGCTGCTAAATCAACATACACTCAATCTCAGCATCCGAAATGCTCTATCCCCAGCTGAGTTGCTCCCCATTGCTTCCCCCAGCAAAGTTGCCAAATCAACTAACAGGTTTAACACTCAGGATGTTTTCTCGCCAGCCGAGTTGCCTCTCATTACTCTCCCCAGCTGAGTTATCAACAGCATTCCCCAGCTGTAGTGCCAACCATCCTTCCTCAACAGGATGCAGAAATCAGGGAATCATCTCCCCACAGGGCTTCAAGCCTTTATTCAGAAGAGCAACGCACGGAGAAATCACAACAGAGTACAGAAGCTTCTACAAACCCCAGCTGGGTTTCCCATATTATAAGGATATGTCAATCAGTGACCTATATCCCCAAACAGATACGTCACTAGATCTACCAATGATCTCATCCCCAACTGGGATGTTCACTTCAAGCAGGACGACCAGAGATCTTCGCGACAACGGGATCCGAATTCCGGATCGGTGCCTCTTTGCATGATCATAGCATTCGCATCATATTATACCCTCAGAGCGTAGCATTCCGTCTAATACGGAGCATTACGGCAAAAATCAAATGCATAGCATAATCATAAGTCATGTTGTGAATTGAACACTTGTGAATAATAAACCGTTCATCATCCCCATCAGAGTCCCAGCAAAAGCAGTTGCCTCTCCAAACACCAGTATATACACCTTTTGGCACCCGTCCGTGTCATCATTCCCCAGTAAAGTCGCCTGAACATCTTTACAAACAAGATCACCCGTACTACGGATACTTCCTGACACCCGTCCGTGTCAAATCACCAGCAAAAAGCCAAAGACATCCTCTTTGCACTCACATATACTTATATACATTTTCTTGACACCCGTCCGTGTCATATCCCCAGCGCAGTCGCTTACACCTTTCATCACTCATATACTTGTTAATATTATACTTTTCTCTTTTGACACTCGTCCGTGTCACCCTCCCCAGCAGATAAACATCTATACAATACAATACTCACTACTCATGGTACACATATACAAATACTCGTCTGTATCTTGTATACATCATCACTCATATCCCCGCAGATTCGGCAGTAGTCCATGTTCTTTGTTAACCAGTTGGTACTCGTCCGTACCATCATCTCAGAACATTGCGTCTAGAGTTTGTTTCTACATGATACTCGTCCGTATCATAGTCTTAAGGATGTTCGTCCGCATCTTTAATCCATACACCGTGTCAAACGCTTGTGTCTTCTTGAATATAGATACTCGCCTGTGTCTATTATTCCCCAGAAAAATTCTTTCAGATGCAACACTCGTCCGTGTTCTTTGTTAACCCATTGATACTCGTCCGTATCATCATCTCTGAACATGTGTCAGTTTGTTTCTACATGATACTCGTCCGTATCATAGTCTTAAGGATGCTCGTCCGCATCTTTAATCTATACACAATACCAAACACTTATACCTTTTGTTTCTTGGATGTAAACGCTCGTCCGTGTTTACTTTATCCCCAGTAGATCGCCAACAAAGCATCTTTCTTTTATCTGACACTCGTCATGTGTTATGATAAATCCTGAGAGCAGCCGTACCCTGCTGAGTGGTCGTCCTCCACTTCTTGATGGCCGTCCTCCATCATGCTCATCCGATGGCCGTCCCCATCGTTGATTTCTTAGCAGCCGTCCCCTGCTAGGTGGTCGTCCTCCACCTTTTGATGATCGTCCTTCATCACTTTATCCAATGGCCGTCCCCATTGTTGATTTTGGTTATCTGACATTCGTCCTATGTCATGATAAACCTTGAGAGCAGCCGTCCCCTGCTGAGTGGTCGTCCTCCACTTCTTGATGGTCGTCCTCCATCTTGCTCGTCCGATGGCCGTCCCCATCGTTGACCTTTTCTATCCGATGGCCGTCCCCATCGTTGATATTTTCGGCAGCCGTACCCTGCCAGGTGGTCGTCCTCCACCTTTGATGGCCGTCCCCATCATATTTCTTTTATACCCAACAGAGCAGCCGTCCCCTGCTAGGTGATCGTCCTTCACCTTTGATGGCCGTACCCCATCATCTGTTTATTTCATTTATTCTTTAACCCGATGGCCGTCCCCGTCGTGGCCCCTTTTCCTTTTAACCCGATGGCCGTCCCCGTCGTGGTCCCTTTTCCTTTTAACCCAATGGCCGTCCCCGTCGTGGTCCCTTTTCCTTTTAGCCCGATGGCCGTCCCCATCGTTGGTTACTTTACCTTTATGAACTTGATGGCCGTCCCCGTCATGTTTCATTAACCCCCAGAGAATTTTACAACTTTATCTTGATGGCCGTCCCCATCATGATATTTTATTTTTTCCAGCTAGTCGGCCGTCCCCGTCTTAGCTTTACTTGTTTTTCCCCAGCTAGTCGGTCGTCCCCGTCTTAGCTTTACTTGTTTTTCCCCAGCTAGTCGGCCGTCCCCGTCTTAGCTTTACTTGTTTTTCCCCAGCTAGTCGGCCGTCCCCGTCTTAGCTTCACTTTTTATCCCCAGCATGTCGGTCGTCCCCGTCATCGCTTTATTTCCTGCACTTTACCAGCATGTCGGCCGTCCCCGTCATCGCTTTGCTTCACATACCACTTTACCCAGCAGTCTTCCTCTGCTCGGCGGTCGTCCTCCGTCGCCCACACTTTACAATATACTTTATTTTTCATTTACAATCTATATCCCTTTTCTTCTTCATTTCCGTGAGTGCAAATTTTGGACTGTCTTTGGTATTCAACCACAAGTTATCTTGTTTGCCTGTTAAGCCGTCGCTTACACCCTGCACAGCTAACTCATGTTTGAATAGGGGCAGCTGTAAACACCCCAAATTTGCCCTCACCCATTCACACCATGGCTTGTGATCATTCTCATATGCATAAGTACAATCATGTCATCTCACATCTCATTTTTTATCCACTGCATAGCTTTCAAGGCATCTGCACCTAGGGTTTGTGATCTGAGCAATCCCAGAGCATCTTGAGCCATTCCAAAGGCTACCAATCAACTCAAAGGGGTCCATGTGTGTTATTGCATCATATTCCATCTCCTCAAAGTCAAAAATGCAGAGGAATCACAAGAGCTAGGGTTTGAGTGGATGCAGAGCCAGGATGAACTGCACAGTTGACTGAAAATTAGGGTTTTGGTTTCAGAGGCCATAACTCCAAATTTTTTGGTCATTCTTGTTTCCATTGATCTCTATATGGTATAGGGAGTATACATATCAATTTTCATGAAGAAATTCCATGGGGAAGTCATCTGATCAAGAGTTGACTTTTCAGACAAGTCAGTGCAAAATCAGGGCATCTGAGGCCCCCAATGACCCAACCAATGGGTGATCTTCATCATTTTGAGTGTATATGATCTTTATTTGATCATGGAAGAAGGTTGAAGTTCATAGAAATCAAGAATTTAGGGTTTTTGCAAATGTTGACTTTTTGGGCATAGTTGACTTTTCAAGAATGCATCATTTTAGGCCATTTTTCAAGCCTTGATTCATGATTCAAAAAGGCTTCAAATGGAAAAACTTTGGTCATGAAAGTTGTAGATCTCATCTTTCCCTTTTCAAAAAGTACAAGAACATGATCAAATTATTTTTGGATCAAAAGTTATGGCAATGCAAATTTGGCTAAAATCATTGATTTTCAAGGCATGCCCTAAGTGAGAACTTTGCAAAATCTTGGACAAATGCATTATGTGACTTCTAATTCCTCTCAAACCAGTACACAAACATTTCTCTAAGTCATAAAATCAGAATTGGATCAAGTTTGCCCATGGTTTGGTTTGTTTAACAAGGCATTTTCTCATAGAATTCCATAAAGCAACAACTTGCAAAAACTATCATCACATCTCACCCACTTGATTTCTTGGATGCTGAACCAGCCCTAGCTTCTCTCCATGCCATGCTGCGCCAGTCCATGTACTTATGCTAGCCTAGAACCAAGCCCATGCCTCTCTTACAACCAAGTTGACATTTTGCAAAAGTAAACATCCCAATCAATAAAGGGCATGTCAAATCAACTGACCAATGAGAGAGAGTCATGTGGACAATTTGCAAGCAAAACATAAGAAGAGGCAAGGCTGAAACCAACTCATTCATCACATTCACAAAAACCTTCCACATTGCATAAGCCTTCGAATTTCTCTATACAGCCTGCAAACACTCAAACTTTCTTCATCATCCAACTCAACACACTTCATAGACAAGAAACCACCAAAGCTCAAGCCTGAAACAAGCCTGAACACTCCATAACCATTCTTCACCTCAGCCTGCATTTTCTATCGAATCTCTCTCCACAAGCCACAAACATCCAAACAAACACCATAGACCTTCTCCATTAACCCTCAGGATCACAAACAACACCTCACTATGGCCTGAAACCTCCAGAAACTCCATTGCCATTTCTGACCAAGCTTGAGCAGGAGCTTTCGAATCTCACTATCCAGCCAACTTAAACTCCTTTTGAGCATTCAAACATCATCAAGAGGTTCTAAGGAGTAGATTGCGCAAAGAGAGGTGGCTAGAAAGTTCCAAAACTGAAAGCTCCAAATCTCAGGTAGCTCGAAAATAATTTTTCCAGAAATCATTTCTTTTGTTCCAAACTTGTTCTTTGTGTTATCCTGATCATTCTGGTACCATTAGTTTTTGAAATGGTTGTGATTTGAGCATTTAATTTGTTTCTGAAGCTTGCGTGACCTAGAACTTGTTCTCTTCGATTCAGCATGTTTAGGGAAAATAAATTTGTTTTGAGAGAGGGGTTTGATTCGTGAGAGTGTAAGGATCATTTCCCAGTTTCTATTTTTCATTTTTGATGCGTTTTTAGGAAGTTTGAGGTTTCTCAGGTGAGAGCTGGCCGGAGAAGACGACCGGAAGTCTTCTCCGGCAGCCTGAAAGTGATTAGGGCTAAGTGTAATTAATTAGGGCAAGGTTTGAATTTGAGCCCTTGGATTGTGTTTCCCGCGCGCATATGAGTGGTTCAGATCATTTCATTAAGGTTTAATTATGGATTAATAATTAATTAATTAGAATTAGGGAGGTTTGAATCTGGGCCGTCCAGATGCGCGCCCAGTCAAACCCTTTGAGCCCAGAATCAATCTCAACCTCTCCTTCTGATTACTTCCATTTAATTTAATTTCTATTTTCATTTCTTTTCATTTAAATTGCATAATTATTTTAAAATAGCAAAAAAAATCTTAAAAATTATGAAACTTTTTCTTTAAAGTTTTATTAATTTTTAAGACCCAAAAATATTTTTATTTTATTTTTATCATTAAAAAAGTATTTTTAAATATTTAAAAGATTATTTTTAATTGATTAATGGGAATTAATTAATTAAAAATACTTTTAGGTATTTAAAAATTACAAAAAAATTCATGAAATGTTCTAAGACATTTAGAAACATTGTCCAACCTTCAAACCAAATTTCTTTTTTGATCTTGATGCATTTTAAGAATTTTTCATTGAATTAAATCATTTTTTATGCATTATTTTGATCATGGATTCAAAAATTCATTTCTGCCTATTGGAGAAGGTTGAGACATTGATTCTTCTTGCATTGTCTTTTGTTTTGCATGTAGTTCCTAGGATAAAAAGGCCATGAATTGTTCTTGCATTTTCAAATTGTTTGGCATTTGTTTTGTTAAGAACCCTAAAAAACCCTAATAACTTAGAAAATTCATATCTTGAGTTTGGTTGAGAGTTGAGAGCTCCCCTTTGGGCAGTGGCTTGTTATAGGCCTAGGGTTTCTTTGGGTGCCATTTTCCATTTTTTATCATGAGGTTTGCTTCTGTTTTTGATTTGTGTTTGATGTTTGATTCATGAACCCTAATTTGGGCTTTCTCTTGCATCCTTCTTGCATTCTCTTGCATAACATGACTTGTCTTTGCATTTTGTACATGTTTATGATTCATTTGACATCTTAAGACATATAGAAAGCATGTTTGATCATTGCATTACATATTTTCCATGTCATTTGTCTTGTATGCTTCATAACATTTCATGCTTGTTCATGCTCCTTAACTTGCATCATTTGCATTCATAATATTGTATGAACATCCCCATTGTCTTGCCTCATGTTTGCAGCACCTCATAACATCATAATCATCATCAACATGCTTCTGGTTTTGCTTAGCATCATATCATTTCATCTCATCTTGCATTGCATTGCATTTCTTTCTAACATTTCAGGTGGTAAGTAAACTTGAGAAGTGGATTTGCCTTCACTTCTCATAACTTTTCTTTTCATCTCTCTTGCATCCATTGCTGCATTCTTATATGTGTTTGAGTATGAGCTTGCTCATTCTTCTCCCTCCCACTTTCTTTCTTCAAGTGACTTGACTTCTTGAATGAAGCAAGTCACTTTGCTTCTCTTGATCCTGTTCATCTGCTTCCTGGTGGTTCTTCTGAAGATTGCTCTTGAAAACCTCACAAACCTTAGGATCAACCAAGCATGACAATGAATTAGGGTTTTGATTAGTCTCCCCTCATAGTTTTACCTTTGTGTCTCTCTTTGAGTCTTCTCTTCTCACCTCATAATCAGGGACTAAACCCTAAAGGCTCTGAGACTTTGTGATTAAGCTTATGCCTGCATCCTTCTCTTAGGATGGAGTGTATAACTTTAATCCTAAGTCTTGAACCCTTAAGGTGTTTAAATCTCTTAATCAATTCATCTAATAATTATCAAGACATCACACTTGTAACTTGGGCCTTGCATTAGGGTTCTAATTCTTCCTTAATTGGTTAAGAAGGACTAACCCTAGTGTTAATGGACAAGTCCCCCTCAAGTTGTCTTACAAATCATAAAAATCACTTCATCATCATATCATTAAATAAAATCCACTTAATCAAAGGCTTGTTTTGTCATGGGTTTAATCCCTAATCATGGATTAAGTTGAGGAGCATTCCTCAGCTTAAACAATCTCATCTATCATCCTTCTTTTAGGATGGTGTAATGGGTCTGTTCAATCCATGATTATGGCTTAACCTCATTACTCAACACTAAACAAAAACACCAAAAACATCTAAATAATCACAAGTAGGTTAATGATCTTAATCCTACACCAAAGGTGATTAAGTGTGAGAATCTGACTTCACACTTAAGGTATTCTCATTACCCCTAATCAGAGGGAAGATGTGATGAGTTTACTAACCCATTGGTTTAGGCTTAAGCTCATTATCTTATGACAAACTTCCAAAAGCAATAAAAGACTGAAAACTCAAAAACAAACAATAATCGTCTCCTTCGGGATTCTTTTCTCATCACACTCATTCACAAACGAGAACTTGCTTCTTCCGTCTAATGCAAGACAGTAAGCACCTGAGCCAGACAGGTCATACACTTGAGCATAGACAAGCAAGCAGTTCACCAGTCAATTCATCTTTCAGTCTCTTTGGGTCGAACTACGGTGTTCTGACTTCCTCATTGCACGAGAGGATACGTAGGCATAACTTAACGGTTATCGAACAAAAGTCTCTGTATATTCCCCCTCCTTCTAGCCTCATTCTTTTAGCCTCATGATCATGAGCAGTTCTCTTTCATTCTCACACTGACACTTTCATACTTCACATCATTATACACTTCACTTCCTTTACACTGACACCTGTACATATTGTTTTCCACCCCTTTTGCACAAATTGCACCGACACTACCCCTTTAAAACACAAATCTTTTAAGCGTGGATCCCGTCGAGTACGACGGACAATCTGGGTGCTAATACCTTCCCAGGTTGTAACCAACCCCCTTTCTCAGTCTCTCTGGTTCGCAAACCGTCTTATCCATCTTTTCTAGGTCTATGCAGCATTGCCTTTCCTCCGGGATAAAAATGCCTAGCTGGCGACTCTATTCATCTCCAGTGAGTTCACGGCTGTGTGTTCTCACTGTTCCCTTCGCCGACCGTTCGCGCTTGTACCGGGATGCAAATCTTCGGGAGCGACAATAGGAAGTTTAGCAATCCCTATTTCCATTTTGACCTTAGCAATTAGGTCCCTCATCCTTAGGTCCTTAGCCATTAGGTCCTTAGTGTTTTATTTTATAACTTTTTGTGACTTTGTTAAGTCACGTGAGTGTTTGCCATAACACTTACCTTCCCCCGCGAACCTTGAGCGTAACCAAGTGTTCGTGAATCCTTAGGAGAACTACGAGTGCTCTGATTCTATACCCGATACGTAGGCATCGATGCGATGTTGTGCGAGCACCATTAGAAATAAAAACCTTAGGTTCCCATAATTTTAACAAGCAATAAACAACAATAATACAAATATTAACAAGAGGTTCCCGTAGGATACTGCGGATGCTTAGGATGCTAACACCTTCCCTAGGTATAATCAACCCCCGAACCTAGTTTCTCCTCATTTAGGGTTTTTACGATCTTTTTCCCTTTTCCTTTTGGATTAAATTAAAGTCGGTGGTGAACCTAAATGTTTTGCGATTCAAGCTCACTTAATAGCTTGGTATCCGATTCTCACCGCGACAATGAGATACTTGAAGATAATGGCAATAGCGGAGTTGAAACTCAATAGGATCATTTACACATAGCTATTTTTCCTTGTTTTTGTACTATTTTAAATTTTCTTCGACGAATTCCTCTTACTAGGATTTCCGTCTCCGTGTTAAAACTCGCTTATTCATAGGCCACTTTCTAAATTAATAAAATTCCATTTTTCAAATTCAGGTTTACTTTTCCCTCTTTATTCAGGTTTACTTTTCCCTTTTTATTCAGGTTTACTTTTTGCCTTTTACTAAAGCGAGAAACGTCTGTTGATTATGTTTGAACGTATATATGCTTTTGAATGTGATTGATGTTTACCATAAATGTCTAAAATACAATAATAGTATTTACCAAGGACGAGCGGAGGTAGGAATTTAACAAATCTTCGCCGGTTCATCCCCAAAGAGTAATCTTTACGGATATTCTTACGGAATACTTCAAATAGTATCTTGTACTTCCAACTCTACGAAGTCTCCAAAATGTTTCATTTCAAATACAATATATTCTCCGAAGAATTGATACTTGACCGGATAAGTCTCCCGGAGAAATGTCCATCTCTTTTATCCTCAGTCAGGATATTCAGGAACTTAATCCTTCAATAAGAAGTACGACGAACGAAAACGGGAGGTTCTAAGTACGATATCCTAAAAACAAGACGGGAAAAAAGTCTTCATATTCCTCAAAAACGAGTCGGGATTTATTTTCCCCAGCCAGCAGTTGTTCTACGAAGCTACTTATACGCTTCAATTACATAATTAATACATACATCATTTATATCATATCATACGCATACAACATTCTCATGAGATATCATCTTACAAAGTGTTATATACCTCATGATATTTGCATAGAACTAATCTTGTTTTTTAGGTTAATTCTCCAGCAGACAAACGTCATCAACAACTTACACCTCGGGCTGCTTTATACTCCCAAAAGCTATATCACAATACCTTGGGCTACTTTATCCTCCCAAAAGCTATATCACAATACCTTGGGTTGCTTTATCCGCCCAAAAGCTATATCATAATATCTTGGACTGCTCTACACTCCAGGGTCACATCAAATTACCTATTGGGCTGCTACATCCCCCAAGATTTCATCAATATACTATTTGGACAACTTTATCCTCCAAGAAGTATATCTGAAGAACTTTTATCCGAATGGCATCTTTAAGCCCATTCAAGCAATACAACCAACCAATATTATCATTCTACGCATCGATGAGTGAAAATTTTTGGGCTTTTATGTTCAATCCCCTTCAACCTTCAAGTCATGAATGATGTGCATGTCAATCTAACACCTTAGGTTTTAGAAAATTGAACAGGGGCAGCTGTTGTACCCCAAAATTATCCCTCGCATAATCAAGGCAATGTGTATCAATATTTCTCAAGGTTCACAAAGTTCACAAGGTTCACAAAGTTCACAAGGTTCACAAAGTTCACAAGGTTCACAAAGTTCACAAGGTTCACAATTGGTCAAATGGATTGAAGGTTTCATCAGACAAAGCCTCTTCCTAAACAATGGATCCAGAACTAGGATTTTGAATTTATCCATGCTAAATGGGATTCCAAGGCCTCAAGTGAGCTTCATAACATCCCACATGCCTTTAAGAATCCCCATGTCAAGTTTCAGAGCTTTCCCAATAAGTTTGACCAGTCAGATGATCAGATATTCAAAAATCAGTCAAGTTGGTTAAAAAGTCAAACTGAGGTTAACTGTGGTCAAACTTCAAGATGTTTTTTGCCAACATCAATATTATGAAGTAAAATTCATCATTTGATCAAGTTTTGATCATGATTCATCAAGAAAGTCTTAGATTATCAAGAATCAGGAAGTTTCTAAAATATGGTTTCTTAGTAAAAGTCAACTGAACTTTGACCAGCCATAACTTTCACATACTTCATCACAAATTTCCTATCCAAAGCTCATTTTGGAGGAAATTGAATTCTCTACAACTTTGTGTCTCATAAGCCAAGCCTAAAAATGCTTCATTTGGAAGGTATGAGCTAAGACATTATAGGTCCTTTTAAAAGTCAACAAAAAGTCAACTTTTTCCAAAGCTCATAATTTGAAAATGGTAAAAGATATGGACATGGGACCAAAAAGGTTGGTTAGAGTACTCTCTAAGATTTCTAAAAAGTCCAAGAATACCTTCATAGCCTTAAAATTGAGGGAGTTGGGAAATTTTCAAGGGGTGTATGAAGCAAACAAGGCCTAAACTTCAAAATTTTCCAAATGGGCCCATCAAATTGCAACCCAATCTCAAAGTTAAGATCATGCACGACCCAATGACCATTTATTCTGATTTTTTTATAATTTATTTTATATTATTTTTAATTTTATTTGTTAAAATTCAATTTAAATAAAAATAAAATATAAAAAGTCAATATTTGGATCAGATTTTTGTTCTAGAAGCTCATAAACAACATTTAAGATGATTTGATACTCTCCAAATTCGTGCTAGACCAGATTGGAAAAGGAATATTTTATTTTTTCACAATTATGGTTGATTCTTTCTTCATAAGCAAGTAACTCAAATCCATGACAAAAAGCCCAATTTTCTTTGACCTAATTACTCTATTATAAGTACATAACAACACCAAAGCAGAGGGAGGGAGATTTTCAGGGCCAAAAAACACTTTTCACTTCTAATTTTTTCCAAAAAAAATTCAATTTTCGTTTTCTTATTTGTAGGTTGAATTAAGGTATTCTAAGGGCCTATACATGATTCTTGGGCACTCTTGATACTATCCACATAATCATAAGCATCCAAAACTCCATATATCATTGAAACCGAATCAGTTTTATATCATGTTTAATATTTTTTGATTCATAGATTTCACGTGTGATTAATCGATTTTGAGTTTATAATATTGTTTGTTGGATAATGTAGATGAATTCAGGATGGTTTGTTATGAGTTTCGATGCAGGTTTGGAGTTCCTCCATTTTTAGGGTTTGAAGCTTCAAAATAGGGGTTCTTGATTTAATGCATCTAAACCTATTTTAAGGATGCAATTGGACTCTATGCGACTTGGTGATTGTTGTTATGTGATTAAGTCCCGTAGGAAAATTCGTTGTGTGGTCACAAGGTCGAAACACTGGAATTTTGTGAACCTTGTGTATTTGGTAAATACTATAGAATGAAGTTTACTAAAGGTAAGCAAAGAACACATGAATCTCTTGATTACATTCATGCTGATATTTGGGGACCTGCAAGGAATCTTTCACACTCAGGTGCAAAGTATTTTCTATTTATAGTTGATGATTACTCCAGAAAGTTATGGGTATTCAACCAGAAGACTAAGGATGAAACTTTTGAAAATTTCAAAAGTTGGAAGACTCTGGTGGAAAATCAAACTAGCAGGAAGGTAAAGAGGTTGAGGACCGACAATGGTCTTGAATTCTTCAATGAGGCTTTCGACAACTATTGTGTCGTGTCTGGTATTCCAAGGCACAAAACTACTGTAGGGACTCCCTAATAAAAGGATTTGGGTGAAAGGTTTAATCGAACCATTTTAGAAAGGGTTGTTGGTAAGTGCAGGATTGAAGAAGGTGTTTTGGGCAGAAGATGTTATGACTACAACTTACCGGATAAATAGGCGTCCCACGACTGCCTTGGGAATGAAGACACCTGAAGAATTCTGGTAGGGACATCCATCTAGTTTCGACAGACTTAGAGTATTTGGATACTTAGCCTATGCTCACATTAGGCAAGATAAGGTCGAACCTAGAGCTCTGAAATGCATGTTCCTTGGATACCCTGAAGGAGTCAAAGCTTATAGACTGTGGTGCTTAGAGCCAGGTCATGAGAGGTATATCACAAGTTGAGATGTAGGTTTTAATGAAGTTAAGATGACTTTCAAGAAAACTGATGACATTGGTCAAATTTCGAAGATTTCTAAAGAAGAGCTAGAGTAAGAAGAGATTTCTATTGAGGTGGTGGAGCATAGTAATGTTGAATTGCATAACCCATATGAAGTTAAAGAAGAATCTCAAGTTGCTAATAAAGATGAGGAGACTGATAATGACTACCTACTGACAAGAGATAGGTCGAGAAGAGGCATCAAGCCACCTTAAAAACTTGGTTATGCAGATCTTATAACTTATCCCTTAATCTCTGCAAGTAAGGTTATGGACGAAGAACCTAGAGACTATAAGAAAGATATTAGAAGTCGAAATAAGACTGAATGGTTGAAAGTCATGCATGATGAAAGCTAGTTTATTCCCTTGTTTGTGTAAAGTTTGTTCCAAGATGGAGATTTGTGGCATTTTGGATCGAACTCTAGTGTCGACAAAGGTAGCTTCATGCTTCAACAGAAGGTTTAGTATGAAGTCGAAGTCTGTTCACATGTTGATCTTGTATGTTGTAGTCGAAGTATGCTTAAGCATGCAATAGTCAAAATGCTAGGATTGTTAGCATGTTGAATTGAGTATTGCTTGTAAGTCCAATTGTTTAAGTTAGCTTAGTAGTCTATAAATAGACTAGTTCTCCCAGGTTGTTGAGAAATGTTAATTGTTGATATTCACTTGTAATCGTTGAACCCTTATTGAGAAAGTGAATAGTAAAACAGATTTAACAAATTCTCTATTCTTTCCCCTTATTTTCCCTTCCTTTGTAAAATTTAATAAGGTTTCTTGTGTTTGTTCAAAAAACTCAATATTTTTCTCTTATTTGATTTATTCTTGACGACATCAATTCACAACCGCCCAAATTCATAACATCTTTTCATACGAGTTAAAAAATTCATAGTTAAAAAACAAATGTCATCCTCTTGTATAATAACTCAAAGAAAATGAAATCACGATTGAAAAATAATACCCATATTTACGTTAACAATTAAGTTTCTGACAATAAAATCATTTTCAATAGAATATTAATTTTTTTTATTCATACTATTTAATCAATATTATTTATATCACTCTCAATTTAATATTTTTCACTTTAAATCTATTATGTGATAAGACTATTCTAATACAATTATGCATCTCTCTCTCTCTCTCTCTCTCTCTCTCTCTCTCTATATATATATATATATATATATATATATATATATATATATATATATATATATATATATATATATATATATATATATTAGGACAAACCACTACTAAGAGATAGAAAGAAAGAAAAAAAGGTTAGTTATGGCTTAATTTCCATCTACCAAACAAAGACAACTCTGACTCAACTTGGCCCCAAGCACAAGACAGGTATATATATACCTTAATGTTGATAATATCAACCTTAAGAACTCTCCTCTTAACGAGGTTTTATGCGAGTAGGTATATACCCTATGAAAAATTGGAAATTATATTTAAAACAATGTTTTATTTATTTATATGAACTTATATAAGATTGTGTATTTGAAATTAGTGTTGTGAAGGGTAAGTTGACCATTGAGCCCATACTATTAATTTTGCATTAAAATAACAGACAAGGTTGGATAATCTTTTTCTCTTGGTCGGATTGTTTATAGAATGTTAGCACTACACATGGTGCAATTGTGGTACATAGCACACCAAGATGGTGGGTGATTCGATATTCACATTCGTGCTAAATCTAATACTAGTAGATAAATTAATTATTAATTACAACACTTGAATTCTTTTTCCTATTTATGCTTCCTTGCGTAATGCATTTGTGTAGCTTCACTTTATATTTTGTCCCAATTATTGGCCCCTTTTTCTCCTCCTTTACTCATTTGCCGGCAGCCTTTAGCAATATCTACTTATTTTAAAATATAATTATGTCTATTGATTTAGTGCTAATAACTAATAACACAAAATAAATTCTTCCATAAAAGTGTATAAAAGTGTGAGGTTTTAAATAAGGGCGGCTGACGCCACTTTAATATCTGAAAACAAATAAATTAGACAAATATTAAGTAAGTCACGAGTTTAAAATTTTGATCTGTAAAAAATTGAGGGTGATAGATTTACATACACTAAATGATTTTGATAGTAACTAATTTTCACACACTTGACTTCCTTTTAGTTTTGCACTAAATTAAGCAAAATCCCACATGAATGGTGTATATTATAAGTTTATAACCAATTCCTAGCCACTCATGAAAAGATTGCTTCATAAGTAATTTCCATAGTTTAATAGCACAAAGACCAAATAAAAAAATCATAATTAAAAATGGTATATAGTACATGAATGTGTGTGAGTATGTTTTCTATAATAACAAGAGACCCACATGAACTGTCTCCCACTCCATGCTTGGCTTAACTAGTTAAAGATGGGTACCATGTCACCATGTTTACCAATCTAACATACTTTTTAATGATGCAATAATGTGTTAGATGGTTGGACGGTTTTCTCTTGCTTATTATGAATATGGAGATTAGAAAAAGATGTGCACTATGGTATACTATCGACTAAGGATAAAAAAAAAAAAAAAAAAAAGTAAATTCAACCTTTGGACATGTCTGTTTTGTTTCAACTTTTTCCTTGTGTGGAATAAAATTTTAAAACTATTATCCTTTAATAAATAATAATTAAAAATATTTATTCCACCGTATCTATTTTTTTTTACGAATTTTTGTAAAATAGATTTAAACGGATAGACATGCCTGATTGCGATCCTATTATCGACAAATAGAAAAAAGTTAAATTAGATTAAAGTGGGTAGAAAACACAATTGGCTAGTTTGTAAGAGTTATAATGGTGCCAGAATATGATTCATCAACAAGAATCAGAAATTTTGCTTAAATAGAAAGTTGATGTAGAGTGTTAGGGACCTACTTTTCTGTATTAGTACAATAAGCACTTCCAATAATGCATTGTCGGCGATGGGGGACAGAAGTTAGGTCACCTATAATTGATGATCAAACCTAAAACTAAATTAAATAAATAATCACAAAGGAAAATTACATGACACCATTTCTTCTTAAATTTGTTCATTTTTTATTAAACTAATTTAATTACTCACCTAATATTTTGTCATGAACATACGCGTTAGTGCATGCTTGCTTGATTACCATGCTTGTTAGCATGATGCATGTCTTGATTATGTTATTTGGTTCAAATTAATTATTGATTTAATAAAACCATACCTATAGATTAGAATACAGTTGCATATTCTTTTGGTAGTTGATAATTTTTGTTTATATTTTGCTTGTAAAAACAATCTTATCGGTATTGGATACATGATGTCAAAGTTGACAAGCAATCTTTGAGTTGTTCTAGGTTGAATTAGAGTTGGATAAGACCTTGAATCAGTTATTTTTTTCTTTCTAAATCATTTTTTTTCTTAATCTAATTATATTAATAGGAGTATATGAGAAACTTCGAACCAAACATTAGAAGAAAAAAAATCCAACTTAAATTAGGTTTTTAAACTCTCCTTAGATCCTTCGTGATATTCTCACAATATTTTTATATGAGCAATGCTATTTAGTACGAATGAATTTGAAGAAGAAATATAAGAATGCACATATGTCACTATTTTAGAGGTTAATTTTAAATTGATTTTAAATTTAACTTCCTTTTTAATAGAGATCATGAGGTAGTGGTGATAATGAATGGTTGAGATTTATTCTTACATTTCTTGTTTTCACATTTTCTTACTATTAAACATTTTTCTTATTGTATTTTTTAAACCCTTATTAAAATTATCAATTAAAAAAATTGTCGGTTTAAAAATCAACTTAGTTGAAGTTAAATTAATTCAAATAATGTTTGGTTAATGACTTATAATGATTTAGTGTAGTTTGGAATTATAATATATTCTTGTTATGTTTGGTTGTTAGTTAGTTGTAAGTTACTCAATAGTTAATTACAAATTACTTGCTACACAAGTAATGATAACAGATACATGCATAACATTGTATATAAGTGCACTTGTGCTCAATGATTATATATGATAAATACTTTGATCTAACAAGTGGTATCATCACCGTGGTTCAGATCCTCTCTAACTGAAACCAAAATATTTCAGTCACAACCACCATCTTCTACCTCTTTCACCATCATCCTTTCTCCTTCATCAAACACCCTCGCGATTCTTCTTCATTGTTTTTCTTGAAATATGTTTGTTCTTCCTTGCAATCATGACTGAACCCACACAAGATAAATTCATTTAGTACACTATGTCGCTCCCGGGATTTTCATTCTAGTACAAACGCGAAAGTGACGCGGAAAAGGTAGAGTCGCCAGACAGACATTTTTATCCCGAATGAATGAGAAAGGTAATGCTGCAAAAATCGAGGAAAAAAGGAAAGGATCAGTTCATGCGAACCAAAGATTTGGGTTCGGGAGTCGGTTTTGACTTGGGAAGGTATTAGCACCCTAGATCGTCTGTCGTACCCGACAGGATCCACGTTTGTTTGTTTGTTTCAAAGGGTGATAAATAAGATGTTGCTGAATAAAAACCGCTAACTAGAATGGAAATGAGAAAGGGAACTGGAAAAAGAGAATGAAAAAGAAGAATGGGGAAAATGTAGGGAAACTAAAGAATGTGCTCGAACGGGCCCTACCCTGCTGCCTATGTACCTCATCGAGAAAATGATGATCAAAGTCGACGTAGTTTGCCTAACTAAGGCGGGAACTATTTGTTTGTGTTTTTTAGAGCTGAATTGCGTATGTCTATGTCAGGTGTTGCAGGCTCGCCTTGAACGAGTGTGTTTATCATCTTGCAAATGAAACAAGTCGTCGCAAGTTCGCGTTGAGAGTGAGTGAGGTGAGAAAAGAATTCCCGAAGGAAAAGACGATTTTTCTTTGTTGTTTTTGTCTTTTAGAGAAGTGTTTTCTGTTAATTGTTTGTGAACCTTCTCATACTAAGACTTGTTCATCGTGGTTGATGACTTACACCCCGCCCCGAGACAGAACGTGTATAAGTAACCCACGGCAAAGTCTCGTGTCGTACGAGAAGACCAACCTTTATTAGGTGTTTTGATTTGTTTTCTTTGTAGATGAGAAAGAGAAAGCAAAGCGAGCCAAAGGCAAAAAGTCTAAAAGGGAGACTAAGATCCTAGTGTTATCATACGTGGATGGACCTAGGTTAGTGTGGTTTCTAACGAGAAGGAAAAGAGAAACAAAGGGCCAATAGAATCAACTTACTTCTTAATGAAGTTGAGTTGATCCTAACAAGGGGATTAACATGAAGTTATGAAACTACAAAAGCTAAATCAAACACACCTTGAAAGCATAAAGCAAAAATGCAAATTAATTGCATAAAGAAGTGAAAAAAATAAGTTGTGAAGAACTTACCTCAACCTCCCTACAAAACAAAGATTAGCATGGTAAAACATGAATAAGAAATGTGGTAAACAATTACCAAATCAATCATGAGGGATCTAGGACCTAAACTAGACTCAATCTTAAGTTTAATGGACCTAAAATAGATGCAATGCAAAATTCAGCAGCCTATTATAGCTCCTAAATGCACAAACAGCAATGAAATGCAATGCACAATGCACACAACTTTTTACAGCTCACAATCAGCATGCAAAACAGGTGTAAAACGTGTGAGAAAGCAACAATCAACATACATTTTACAGCTACTGCACAGAAAACAACTATGAAATGCAAAAGGCAGATTTGTTTATTTTCATTTTTAATATACAAAATCAATGGCAAAATGTATAATTAACATGCAATATGATTGAATGGAATCAACATACATGATTAAATGAACACGATTATGAATAATGAGTGCTTATGAAAGAATGCAACAAGTATGCATTTCAAGTATAGCACATAAACATAATGAGCATGGATTATGATCACATATCACAAATCAACACGATGAATCATGCAACTTGATGCAAAAAATCAGAATTGGATTGATATACAAGTATGATCAATCATGCAAACCAAATGCAAGCACATACACACATTTATGATTATGTATTTTCAAGAATGCAACATACAAAATGTGATGCAATGATGCGTATGAATTAACGGAACATGCAAGGGATGCAAAAACAGAATGTAGCATAATCATTTACATGCTAAATGATGCATTGGAACATGGAAACAATATGCACTAAACACTTTATGCACTAATGAACAAATAAGCGCAAAATATGCAAAAAGTAACGGAAACGTGTCGAAACGACTCAAAATGATGGAACGAGATACCAAAAGTGGTCTTAAAAGTTCCCTAAAATCATGATCTATCACTACATGAACAATTAAGGTACAATGCAATGCGAACACACGATGAAACAAAAGCATTTTCCCACTTTTCAATAGCGTTAACCGGTTAACACCCTAAAATTTCCAATTTATGGGCATTTTTAACGTGTTAACTGGTTAACCAAATGCATTAACCGGTTAACACTGAACATAATGGTGAAAAAAGTTGAGAAATAAGCACTTATGATCACAAACTCACTTCTAAGGATCCCTAACACATACATGAACATGTTAATTCGAATTTTCTACTTAAATGAGGTTCTCTAACACCTATGAGGACCTAGATTAAGCTACAAATTTAGCTTCTAACAATCAAAATACACAAATCGCAATCAAAAACGAAATTGAACGGTAAAACGCAATCGAAACGATAAACATGCAAAGAATGTCGTTTCGGCGAGATGAAGAGAATAAGTTAAAGCGAGAAGCGGTTTTGAATACCAACCTATGAAGCAGAGGATTGCTTCGGTGAATGTTGCGGTGTAGATCGAAGTGCAAACGGAGAAGAAAACCGAAGATCCGCGAATGCAAAATAAATGTGATTCGATCTTGATGCTTCTTGATTAATCACTTCCAATGCTCAAAATCAATCCAAAAACAGAATTGCTTCTTCAAATAAGCTCCACAATTGATGATTGATGAAGGTTTAGCTTCAAGTTCTTCAAATTCCAATGGAGAATTTGAAGAGCTTCTATGAAGAAGCTCTTGGTGAAAGGTGAAAAAGTGGGAGAATTGAGAGAGAAATGAGAGATTGAAGATGAAAATGGTGAAAAAGAGATTCCAACCTTTTGCTTTGGAATGATTAGGGTTTATATAGTGTGTAGGTTTGGCATGAGACTAGGTTGGGAGCTTGCTTGGGCATTAGGTTAGGTTTGGAGTTAGGGTAAGAGGTAGTTAGGGTTAGTTGGAGTTCTAGGATATTCCTTGGAATATTCCTTGGAATATGCTAGAAGAGTCTAGAAGGTGGTAGACAAATCCAAGGTGAAGTGGAGTGAGTGAAGGAGTGTGAAACAAAGTGGAAAAGAATGAAGGAAAAAATGGAGGGAAGTGAAGAAACAACCAATTTTCAAACCTTTTGCCCATTTTTCGTGCCCCTTAACCGGTTAACCAAATGCGTTAACCGGTTAATGGTGGAAAAATTTGTTTTCTCTTTTTCTTTGGTGGGTTAACATGGAACTGCCTTGGATTATTTTTGTGCATTATTTTTCTTTCCTTGAGCTCCCATACTTGATAAGTCTTGCCCAATCACATGCCTCATGCATATGCGAATAATCATGATTTTTTTTATTGTTATTTTTGAATGCAATGCGGTGCTCAGACGATCATGCAAAAATGGAGAAGCATAAACCACTTGAGGTTGGCAATAAATTAAGAGGGAAAATTTTAGGGTATTAAAGTTGCCCCTATTCAATCATCTGTAGACCTGAATGGATGATAGCAATGGCTTTCAGACCTTCAAGGTATGGAGTGATTGAATACCCGAATAAACCGGAAAATTTGGAATCTGTGGGAAAAAATGATGAGAGGAAATGTCATTCGCGGATGACAACTTAATACATGGGATTGACCTCTGACAAGAGAAAAGTAATGAGTTCATCGTATTTAGATGATAACTCAAGGGGAACGAGACCATCATACTTAGACGAAATCAGAAATGAAACCACTATACTGAAACAGAATCAGAAGGGATGATATCGTTGTACTTAAACAATAATCCGAGACGCGACGATTGTACTTAAACAGAGACGAATGAACGAGGACATTATACTTAAATGGGAGCTCGACAACACGAAACCATTGTACTTTAACGGAATCGTAGACCTGAAATTATCGTACTTAGATGAAGTCAAAGAAAATGGGATTATTGTACTTAAATGATTACCTGCGACGCGACCGTTGTACTGAAACGAAAACAAGGAAAGTGAGCCTGTTGTACTTAAACAAGACTCAAGGATACTAAACTATTGTACTCAAATGGAATCGAAGAATTGAAATCATCATACTTAGATGAAGTCAAATAAATATGATCATTGTACTTAAATGATAACCCGACACGTAACCGTTATACTGAAACGGAAACGAGGAAAGTGAGCATGTTGTACTTAAACAAGACTCAAAGATGAGACCATTGTACTTAAATGGAAACTCGACTGGCATGGGATCATTGCACTTAAACGAGAGCCTGAGACACAACCGTTGTACTTAAACGGAAACGCAAAAATGGAGAGACCGTTGTACTTAAACGGAGACTCACTAGGGAGACCACTGTACTTAAATGGAATATCTTAAAGGAGCGGGATCATTGTACTTAAATGAGAGCCTGAGACGCGACCGTTGTACTGAAACGGAGACGTGAAAAAATTGAGACTGTTGTACTTAAAAAGGACTCAAAGACGAGACCATTGTACTTAAATGGAACTCGAGTGGGAATGTCAATCAAGACGTGGTAGAAATAATCACACTAAGAAATGAACTCGGCATTCTGTGGGGATACTTCAGACTGATTGAAGAACTGATGTTTCGGGCTTTTGTGCAAGGTACCAAAATTGGCTTATGCTTCCTATGCATATGTTTTAATTTTTCCATGGCGTAATGCTCCATAATGATGGAAATTCTACACTTCAGAGGATGCAAATGTAATGATGATTACTATATGCAAATGCAAAAGAGATCTCCTGGAGAGGAGAGAACATATATTCTTGACGACTTCGCTGGGGAAGAACCAATTGTTACATTGATTACGATGAATTCATGTGAGGAAGAGCAACCCTGCGGGGAATAAGCAACTCCGCGGGGAGATAGTGTTTAAGGACACATTGGCTCTAAACTGCCGTCCTTTTTCCAAAAATAAATTGGACTTTGAGATTGGAGAGCCAAGACTCTATTGAGGACAAACTTGATCTGCTGATAGATACGCTACCCGCCAAACTCCGTTGGAGAAATGACATCCTTCTGACTCAGTTGGGGAGAAGGGCGCGTTGGTGTATGTAACACGGTGGGAGAACTGACTTTTAGTTATGTGTTGCGGATAGCAAGAGTCTCCACCGACTTTTATTTTATCCAAAAGGAAAGGACATAAAAGAATAGGAAAGACCTTAAAAAGATTTTGAGTTCGGGGGGTAGGTTATACAAAGGGAAGGTGTTAGCACCCTTTATATCCATGGTTATCCATGGGCTCTTAGTTACTTAGCTCACTTTAAATTGTTTTGAAAAGTGTAGTGTGTGATTAAAAATTTTCTAAGTACTTTATAATGATCCTCATATGGATGTATATAAAGACTTTGTTTTGAAAATTTGTTTGAAATGTGAAGTGTAATGAAGTATTTTGAAGAAAAAGTGAGCAAGTACTTAAGAGGAACCTACCCTATGCTAAGTCTTTACTGTTCTTATGTGTTCTTTCAATGGTAAGACTATCCCTATTATTAAGGAATAGGTAGTCATTACCTTGGATGTGTAAGGGACATGTGAAGGGACATCTATATTTAGGCAACTGTAAGGTGTCTTTAGCAATTCGTAGGGACTTATCATCTTTTTATTTCGAAGGGACAATATCATTTACCGTAGGAAACATCAAAGGGACTTGATCTTATAATCTTAAAGGGACTTGATGATATTAATGAAGGGACTTTGCTTTAAGACACCTTACTTGACCTTATAATTAGGCAACATGAGGAGTAACCCTTGAAAGTGTGAGATGGCGATCAAAGATCGACTTACGTGTGTGAGTGTTCATATTCAAGTATTTATCTTATTTAATTAGTTTTCTAAATTATTTTAATTTCACAAACATGTTATCACTCCCTATAGTTACTAACCATGGCAAAAATATTTATAAACAATAAAATAACAACGATAATAAACCTACGACTATTACAAGGCTTTCGCAATTACATTATAATATAAATAATAAATATATAAAGAATAATAAGCAATAAAATAAATTAATAATAGCATACGAGTTAGAAAGAATTAGGGTTAGTCAAAATAAGAAAAATCAGGATTAAGAATAAATCAGGGTTAGTTAATGAAAAGAATCGAGATTAGGGTTTTAATTATTAAAGAATTTATATACAAGAATATATATATATATATATATATATATATATATATATATATATATATATATATATATATATATATATATAACAATAATTTAATTTTCTTGAGAAAATAAATTAATTAACTGGAAATTTTTTTTTAGAAAAAATAAGTTAATTAGGATTAGTAAGAAACAATAGGATTAAGGTTTTAATTATGAAAACTTAATTAATATAATTAATGATTAATAAAATAAAAAGAAAATAAAACAAAGAAAAGTAAATAAAATAAAGAGGGGAGGCCTGGATTTGAACCCAGGACCTCCCCTGATACCTGGTAAGTCCTAGCCACTGGGACAAGGCGCGCACCTTGTTGTTTGGGGGAGAAGAATGCATAATATATGTAAAATAGCTTTCAAGAATTTTTCCCAAAAAAGAATGGTCTTGATAGGGTTCGATCCCTTGACCTTGCTATACACACGCGCATCCCTTACCAGCTGAGCCAAACATCATATCTGAAATATATGTAACAACAAAATATAATAAAACAAACATAATTTCAAAAGTCAGATTTCACGCCAAAGACTTCATCTTCTTCCCCAGGTTTCCTGCGAATTCTCCTTCAATATTTCCTGCGAATTTTCTTGCATGTTCTTCCATATTCATGACCTACGAAACTCAAACATCAATCAAACAGTAAAATTTCTTCAAATTAATTAGTGCAATGTGATCCTTATGACTCATACGATCTTCCTATGTTCTTAAAAGTCATTTATGTTTGGTTTATCATGAAACCCTAAATGAAAGGCCGAAACCCTAACTATGGTGAATCTTTCAACCTGCAATGAAAACTCAATCCAAACACATAGAAACGTTCCAGGCACCTTCATAAACAAGCATCAATGATCAAAAACAATTTATATTACATGAATCTATGAAATCGAAAATTTAAAAAAAAACAAGAATATGATGATTCGGTTATGGCATTTGTGTATATGAATGGATGCTTTTATGATTCAGAAACATTCAATGATCTTCCAGGAACACATTGAAACCTTCAAAAGTCTTTGGAATGGCTTGAATGCTTGAATTCGGGTTTTGCATTTTCCTTGAAAATTTGAAATTGGTTTAGTGTTCTAGAGGCATAATTTTCGTGTCCAATGCATTGCTTTATGTTGTATATATATGATAGAACAAAATTAGGTCAAAAGATCAATCTTCACTTTGGACTTTTGGATATTTAGAGATTGAAAAAGATAAGCTTCCAAAAATTGAAAAATCTTGATATATCCTTACTATTTTTGAATGATCTGATTTTGTGTAGTTTCAATCACCTCTAAATGATCATTAAGGCTTTCTAGAACCAAAATCAAATCAAATATTCTCACTTTTATATTTTATTTTGATTTAAAATGATTTTTAATATAAAAAATCATAATAAATAAAATAAAATGAATAAAAATATGAATAAATAAATTTTAATTCGTGCATGATATCATGGAAGTGTTTGGATCATAAAAAAGCAAGCCCATTTGGTGAATTATGGTTTTAAGACCCCATTTACTTCATAAACCTCTCAAAAATTTCCCAACTTTGCAAGGGCACAAATCCCTCAATTTTAATGCTATGAAGGTGTTCTTGGACATTTTGGAAAGCTTAGAGAGTCCTCTAACCAACCTCTTTGGTCTCATGTCCATATCTTTTACCATTCTCAAGTTATGCTCTTTGGAAGTTGTTGACTTTTTGTTGACTTTTAAAAGGACCTATAATGTCTTAGCTCATACCTTCCAAATGAAGCATTTTTGGGCTTGGCTTGTGAGACAAAAAGTTGTAGAGAATTCAATTTCCTTCAAAATGAGCTTTGGATGGAAAATATTTGATGAAGCATGTGAAAGTTATGGCTGGTCAAAGTTCAGTTGACTTTTCTTGTGAAAACCCTAATTTAGAAACTCCTGATTCTTGATGATCTGAAATCTCCTTGATGAATCATGATCAACCCTTGATCAAATGATGAATTTTACTTCATATAATTTATGTTGGCAAAAAATCATGAAGTTTGACTTTGGTTTGACCACAGTTGACCTCAATTTGACTTTTTAACTGCTTTGACTGATTTTAACCTATCTGATCATCTGACTGAGCAAATCCTTCGGGAAAGTATTGAAACTTGACATGGGAATTCTTGAACACATATAGGATGCTATGAAGCTCACTTGAAGTCTTGGAAGTCCATTTAGCCTGATGAAAGCCAAAACCTTAGTTTAAGATGCACTGCTTAGGAGGATGCATTGTCTCGAGGGAATTGTCAAACTTTTTGACCAATTGTGAACCTTGTGAACCTTGTGAACCTCATGAGATGTCTTGTGAACCTTGTGAACCTCTTGGTACACAATGTCCTGTCTTGGGGTGGGCAAATTTTGGGGTGCAACAGCTGCCCCTGTTCAATTTTCTGAAACCTGAGGGGTTAGATTGGTATATGTGCCATTCGTGACCTGGAAGGTTGAAGGGGATTGAACACAAAAGCCCAAAAATTTGCACTCGCCGGTGCGTAAAGTAAAACGGATGATTAATTGTATATGCTTGAGTGGGCTTGAAGATGCCACTTGGAAGAACTGGAGATGGGCTTATAGATGCCATCCATAATATCAGGAGGTGATAATATCTTGATGTTGATACTGGATATCAGTACTAGGTCTTCGTATAGGCTGTCTCTGAATCGTTTATGCAACATGGTGAGGATTATCTCTTCTGGAAATATCCTGGATTAGGGAATAGATCTTCGTATATACCGTTTGCCTACTATCCAAGGACAAAAGAATATCAGGGTTAAATCTTCTGAAAATATCCCGGACTAGGGAATAGATCTTCGTATAGACCGTTTGCCTACTATCCAAGGACAAAAGAAATATCAAGATTAAATCTTCGGAAAATATCCTGGACTAGGGAATGGATCTTCGTATAGACCGTTTGCATACTATCCAAGGACAAAAGAAATATCAAGATTAAATCTTCGGAAAATATCCTGGACTAGGGAATGGATCTTCGTATAGACCGTTTGCCTACTATCCAAGGACAAAAGAAATATCAAGATTAAATCTTCGGAAAATATCCTGGACTAGGGAATGGATCTTTGTATAGACCGTTTGCCTACTATCCAAGGACAAAAGAAATATCAAGATTAAATCTTCGGAAAATATCCTGGACTAGGGAATGGATCTTCGTATAGACCGTTTGCCTACTATCCAAGGACAAAAGAAATATCGAGATTAAATCTTCGGAAAATATCCTGGACTAGGGAATGGATCTTCGTATAGACTGTTTGCCTACTATCCAAGGACAAAAGAGTATTAGGATTAAATCTTCGTGGCGATTATATCCCTTGAAAATATCCTGGATTAGGGAATAGATCTTCGTATAGACCGTTTGCCTATTATCCAAGGACATCTTGAGTAATGATTAAGTATCAGCACTAGATCTTCGTATAGATCGTTTCTGACCTATTGTGATTTATTGATAGTATTTTATCTGCATGTAACTATTCTGCAAAGAAAAGGTTAGTTTATGCAATATGTATGCATGCACGGCATAATGCATCTAAGTAAATGTATTATGCATTTATGGATATGCTATGGTATGATGTAAATGATGTATGTATGAATCATGCAGCCTGAAGCGTCTGGATATCCTTGTATAACAACTGCTGGCTAGGGAAAATAAATCCCGGCTTGTTGCTGAGGAATATGAAGACCTCGTTTCCGTCTTGTTTGATAGTATAATATTTATAACCTCCCGTTTTCGTTCGTCGTACTTCTATTGAAGGAATAAGTTTCTGAGTATCCCGACTGAGGATAAAAGAGATGGACATAAATTCAAGGGGAGATGTAACTTGAAGTATCTATAAAGATAGATTTGTCCTGCTGGGGATTTGTAGTTGTCTTATGGGGATGAACCGGCGAAGCTTCGTTGAACTCCTACCCTCGTTCGTCCTTAGTAAATACTATTACTGCATTTTATGCATTTCTGGTAAACATCAATCATATTCAAAAGCATACATACATTCAAACACAACCAATGGACGTTTTCGCTTATGTAAATAGGGTAAAAGTAAATCTGGATTCAAAGATGAAATTTTATTTATATTACAAAGTGACCTATACATAGGCAAGTTTGTACAATGAGACAGAAATCCTAGTAAGAGGAATTCGTCGTGAAACTTTTTTACAAAACAAAGAAAATCAGCTATGTGAGAAATAATCCTATTGAGTTTCAATTCTACTATTTCCATTATCTTCAAGTATCTCATCTTTTGCCGTTGAGACGGAAACGATTGGATTGATATTTATCTGTTCGAGCTTGAATTAAGTAGCACAACTAGTTGGGGCTATATGAGTGATCCAAACGAGACATAGTCATACGCTTTAATCCCTAACTTTTGCCTGGATTGCCTTTTCAGGTTTTCAATCCACCAGGATACCCTTTTTTGCCCAAGCCGCCTTTTCAGGTTTTCGACTTGCCGGGTGTACGCTTTTTTTTTATATATATCCCTAATTTTTGCCCGAACCTTTTTGGTTCGTCAGGATGCCCTTATTTTTGCCTAGGCCAGTCAACCTAGCGGGTCTCTTTTTATGCGTAGTATTTTTTAACTATGTCTGCGTTTACAGGCTGCGGGAAGTCTTCACCATCCATAGTAGTAAGCATCATGGCACCTCCTGAGAATATCCTCTTGACTACAAATGGTCCTTCATATGTAGGAGTCCACTTGCTCCTAGGATCACCCTGTGGTAGTATGATACGTGTCATACCCTAAATTTTGACCAGAAATTTTTCGATTTTTGGTTCATTTTACGCATTTTTTGCCGATATGTTGAAAATAAATTATTTTGCATCTTTAAGTTAAACATTCATTTAATCATACATTTTACCATTTTATTTATTTATTACCTTTTAGTTGTTTTAGATTTTTGTCTCACTTTAATATAAATTTTAGAATTTGATTCAATCTTAGAATTTTAATTAGAATATTTTCTCATTTTTGTAATTTATTTATTTTTTATATATTTTAGAAACTATTATTTATTTTTTAGATTTTTATTTTTGTAATTTTCCATTTTTATCTAATTCTCAATTTAGTTTAATCTTTATAATAAGATTTTTATTTTACATTAAATTTAGGGCTAATTTTTAATTTAATTTTAATTTAGATTAGTTTCCGTCTAGTTAATTTGTTTAATTTAATTAAGTTTATTTATTTTTATTTAAATAGCGGGATTTAATCCAATAGAATCTAGTTCTTTTTATTTATTTATTTTATTTTATTTATTTATTCATTTATTTCTCATTAGTCAAATCTTAATCAATTATCTTTTCTCTAATTTAATGTTAGTTTAATTTATTTATTTATTAATTAGTTCATCTAACTAGTCTTTAGATTATTTTGGTTCAAATAGTTTCCATCAGTCTTAGTCATACACTACAACACTCCAACACAGAGCTAGCACACTGCTCAAAATTAGCACTAATCTGTGCTTGCAAAACCTGCACCCAAAAAGGAGAAATTCAATCATAATAGGAAAAGGTTGAGATAGAAAGGTGATAGAAAAGTGTTAACAGGAGGCCCTTAGCTGTCAAGAAAAACAAAAAAACAGCAGCATCACCCCCAAGAAGACTGCTGCGCTTTCGACTGAGGGGGACCTGTTTCAGAAAAGAAAAAGAAAAGGACCATTTTCATCAGCCACAGATACAAGGAAAGGGGAACCAATGGATAACAGGAAGGACCTTTGGCTCATAACAAAACCTTCGGGCACCTCACAAAAACCAAGAGAGCATCAAACCATAGGGAAAACCTGCAGAAAAAACCAAACTTTTCATCAATCCAAACGGTCCTCTTCAACAAAAAGGGAGAGAACCAGGAAAGACCCAACAGTTATAGGAGCGTTCTCTCTCGGTAAACAGAGGAGCTACCCTTAAACCATCTCGACTCCCCTTGCGGCAATGGGGGGATCTTGGCATTATTATAAAGACTCACCTGCTTTCAAAAAGAGGGAGGACATCACAAAAACAACAGAAACAGAGAGAGGAGAAAAGACCGCACACAGACACCCTTCCTGAAAACAAAATAACACAGAGATTCCAACCTTTCTTCATCAACCACAACACAAGCCTCAACAACGACAACCTTCCTCCTTCATCGCTCACCATCACGCACCACCCTTCATTAAACCCCAAACCATCCGCCCTCACCACTGTGCGAAAACCCTCCTTTTCATCTTTCATTACCACTCCCAGCAAAACAATCTCCCTCAAACCAACACAAACAGAAACCTGTGAACAAAAATCAATCCTTCCCTCAACCCTTCCGCCTCACACCACTTCACCCGCTCGCAACATCATCACCATTTTCACCCGCCGTTGTTTCCCTAAAACAATCTCCCTAAAACTTCCCCCACCACCTTCAGCCACCATCGTCACCTTCTAAACGACCTCCATTAGCCTCTCTGCCGAGCCTTTTCGACAACCACTCCGCCTTAAAACAGAAACCGTGACCTTCCTCCGCCAACAAAACAAAAAACCCCAAGCCGTAGACCATCAACAACCGTGAAACACGGAGCTTGAGATGAATGAAACCTAATCCACAAAAACCCATCACGCCGCCACGAACCTTGAAGCCACCGCACAAAATCGATCTAGTTTGATCCTGAATCAGCCGTAAACCGCGGGATAGGGGTTTCTTTTCTTTTTGAGCAGCGAACGGTTCGAGCTGAGGGAGATACGCGAAGATCGAAATCTGAGAAACGATCCGCGATAGAGAAAGACGAAGGATTCGCGAAGGAGACGAGAGCGTTCTTCCTCCGTTTACCGCCGCCGTCACAGACAAAGCTCAGAGGGTGAGAGCGTCCTTTTTTTTGATTTTATCGCTTGAACTTCATCTTCTGTTTTGTCTGCCTTTTTATTACTTTCTAATAAATATTCTTTATGTGTTAATTTGTTTTTTTATGAGGCTGACTATGGATAGTTGATGTCACCACTTGGCTGGACCCATTAATTTATTCATCAAACACCCCGCGAGTTCGTCGAACCCCCTCCCTGTTTATGTTTCCTTCTTTTTTTTATTATTATTATTTATTCTTGTTTTATTTCTCTAATTGTTAATTAAGTCCTATTTTTTTATATTTTTCGGGGATATTTCAGTTAGGGGATTTTTTAGTATTATTAGAATTCTCTTAGTTTTTTTTATTTTAACTTTGGATTTTCTTTTTTGGTTTAGTTGTTAATGTTTTTCATTTAAAGTAAGTCTTGACGCCGGACGTTAATCTTAACTCTTGCTGCCAATCCTGATTAATCCTTGATACTTGACGTTTGTGTTTGAATTTTCTTGTGATTTGGACTGTTTATTTAGCTTTCGCTTCCTGGTGATACTTTGACGTGTTTTGAGTTGTTTAACAAATTTCCTTGAACTCTTCCGTGTATACTGAAGAGGCAACATACTTTCTCTGTTAGGTACATATGGAAACTCATTTTACCTCTTTCACACTTCATTATAACCTTGATTGTACTTATGCTTGTATGATTTATTTCTCGCATTTATAACCTTAGATTGTCATTTAAGCATGCACACATTAAGACTGAATCATTCAAAATTTCTTGGTCCAACGCCAAGTTGGTAATTCATACGCATACACTGCACACATGTAAGTCGGTCACCAAGTGATCGCCGTCTGCACTTATCGCGCGCCTTAATTAATTTACAAAAAAGGAACTCCGGAGTCTAGCACTCCGCACGTTCTGGATTGAACCGCAAATGGGCTAGCCCCACGCGTTGGTTCAATCACCATTCGTAAAAATAATCCAATTCATTTAAATTAATTTATGGAAAAAAAGGAACCCCGGAGTCTAGCATTCCGCACGTTCTGGATTGAACCGCAAATGGGCTAGCCCCACGCGTTGGTTCAATCACCATTCGTATAAAAATAATCCAAATCTTTAATTAATTTATGGAAAAAAGGAACTCCGGAGTCTAGCATTCTGCACGTTCTGGATTGAACCGCAAATGGGCTAGCCCCACGCGTTAGTTCAATCACCATTCGTATTCAAAACAATTCAACAATCTTAAAGGATCAGGCATGATTCATCTCCATAGAAAAGTTGTTCCTCCTATCCCCACAAACACAAACAAAAATCTTACAAACAATTACTTTCAAAGGAAGAACGTGGCATTGCTTGTCGATCTTATATCCAAGTTAAAGCTTCTTCCGATTTTATTTATTCTCAAAGGAAGAACGTGGCATTGCTTGTCGATACTTATATCCAAGTTTAAAGCTTCTTCCGATTTTATTTATTTTCAAAGAAAGAATGTGGCATTGCTTGTCGATCTTATATCCAAGTTTAAAGCTTCTTTCGATTTCTCATTTCTCAAACGTTTGTGGTGGAATAGGTGAGATACTTCTCTTAAAGATGACGACTTGTCTCTTTCTTTCAAATACAAATTAAAACTTACCAACCAATCCAAATCATTTTCATAATTAATTAGCGAGTAACTGAACTCCGGATTCTCGCACTCCGCACGTTCTTGAATGCAACCGCAACATGGGCTAGCCCCACGCGTGGTTCATTCGCCCTCTCGTTTTAAAACATCTTTAACAAAGATCAAACATCTTTTCTCAAAACGAATATTGTTCAAATCTTTCTATCTCGCAAACAAGCTAGCGCTTCAACCTCCTATCATGAGCAGATAAGCCAACGCTTAGCAGTAGAATGCATTTTCAAACAATCGTTCAATTAAAAATCACAAATCGTAGTAGCATGAACTACGAAGCTCTGACTTTCCCATTGCACAGGGGAATACGTAGGCACGGGGATTTTTTAATCCTTCGCGAGCACAATAATAAAAAATTAACTATCTCTCTATCACAATAATAAAAAACTTAACCTTTCCCTATTGCAAATAATAAACAAATATCAATACTTAATCATTAAAAGAAGACAATAATAACAAGTTAACATTTAAAGCGCAAACTAGACTAAGAGGTTCCCGTTGAGTACAACGGACGTGAGGGGTGCCTAATACCTTCCCCTTGCGTAACTGACTCCCGAATTTAGATTAGTGGTTTCATTGACCATTCTTATCCTTATTTAGGTTGTGTCTATATCTCCCTTTTCTCTCGTAGAATAAATAGAATTAGGTGGCGACTCTGTTGTTTGTTTTAGGATCGTATTTTTCGAGGTGCGACAGCTGGCGACTCTGCTGGGGACTTATTGCCTTTAGCATAAGAGAGTCAAGCCTAGCTTAGGATGTTTTGCGTTTGTTTGATGATTTGTTTGATTGTCTTCTTTATTTACTGTTGATATTCTATCTATTGCTTCCTTCTTTATTATCTGCTCATTATATTTGCCTGTTGGATCTCGGGATATCACGGGTATGAAGTTGTACTTGAGTTTTGAAAAAGAAGAGGGAACACCTAAGTTTAGAATTGGATGTTATTAGTGTTAGTCTCCAAGGACTCGCTCCTTGCACGCCTAGCATGAAAGCTCCCCCAGATAGTTAGACTTTTCATAGATCTTGTCACAACGCAGCTAGCCTGTCGCGGGACCTGATTCATGAAAGGGCTGTGATTTTGGGACCCCCCTAGAACCTGTTTCAATTTTGGTAGTTGTGTAATGTTAGGCTCCAAGGACTCGCTCCTTGCACGCCTAGCATGAGAACTCCACTCAAGGTAGACCTTATTGTTATTATCGTCACAATGCAGCTAGCCTGCGGCGGGGCGTTAGTACGATAAACGTCCGTGACCTTGAGTATCCTTATACCATCACCATAGAAGCTACCCTGTGAGTGGGCTTTATGGGTAAAAGAATTTAGAACTCTCCACTTAAGGCTTACCAGTTAGGAGATTCCAAGCTGCTCTTGTACCTTGGATCCAACACCTTGCCTTTATACCCAATTCTGGAGCTGTTTATGTTTGTGATTTTGAGTTTTCTGAGCATTGCATTCATTCGCATACCATTTGCATTGCATATCATCTTCCAACAATCCAACTCACCCATGTCTTATTCTCCGTCAGTCAACTGTACTCGACCAGTCACCAGAGAAAGATGGACCAACTTGAGCAGGAAAACATGGAGCTTAGAAACGAGGTCACCATGTTGAGAAATCGTATGGGAATGTTCTCAACTACAATGAAGACTCTAATAGACAGACTTGTGCAGGAGAACACTGAACTCCAGGAAGAGATTCACAGCTTGAAGATTGATAGAGGGCGACTGATTTCTTTGGCTAAAGATTTGGTCATTTTTCAGCGTCGGTCAAATTCTACCTCTACTCGTCAGCGACGTCAGAATCAGCGGAGGTCTCCAAACAGTCCTGAAGGAGCGGCCCATCAGTTTGACCCAATCCCAATGACTTACAGTCAATTGTGGTCTCATTTTGCCCGGAACTCAATAATGACACCCAGAAAGACCAGAGCCACGAGGTCTCGGCCCTGTGGGATCAATCCAAATACCAGTTGTGAGTTTCATAATGGAGTACAGGGGCATTCAATTGAAGAGTGCAAAGTCTTCCAGGAAAAGGTTCAAGAGATGATCGACTACGGGGTGTTGACCTTCAATGGAGGAATCCCATCTGTGGACGGAGTGCCTTTGTGCTGATAGAAAACTCAAGAAAGTCCTTTCCAAATCAATCTATTGCTGGAGCATAGGACAAGTTCCTCCATACGCCTGATCGTTCGATGTTTTGGAGCTATTTTCTTAGATGTTTAGCTCGTTTACTGCTTTTCATATGTATTTTGCTATGTTTTGTTAATGCATTTGTTTTGGCATGTAAGAACTTATTTGTTTTGAATGATTAATGCAATGAATATGTTTGTCTTGAAGTAATCCATTCGTATTCACTCATAATGCTTTTTCAACTTTATAATGCCAATATTATCCCATCTCTTGCCTAGGCAGAGAATTGGAGGGAGGATGACGAAATTAAAACACAAATTCTCTAGTTGAGCGCTTTTGATTAAAACCCTACTGACGATGTACAGGCATTGTTTCAAATTCCCAAACACTGGAGAAATAAGGAGTTAATCCCTAGTCAACCACTTCGAGCCTAGAAGTAGGAGTTTCTTTCAGACATTTCAAAACCCTTTGTGCTTAACCTGGGGCAGGGTAGTGTTCAGTTAATCTGGTTACACAGTCAAATCATAAGATGAAACATCCCATCAGGGAATCCACTACAATCAATGACTTGACAGTCATGATTTTCAACCTTCCAAAGAAAAAAAAGAAAAAAGAAAAAGAAAATCCCTCTAAGTCAAACCTACAAAAGGGCTTAGACAAAAAGATCAATAGAATAAGTTATTCGTGAGAGGTCCTCAAATCTTCAACCTCAAATACATAAGATTTAGTGACCGCCATACCAAAATCAAAGGGGTCACCAATATCCACGAAGAATAAATAAGATGACTGTCATTTCAAGCGGACCTTGGAGCATCATCTATATGCTATCAAAGACAAATGTATATGTCAATTTAGCTGAACCTAGGATTGGAGAACATCACGGAGAGTGGGTGGGCACCAAATAAACTTTGAGCCTTTATCCTTTGTTTCTAAAACCGTGAACCAAACCACATTACAACCCGCAAAAGTCCTAATTGAAGTAGGGTTTATTTCTAAAGCACACTCGATGAGAAAGTGTTTCCCGACTCCCATGAGCTTTGCTCAAAAATTTGTGTTGGCTTTATAAAAAAAAAATGAATATCACCTCCTAGCTAGTGATTCGGTCACAGGCTATTGTGAAAATCTTTTGAAAAACAAAAAACTTCGAGACAAACATGTGTGTTGCATTAACAGTCTTAACATTAACCTTTTTGCTTGTTAGCATTTGCTTGATATCATAGAAGCCTATGTATGAGCACCAGTGATGAGCTTAATCTCTTGAGATTTGAAACTCTTATGAGTAGTTGAACAATCATTTCAGAGAATGATCACCCCCAGGGGCATGTTGCTTGAAAACTTTGCCAGACAGGGGCAAACTTCTTGAAAACTTTGCCGCAGGAGCAGTTTGTATGAATACTTAGCCAGCCAGGGGCAAGTTCCTTTAATACTTAGCCAGCCAGGGGCATTTTTGCCTGAAGACTCTGCTAGACAGAGGCATGTTGTTGGAGTACTTTTCCAGATAAGGGCATGTTGCTTGAAAACTTTTCCAGACAGGGGAAGTTTACTTGAAGACCTTGCCAGACAGGGGCATGTTGTCTGAAGACTCTGCTAGACAAGGGCATGTTACTTGAAAACTTAGCCAGCCAGGGGCAGGTTGTTTGAATACTTTGCCAGTCAGAGGCAAGAAAAACTTAGCCAGCCAGGGGGCAGGTTGCCTTAAGACTTTGCCAGACAGGGGCATGTTGCTTGAAAACTTAACCAACCAGGGGCAAGTCGTTTCCCAATTTGTGCTTACACATTCTTGTCATCCCTAAAGGGATAAGTATTGAAGACTCATTTGTGCCAAACATAGTTAATCCGAGGCAGTGATGTCGAGATTCGACGAATCTCTGCAAGAGTTTGAAGACACTAGGGTATCGTGAATGCCAAGTCTTCTATAAAATCCTCTTGAGATGATCTTTTCTCATAAATCATTTTGTGGGCGCATGACCACGTGTTCCCCTAAGCAAGACGCTCTTAGGATATACCTTGCAAGTATCTCCAGATGACTGGATCCTCACGCCAAGTTGCTATGGTTTGTCAGGGGCATGACTCATTATTTTCTGGTGGATTTCTTTTACTACTTAGTGCTTCCAGTGAGTTACTAAGTCTAGTACCCCCAATTGAGCCTTGATTCTAGCTTCTCCAACTGAATCTGATTTTCTCTCCCCCCCAACGGAGTACAAATTTACTTCATCCTAAGCAAACGTAGTTTGTATGGTTGCTTCCTCCTGATAGGTGTTGAAGTTAGAAGACCTGCCTGGGTTTATTTCCCAAATGAAGTGTATTCCTCTCCTCAAAGAGATTTGAGCTTTATAAACAGGACCTTGCTCCATGGATGGCTCTTTACCTTATCTTCGGTGATTGCGTGCACTTTGACAAGATTGGTCGAGTATTCGTTTGTTGTGATGTTTATTTCATCACCAGTTCACCTCTTGTGTCTGTTTTGTCTGTCTGTCAGCATAAACATAACGCATATACATACATGTACATCATAAATGAATTCATATTCATATGCATATTCATGTCGCATTCATTAATGCATACCTCCTTCACCTTGGTCGCGTTTATCCCCAAGTGATGTGTCTCTCTCAAAATAGAGTTGTCAGCCTTAGGCAGAAAATGTACAATCTTTCTAATTCCCCACTGAGATTATATCCTCGTGGAAGATTTTTGCTTTAGTTATCCTTTCCACACTTGGATAGGATTAATTCCCAATTGAGTTTATTCCTCATGGGTTAGCGTTTTGCTTGACAGTTTCCTTCCAGCTCGTTCCTGGATTGAATTTTGGTCGTTGGCAATTTCTGATGATTGAACTACCAATTGGAAGGTGCATTTATTTTGCACCTTTGGATGCTTAGTTTCCCAGAGGGAATTTGTTGGAGGCTTCCATTGGAGACAAATTTTGCTCTCCAGCAGTGTTACTACAACATTCCCTTGGATCACATATACCTGACAACAAGTGGCAGTCTCCTTATTTGAGAAGCTTGTTTTGTCTTCGAACTTTTGAGTAAATCAACAGATGACGGTCTCTTTCCGAGCAGTCGTTCCATCCCCAGCAATTCCAGATGGAAAATGGATTCATTGTGCACCTTCGGATGTTTAGTTTCCCAAAAGAAGTTTGTTGTGAATTTTCCAATTTCCGTCAAATGGCTGTCTCTTCCATACAAGTTGAGAAGTTTGAGCGTGAAGTTGTTCTTCATCATATGGCTGTCTCTTTCAGAAGAAGGGAAGTATGATGAATGTTCTATCAAATGGCTGTCTCTTCCATACAAGTCGAGAAGTTTGATATGAATCTCTTTTATTTTTCCAACAAATGGCTATCTCCTCCATACAAGTCGAGAAGTTTGTTGTGAATTTTCCAATTTCCGTCAAATGGCTGTCTCTTCCATACAAGTCGAGAAGTTTGAGCGTGAAGTTGTTCTTCATCATATGGCTGTCTCTTTCAGAATAAGGGAAGTATGATGAATGTTCTATCAAATGGCTGTCTCTTCCATACAAGTCGAGAAGTTTGATATGAATCTCTTTTATTTTTCCAACAAATGGCTATCTCCTCCATACAAGTCGAGAAGTTTGTTGTGAATTTTCCAATTTCCGTCAAATGGCTGTCTCTTCCATACAAGTCGAGAAGTTTGAGCGTGAAGTTGTTCTTCATCATATGGCTGTCTCTTTCAGAAGAAGGGAAGTATGATGAATGTTCTATCAAATGGCTGTCTCTTCCATACAAGTCGAGAAGTTTGATATGAATCTCTTTTATTTTTCCAACAAATGGCTGTCTCTTCCATACAAGTCGAGAAGTTTGTTGTGAATTTTCCAATTTCCGTCAAATGGCTGTCTCTTCCATACAAGTCGAGAAGTTTGAGCGTGAAGTTGTTCTTCATCATATGGCTGTCTCTTTCAGAATAAGGGAAGTATGATGAATGTTCTATCAAATGGCTGTCTCTTCCATACAAGTCGAGAAGTTTGATATGAATCTCTTTTATTTTTCCAACAAATGGCTATCTCCTCCATACAAGTCGAGAAGTTTGTTGTGAATTTTCCAATTTCCGTCAAATGGCTGTCTCTTCCATACAAGTCGAGAAGTTTGAGCGTGAAGTTGTTCTTCATCATATGGCTGTCTCTTTCAGAAGAAGGGAAGTATGATGAATGTTCTATCAAATGGTTGTCTCTTCCATACAAGTCGAGAAGTTTGATATGAATCTCTTTTATTTTTCCAACAAATGGCTGTCTCTTCCATACAAGTCGAGAAGTTTGTTGTGAATTTTCCAATTTCCGTCAAATGGCTATCTCTTCCATACAAGTCGAGAAGTTTGAGCGTGAAATTGTTCTTCGTCATATGGTTGTCTCTTTCAGAAGAAGGGAAGTATGATGAATGTTCTATCAAATGGCTGTCTCTTCCATACAAGTCGAGAAGTTTGATATGAACCTCTTTTATTTTTTCCAACAAATGGCTGTCTCTTCCATACAAGTCGAGAAGTTTGTTGTGAATTTTCCAATTTCCGTCAAATGGCTGTCTCTTCCATACAAGTCGAGAAGTTTGAGCGTGAAGTTGTTCTTCATCATATGGCTGTCTCTTTCAGAAGAAGGGAAGTATGATGAATGTTCTATCAAATGGCTGTCTCTTCCATACAAGTCGAGAAGTTTGATATGAATCTCTTTTATTTTTCCAACAAATGGCTATCTCCTCCATACAAGTCGAGAAGTTTGTTGTGAATTTTCCAATTTCCGTCAAATGGTTGTCTCTTCCATACAAGTCGAGAAGTTTGAGCGTGAAGTTGTTCTTTATCATATGGCTGTCTCTTTCAGAAGAAGGGAAGTATGATGAATGTTCTATCAAATGGTTGTCTCTTCCATACAAGTCGAGAAGTTTGATATGAATCTCTTTTATTTTTCCAACAAATGGCTATCTCCTCCATACAAGTCGAGAAGTTTGTTGTGAATTTTCCAATTTCCGTCAAATGGCTGTCTCTTCCATACAAGTCGAGAAGTTTGAGCGTGAAGTTGTTCTTCATCATATGGCTGTCTCTTTCAGAAGAAGGGAAGTATGATGAATGTTCTATCAAATGGCTGTCTCTTCCATACAAGTCGAGAAGTTTGATATGAATCTCTTTTATTTTTCCAACAAATGGCTATCTCCTCCATACAAGTCGAGAAGTTTGTTGTGAATTTTCCAATTTCCGTCAAATGGCTGTCTCTTCCATACAAGTCGAGAAGTTTGAGCGTGAAGTTGTTCTTCATCATATGGCTCTCTCTTTCAGAAGAAGGGAAGTATGATGAATGTTCTATCAAATGGCTATCTCTTCCATACAAGTCGAGAAGTTTGATATGAATCTTTTTGTTTTTCGGCAAATGGCTATCTCTTCCATACAAGTTGAGAAGTTTGTTGAATTTTTTCCAATTTCCGTCAAATGGCTGTCTCTTCCATACAAGTCGAGAAGTTTGAGCGTGAAGTTGTTCTTCATCATATGGCTGTCTCTTTCAGAAGAAGGGAAGTATGATGAATGTTCTATCAAATGGCTGTCTCTTCCATACAAGTCGAGAAGTTTGATATGAATCTCTTTTATTTTTCCAACAAATGGCTATCTCCTCCATACAAGTTGAGAAGTTTGTTGAATTTTTTCCAATTTCCGTCAAATGGCTATCTCTTCCAGACAAGTTGATAAGTTTAATCGTGAAGTTGTTTTCTCCATCATATGGTTGTCTCTTTCAGAAGAAGGGAAGTATGGTGAGAATTCTATTCATTGGCATCCTTGGTTAAATCTCGGCAGAAGATTTAACAATAGGTGTTTCCTTTTATTTCTGGCAAGTCTCGGCAGAAGATTTCCAGTCTACCTCGGCAGAAGGTATCTCATTCTTAGAATCTCTGGTAATCTCGGTAGTAGATCTCCAGCAGACTTCGACAAAATTTGTTTTCTTACCAAGATCTCGGCAGTAGATTTTTGGTTCATTTTGATACCTCGGCAGAAGGTATTCCATTCTTAGAATCTCTGGTCATCTCGGCAGTTAGATTTCCAGTAGACCTCAGAAGATTTGGTTTTCGTTTCAGAATCTCGGCAGTAGATTTCTGTTTCGTTTTGATACACCAACAGAAGGTTTTTCCAAATGAGGTTTCAAATCTCGGCAGTAGATTTCCTTAAAGTGGAATTTTGTTCAAAGATCTCGAGTCATCTTAGGACCTGTAGACAGTTGTCGTCTGGCTTCGCTCAAGATAAATTTCTCATGTGGATTGTACTCCAGTCATGTGCGACTAATCCCCAGTAGTGTCAGTCTTTTCTTCCCGGCGGCGTTACAACCCTTGTCTTGCACTCTTGCATCGCATTGCATATCATAGCATTTTCATCTGCATTTTCGGTCAAAATTCCCGGTATTCTGATATTTAATCACCTTCCACCTTGAATGTTCAAAAAAAAATCTTTGTTACTCGTACATTCAGGTTCAGGATGATTAAATAGGGGCAGCTGTCATACCCTAAATTTTGACCAGAAATTTTTCGATTTTTGGTTCATTTTACGCATTTTTTGCCGATATGTTGAAAATAAATTATTTTGCATCTTTAAGTTAAACATTCATTTAATCATACATTTTACCATTTTATTTATTTATTACCTTTTAGTTGTTTTAGATTTTTGTCTCACTTTAATATAAATTTTAGAATTTGATTCAATCTTAGAATTTTAATTAGAATATTTTCTCATTTTTGTAATTTATTTATTTTTTATATATTTTAGAAACTATTATTTATTTTTTAGATTTTTATTTTTGTAATTTTCCATTTTTATCTAATTCTCAATTTAGTTTAATCTTTATAATAAGATTTTTATTTTACATTAAATTTAGGGCTAATTTTTAATTTAATTTTAATTTAGATTAGTTTCCGTCTAGTTAATTTGTTTAATTTAATTAAGTTTATTTATTTTTATTTAAATAGCGGGATTTAATCCAATAGAATCTAGTTCTTTTTATTTATTTATTTTATTTTATTTATTTATTCATTTATTTCTCATTAGTCAAATCTTAATCAATTATCTTTTCTCTAATTTAATGTTAGTTTTATTTATTTATTTATTAATTAGTTCATCTAACTAGTCTTTAGATTATTTTGGTTCAAATAGTTTCCATCAGTCTTAGTCATACACTACAACACTCCAACACAGAGCTAGCACACTGCTCAAAATTAGCACTAATCTGTGCTTGCAAAACCTGCACCCAAAAAGGAGAAATTCAATCATAATAGGAAAAGGTTGAGATAGAAAGGTGATAGAAAAGTGTTAACAGGAGGCCCTTAGCTGTCAAGAAAAACAAAAAAACAGCAGCATCACCCCCAAGAAGACTGCTGCGCTTTCGACTGAGGGGGACCTGTTTCAGAAAAGAAAAAGAAAAGGACCATTTTCATCAGCCACAGATACAAGGAAAGGGGAACCAATGGATAACAGGAAGGACCTTTGGCTCATAACAAAACCTTCGGGTACCTCACAAAAACCAAGAGAGCATCAAACCATAGGGAAAACCTGCAGAAAAAACCAAACTTTTCATCAATCCAAACGGTCCTCTTCAACAAAAAGGGAGAGAACCAGGAAAGACCCAACAGTTATAGGAGCGTTCTCTCTCGGTAAACAGAGGAGCTACCCTTAAACCATCTCGACTCCCCTTGCGGCAATGGGGGGATCTTGGCATTATTATAAAGACTCACCTGCTTTCAAAAAGAGGGAGGACATCACAAAAACAACAGAAACAGAGAGAGGAGAAAAGACCGCACACAGACACCCTTCCTGAAAACAAAATAACACAGAGATTCCAACCTTTCTTCATCAACCACAACACAAGCCTCAACAACGACAACCTTCCTCCTTCATCGCTCACCATCACGCACCACCCTTCATTAAACCCCAAACCATCCGCCCTCACCACTGTGCGAAAACCCTCCTTTTCATCTTTCATTACCACTCCCAGCAAAACAATCTCCCTCAAACCAACACAAACAGAAACCTGTGAACAAAAATCAATCCTTCCCTCAACCCTTCCGCCTCACACCACTTCACCCGCTCGCAACATCATCACCATTTTCACCCGCCGTTGTTTCCCCAAAACAATCTCCCTAAAACTTCCCCCACCACCTTCAGCCACCATCGTCACCTTCCAAACGACCTCCATTAGCCTCTCTGCCGAGCCTTTTCGACAACCACTCCGCCTTAAAACAGAAACCGTGACCTTCCTCCGCCAACAAAACAAAAAACCCCAAGCCGTAGACCATCAACAACCGTGAAACACGGAGCTTGAGATGAATGAAACCTAATCCACAAAAACCCATCACGCCGCCACGAACCTTGAAGCCACCGCACAAAATCGATCTAGTTTGATCCTGAATCAGCCGTAAACCGCGGGATAGGGGTTTCTTTTCTTTTTGAGCAGCGAACGGTTCGAGCTGAGGGAGATACGCGAAGATCGAAATCTGAGAAACGATCCGCGATAGAGAAAGACGAAGGATTCGCGAAGGAGACGAGAGCGTTCTTCCTCCGTTTACCGCCGCCGTCACAGACAAAGCTCAGAGGGTGAGAGCGTCCTTTTTTTTGATTTTATCGCTTGAACTTCATCTTCTGTTTTGTCTGCCTTTTTATTACTTTCTAATAAATATTCTTTATGTGTTAATTTGTTTTTTTATGAGGCTGACTATGGATAGTTGATGTCACCACTTGGCTGGACCCATTAATTTATTCATCAAACACCCCGCGAGTTCGTCGAACCCCCTCCCTGTTTATGTTTCCTTCTTTTTTTTATTATTATTATTTATTCTTGTTTTATTTCTCTAATTGTTAATTAAGTCCTATTTTTTTATATTTTTCGGGGATATTTCAGTTAGGGGATTTTTTAGTATTATTAGAATTCTCTTAGTTTTTTTTATTTTAACTTTGGATTTTCTTTTTTGGTTTAGTTGTTAATGTTTTTCATTTAAAGTAAGTCTTGACGCCGGACGTTAATCTTAACTCTTGCTGCCAATCCTGATTAATCCTTGATACTTGACGTTTGTGTTTGAATTTTCTTGTGATTTGGACTGTTTATTTAACTTTCGCTTCCTGGTGATACTTTGACGTGTTTTGAGTTGTTTAACAAATTTCCTTGAACTCTTCCGTGTATACTGAAGAGGCAACATACTTTCTCTGTTAGGTACATATGGAAACTCATTTTACCTCTTTCACACTTCATTATAACCTTGATTGTACTTATGCTTGTATGATTTATTTCTCGCATTTATAACCTTAGATTGTCATTTAAGCATGCACACATTAAGACTGAATCATTCAAAATTTCTTGGTCCAACGCCAAGTTGGTAATTCATACGCATACACTGCACACATGTAAGTCGGTCACCAAGTGATCGCCGTCTGCACTTATCGCGCGCCTTAATTAATTTACGAAAAAGGAACTCCGGAGTCTAGCACTCCGCACGTTCTGGATTGAACCGCAAATGGGCTAGCCCCACGCGTTGGTTCAATCACCATTCGTAAAAATAATCCAAATCATTTAAATTAATTTATGGAAAAAAAGGAACCCCGGAGTCTAGCATTCCGCACGTTCTGGATTGAACCGCAAATGGGCTAGCCCCACGCGTTGGTTCAATCACCATTCGTATAAAAATAATCCAAATCTTTAATTAATTTATGGAAAAAAGGAACTCCGGAGTCTAACATTCTGCACGTTCTGGATTGAACCGCAAATGGGCTAGCCCCACGCGTTAGTTCAATCACCATTCGTATTCAAAACAATTCAACAATCTTAAAGGATCAGGCATGATTCATCTCCATAGAAAAGTTGTTCCTCCTATCCCCACAAACACAAACAAAAATCTTACAAACAATTACTTTCAAAGGAAGAACGTGGCATTGCTTGTCGATCTTATATCCAAGTTAAAGCTTCTTCCGATTTTATTTATTCTCAAAGGAAGAACGTGGCATTGCTTGTCGATACTTATATCCAAGTTTAAAGCTTCTTCCGATTTTATTTATTTTCAAAGAAAGAATGTGGCATTGCTTGTCGATCTTATATCCAAGTTTAAAGCTTCTTTCGATTTCTCATTTCTCAAACGTTTGTGGTGGAATAGGTGAGATACTTCTCTTAAAGATGACGACTTGTCTCTTTCTTTCAAATACAAATTAAAACTTACCAACCAATCCAAATCATTTTCATAATTAATTAGCGAGTAACTGAACTCCGGATTCTCGCACTCCGCACGTTCTTGAATGCAACCGCAACATGGGCTAGCCCCACGCGTGGTTCATTCGCCATCTCGTTTTAAAACATCTTTAACAAAGATCAAACATCTTTTCTCAAAACGAATATTGTTCAAATCTTTCTATCTCGCAAACAAGCTAGCGCTTCAACCTCCTATCATGAGCAGATAAGCCAACGCTTAGCAGTAGAATGCATTTTCAAACAATCGTTCAATTAAAAATCACAAATCGTAGTAGCACGAACTACGAAGCTCTGACTTTCCCATTGCACAGGGGAATACGTAGGCACAGGGATTTTTTAATCCTTCGCGAGCACAATAATAAAAAATTAACTATCTCTCTATCACAATAATAAAAAACTTAACCTTTCCCTATTGCAAATAATAAACAAATATCAATACTTAATCATTAAAAGAAGACAATAATAACAAGTTAACATTTAAAGCGCAAACTAGACTAAGAGGTTCCCGTTGAGTACAACGGACGTGAGGGGTGCCTAATACCTTCCCCTTGCGTAACTGACTCCCGAATTTAGATTAGTGGTTTCATTGACCATTCTTATCCTTATTTAGGTTGTGTCTATATCTCCCTTTTCTCTCGTAGAATAAATAGAATTAGGTGGCGACTCTGTTGTTTGTTTTAGGATCGTATTTTTCGAGGTGCGACAATACGCTTGATTACTAAGTCACCAGCCTGATATACCTTTGGCTTAACCTTCTTATTGAAAGCCTTGATCATCCGTTTCTGGTACATCTGACCATGACAAACAGCTGCCAACCTTTTCTCATCAATCAAATTTATCTGGTCGAGTTGAATCCACTCATCTTCATCCAAGCCTGCATCCTTCATGATTCTTAAGGAAGGGATCTGGACTTCAATGGGCAGAACTGCTTCCATACCATAGACTAAGGAGAATGGGGTTGCCCCTGTTGAAGTACGTATTGTAGTACGATAGCCATGAAGAGAAAATGGTAACATCTCATGCCAATCTTTGTAAGTGACAGTCATCTTCTGTAGAATCTTCTTAATATTCTTATTAGCATCTTCTACTGCCCCATTCATCTTCGGACGATACGGAGAAGAGTTGTGATGCTTAATCTTGAACTGCGTGCAGAGATCAGTAATCATAGTGTTGTTCAGATTAGAGCCATTATCTATGATAATACTTTTAGGGATGCCATACCTACATATAAGATTATTCTTAATGAATTGAGCCACAACATTCTTGGTAACAGATGCAAATGAGGCTGCCTCCACCCACTTTGTAAAGTAATCAATAGCAACCATGATGGAACAATGCCCATTAGAAGCAATAGGCTTGATCTCACCAATCATATCAATGCCCCACATGGCAAAAGGCGAAGGAGCAGTCAACACATTCAATGGTGATGGAGGTATATGTACTTTATCAGCATAGATTTGACACTTGTGACATGTTCTGGAATGTTGATAGCAATCAGCTTCCATAGTAGACCAATAGTAACCTGCTCTCAATATCTTCTTTGCCATGGTATGACCACTAGAATGAGTGCCAAAGATCCCATCATGCATGTCTTCCATAATCTTTGTTGCTTCCTTCTTATCCACACAACGAAGCAAAGTTGAATCATGATTGCGCTTGTACAAAATTCCATTACTCAAGAAGAACTTAGCAGAAAACCTCCTCAGAAACTTCTTATCTTTGACAGATGCCCCTTCAGGGAACTCCTAAGTTTCGAGATATCTTTTCACTTCATAGAACCAAGGCTTCCCCTCTGCTTCTTCAGTGTCAATCTCATTGCAGTATGCAGGCTTCTCAAATCTATCAATAGTAATCTTGGGAGCTTCATCATCCCAACTGATCTCAAACATAGATGCCATGGTGGCTAGTGCATCTGCCAACTGATTCTCTCCTCGTGGAATATGTCCAAAGGTAATCTCTTCTAAATGTAGGATCAAAGACAGCACATGCTCTCTGTAGGGAATAAGGTTTTCATGCTTGGTATCCCAATCTCCTTTAATCTGACTCACTACCAGGGCTGAATCTCCATATACGTCCAGGAATTGAATCTTCATATCAATGGCAGCTTTGATACCCAGGATACATGCCTCATACTCAACCATGTTATTGGTACAATAGAAACAAAGTCTTGCAGTAATTGGGGTATGACAACCTTCAGGGGAAATGATCATAACACCAACACCATTACCAAGTGCATTAGAAGCTCCATAAAAAACCATAGTCCATCGGGATCCTTGTTCAGGTCCGTCATATTGTCCAGGTTCTTTGGTAATAATCATAACGTCTTCATCAGGGAACTCAAAACTCATTGACTGGTAATCATCTACTGCTTGATGAGCCAAATGATCAGCTACAACACTTCCTTTAATGGCCTTCTGGGTAATGTACTGTATATCATATTCTGTTAAGATCATTTGCCATCTCGCTATTCGTTCGGAGAGAGCAGGTTTCTCGAATATGTACTTGATTGGATCCATCTTTGAAATCAACAAGGTAGTATGAGTCAACATATACTGTCTTAGTCGGCGAGCAGTCCATGCCAAAACGCAACAAGTTTTCTCGAGCAGTGAGTATCTTGTTTCACAGTCGGTAAACTTTTTGCTAAGGTAGTATATTGCCTTCTCTTTTCAACCAGACTCGTCATGTTGCCCCAACATACACCCCATTGAGTTGTCTAACACTGTTAAGTACATAATCAAGGGTCTTCCATCTACTGGTGGCATCAAAATTGGAGGTTCTAGGAGATATTTCTTGATTTCATCAAAAACTGTCTGGCATTCATCATTCCATTCCATCACCTGATCCTTCTTCAACAACTTGAAGATTGGCTCACAGGTAGCGGTTAACTGGGAAATAAACCTTGCAATATAATTCAATTGTCCCAAGAACCTCTAACTTCCTTTTCAGTACGGGGAGCTGGCATCTCTTGTATAGCTTTCACTTTTGCAGGATCCACTTCAATACCTTTTCCACTGACAATGAAACCCAGGAGTTTACCAGATCTAACTCCAAAAGTACATTTGTTTGGGTTCAATCTCAGCTTGTATTTCTTCAACCTTTCAAACAGCTTATGCAAGTGATCAAGGTGTTGTTCTTCATTCTGGGACCTGGCTATCATATCATCCACATATACCTCTATCTCATGATGAATCATATCATGAAACAAAGCCACCATAGCACGCTGATATGATGCCCCGATGTTCTTCAAACCAAATGGCATCACTTTATAACAAAAAGTGCCCCATTGTGTAACAAATGTAGTCTTCTCCATATCTTCAGGTGCCATCTTGATTTGATTGTAACTAGAAAAACCATCCATAAAAGAGAATATCTTATGCTGAGCAGTATTGTCTACCAGAACATCAATATGAGGAAGTGGAAAGTCATCTTTAGGGCTGGCCTTGTTCAAATCCCTGTAATCTAAACACATACGTACCTTACCATCTTTCTTAGGTACCGGTACCACATTTGCAACCCATTGAGGATAAGAAGTAACAGCTAAGAACCCTGCATCAAACTGTTTCATCACCTCTGCTTTAATCTTTTCTGACATTTCAGGACACATGCGATGAACCTTCTGCTTCTTTGGACGACAGTCTTCTTTTACTGGTAAACGGTGAACCACAATGTCTGTATCCAACCCTGGCATATCTTCATAGGACTAAGCAAATATCTCCACATAATCACGTAACATTTGAATTAGCCTGCTCTTGACACCATCTTCTAATTCAGCCCCTATCTTGACCTCTTTCCTGTTTTCTTCAGTTCCCAGATTCACAACTTCGATTGGCTCTTCATGTGGTTGTATAACTTTCTCTTCTTGTTGTAATAACCTAGAAAGTTCTACAGGTACTTCACAATCTTCCTCCTTTCCATCTTCAGCTTGATAGATCGGATTCTCGAAATTATAATTGGCAATAGTATAACTGTTATCAACAGGATCCAGAGTGGATGAGGATCTGCATTTTAGTGATGTGGGTGTGTGTAAGAACACATAGCTGATAAAACACTACGCCAAAAAGGCTTTTTAACAGCGCATCTTAGACAGCGCTTTTAAAAGAAAGCGCTGTCTAAGGTTAAAATAAAAATAAAACACGGAAAATGTTAAAAAAATATAACGAAAGCGCTGTCTAAGGGGGGGTTTTAGACAGCGCTTTTAGAAAGCGCTGTCTAAGACCCCCCCTTAGACAGCGCTTATAGAAAGCGCTTTTAAATATATACCTTAGTCAGCGCTTTTGATAAAGCGCTGTTTAAAGTCTTAAAATTAAAAAAAAATTTAAAACCAAAAGCGCTGTCTAATGGGGGGTTTAGAAAGCGCTTTTGGAAAGCGCTGTCTAAGGCATATCTTAGAAAGCGCTTTCCTCAAAAGCGCTGTCTAAGGTCTTATTAAAATTAAATTTCAGAGTTATATTTTCGTTCTCTGTTGTTTTTGTTTTCCCTCCCAGCGAACGAACCCTACCAGCGAACGAACCCCATTACAGCGAACTTCAATCGTTTAAAGAATCAATCGTTTTCCTTCATTCGTTCATTTGTTTCAGTCTTTGAAAGTGTTTAAAGAATCAATCGTTTCTACTGTTCTTCATTGAGGTATGTTCATTTTTTCATTTTTTCATTTGTTCTGTTTCATTTCTTCGAACAAACCCTACCAGCGACCTACCAGCGACCAGCCTGCCATTGTTTTGATACATGTTTGTTTTTTAAGAGTTTATTTATAAGCTTTGAGAAAGAACTAAGTAGAAAACATGCCATGTTACTGCTATTGTTCTTGATGTGTATGCTATTGTTGTAGTTTGTCCTGCTAAGTTTATTTATTTATTTTGCCTATTTATTTATTTATTTATTTCAGAAAAATGTGTGTGACTGTCTGAAGCTTGTAAATTGTTGAAAATATAATGTTTCTTTGTTGATTGTTTTTGTTCCAATTGATGCCACAAACAAGTGTCTTGATATTCCATATAATGTGTTTCTTAATGGTGATATGTGTATTTAGATGTTCTGAACTTTGATACTTGTAATTAGATGTTTCACGTTAAAGGACTTTGAATAAACTTTGTTAAGAGATTTTAAAGTATTTCTAGTTTAGGAATATGCATTTGCAATTGAGGCTTCTTAGAGGTTTAACCTTAAAGTAGCTGCTAGAGAGGTTAGAAGAAAATGTTTCATAATTAATCAAACCTAAATCTAGAGAAAATGTTTTAGGATCCACTACTTTTATGCATCATAGATTAAACTCGTACTAACACAATGATAATGTACTAAAGCAATAGTACACACCAAAAGATTGTTGATTTTTTGTTTAATATCCAACGATTTTAGACCATCTCTCAACAAGGACATAAAATGTTTCATAATTGCCATCGCTATATATGTTTTCAGAACAAAGTTCAGGTTGATGTAATGTTTTTTTATGTTTCTAGTTACTATTTTGAATGTAACTTGTATTCACCCTTTATGCAGGTGTTTATTGTGTTCTCTGTATTAGCTTCTCTGCTGTTTGAGGTTTTTGCTGTAGCATTTTTAAAAGGTATTCTTCTTAGTACTGGTCTTTATAATGCCTTTCACCTCTTAACTTTGATCAATCTTTTTATATGCTTTTTATTTTATTGTGATAGATTTTTGTCTATACATACATTTAGTTGTACATATCATTTATGTTCTGTTAGTGTTGCAAATTTTCTTGGTATCATCTTATGATATTTTCTTTATGTCTTTTTTGTTTTCAAATGCTGATTTTGTGAGGAACCCATATGGAGGATAAATGGTTATATGTATATGTGGAACTTCCCTTTAAATGAAATGTTAATATCGATACAACTTCGAACTTTTAAAGAGGGAAAAATCTTGGTCACAAAACAAGATTTCAAAGAAAGGGTGAAGAGTTACTTTCACAGCTTGGTAGTTGGAGGCCATAGGATTTTATTGCACTTAGATAGGCTATTCACTAGAATGGAGGGCTAATATTACACCTTGTATCCTAGGATTCAGGAGTCTGGGGTAAGTGAAAGATCAAAGAGAATAGACAGTTGCAAGGTAGTTGGACTAGATATTTTATTTATACCTGAGACATAGATTGGACGAGGAGAAGACTGTATAAGATTACTCACATCTAATTGTTGTTTAGTGAAATTGATGTCTAATATGATTTATGACGAGCGAGGTAGAAATACTTTTATCCATATCTTATGAAGTTGACAAGATACGCTACAGAATCTTAATTTGGTTTTATACCGTGGAGGTTGACCACAAGAACAATTTACTTATCGTGAAGAGTGATAGAGATATTGGACAAATAAAAAAGACTTATTGGTAACAAGTTAAAAAATGCCATTAATTTTTCTATTATTTGAATATTTTAACTAATATATTTAAATTTTATTTATCATTAATTGAGTGTTCTTTTAAATAAGTAGGAAAACCATGGATAAAACATGGATCTGTGCCGATCGAATGACCAAAGAGTACGAGAGTGGGGTTGCGGAATTCGTTAAGTATGCTGTTCAACACGCTGAAAACCCCAGACGAATGCATTGTCCTTGCTTGCGTTGTTGTTATATTGGTAAGGTTGACGCACATGGATTGAAATCGCATTTGCTGAGGCATGGAATTGATCAAAGTTATCAGTGTTGGATATTTCATGGTGAGAAAATTAACGGGAATGTTGAATCGAGTGGAAAAAGTAATACGACCTATGCTTCATACGACAAAGACACGGAAACATATGATTGTGATCGAGTTGAAGAGATTGTAGAAGCACTGGAAGAAGATCTTCATGATTGTCCTGAAATGTTTGAGAGGATGGTAAGCGATGCAGAGAAACCGTTGTACAAAGGTTGCACTAAATTCTCAAGACTTTCTGCGGTATTAAAGTTGTACAACTTAAAGGCGGGCAATGGATGGTCGGATAAAAGTTTCACAGAGTTGTTGGCCCTTATGAGAGAAATGCTACCGGATGATAATGTTCTTCCTAATCGAACCTATGAGGCAAAAAATATGTTGTGCTCTATTGGCATGAGCTATGATAAGATACATGCTTGTCCTAACGATTGCATTTTGTTTCGTAACGAATATGCAACGTTAACTGAGTGCCCCAAATGCGGTTTGTCTCGATATAAGAAAAAATTATCTCCCGCAAAAGTCTTATGGTATTTTCCGATAATTCCGAGATTTAGGCGCATGTTTCGTAGTGAAACCGATGCAAGACATCTTACTTGGCATGCAGATGAAAGAATCACCGATGGAAAGTATCGGCATCCGGCTGATTCACCACAGTGGTCGAAGATTGATAATGATTATCCTGAGTTTGGATCAGAAGCAAGAAACCTTCGATTGGCATTATCTACTGATGGAATGAACCCACATGGTCTTCAAAGTATTTCACATACCACATGGCCTGTGATTCTTATGATTTATAACCTACCTCCGTGGCTATGTATGAAGCGTAAGTACATGATGTTATCTATGTTAATCTCTGGGCCTAAACAACCAGGTAATGACATAGACGTATACTTGACACCTCTGATCGAAGATTTAAAGATTTTGTGGGAGAACGGTGTGGAGGTTTATGATGGATATAGGAAAGAAAGTTTCAATCTGAGGGCGATGTTGTTTGGCACAATTAATGATTTTCCAGCATACGGGAATCTATCTGGGTATAGCATCAAGGGTCAACGTGCGTGTCCTGTTTGTGAAGACGGAACCGATACGATCCGATTGGAACTTTGCCAGAAGAATGTGTTTCTCGGTCATCGTAGATTCTTACATTCTAAACATCATTACCGTGGGTGGAGAAAAGCATTCAATGGAGACACCGAACATCGTAGAGCTCCACCCGCATTGTCAGGTGAACAAGTTTTTGAAAAGGTGAAAGATGTGCGTACTGAGTTTGGCAAGCCTTTTGCACATAAGATTGTGAAAGGTGGGTGGAAGAAAAGGTCGATATTTTTTGAATTGCCATATTGGAAGTCTTTGTACGTGAGACATTTTCTCGATGTTATGCATATTGAAAAAAACGTATTTGAAAGTGTTATCGGTACATTACTCAATATAAAAGGCAAGTCTAAGGATGGCCTTAAAGCAAGGGAGGACATGTTAAAAATGGGAATGAGAACTGAATTAGCACCCGTGAAGAAAGGAAGACGAACATATCTACCACCTGCTGCTTTTACTTTATCTAGAAAGGAGAAAAAAATTTTGTGTAAGTCTCTGAGTGAAGTTAAGGTTCCAGAAGGATACTCATCTGATATCAGAAGACTTGTTTCTATGAAAGACCTCAAGTTGAAGAATTTGAAGACACATGATTGTCACGTTATAATGGAACATTTTCTACCGATCGGTATACGTTCTATTTTGCCAGAAAAAGTAAGAAGTTCCATAACTAAATTGTGTTTTTTCTTTAGGTCAATTTGTGGTAAGGTGATCGATCCCGAGATGTTACCAACACTACAAAAAGAGATTGTAATTACCTTGTGTGAGCTTGAAATGTATTTTCCTCCGTCTTTTTTTGACATAATGGTTCATTTAGTTGTTCATCTTGTGAAAGAGACACAGTTGTGTGGACCAGCTTATATGAGATGGATGTACCCTGCTGAACGGTATATGAAAATATTAAAAGGGTACGTGAAATCCCGAAGTCGACCAGAGGGTTGTATTGTTGAACGATACATTGTTGAAGAAGCTGTTGAGTTTTGTACTGAATATTTGTCTAACGTTCAATCGATTGGACTCCCCAGAGCTCAGATTTTCGACAAAATGGAAGGTAAAAAATTAATTGGGAATAAAATTGTGACAATATCAAGGGATGAACGGGATCAAGTTCATTTGTATGTTCTGCACAATAATAATGAGGTTGAGCCATATGTTGAAATGCACAAGGATGTACTCCGAAGGTTAAATCCGAACAGAAATGAAAATTGGATAGTTATAGAGCACAATCAAAGTTTCATACAATGGTTGAAGGATCATATTTACTTGAAGCGCTCTTCAGATCCTTCTTCGGTAACAGAAAGGTTGAGATGTTTGGCATATGGTCCAAGTTTGCATGTGTTTTCTCATAGCGCATATTCAATTAATGGATACACATTTTATACCAAAGAACAAGATGATAAGAGTACTATGCAAAATAGTGGTGTCACCGTGCTAGCTGAAGCAATGCATATATCAAGCATGAAGGACTTAAACCCCAAATATGCAAATCTGTCGTATTTTGGAGTTATTGAGCACATTTGGGTGTTTGATTACGAGAAGTTTCAGATTCCCATCTTTGGTTGCAAGTGGGTGAATAGTAGTGGCATACGAATGGATAAGTCTGGATTTTTGCAAGTTGATCTTACTAGGGTGGGGTACAAAGATGAACCTTTTATTCTAGCATCTCAGGCTAAACAAGTGTTCTATGTGAATGACCCGAAGAGTACAAAATGGTCTATAGTGCTTTTCTCTAACAAAGTGACTGATGATAGCGGTGTCGATCAATGTGATATTGATGTTGAGAATGAGTCATGCATTAGACGGAATGAGTTGAATAGAAATGATGAAGTTGAGGATCTTATACCGGATGAGTCATATATAAGAAACGATCATAATGAGGGAATTTGGATCAATTCATCCGTACGCATTGCTAAGAAACAAGTGATTAATATTCCAACAAAGAAAAGAAAGATATGTTAGTGACTTAGGTAAATTATCCATGGTTTCTTTATTTTATTTTTTCGATTGTTTTGATTATAAGTTATATGTGATAATGCATGATTTCCTTATTTTTTTGTTTTCAATTACTTTGATTATAAGTTATATATGATAATGCATGATTTCTTTATTTTTTTGTTTTCAATTGCTTTGATTATAAGTTATATTTGATATTTGATGGTTTCCTTGGTTTATTACAGGTTAGACATGGCTGATGACCAACCTGAGGAAGTTCCTAAAAAAGTATCCGCGGAAGAAGAAATTCGAAGAGGCATCACAGTAATGAGAAGGGTGGTCCAAGGAAGATCTCGAGGCATCATACTAGATGTCTATTGGAGCACCCAGGGACAGCTTATAGAACCTAATGGGCATACCTTAACTAGTTTTATCGGTGCACTAGTAAGGAATGAAATTCCCATTACATGTGATGATTGGAGAAACAAAGAGCTGAAAGAGTCCAAAGATAAAATTTGGAGTGAGATAAAGGTACAATCATGTTTTTTCAATTATGTTTTTTCAATTACCGATACTAACTATCAATCTGTATGTTTTTCTTAGCGATGTTTTAACATCGAAGACGAAAGAAGAGGCTTTTGTATGAAATTGGCCGGAAAGCTTCTAAGAGGGTTTCGGACATTTTTATCATCCAAGTTCCTTAAGGATGCGGATGGTAATTTTGTGGATGCGGAGCTTCCCAAAAAATATGAAAGTTTGATATCGGCTGAAGAATGGGAAGCGTTCAAATCCAAAAGACAAGACCCGGTTTTTCAAAGAATAAGTGCTACAAATCGGGAAAGAGCATCAAGTCCCGCATATCCGTACCGAAAAGGACGTGTCGGATATGGACGTTTAGAACAATCCATGGTAAGTATTTTTAAATTGCGATAACAAATTTGTTCATCATATATTAGTTTTATCTGATAAAATTGTATGACTTAATGTGTAGCTGCAGAAGGAGGAAAGTTCAGAATCATCTCTTCCTGCACATGTTTTGTGGAAGGAAGCCCGTGTGGGCAAATCTGGAGTTGCTCAAGAAGAAGTTTTACAAGTATACCAGAAATGTGTAAGTATAACATTTTTTCATTAATTGAATAACATTTTTATACACAAATATTTGACAAGTGTACGATATTCATCTGATTTTTCAGGAGGAGCTATCTCAGTCTTTATCTCCCGATGATACTAGGAGCATACTTGGTCGGGCATTAGATGTCCCTGAGTACTCTGGTCGGGTGAGGGGTAAGGGATTTGGAGTCACTCCGACCTCCATGAGTATTAAAAAAGGAAAGGCTCCTAGTAATCGGGAGCTTCATGCAAGAATGGAAGCCATGCAAGCTGAGCTTGATGCATTGAGGAGAGAAAGAGAGGCTAGCGCCTCAACAGTATACAGAGATGCTTCGGACAAAGACAGTATCAACTGTACCTTTCAGCCGAACATTCCAGAGGTAATTACATATAATTGTCTTAAATTGAACTATTTTCTTAAATTATGTATTTGACATATATACACATTAACGATTTCTTGTTATTATTGGTTTTAGGGCATTTCCCATTGTCAGCTGTATTTGTCGTCACCATACTATCGGATGGTTGGCAAGGGAAAAGTGCATAACGTTAGCGGAGTATTACTCCACACTAGAGAGCTCCCTGCTGGATGTTTGAAGGTATCAGTTGATATTGCAGTTGAGCCGAATGCAGCATTACCATATCCTAGCGATGATTCGGATGCAACAACGGTGCACGAAGCAGTAGGTTCGTTTGTTGCATGGCCGACAAACCTCATATGCGTAGGATATGAGGTATGATTAAAACTTATGTTAACTTTCCTTGGTATATTCAAAGTTTAAAATTTATGCTTAAAATTTTACTTACATATTTTCCTATGTTAAATAGACTCCCACACAATCCAAATCAAAAGAAGCTGCGATTCCACGGCATACCGAGTCCACGGTTTCAAGAAAAGAGGTAATATAAAATTATATGACATATATTCATGGAAGTTGTTACATTCTTAATTTGATCTAACTATTTATATGACATGTAGGTTCAAGAAAATGAGGCTAGCAATGCCTCCGCACAACAAAAAAAGGAGGTTAGCAACGCCTCCGCACGGGTACAAAGTTCTGGTGCTAAGAAGTCCGTAGCTAGGAAAAAACCTACCACCAAGTATAGGTCGTGCCTCAGGACATTTCTAGAGATGACCGATATACCGACCGGAGGTGTTCGGACTATACCTATGGAGGTAGGGATTTTCGGCTTTGATTACGAACAAATGATTGGTAATGAGGACTTCATGCAAGTTTTTGGTCGTGAAGAAATCGGCGTCAACGTTGTCAATACATATGTTAGGTAAATTCGGCATACTTTGTTTTATTAATTAAACAACTTATTTTAATGATGTTTACTTTATGTTAATGATGTTTTTATATTAGGTTTTTGTATGACAAATTGATGCGCCCCAATGGTTTGGACGTGTCATTCGGATTCTTAGCACCCGCGACCGTCAACTATACTTTAATGATAAGTAGACCGGATACCGTGACGGAGTACGTTCTTCGGATCCTCGTGGAGAATAAAAATGCGGAGAAGTTGTTTTTTTTACCGTTTAATACCGGGTTAGCATTTCATTCTAAATTCATCTATAATAATTATTTTCCAAGTTACCATCTAACATTTGCCTAATCATTACAGTGGACATTGGTTGTTGCTCGCAATCAATCCTATCCGAGAAATTGTGTATTATCTTGACTCGTTAGGAAATGATTGGACAACATACCCGGTTATGAAGGACCTAATTGACACGTAAGTGAGAATGTTCAAAATTTTTCTTAGTTTATGTGAATTGTTCTAATTGCTTCATTTTTATTTTATTAGCGTCCTACAAGCTTTTCGTGCCCAACGAGTTATCCAGACCTCAAGGAGGGGCGCCAACTCCATTTCATGGATTAAAGTGGCGGTATATTTTTAATTACCGCGTTTTTTATTATATTAGTGATGACTACACTTGATAAAACTTAGGATTTATAATTCATATTTTTTTTTCATATGTAGTGTCCTCTTCAACGTAATGAAATAGATTGCGGGTATTTCATGTTGAGGTTTATGCGAGATACTCTCATGTTGGGCCGATTAGAGATTCCCACCGATGTATGTATTTCTAACTTATGAGTTATTTTTATATTTACACATATCTCATATAATTAAATACTTGGAATTAATTCAAAATATGTTATATTATTATGTAGTACTTTGATGAATTCAAGTGTGCATCTTATACAAAGGATCAAGTGGACGAAATCAAAGAGGAGTGGTGTCAATACATGATAGAGCTCAAAGTGTGTAATTAATGTGTACATTTGTAGTAGTATATGTAATGACTTATAAATGTAAACATAAATTTGTATATATTTTGATACATTTATGGCAAATTTGGTTTGAATTGGTTTGAATTGGTTAGCCAAATTTTGGTAAAAAAAGGCCAAAATGGCATATATAAAATGTGATAATTGACTGCAAAAATCTGGTTGAAAACAGGTACCAATTCTGGTTTATAAACCTGGAAAAAATGTGGTTACAAACAAATCCTACAAAAAATTTCGTTTACTTTAGACAGCGCTTTTGGCAAAAGCGCTGTCTAAGGGGGGGATTAGAAAGCGCTTTAGGCAAAAGCGCTGTCTAAGGTGGGGGCTTAGACAGCGCTTTTGGCCAAAGCGCTGTCTAAGGTATACCTAAAAAAATTAAAATAGGAGGGGCTTAGACAGCGCTTTTGGCCAAAGCGCTGTCTAAGGTAGGGGCTTAGACAGCGCTTTTGAAAAGCGCTGTCTAATGTGTACCTAAAAAATTTAAATTAAGAGGGTCTTTTAAAGCGGTTTTGGCCAAAGCGCTGTCTAAGGGTGGGGGATTAGACAGCGCTTTTCACATTTTAAAAAGCGCTGTCTAAACCTTTAGCAGCGGAGGTTTAGACAGCGCTTTAAAGCGCTGTCTAAGGCTAAAAAAAGCGCTGTCTAAGATCTTGTTTGTTGTAGTGAAAGAAAAATAAAAATAAAAGACAAGGAGCGCAATATTTACGAAAACGAAACGTCCATTGATTTTTATTGAATGAAGTATGCAAATGAAATGACATCCCGAAACAAGCATACCATTGTGCCCCGGGTAAGGCACAAGGCTTAAAAGTTTAATTGTTCAAAATTACAAACTTAAAAATAACAACACAGTAATAGTATTTACTCCTGACTAAAGGAGATAGGAATAACGTCTTCAGTCTTCCAATTGTTGAGCCCATCACCCACAGTAGGAAAGATCCGGTTATCCAGGCTGTAGTCTTCACTATAGTCACCCACATCATTGATTTGATCTTTCATGATCCCTTGATTGGTGATACGAACAGCACGAGCACGACGAACAGCCTTCTGGGACTCTGCAGTGAAACCCAAACCAAACTTGTCAGACTTGTAAGGAATGTCAGGAAGCTGACCCCAAATAGTACAACCACCTTCTTCAACCACAATTCTAGCATCTTTGAGGGAGGCCATTGCAGGAGGCACTCTAGTAACCACAAGAACTCTTTTAACAACAGGGGGAGCTTCAGTAGCTGGAACGACCCAAGGAACTACTTCAAATGTCTGGCAAGGAGTCTCAACATATTCACCTTCCACTTCAACATACTTAAATGTATTCACATGACTGACCATATATTCTTCCTCTCAATAAACAGTGACGATCTTTCCCTTCACTAGATATCTTAACTTCTGATGTAGAGTGGAGGTCCCAGCACCTGCCCCGTTGATCCAGGGGTGCCCAAGCAAACAGGAGTACGCAGGACGAATATCCATTACATAGAAGGTAGAATTGAAGACTTGAGAGCCTACTTTGATCGGGAGATCTATTTCTCCATGCACCACTCTTCTTGAACCATCAAAGGCCCTCACCACTATATTACTTGGTCTTAACACAACATCTTCAGGACTGAGCTTGTTCAGAACCTCTTTGGGAAGTACATTCAATGAAGAACCATTTTCTACCAACACATGAGACAAGGTAGTGCCCCTACATTCAATGGAGATATGTAGAGCTCTGTTATGGTTTCTTTTGGCAGGAGTTAAGTCAGCATCAGAAAAGCCTAACCCATTATCATAAGTCAGATGTGCAACACAATTCTCAAATTGATCTATAGAAATCTCATTTGGCACATGAGCAGTCTTCAAGAACTTGATCAAGGCTTTAGCATGAGCCTCAGAACACAGCAACAAAGATAACATGGAAATTTTGGAGGGAGTATGCCCCAACTGGTCAACAATATCATAATCACTCTTGCGAATGATCTTCAACACTTCTTCCATCTGTTTAGAAAGATTTTCAGCAGTCGGTGCTTCAGCTTGCACAGGTTCAACCACATGACCTTTGCCCCGAGCATCAGTACTTGGCTCAGAAGTGGAGGTAGTAGTTGGAGTAATTGCACTCTTGGAGGTAGCCGGAGGAGAGAAAATTCTTCCACTTCTAGTGATCTTACTAGATCCAACAATATTATCAACATCAAGATTCTTATCAGTAACAGGTGCATCAGTCAAAGGTTCCTGCTTAACACCATGGATATAAACATCAGAACCGTAATTCCAGGGTATAACTTTATCAGAAGTATAAGGAATAGGGCCAGGAGTAGTAATAATCATGGGAGGCACTCTAACTTCAGCAATAGTCTTCACCAGGCCTTCAGCAGTAATCTTGATAGGACCCTTGGAAGTGATCTTGACAGGGCCTTTGGAGATAATCTTCACTGGAACTTTATCAACCATATCCACATCTTCAAACTTCGTACCTCGAGTTATATGTTCACACATACTTTCCACGGAAGGCATCCTCTCAAACAATATAGTGTAATTGTCCATGAGGCGTTGAATACCATCTTTCAACTTCCAGCAGCTATCAGGTTTGTAGGCACAATAGAAACAGTCTTCATTACAACCTGGAAAGAATCCAGCCTGTACCAACTTCTTATTGATAATAGATAAGGGAGTAGTCACATCTGCTACTGAGGAAACATATGAAACTTCATCAACAACATTAACAGTCTTCTCATGATTGGGCATGGGAGCAGTAATCACATTTGGAGTCCTAGGAGGGTCAAATTCAATCTCTCCAGCTTCAATCATATCTTGAATCTTGTTTTTCAATATCCAACAATTGTTAGTATCATGTCCCAGACAATTAGAATGATATGCACATCGTGCATTAGGGTTGTATCGAGGAGAGGAAGTATTAGGATTCTGAGGAGGGTCCTTCAAAGTAATGAGTTCCCCTTTCAACATGTGTTGCAAGGCTTGGGCCAGTGTGTCGCTCCCAAAGATTTGCATCCCGGTACAAGCGCGAACAGTCGGCGAAAAGAATGAGAACACACAGAAGTGAACTCAGAAAGACAAGAGTCGCCAGCTAGGCATTTTTATCCCGGAGGAAAGGTAATGTTGCATAGACCTAGAAAGATATGGATAAGACGGTTGCAAACCAGAGAGACTGAGAAAGGGGGTTGGTTACAACCTGGGAAGGTATTAGCACCCAGATTGTCCGCCGTACTCGACGGGATCCACGCTTAAAATATTTGTGTTTTAAAGGGGTAGTGTCAGTGCAATCTGTGTATAAAAGAGCTGGAAAAGGATGTACAGGTGTCAGTGTAAAAGAAATGTGAAGTGTATAAGAGAAGTGTCAGTGTAAGAACAGGAGTATGAAGCTCAAGACTATGAGGCTTAAAAAATGATGCTGGAAGGAGGGGGAATATACAGAGACTTTTGTTCGATAACTGTTAAGTTATGCCTACGTATCCTCTCGTGCAATGAGGAAGTCAGAACACCGTAGTTCGACCCAAAGAGACTGAAAGATGAATTGACTTGTGAACTGCTTGCTTGTCTATGCTCAAGTGTATGACCTGTCTGGCTCAGGTGCAAACTGTCTTGCATTAGACGGAAGAAGCGAGTTCTCGTTTGTGAGTGAATGAGATGAGAAAAGAATCCCGGAGGAGACGATTATTGTTTGTTTTTGTATTTTCAGTCTTTTATTGCTTTTTGAAGTTTGCCATAAATTAATGAGCTTAAGCCTAAACCAATGGGTTAGTAAACTCATCACATCTTCCCTCTGATTAGGGGTAATGAGGATACCTTAAATGTGAAGTCAACATCTCACACTTAATCACCTTTGATGTAGGGTTAAGATCATTAACCTATTTGTGATTATTTAGATGTTTTTGTTGTTTTTGTTTAGTGTTAAGTAATGAGCTTAAGCCATAATCAGGGATTAAACAGACTCATTACACCATCCTAATAGAAGGATAATAGATGAGAATGTTTAAGCTGAGGAAGACTCCTCAACTTAATCCATGATTAGGGATTAACCTCATGACAAAACAAAGCCTTTATTAAATGGATTTTAGTTAATGATAAGATGAAGAAATGATTTTTATGGTTTGTAAGTGTAACACGGTGGGAGAACTGACTTTAAGTTATGTTGCGGATAGCAAGAGTCGCCACCGACTTTTATTTTATCCAAAGGAAAGGCATAAAAGAACAGGAAAGACCTTTAAAAGATTTTTGGGTCCGGGGGGTAGGTTATGTAAAGGGAAGGTGTTATCACCCTTTACATCCATGGTTATCCATGGGCTCTTAGTTACTTAGCTCACTTTTGAATTGTTTTTGAAAAGTGTAGTGTGTGAATAAAAATTTTTCATAATAGTTAATAATGATCCATGTACGGATGCGTAAAAACTTGTGTTTGAAAATTTGTTTGAAATTGGCAAAGTGTTTGAAAAGTTTAGAATGAAGTGAGCAAGTAACTATGAGGTACCTACCCTAAAGTTTAAGTCTTTCTGTTCTTTATCCTTTAAGTGGTAAGACTATCCCTATTATTAAGGAATAGGTAGTCATTACCTTGGATGTAAGGGACATATGAGGGACATCTGTTTTATGAAGGCAACTGTGGGGTGTATTAAGCATTTAGGAGGGACTGTCATCATTATTCGAAAAGGGACTTGATCTTTATGAAAGGCAACCATTAGGGACTTGATGACTTTTCTTTTTTAAGGGACTTGCTTTATACACCCCACTTGACCTTATGATTAGGCAACATTGAGGGATAGCCCTAGAAAGTGATATGGCGATTAAAAATCGACTTACGTGTGTGAGTGTTTAATTTTTATTTATCTTTAATTAAAGTGATCTAAATTCAATTTTAAAATAGAATACATGTTTACACTCCCTATTTTACTAACCATAGCAAGCAAATTAAATAATTTAAATATTTACAAAAATTTACACCAAGGAGCAATTATAATAATTATAATAAACAATTAAAATAAATAGCAAATAAATAAATATAAATAATAAACAAAAATAAATAAATAGACAATAATAAATATAATAGAGGTTAGTAATAATAATAATAAAAATAATTAAATAAGGTTAGTGAAATAATAAATATAATAATAAAATAAAGGGATTAGTAATAATATGGTTAATAAGAATAAACAAAATAAGAATTAGCAACTATTAAAAAAAATATGAACAATTTAATTATAAAATTACATGCAACTTATTAACATATAAAATAAAAGAATAAAATTTAGATTATGAACAAATTATAGAAACAATTACCTATTAAAAAAATAAATTGATTATAATTATATTTACTATATTAAATAAATATGTACATAATAATTATAAAATTTAATTATACTAAATACTATATTTACAAAAAATTATAAGTTTAAATCATAAGATAAATTAGCTTTTTATTATTTAGAAAATAAATTAGGGTTTTCAAAAATAGGGTTTTATAAAGTTAGGTTTTAGAAAATATTTTTTAGGGTTATACAAAATTAATAAATAAACATATATATTACAATTTAATTACATAATAAAGAAAATAATTTAAATTGAGAAAAATAAAAGCTTAGAATTTTTAGAATATATAAATGTTGTTTTTAGATATTTATTAAATATATATACATGCATAGTTTATTTTTTAATTGATAAATAAGAAAACAATTTAAGCAAATTAACTAAATAAATTAAAACAGAAAAGTGGTAAAAAGAAACTTACCTTGGCTGGGTTTGAACCCAGGACATCCTGCCTGCAAGCAACAAAACGTACCACCAGGCCAACCACGTATAGGTGATAATGGAATGAGTTGAATCAGTTTTATGCAATGCCTGGAAAAAATCAGAAAAAAAATGGAAGCAAAAGGCCTGGGGGAGGATTGAACCCAGGACCTCTTAACACACAAACACACGCATGACCATCCGGCTGGGGGAGCAATTCTGATGTTATGTTGGCAACAATACATAATATATTATGTACGCTTAACCTGAAAAATAAGAGGGAAAAAATGCACCCAGCCAAGTATCGAACTAGAGACCTCACGCAGTATACAAGCTAGCCTTACCACTGAGACAAGCCACACGCTTGTGATAACAAACCAATAACAAAACATAAAATATTTAGATTATAATTTGAATTTTTAGAACGCGCGCCAACAGCCTCTTCTTCAACCTCATGACCTACAATTTTTCCTGCGAACTCAGCCACGAACTTTCCTGCGAAAACAGAATGGTAGCAAAACCTACGAAATCCAATGATCAACAAAACTGTAAAATTTCGCAAAATTGAATACACAAACATAGTCCAGAGGTCCATTCGAATCAATCCATGGTCTTAGAATTCATTTAGGTTTTGTAAATCATAAAACCCTAATTCTTGGCCGAAACCCTAGCTATGGTGGATTACGTTTCAGGCCATGAATCTTCAATTCAATTGTCCAGAATCATTCTAGGCATCACAACAAACACATATCAGTCATAAAAAACAATTCAAAATGCATATGTTAGTGAATTCGAAAAATTAAATTTCAAGACAAAAGTGAATTCGGGTTGAGCAATATAGCAAGGTATTGATGCATATGAGTGATGATAATGCTTCAGTGAGGTCCAAGGAACATTGCTATGTTCTTATTTTACCTTCAAAGGTCCTGCAAATTGAAAACCGAATATGAGTTTTGGAAGGGATTTTTGATTTTGTGAACTTACTCTTAGGGCAGAAAATTCGTGGCTTTGCAATAGGGTTATGTTTAGTACTTATAGGTGATTGAATTAGGTCAATAAAATTGATTGATCATGTGAAGAATTTGATATGAAAAGATCCATATTGATCATGCCTTAAAAATCAAATATTCATGTGTGAATACTTGCTATTTTTGGACAAATCTCATGATTTCTTTCCTCTTCAACTTAAATCAATATTTAAGACTTTCTAGAAGCTTAATCTCCATCAAATCTTACATTTTCATATTTTATTTTTATTTAAAATGATTTTTAATGAATTAAATCAAAATAAATAAAAATAAAATAATAAAAATTCTGATTTTTAATGGTTTGGGTCGTGCATGAAGTCAATGTATGGGTTGGGTCATTATTTGGCAAGCCCATTTGGAAGAAATTTGTTTTAGACCTCCTTTTTCATCATAAACCAACTCAAAATTTCCCAACTTTGCAAGGGCTCATATCCTTCAATTTTAATGCTATGAGGGTGTTCTTGGACATTTTGGAAATCTTGAAGAGTCCTCTAACCAACCCCACTGGTTTCATGTCCATATCACTTACCAATCTCAAGTTATGCCCTTTTGAAGTTGTTGACTTTTTGTTGACTTTCAAAAGGACCTATAATGTCTTAGCTCATACCTTCCAAATGAAGCATTTTTGGGCTTGGCTTGTGAGACACAAAGTTGTAGAGAATTAAATTTCCTTCAAAATGAGCTTTGAGTGGAGACTTGGTGATGAAGCATGTGAAAGTTATGGCTGGTCAAAGTTCAGTTGACTTTTACTAAGGAAACCCTAATTTAGAAACTCCTGATACTTGATGATCTGAAATCTCCTTGATGAATCATAATCAACCCTTGATCAAATGATGAATTTTACTTCATATACTTGATGTTGGCAAAAAATCATGAAGTTTGACTTTGATTTGACCACAGTTGACCTCAGTTTGACTTTTTAACTGCTTTGACTGATTTTGACTTATCTGATCATCTGACTGAGCAAACTTCTGAGAAAAGTCTTGAAACTTGTCATGGGGGTTCTTACATACATATAAGATGTTATGAAGCTCCCTTGAAGTCTTGGAAGTTCATTTAGCCTGATTAAAGTCAAAACCCTAGTTTTGGATACACTGCTTAGGAGGTGCATTGTCTGAGGGAATTGTCAACTCTTCTGGCCAATTGTGAACCTTGTGAACCATCATAAAATGTCTTATGAACCTTATGGGAGGTATTGTGAACCTTGTAAACCTTGTGAACTTTCATGAAGTGACTTGTAGACTTCATGAACCTCATGAAAGGTCTTGTAAGCATTGTGAATCTTGTGAACCTTGTGAACCTTCAAGAAGTGACTTGTAGACTTCATGAACCCTCATGAAAGGTTTTGAAAGCATTGGGAAACTTGTGAACCTTGTGAACCTTCAAGAAGTGACTTGTAGACTTCATGAACCTCATGAAAGGTCTTGTAAATGTTGAGAAACTTGTGAACCTTGTGAACCTTCTTAGAACACAAAGTCTTGTATTGTGAGGGCAAATTTTGGGGTGCAACAGTAAGGCAACTTGAGGGGGACTTGTCCATTAACACTAGGGTTAGTCCTTCTTAACCAGTCAAGGAAGAATTAGAACCCTAATGCAAGGCCCAAGTTACAAGCTTGATGTCTTGATGATTATTAAGTGAATTGATTAAAGGATTTAAACACATTAAGGGTTTAACACTTAGGATTAAAGTTATACACTCCATCCTAATAGAAGGATGCAGGCATAAGCTTAATCACAAAGCCTTAAAGCCTTTAGGGTTTAGTCCCTGATTATGAGATAAGAAGAGAAGACTCAAAGAGACACAAAGGTAAAAGATAAGTGGGGGACTAATCAAACCCTAATTGTTATCATGCTTGGTCATTACTAGGGTTTTTGAGGCTTAAGAGAGAAAGAGATCTTCAAAGAACCACCAAGGAGAGAAGCAGATGAAAGGAGCAAAGAGAAGCAAACAACTTGCTTCACTTAAGAAGTCAAGTTGCTTGAAGAAAGAAAGTGAGATGAACAAGAATGAGCAAGCTCAATCCAAAGCACAAGATAAAATGCAGCAATGATGCATAAGAGAGATGAAAAGAGATTGTGAGAAGTGAAGGCAAATTCACTTCTCAATACAACTTACCACCTGAAAAGTTAGTAAAGAAATGAAATGCAATGCAAAATGAGATGCAATGCAATGATGCAAGACAAAGTCAGAAGCATGAACATGATGTTAATGATGCTAAGAGATGATGCAAACATGAGGCAAGGCATTAGAATGATCATACAAACATATGGATGCAAGAGAAGCATGCTTAGAACCATGAACATACATGAAAAGTTATGGAATGCAAATGACATACAACATGGCAAATGAAAGATGCAATGATCAAGCATGATTCTAATATGTCTTAAGATGCATCATGAATCAAATGGATGCACAAAATGTCATGGCAAGTCATGGTATGCAAGCAAATGGAAGATGGATGCAAAGGAAGGCATGAATTAGGGTTTATGATCAACACACAAAGCAAAATCCAAAACCAGAAGCAAATGACATGATAAAAATTTGAAAATGCAATCAAAGGGACCCTAGACCTATACAAACTCACTGCCCAAAGGAGAGGATCCAACTCTTAACCTAGTGAAAGTTATGAATTTTCTAGGATTGCTAGGGTTTTAAGGTACCTCATCAAGAAAAATGCCAAACAAATGGGAAATGCAAGATCAATTCATGCCAATTTAATCCTATAAACTACATGTTATGCAAGATGCAATGCAAAAAGAATCATTGTCCAACTCTCAATGGTTAGGCAGAAATGAATTTTTGAAGTTTGAATCAAAATATTACTTCAAAATGAATTTAATTCCATTGAAAATGATCAAAAGGTATCAAGAACAAAAAAGAAATTTGGTTTGAGAGTTGGACAATGTTTCTAAATGTTTTTAAATGCTATGTGAATTTTTTTGTGATTTTTAAATACCTAAAAGTATTTTTAATTAATTAATTTTCATTAACTAATTAAAAATAAACTTTTTAAATGATTTAAAAATAATTTTTAATGCAAAAAATAAAAATAAAAATATTTTTGTGTTCTGAAAATTAATAAAAGGTTTGATAAAAATTTTCAGAATTTTTAAACATTTTTTGCTATTTTAATTAATTCGTGCAAAATAAATATGAAACAAATAAAAATAAAATGAATTTAATGAGAAAATAGGAAAGTCAGCAGATCTAAGGGTTGTGGTTCAAACTGGGACACGCGGGAATTGACTATGCGCGCATCTGGACGTCCAGAATTCAAATTTCCTTAATTATGATTAAAGCCCTAATCTGAACCCTAATGACTTTCAGATGACCGGAACAGTGTTCCGGTCATCTTCTCCGGCGGCTCTCTCACTCAATCTCTCTCAAAACGCCATAAAAACTCACCAAACTCTCCAGAATCAATCCCTAACTCATTCTAAACAAGATTCAGCCAGCAAAAATCATTTATTTCACATGAACAACAAGATTCGAAGCAAAATGGAAAATTATTCAGAAATTTCAGAAGCTCATGAAATGCTTATTTCTCAACTATTTTCAAAACTAAACACATCATGGCAATCAGTGAAGCATGTAGAATCATTCTATAACATAAAATGAGAGTTCTGGAAAAATAAATGCCATGGCTACCTGAGCTTGAGCTTTCGAATCAGGGACTTTCTGGCCAGTTCTTTGCTTCAAATCCACTCCAATGAACCTCCTAAGAAGCTTGCAATGCTTGGTTGGAGTTTAAATGGCCTCTGGAGAGAGTTTGCAGAATCTCAGTTCATGAAATGTGAAAATCGTGTTTTTGATTGTGGAGGTTTTAGGGAAAAATGAGGGCAGGGAAATGATTAGTGAGGTTTATGGAGTTGAATGGTGGAAAAAGTTTGAAGGTTTGATGGCTGAATCAAAGGATTCGAAAGCTTTTGCAAATGTGAGGATTTTTGAGTATGCTGTGTTCTTGGAGTTTTCAGGCTTGTGTGTGTTATGAAAATGAAGCCTTGGAGTGTGTTTGTAAAGTCTGGATTGGGCAGAGAGTTGTTGGTGGCCTGTTGTGATTGGTATGGGCAAGTTGCCAAAATGTCAACTTGACTTGTACTTGAGGTATGGGCAATGGTATAGCTAGCATTTTGGCTTGTCTTGGCTCATCTGAGATTAAGGATGTCCATGGAATTGTTTATGAGACAAATCAGCAAGTGGATCAAAGCTTATGAGATGTTTTGCAATTTTCACAAAGTTTGGCCCCTTTTGAAATTCATGAAGTTCAAAGCATCAAAAGGCATAATTCTTGGGCCAATTCTGATTTTTAGAAGTCACATGATCATGTTGCAATGAGTTTGTGCATATTTGAAGTCTTTAGAACACTTGATCATACCATTTTGCAAAATGCCTCTTTGGTAGAAAACTTTAAATTATGTGATTTTGGCCAACTTTGACAAGCCATAACTTTTGATCCAAAATGAATTAGAATGAGTTCTTGTACTTTTTGAAAAGGGAATGATCCATTCTACAACTTTCATGACCAAAGTTTTCCCATTTGAAGCATTTTTGAATCAAAAAGCAAGGGTTGAAAAAGTTTCCCAAAATGGCAAGTTTCCATTACAAGTCATTTTCCCAAAAAGTCAACTTTGCAAATGGCTTGAAATTCTTCAATTTTGTGAACTTCTAACATCTTCTATGATCAAATAAAGATCATACATAATCAAAATGATGATGAACACCCTTTGGTTGGGTCATTGAAGGCCTCAGATGTCTTGATTTTGCACTGACTTGCTCAAAAAGTCAACTCTTGATCAGATGACTTCCCCATGGAATTTCTTCATGAAAATTGATATGCATGATCCCTATACCATATAGAGACCAATAGAAACAAGAATGACCAAAAAATTTGGAGTTATGGCCTTTGAAACCAAAACCCTAATTTTAGGTCATCTGTGCAGTCAAACCTGGCTCTGCTTCCATGCCAATCTCAGTTCTTGTGATTTTTTGACATTCTTGACTTTGAGAGGATATAATATGATGCTTGAACATACATGGACCCCTTTGAGGTGATGGATGACCTTTGGAGTGGCTCAAATGGCTCTTGGATTGCTTAGATCACAAACCTTAGATGCAGATGACTTAGAAACAATGCAGTGAAGCAAAAATGTGGTATGAGATGCTATGATTAAACTTATGCATATGAAAAGATCACAAGCCATGGTGTGAATGGGTGAGGGAAAATTTGGGGTGTTTACAGCTTCCCCTATTCAAGCATGAGTTAGCTGTGCAGGATGTAAGCAACGACTTAACAGGAAAACAAGATAACTTGTGGTTGAATACCAAAGACAGTCCAAAATTTGCACTCACAGAATGAAGAAGAAAAGGGATATAGATTGTAAAAGAAAATAAAGTATATTACAAAGTGTGGGCGACGGAGGACGACCGTCGAGCAGAGGATGACTGCTAGGGAAAGCAATGGCGGGGACGGCCGACATGCTGGGGAAAAATGCGGGAAATAAAGCAAAGACGGGTACGGCCGACTAGCTGGGGAAGATGCGGGAAATAAAGCAAAGACGGGGATGGCCGACTAGCTGGGGAAGATGCCGGAAATAGAGCAAAGACGGGGACGGCCGACAAGCTGGGGATATAAGGGATTATGATGGGGACGGCCATCAAGTAAAGTTATAAGACTTTCTGGGGATTATAAGTAAAAATAAATGATGAGGTACAGTCATCAGGTTCATAAAGTAATGTAAAAAACGATGGGGACGACCATCGGGCTAAACTGATGAAGGACGATCATCAGGAAAAGGAAAAGGGACCACGACGGGGACGACCATCGGGTTAAAGAATAAATGAAATAATGATGAGGGACGGTCATCAAAGGTGAAGGACGATCACCTAGCAGGGGACGGCTGCTCTGATGGGGATAAGATGAGGGACGATCATCTAAGGTGAAGGACAATCACCTGGCAGGGTACGGCTGCCGAAAGTATCGCGACATAGGACGAATGCCGGATAAAAGGTCGACGATGGGGACGGCCATCGGATGAGCATGATGAAGGACGATCATCAAGAGGTGAATGACGATCACCTAGCAGGAGACGGCTGCTCTCAAGGCTTATCATGACATAGGACGAATGTCAGATAACAAGATCAACGATGGGGATGGCCATCAGATAAAATGATGAAGGACGATCATCAAAAGGTGAAGGACGATCACCTAGCAGGGTACGGCTGCTAAAAATCACGACATAGGACGAATGTCGGATAGAAAAGGGTTCCAATAATGGAGAATCCGCTGGGGAAAGGATGAGGGACGGTCATCCAAAGGTGAAGGACGATCACCTGGCAGGGTACGGCTGCCGGAAGTATCATGACATAGGACGAATGTCAGATAGAAAAAGGTTGCTTTGCTGGCGACCTACTGGGGAATAGTAAACACGGACGAGTGTTTACATCCAAAAAATTAAAGGTATAAGTGTTTTGACGTTGTGTATAGATTAAAGATGTGGACGAGCATCCCTAAGACTACGATACGGACGAGTATCGGGTAGAAACAAATACTAACATGTGTTCTGAGATGATGATACGGACGAGTATCAACTGGTTAACAAAGAACACGGACGAATGTTGAATCTGAGGGGACTCTTCTGGGGAATAGTAGACACAGACGAGTGTCTAAATTCAAGAAGACATGAGTGTTTGACACGTGTATGGATTAAAGATGCGGACGAGCATCCCTAAGACTATGATACAGACGAGTATCAGGTAGAAACAAACGCTTGACGCATGTTCTGAGATGATGATACGGACGAGTATCAACTGGTTAACAAAGAACATAGACGAGTGTCGAATCTGAGGGGATTTGAGTGATATATCAAGATACGGACGGGTATCTATATGAGTAAAGCAAGTATGAGTGGTGTACATGAGTGTGTTTAACTTGCTGGGGAGAGTGACACAGACGAGTGTCAAAAGGTATATTATAGACAAGTATATGCTTTACAAAGTATTCAGGTAGCTATGTTGGGGAATGTGACACGGACGGGTGTCAGGGAATTTGTATAAGTATGTGTATCTGTGAGTGCAAAGGGGACGCTTTGGCTTTCTACTGGGGAGAGTGACACGGACGGGTGTCGGGAAGTATCTGTAATATGTAAGTGTCTGTCTGTAAAGAAACTCGGGCGACTTTTCTGGAGAATGATGACACGGACGAGCGCCAAAAGGAGTGTGTATTTGTATTTACAAGTGTAAGGCCAGTGCTTTGGCTCTCTGGTGGGGAATTTTGGGGAATTTTCTGTATATCTTGATGGATTGTCAGTATTTACAAGTGTTTGATCCAGAACATGGCTTATGATTATGCAACATGTTTGATTTTTGCCGTAATGCTCCATATTAGACGGAATGCTACGCTCTGTGGGAAATATGATGTGAATGCTATGATTATGCAAAGGTACCGATCCGGGATCCGGATCCCGTTGCTGCGAAGATCTCTGGTTGATCTGCTTGAAGTGGACGTCCCAGCCGGGGATGAGATCATTGGTAGATCTGACATATGGGACTCTGCTTGGGGATATAGGTCACTGATAAACCTGTCTTGGTGATGTGGGACCCAACTGGGGTTTTGTAGAAGCTTTCTTTACTCTGTTGTGAGATCTCCAGGCATTGCCCTTTTGGATAGAGGCTGAAACTCTGTGGGGAAGTGGTTCCCTGGCTTTTGCACCTGTTTGAGGAGGAATGATGACAATCAACTCGGCTGGGGAAGAAGAAAGACCATGGGAAGGTCTTCCTATAGGTTCCTATATGGATCCTACTGAGGATGATACTTGATAACTCAGTTGGGGATATGAACACCTTCTGGTATTGCTCTAAAGGAAATGCTGTAGAAGTGATATCTGGCAGCTCTTGGTGGGGAGAGAGTATCTCTGGCTTTGTACTTGGTTGCGGAGGAAGTAACAACTGGCAACTCAACTGGGGAGAAAGCACCTCCGGTGCTAAGACTGAGTAGATAATGATTCGTCAGCTCGCTGGGGTGAAGTTTTCATGCCCCATGTTGTGCTTTGAATGCCTGCAATCCTAAAAAGACATAGAAACGCACAAGTAATCCCGAGGTATCCCTTACCGGATTCCGTCATAGGAGTTCAGATACTCCCGGGAGTAAGTATATTTCCTGCACGCACGTATTTTTGGAAGAGAAGCATTTGTATTTATGCAATCAGTATCTTGAAGACATCGGACATTTTGCAAATGAAGATAAAATGTACGAGACGAAATGTGACTGAAAATCTGGTTTTTATTAATTCATGTGCCCTGAATTGGAAAATACAGTCAAAGAAACAAATCCCCTAAAATGAGGAGATTGTTACAAATTGAGAAAGAAAGGGTACTGGCAATGTTGTCGATGCTTCGAGGAGTTTCCTTCTGGTATGACTCGTATGACACTTGACATTCTTCTCGTCTTGCTTTCTGAAGAAGGATGATTCTGATTGACGCTTGATCATTTTGGAGCTTACCAAATTGTAAGTGATACAGACGAATTCAGAATGCAGTTGTTCGCTTATTCCCTTATTTTGCATGAATCGCCCTTTCGGGTTTTCGATCCATCGGGATACCCATTTTTTCCTGAGTTGTCCGATGCGGCTTTTCAACTCAGCGGGTGTACATCTTTTCATTTTATTTTCCCTTATTTTTGCCAGAGTCTTTTATTCTGTTTTTGACTCGCCGGGATGCCCTATTTTTGCCTGGACTTACATTCTGTTTTTATGTCCAGCGGGTCATTTTCATGCGAAGTATTTTTTAACTGCATCTGAATTCACAGGGGACGGGAAGTCTTCTCCATCCATAGTGCTGAGCATGAGTGCTCCACCGGAGAAAACTTCCTTTACTACGAATGGCCCTTCATAGTTTGGAGTCCATTTGCCCCTGTGGTCTGTATGAGGAGGGAGGAGTCTTTTCAGCACAAGATCCCCTACTTGGTACTCTCGGAGCCTGACTTTCTAATCGAAGGCTTTCTTCATTCTTTTCTAATATAACTGCCCATGACAGATTGCAGCCAATCTCTTCTCTTCAATCAGATTCAGTTGCTCGTATCGGGATCGGACCCACTCTGCTTCGTTCAGCTTAACATCCATTAATACCCGTAAGGAGGGTAATTCGACTTCAACAGGTAGGACTGCCTCCATACCATACACAAGTTGATACGGTGTTGCCCCAGTGGATGTCCTGATTGACGTACGGTACCCATGTAAGGCAAATGGTAGCATTTCATGCCAGTCTTTGTAGGTAACTACCATCTTCTGCACAATCTTCTTGATATTCTTATTTGTTGCCTCGACAACGCCATTCATCTTTGGTCTGTAAGGAGAAGAATTGTGGTGTTGGATTTTGAAGTCCCGTCATAGTTCTGCCATCATTTTGTTGTTCAAGTTGGAACCATTATCAGTAATGATTCGCTCGGGAACTCCATACCGACAAATGATGTCTTTTCTCAGGAATCGGGCTACCACCTGCCTTGTAACATTTGCATATGAAGCTGCTTCAACCCACTTGGTGAAATAGTCAATGGAAACCAGGATGAATCTGTGGCCGTTTGAAGCAGTCGGTTCAATCTTGCCAATCATATCAATGCCCCACATTGCAAAGGGCCAGGGTGAAGACATCACATTCAAAGGATTCGGAGGCACATGCACTTTATCCGCATAAATCTGGCATTTATGGCATTTTCTGGCATAAGCACAACAATCTGCATCCATTGTGATCCAGTAATAGCCTGATCTTAACAATTTTTTGGCCATGGCATGCCCTCCTGCATGGGTACTAAAGGATCCTTCGTGCACTTCGTGCATTAACAAGTCTGCTTCTGTTTTGTCAACGCATCTGAGGAGTACCATATCAAAGCTTCTCTTGTATAAGGAACCGTCAGTATTCAGGAAGAAACTACCAGCTAGCCTTCTTAATGTCTTCTTGTTATTGGAAGATGCCCCAGGTGGGTATGTTTGATCCTCCAAGAAGAACTTAATGTCATGGAACCAAGGCTTATCGTTTTTGGCAATATCTGCTGCAAATACATATGCTGGTCTGTCAAGTCTGGACACTGAGATCCGAGGTACAAAGTTGGAAGCTTGAACTTTGATCATGGATGAAATGGTGGGAAGAGCATCTGCAAATTGATTCTCGTCCCGAGGGATATATTCAAGTTTGACCGTTGTGAAGAAAGTCAATAACCTCCTTGTATAATCCCTATAAGGTATCAGATGATCCTGGTGGGTGTACCATTTGCCATTGGTTTGATTGATTACCAAAGCTGAATCTCCGAACACAGTCAAAGTTTTGATTCTGAGGTCAATGGCTTCCTCAAGACCCATAATACAAGCTTCGTATTCAGCTTCGTTGTTAGTGCAGTTGAAAGTGAGTTTTGCCGAGAAAGGCAGGTGAACTCCTTTAGGTGTAATGAGTACTGCACCAACACCACGACCATTCATATTAACAACCCCGTCAAACATCATAGTCCATTCTTCTCCTGGGTCAGGCCCTTCAGTGTGAATAGGCTCTTCATGATCTTTTGCTTTTATGAACATGATGTCTTCATCAGGGAAGTCAAATCTCATAGGCTGGTAATCATCAATGGGTTGCTCAGCAAGATAGTCAGACAATACACTGCCCTTGATGGCTTTCTGAGATGTGTACTGAATGTCATATTCTGTGAGAATCATTTGCCATCTTGCAACCCGTCCGGTAAGTGTTGGCTTCTCAAATATGTACTTGACTGGGTCCATCTTTGAAATCAACAAGGTAGTGTGGGTCAACATATACTGTCTCAGTCGGCGAGCAGCCCACGCTAAAGCACAGCAAGTTTTCTCGAGCAGTGAATAACGTTGTTCACAGTCGGTAAACTTTTTGCTTAGGTAGTATATTGCATACTCTTTTCGACCAGACTCGTCATGCTGGCCCAGCACACACCCCATTGACTCTTCTAATACTGTCAAGTACATTATCAGAGGTCTTCCTTCAACTGGAGGCATAAGGATTGGAGGCTCTTGTAAGTATTCCTTGATCTTGTCAAAATCCCTCTGGCAGTCTTCATTCCACCTGACCGTTTGTTCTTTTCTTAACAGCTTGAACAAAGGTTCACAGGTTGCTGTAAGGTGAGATATGAACCTTGAAATGTAGTTCAATCTACCTAGAAACCCCCTAACTTCTTTTTCAGTATTCGGTGCAGGCATTTCTTGAATTGCTTTGACTTTATCAGGGTCAACTTCAATCCCTTTCTCACTTACAATAAATCCCAGCAACTTACCGGATCGCACCCCGAATGTGCACTTGTTGGGGTTTAACTTCAACTGGTACTTCCTCAGACGCTTGAATAACTTCAACAGATTTACCAGGTGGTCTTCTTCTGTGAGGGACTTGGAAATCATGTCATCCATATAACATTCAATTTCTTTATGGATCATGTCATGGAATAATGTTACCATAGCCCGTTGATAAGTTGCCCCAACATTCTTCAGTCCGAATGGCATCACCTTGTAACAGAACATGCCCCAGGGTGTGATGAAAGTTGTTTTCTCCATGTCTTCAGGTGACATTTTGATCTGATTGTATCCTGAAAATCCGTCCATGAAGGAGAATACCGAGAACTGAGCCGTATTATCCACCAATACATCAATGTGAGGTAAAGGGAAGTCATCTTTCGGACTGGCTCTGTTCAGATCCCGGTAGTCCACACACATTCTCACTTTGCCATCTTTCTTAGGCACAGGCACGATATTAGCAACCCACGGCGGATAGCTAGTTATAGCAAGGAACCCGGTGTCCCACTGCTTTTGTACCTCTTCTTTAATCTTCATTGCCATATCTGGGCGAGTGCGGCACAATTTCTGTTTAACCGGTGGGAAATCTTCTCTTAAAGGCAGCTTGTGCATAACAATATCGGTGTCCAACCCTGGCATATCCTGATAAGACCAAGCAAACACATCTACATATTCCCGAAGCATGTCAATTAGTTGTCCTTTCACTGAGTCTTGTAAGCAGGCCCCGATCTTAACCTCTTTCACATCTTCTTCCGTACCAAGATTAACCGTATCGACCTCCTCCTGATGAGGAGTGATAACCTTCTCCTCTTGCCTTAACAACCTGGCTAGCTCTTCAAGAAGCTCATAATCTTCTTCAACCCCTTCATCGGCTTGATTGATTGGATTGTCAAAGTCATACGAAGCCATAGATGTGTTGTTGTCGGTGCAGTCTGAAAGGCACTCTCTGCAAGGGTTTAGATTGTTCATTTTAGTGATCGATTTTAATCTTGTTTAGAAAAAGTGAAATAAAGTTATCATTTTGGAAAACATTGCCATTTTTATTTTTGTACAAAAAGAAAAAATGAAAAACAGTGAGCGGAAAAAGAAAAAGACTCATTTGCAAAAGATGTCCGATATTCATTGATTGATCTGTTTGCACAAAATTACAAGATGGCCCGATTACAAAATGAGTCTTGACATCTTGGGCAAGATGCAAGACTTGATGCATGCTTAAAATATACAGGAAATAATAATTACTCTGCAGGAGTAACCCTTATAATTTCCTGGGAAGACCAGTTTGAGATACGGCTCCCCGGGATCCTTGGACGTATCCAGCTCTCCAGGTTGCGCTCATCTTCCGGCTCATCTTCCAAGTTGTTCACTGCATCCGGGGTGAGCATTCCCCCGCTGACAAAATTGGGCTTCTTGGCAGCCTCTGATTGATCTTGTTGAGTTGGTTTGTAACCCAACCCAAATCTGTCCTCCTCCTTCTCCACAGGCAACAGCTTGCCCCAGCCTTAGGCAGTCCTCTCTTCAACAACCTTCCTGGCTTGCTAATAAAATGTCATGGAGGTTCCTAGTACAGCAGATGCTTCATTTATGTTCAGGGCCTCAAATCCCTGGCTCATGGTTTCATGGATTTCTCCATCCATCTCAATATACTTGTACGTAGCCAGATGGCTAACAAAAATGTCCTTTTCACCACAGATGGTGATGATCTGGCCTTCCCACTCGAATTTCAGCTTCTGGTGAAGGGTAGACGTAACTGCGCCAGCTGCATGGATCCAAGGTCTACCTAACAAACAGATGTAGGCCGGCTGAATGTCCATCACATAGAAGGTAATTTTGAAGGTCTGCGGGCCAATCATCACAGGCAGATCAATCTCCCCTAGCACTGATCTTTTAGAGCCATCAAATGCTCTTACCACTAAATTACTTGGACGCAGTGCCAAGCCATCATACTCCAACTTCACTAAGGCTTTCTTTGGCAGAACATTGAGTGAGGACCCAGTGTCCACCAGCACATGAGATAGAATAACACCTTTGCATTCCAAGGTGATATGTAAAGCCTTGTTGTGGTTACGTCCCTCAGTTGTTAAGTCAGTGTTGGTAAAGCCCAGTCCATGACTGGTGTTGACATTTGCTACCACAGTTTCTAACTGATTAACGGTGATCTCCTCTGGCACGTATGCTGCGTGCAAGACTTTCAATAATGCATTCCTGTGAGCTTCAGAACACATCAACAGGGATAATATGGAGATCTTTGAGGGAGTTTGGTGAAGCTGATCCACCACCTTGTAATCACTTCTTTTTATAATCCTCATAAACTCGTCTACATCTTGCTCAAAAGATGTCTTCTGAGTTTCCTTGATAGCTGGCTCTTCAAGCACCACACTCTTTCCTTTTGCTTTGGCAGCAGCTTCTGCTTCGGCATTAGGTCTTTGCAATTGTGAGGTAAAAAGGCGTCCGCTTCTGGTGAAGCCTTCGCCTCCCCCAACATTATCAATCTGTGGAGAAGAAGTTGAAGAGTCCAAAGTGATTTTCTCCCCATTGCAGTAGAGGTCAGAGCCATAATGCCAAGGTATGGCATTGCTGCTTTCATATGGAACTGGTCCAGGTACCGTGATGGTAACTGGACTGACTGCTGCAGGGGAAGGTACTGAGATGGTGTGCGAATCGTAGTAGATGGTGACCGGTGACCTGGCAGGAGATGCCACTGCTTGTTGTTGAAAGTTGTTGTTTGGAGGAACATATGATGGATCATAATAAATAGTGACTGCTGAGATATCTGTTGGCGTTGTAGAAGATTCTGCTGAATAAAGGGGTGCTGATGTTGTAGAAGAAATGGTTGTTGACATCTGATTTGTTGAAGTGACGGACGAAGCCATTGTTGATGATATCGATGAATTGGTTGGAATGCTTGTTGTTGCAGTTGTAGAAGAATCAGGAATTGTTGTCAAAGGGATTGCTGGATTTGTAGGCGCTGATGTTGTGATCTGAAGTATACCGCTTTTGATAAGACCATCTATGCCACTTCTCAAATTATCACACCCGTTGACCGAAATGTTGCAATAACCACAACCGAGCTCACACCCGGGGAACATCTGGCATTCTAGGAGCTGAGTTTTAATTTCTACCAGAGGTGTCCGAATCTGCCCAACACTGGTGATTAAGAAAGATGGCTTGTCTTCCTCAATGGCATTAATTCTTGGTCCTCCATGATTGGGCATGGGGTTCTTGTTGACATTTGGAGGGGGTGCAAAGTTGAGGGCTTTAAAATCTACCAGATCTTGTACCTTCATTTGTAAAGCCCTGCATTTCTCTGTATTGTGGCCAGGTGCATTGGAGTGGAAAGCACATCTGGCATTGACATCATAGTTTCTTGGAAGACTGGAAGGATCTGGTGATGCCAATGTCCTTAGCTCAACCAGGTTGAGTTTCAGGAGCTGTGGCAATAAAGCGGCATAAGGCATAGGGATATGATCAATCACCCTATTTGCCTGTGACGGTCTTTGCTGAAAAGGTCTTTGTTGCTGATTGTTGTTGTTGTTGTTGTAGTTTCTCTGTGGCGGATACTGAACTTGTTGCTGATAGTGTGGTTGTTGTTGTGGTTGATATGTTGGTTGCTGAGGAATTGGAGCTGGAATTGTGACAGCTGCTACTGATCTGTGAAGGTACTGAGGCCTGCCCCTGGTGGCATGAATGGCATTTGTCTCACCGGTTCTTCTAGGCCCCACTGTAAGCATCCCAAATTTGCCCTCACCCATTCACACCATGGCTTGTGATCATTCTCATATGCATAAACACAATCATATCATCTCACATTTCATTTTTGATTCACTGGATAGTTTTTAAGTCATCTGCACCTAGGGTTTGTGATCTGAGCAATCCCAAGGCTTCTTGGGTCACTCCAAAGGCTACCAATCAACTCAAAGAGATCCATGTGTGTTCTTATATCACATTTCATCTCCTCAAAGTCAAAAATGCAGAGGAATCACAAGAGCTAGGGTTTGAGTGGATGCAGAGCCAGGATGAACTGCACAGTTGACTGAAAATTAGGGTTTTGGTTTCAGAGGCCATAACTCCAAATTTTTTGGTCATTCTTGTTTCCATTGATCTCTATATGGTATAGGGAGTATACATATCAATTTTCATGAAGAAATTCCATGGGGAAGTCATCTGATCAAGAGTTGACTTTTCAGACAAGTCAGTGCAAAATCAGGGCATCTGAGGCCCCCAATGGCCCAACCAATGGTTGATCTTCATCATTTTGAGTGTGTATGGTTTTTATTTGATCATGGAAGAAGATTGAAGTTCATAAAAATCAAGAATTTAGGGTTTTTGCAAATGTTGACTTTTTGAGCATAGTTGACTTTTCAAGAATGCATCATTTTATGTCATTTTTCAAGCCTTGATTCATGATCCAAAAATGCTTCAAATGGAAAAACTTTGGTCATGAAAGTTGTAGATCTCATCTTTCCCTTTTCAAAAAGTACAAGAACATGACCTAATTCATTTTGGATCAAAAGTTATGGTGCATCAAAGTTGGCAAAAATCACTAAATTTCAAGACATGCACCAAATGGGAAACTTGCAAAATCATGCACCAAGTCAAATTGCAGCTTCTAATTGGTATCAAACCTTTACATAAACATTCTCTAAGTCCTAAAATTCAGAATGAACTAGGCATTGCTCATGTTTCATGACTTTTGGAACAAGATCTTCACATGTGAACCAAAGTACAACAACTTGCAAAACCACTCATCATGCTTCCTACAACTTGTGACCTTGGATGCTGACCTTGCTAGCTCACTCACCATCCCATGCTGCGCAGCCCCTAGGCTTTGTACCAAGCTAGCACTTCACCATACCTCTCTTACACAATTTTTGACTTTTTGCAAAAGGCAACTTACCAATCAATAAAGCACATGTCTTGTCAACTGACCAATGAGAGAGAGTTATGTGGACAATTTGCTGGCCATAACACACCTCAAGCAAGGCTGAAGCACACACATTCATCACATACTCAAACACACTCCTTTTTGCAAACCTCTTCGAATCTCTCTGTCCAGACTTCAAACATCCAAACCATTTTCACCAATCATCTCACCATGTCTCATTGAGTCAAAAGCAACCAAGAACCAAGCCTGAAACAAGCCATAACACCACTTCACCATTTTCACTCCAACTTGCAGTTTCATTCGAAACTCTCTCCACAGCTCACAAACACCCAAACAAACTCCATAAACCTTCTCTACTCATCATCTGGACCACAAACAACCCTTCACCCTTGCCAGAAACAACCTGAATCATCATTGCCATGTTCAACTGAGCTTGAGCAGAAGTTACTCAAACTCTTCGTCCAGCCAACATAAACTCTTCCTAAGCATTCAAGGATCATCAGGAGGCCAAGTAGAGTGGATTTCACCAAGAGAGGAGGTCAGAAAGTAGCTGAGTTGAAAGCTTCGAATCTCAGGTAGCTCAAGAAATATTTTTCCAGAAATCATTTTTTAAGTTCCTAATCTGTTCTATATGTCTTCCTGATCATGAATGTGTCTTTAGTTTTGAAAATGGTGGAGAGTTGAGAGTTTATCATGCTTCTGAAACTTTTTGCCCTAGAAATAGATTGATTCGATTCAGCCATTTTATGCATGATAAATTTGTTTTGATTTAGGGTTTTGATTCGTGAGTGAGTGGGAATCATTTCTGTGTTTTTAGATTTCATTTTAGATGCGTTTTGAAGGAGTTTGAGGTTTGGGGTGAACGGAGAAGATGACCGGAACACTGTTCCGGTCATCTGAAAGTAATTAACGGTGAGATTAGGGTTTTAAGCATTAATTAACAAGTTTGAATTTGAGCCGTGAGATAAGGCGCCAAGTCAATGCGCGCGCTGGCCAGTTTGAACCTCAAGCGTTGGATTGTTTGACTTCTCATTAAATCAGATTAATTCATTTTTTATTTCATTTTCTTTCATTTGTTTTGCATTATTTATTAAAAATAGTAAAAAATTCATAAAAATTATGAAACTTTTTCCTTAAAGTTTTAATAATTTTTATGACACAAAAACATTTTTATTTTTATTTTTATCATTTAAAAAGTATTTTTAAATATTTAAAAGATTATTTTTAATTGATTAATGGGAATTAATTAATTAAAAATACTTTTAGGTATTTAAAAATTACAAAAAAATTCATGAAATGTTCCAAGACATTTAGAAACATTGTCCAACCTCCAAACCAAATTTCTTTTTTGATCTTGATGCATTTTAAGAATTTTTCATTGAATTAAATCATATTTTGTGCATTATTTTGATCATAAGTTCAAAAATTCATTTCTGTCAATTGGTGAAGGTTGAGACATTGATTCTTCTTGCATTGTTTTGTGTTTAGCATGTAGTTTCTAGGGTAAAAAGGCCATGAATTGTTCTTGCATTTTCTAATTGATTGGCATTTGTTTTGTTAAGAACCCTAAAAAACCCTAATAAGTTAGAAAATTCATATCTTGAGTTTGGTTGAGAGTTGAGAGCTCCCCTTTGGGAATTGGTTCATTATAGGTCTAGCGTTTCCTTGGGTGCCATTTTCCATTTTTGCTTTAGAGCTTTGCTTCTGTTTTTGGTTTGTGTTTGATGTTTGATCCATGAACCCTAATTTGGGCTTTCTCTTGCATCCTTTTTGCATTCTCTTGCATAACATGACTTGTCATTGCATTTTGTGCATTCTTATGATTCATTTGACATCTTAAGACATGTATAAAGCATCTTTGATCATTGCATTACATATTTGCCATGTCATTTGTCTTGTATGATTCATAACTTTTCATGCTTGTTCATGCTCCTTAGCTTGCATCATTTGCATTCATGATCTTGTATGAACATCTCCATTGTCTTGCCTCATGTTTGCAGCACCTCATAACATCATTAACATCATGTGCATGTTTCTGGTTTTGCTTAGCATCATATCATTTCACCTCATCTTGCATTGCATTGCATTTCTTTCTAACATTTCAGGTGGTAAGTAAACTTGAGAAGTGGATTTGCCTTCACTTCTCATAACTTTTCTTTTCATCTCTCTTGCATCCATTGCTGCATTCTTACATGTGTTTGAGTTTGAGCTTGCTCATTCTTCTCCCTCCCACTTTCTTTCTTCTAGTGACTTGACTTCTTGAATGAAGCAAGTCACTTTGCTTCTCTTGATCCTGTTCATTTGCTTCCTGGTGGTTCCTTTGAAGATCTTTTCTTGCAAACCTCACAAACCTTAGGATCATCCAAGCATGATAATGAATTAGGGTTTTAATTAGTCCCCCCATAGTTTTACCTTTGTGTCTCTCTTTGAGTCTTCTCTTCTCATCTCATAATCAGGGACTAAACCCTAAAGGCTTTAAGACTTTGTGATTAAGCTTATGCCTGCATCCTTCTCTTAGGATGGAGTGTATAACTTTAATCCTAAGTCTTGAACCCTTAAGGTGTTTAAATCTCTTAATCAATTCATCTAATAATCATCAAGACATCACACTTGTAACTTGGGCCTTGCATTAGGGTTCTAATTCTTCCTTAAGTGGTTAAGAAGGACTAACCCTAGTGTTAATGGACAAGTCCCCCTCAAGTTGTCTTACAAATCATAAAAAACACTTCATCATCATATCATTAACTAAAATCCACTTAATAAAGGCTTGTTTTGTCATGGGTTTAATCCCTAATCATGGATTAAGTTGAGGAGTTTTCCTCAGCTTAAACACTCTCATCTATCATCCTTCTTTTAGGATGGTGTAATGGGTCTGTTTAATCTTTGATTATGGCTTAACCTCATTACTCAACACTAAACAAAATCACAAAAACATCTAAATAATCACAAGTAGGTTAATGATCTTAATCCTACACCAAAGGTGATTAAGTGTGAGAATCTGACTTCACACTTAAGGTATCCTCATTACCCCTAATCAGAGGGAAGATGTGATGAGTTTACTAACCCATTGGTTTAGACTTAAGCTCATTATCCTATGACAAACTTCCAAAAGCAATAAAAGACTGAAAACTCAAAAACAAACAATAATCGTCTCCTTCGGGATTCTTTTCTCATCATCTTCACTCACAATCGAGAACTTGCTTCTTCCGTCTAATGCAAGACAGTTAGCGCCTGAGCCAGACAGGTCATACACTTGAGCATAGGCAAGCAAGCAGTTCATCAGTCAATTCATCTTTCAGTCTCTTTGGGTCGAACTACGGTGTTCTGACTTCCTCATTGCACGAGAGGATACGTAGGCATAACTTAACAGTTATCGAACAAAAGTCTCTGTATATTCCCCCTCCTTCCAGCTTCATTCTTTAGCCTCATGATCTTGAGCATCTTATTCCTGTTCCTACACTGACACTGTACATATCACACTTCATTTCTTTACACTGACACATGTACATTCTTTCCAGCTATTTTATGCACAAATTGCACTGACACTACCCCTTTAAAACACAAATCTTTTAAGCATGGATCCCGTCGAGTACGGCGGACAATCTGGGTGCTAATACCTTCCCAGGTTGTAACCAACCCCCTTTCTCAGTCTCTCTGGTTCGCAAACCGTCTTATCCATCTTTTCCTAGGTCTATGCAGCATTGCCTTTCCTCCGGGATAAAAATGCCTAGCTGGCGACTCTATTCATCTCCAGTGAGTTCACGGCTGTGTGTTCTCACTGTCCCTTCGCCGACCGTTCGCGTCTGTACCTTCATGTGACCCGTTTTCATTTGTCGGGAGCGACACCCACAAAAGGCTTTCTGGGATTACTTGACGAGCTTGCACCGTTATCAGAAATCTTACCCATCTTCAGAAGGCTTTCAATTCTTTCTCCAGCTATGACTACGCCAGCGAAGCTGGTGGAAGAAAAGGCAGCTAGCCTGTCAATATATGTTCCTTGTAGAGTGTTCATGAACATGTCGGCCATTTCTCTTTCCGACATGGGTGGCTGGACAGCAGCAGCAAGTTGTCTCCACCTCTGGGCATATTCCCTGAAGCTCTCTCTGGAGGATTGAGACATTCCCATCAGAAGGGTTCTGTTAGGAGCCATGTCCAGATTGTATTGGTACTGTCTGATGAAAGCTTCAGCTAAGTCCTTCCAGCATCTGATAGTAGCTCTGGTCAAGTGAGAGTACCACTCCCTTGAAGCCCCAGTCAAACTATCTTCGAAGTAAAACATCTATAGTTTTTCATCCATGGTGTATGCCTTAAGTCTTCCCAGAAAAGACTGCAAGTGAGTTCGTGGACAGGATGTTCCGTTGTACTTCTCGAAGCACGGGGGTTTAAACTTGTGGGGAATTCTTACCCCGTCCACTAACCCCATATCCATAACATCAAAACCTAGGGAGTTCTGAGACTCCAGAGATCTCAACTTCTCAGCAATTTCATCAAGCCTCTTATCATAAGCTTCATCCCCAGCTCCCATTACAGTGAACTGCTCTTCTTGGGGGTCTTCTTGTAAGACTCTTCCTCCAGTAGTATTTCCTTGCACAATACCCGGGATGTTGACTTCTGGATGTAGATGAGGCCCATATACTGGTGTGTTAGCATGAGGCTGGCCCCTCTCATTGTTACTTGTTCCTCCAGTTCCCAGAGGAGGTTCTTCTGGGGTTTGCCTTTCTACCAATTCCCTCAATCTTTCTTGGCTTTGAGCCAAGCCATTCATTACTTCCATGAACTGGGTCATTTGGTTTCTCATCTCCAGCCTTTCGTAAACCATCTGGGTTCTGACCTCTGTCAGCTCTTGCTGTACTTGGTCCATCTGGATACCAGGAAGGTTGCTGCGAGTAGGATATCTGTGTGGACGGTTGAGAGGGAACACTCGACGGCGAGCAATAATTCCTGAACCACAACAGAGTTAGTAACAAACAAAACAAAACCCTACAAAACAAAACAAAAGTTAGTATGCAATGCAGTATGTTTATTTGTTTCCAAGGTATCCGGCTTGGCTCTTGGTTTTGACCTTTCCAGACCCTGAGGAAGATGCTTTGATGTTGCTTGAGAGAGAGAGACTTAATGAAACAAACTAACAAATATATTACAAATAGTGGATCATACATAGTTTGTTTTTACAGCATATGCCCCTGAGGGGTCAAAATACAACATAAAAGAAAAGTACATCAAATGGAAATAACAACAAGCAAAGACATCAAACATCTAAGCCAAACTCATCCTCCTTAACCTCCTTCAATAGTGCTTCAGTTACATGACCAGCCGGATGCTCTGTAATGTTCTTGATAAGAAGGTTCCTGGTGGTAATAGCAGTGGTCAGCTTCCTGTGTTTGTCTTGGTCCTTTGACCTCTTCACACCAACCCTAAGCTTCAACTCTGAAATTTCCTTCTGGGCTGCTAGCAGAGCCTCCTGTTGCTTCCTCTCATTGGCTTCTAACTGCTCAATCTTGGCTTGAGTTCTCTTATCCTCTTGAGTGCGAGCTTCAGTGATTCTGACCCACCTAGCTTGACTTTCTTTCAGATAGAGATCAGTCCTAGCCTTTTGAAACTGGGCCTCTTTACAGGCATTCTTCAAAATCTGCTCTCATGCTCTTGATTTCTTGATGTAGTCTTCTGCTTTCTCAATCTTGGCTAGATGCTCCACTCTAAGCTTTTCCAACCTCTCAATGTCTAGACGACCATCACTCCTCTCCCAGAGGGTCTTCTTCAGAGCTTGAGACAGGTTCTCATTCCTTTCCTTCAGTTTCTCAAATTCTTCCAGGCTGACAGTGGCTGGAGGTGGTGCTGTGGATGGTCCAGGTGCATCCTCAATGGTGAAAGGCATCCCAGAAATCTGAGCCCTAGCATGAGACCATTCATAATACTGAGCTGAAGCCACATTATTGCATCTCCCAAGAATGGCCATCCCTTTGGTCTGGATGTTGTCCCAGGCCCAAGATGCTTGTCTGACAACAGCTAGATTAGGTTTTATCTCACAATACAAGGTTTCAGCCAAGTCTTGCACTCTAGGAGGGTGAACCAAAGCATAGCCCAATTGTCTCTTAAATAGAAAAGGGTTGTAGTTGATGCAACCCTTCACTCCTACTAGAGGTACATTGGGGAACTGCCCACAGCTGGTAATTATGTCCCTGCCTTTGGTGCTCTGGGTGCACCACCTGATGTCATCTGAGGTCAAAGCAATAAGTCTTCTAGCCCAATTCTTCTATTGGTGAGGATTTAGGAAAGCATCAGTATTGGGTAAGTGTTTGAGCAGCCAGGTATGAAATAGAGGAGTACAACACCTTACCAACCTCCCTCTCTGCTTCTCATTCCTTTGGTGAACAGAATAATAGAAATCTCCCAGCAATGTGGGCACTGGGTTCCTCAGAAGGAAGAGATGAATGGCATTCTTGCTAATAAACTTGGGCTCATCTGCAAAAAGTATAACCCCATATATACTGAGGGCTAACAATGCACAAACTGCCTTCCATTCTCCCAAGGAGGCCTTCAGGATGGCCTGAGAAGTTAGAAAGTCCAGGTGTAGGCCAGGAATTCCAGCCTTTGTGGTCATGTTCTGCTCAATCAAAATAGGCTCCAAATACAGTGCCTTTGCCACTTCTTCATTGCTGGGAGAGGCCATCTCTGGGTTGAAGGGGATACCACCCCTGACAGGTACTCCAATCAAAGATGAGAACTCCTCCAGCAAAGTCCTAGCTGAAAGTTCTGGAAAGTGAAGCATCTCAAAGGAAGGTCATAGAACTGTAGGCAAGTATGGATCAAACTCCTCTGAGAAGGGTCCAAGTCCATAACCATATCAAGGATGCTTCCATAATGTTCTCTGAATAATGGGATATGGTCTGGAGTAATAAGTGCCTGGACCTGCCTGATGCCAGCCAGCACAGGCTCAAAGAAGTGGTATGAAATGTTGCTCTTCTTGGGTGCCATGACTGCTGATGAAGAGCTGAAAATAACTGCTGACGATGAAGACTGGTACTTGGTGATGAGCCACTGACAGGCTGAGACTGATGATAACAGTAGCTGAAGCAGGCAACTGATGAAGATAGTTGAAGCAGATAACTGACGAACAGGGGTCTATGCAGATGAAGGGGTCAAAACCAAGCCAGATGTAATGTGGATACCCTGAAAAACAAATAAGCAAATGTTAAAATGATGCAAATGATGAGTATGCAAATGATATGCAAGGGTTTGTGATCAAGCTGGATCTGATTACTGCCATGATATAAAGGTCCATGTATGTTTAAGAAGTCCAGATGGAGGTTCAGAAGTCCAGTAACCAAGGTGGGGGACTCAAATAAAGAGTCACATGTCCTGGGTTAAATCACAAGAACTGTCCAAAGTGGAGTACTCTTAGACACAATAGGTGACAGGGTATGATGTGGCCAGGGTTCCTGCAAACCTGTAAACAGCCCAACCCCCTCACAGGTGATGTTCTAAAACAAGGATCCTCAGACTTGGATCAGTTATGAGAAGTGTAAAACACTTCTAACCCGGAGGTACAGTGTTTACAATAACCATAAAGGATCCTCCTCTAATTCACCTCAGTTTCTGAAGGTCATAATAAAGGTCATCCAAACTTACCAGGCTTCCCAGATAGCCCTAGCACTACAGGAAATCTGTAGCACAGAGTTCTCAAGAAGAAACCCACATCTGAACCGTGTTTCATATTCCCGCACCAGACCGAAATGGAATGGGAAAGAACATGAACCACTCTAGCCTAGGTGTCACTCAGGTCCCAGGTATAGGACCTTAAACTCTCAGTAGAACCCCACCCACCAAGACAGAAAATAGATCCAGCCAGATAACAGTATGACAGTATGATGTATATAAAGCTGTAAAGAAAGCAATAAATAACTGTACATAAAGCAGTAAATAAAGCAAATATACAAACACAATTAGCACATAACACCCCAGTAAACACAAATCAAACAAGCGCTAGGAGGAACCCACAAAAAGAACCAGAAGCCCTGGTTACAGTATGGCATCCTCCCCAGCAGAGTCGCCAAGATGTCGCTCCCAAAGATTTGCATCCCGGTACAAGCGCGAACGGTCGGCGAAAAGAATGAGAACACACAGAAGTGAACTCAGAAAGACAAGAGTCGCCAGCTAGGCATTTTTATCCCGGAGGAAAGGTAATGTTGCATAGACCTAGAAAGATATGGATAAGACGGTTGCGAACCAGAGAGACTGAGAAAGGGGGTTGGTTACAACCTGGGAAGGTATTAGCACCTAGATTGTCCGCCGTACTCGACGGGATCCACGCTTAAAAGATTTGTGTTTTAAAGGGGTAGTGTCAGTGCAATCTGTGTATAAAAGAGCTGGAAAAGGATGTACAGGTGTCAGTGTAAAAGAAATGTGAAGTGTATAAGAGAAGTTTCAGTGTAAGAACAGGAGTATGAAGCTCAAGACTATGAGGCTTAAAAAATCATGCTGGAAGGAGGGGGAATATACAGAGACTTTTGTTCGATAACTGTTAAGTTATGCCTACGTATCCTCTCGTGCAATGAGGAAGTCAGAACACCGTAGTTCGACCCAAAGAGAGTGAAATATGAATTGACTTGTGAACTGCTTGCTTGTCTATGCTCAAGTGTATGACTTGTCTGGCTCAGGTGCAAACTGTCTTGCATTAGACGGAAGAAGCAAGTTCTCGTTTGTGAGTGAATGAGATGAGAAAAGAATCCCGGAGGAGACGATTATTGTTTGTTTTTGTATTTTCAGTCTTTTATTGCTTTTTGAAGTTTGCCATAAATTAATGAGCTTAAGCCTAAACCAATGGGTTAGTAAACTCATCACATCTTCCCTCTGATTAGGGGTAATGAGGATACCTTAAATGTGAAGTCAGCATCTCACACTTAATCACCTTTGATGTAGGGTTAAGATCATTAACCTACTTGTGATTATTTAGATGTTTTTGTTGTTTTTGTTTAGTGTTAAGTAATGAGCTTAAGCCATAATCAGGGATTAAACAGACTCATTACACCATCCTAATAGAAGGATAATAGATGAGAATGTTTAAGCTGAGGAAGACTCCTCAACTTAATCCATGATTAGGGATTAACCTCATGACAAAACAAAGCCTTTATTAAATGGATTTTAGTTAATGATAAGATGAAGAAATGATTTTTATGGTTTGTAAGACAACTTGAGGGGGACTTGTCCATTAACACTAGGGTTAGTCCTTCTTAACCAATCAAGGAAGAATTAGAACCCTAATGCAAGGCCCAAGTTACAAGCTTGATGTCTTGATGATTATTAAGTGAATTGATTAAAGTATTTAAACACATTAAGGGTTTAAAACTTAGGATTAAAGTTATACACTCCATCCTAATAGAAGGATGCAGGCATAAGCTTAATCACAAAGCCTTAAAGCCTTTAGGGTTTAGTCCCTGATTATGAGATAAGAAGAGAAGACTCAAAGATACACAAAGGTAAAAGCTAAGTGGGGGACTAATCAAACCCTAATTGTTATCATGCTTGGTCATTCCTAGGGTTTGTAAGGCTTAAGAGAGAAAGAGATCTTCAAAGAACCACCAAGGAGAGAAGCAGATGAAAGGAGCAAAGAGAAGCAAACAACTTGATTCACTTAAGAAGTCAAGTTGCTTGAAGAAAGAAAGTGATATGAACAAGAATGAGCAAGATCAATCCAAAGCACAAGATAAAATGCAGCAATGATGCATAATAGAGATGAAAAGAGATTGTGATAAGTGAAGGCAAATTCACTTCTCAATACAACTTACCACCTGAAAAAGTTAGTAAAGAAATGAAATGCAATGCAAAATGAGATGCAATGTAATGATGCAAGACAAAGTAAGAAGCATGAAAATGATGTTAATGATGCTAAGAGATGATGCAAACATGAGGCAAGGCATTAGAATGATCATACAAACATATGGATGCAAGAGAAGCATGCTTAAAACCATGAACATACATGAAAAGTTATGGAATGCAAATGACATACAACATGGCAAATGAAAGATGCAATGATCAAGAATGATTCTAATATGTCTTAAGATGCATCATGAATCAAATGGATGCACAAAATGTCATGGCAAGTCATGGTATGCAAGCAAATGGAAGATGGATGCAAAGGAAGGCATGAATTAGGGTTTATGATCAACACACAAAGCAAAATCCAAAACTAGAAGCAAATGACATGATAAAAATTTGAAAATGCAATAAAAGGGACCCTAGACCTATACAAACTCACAACCCAAAGGAGAGGATCCAACTCTTAACCTAGTGAAAGTTATGAATTTTCTAGGATTGCTAGGGTTTTAAGGTACCTCATCAAGAAAAATTCCAAACAAATGGTAAATTCAAGATCAATTCATGCCAATTTAATCCTATAAACTACATGTTATGCAAGATGCAATGCAAAAAGAATCATTGTCCAACTCTCAATGGTTAGGCAGAAATGAATTTTTGAAGTTTGAATCAAAATATTACCTCAAAATGAATTTAATTCCATTGAAAATGATCAAAAGGTATCAAGAACAAAAAAGAAATTTGGTTTGAGAGTTGGACAATGTTTCTAAATGTTTTTAAATGCTATGTGAATTTTTTTGTGATTTTTAAATACCTAAAAGTATTTTTAATTAATTAATTTTCATTAACTAATTAAAAATAAACTTTTTTAAATGATTTAAAAATAATTTTTAATGCAAAAAATAAAAATAAAAATATTTTTGTGTTCTGAAAATTAATAAAAGGTTTGATAAAAATTTTCAGAATTTTTAAACATTTTTTGCTATTTTAATTAATTCGTGCAAAATAAATATGAAACTAATAAAAATAAAATGAATTTAATGAGAAAATAGGAAAGTCAGCAGATCTAAGGGCTGTGGTTCAAACTGGGACACGCGGGAATTGACTATGCGTGCATCTGGACGGCCAGAATTCAAATTTCCTTAATTATGATTAAAGCCCTAATCTGAACCCTAATGACTTTCAGATGACCGGAACAGTGTTCCGGTCATCTTCTCCGGCGGCTCTCTCACTCAATCTCTCTCAAAACGCCATAAAAACTCACCAAACTCTCCAGAATCAATCCCTAACTCATTCTAAACAAGATTCAGCCAGCAAAAATCATTTATTTCACATGAACAACAAGATTCGAAGCAAAACGGAAAATTATTCAGAAATTTGAGAAGCTCATGAAATGCTTATTTCTCAACTATTTTCAAAACTAAACACATCATGGCAATCAGTGAAGCATGTAGAATCATTCTATAACATAAAATGAGAGTTCTGGAAAAATAAATGCCATGGCTACCTGAGCTTGAGCTTTCGAATCAGGGACTTTCTGGCCAGTTCTTTGCTTCAAATCCACTCCAATGAACCTCCTAAGAAGCTTGCAATGCTTGGTTGGAGTTTAAATGGCCTCTGGAGAGAGTTTGCAGAATCTCAGTTCATGAAATGTGAAAATCTTGTTTTTGATTGTGGAGGTTTTAGGGCAAAATGAGGGCAGGGAAATGATCAGTGAGGTTTATGGAGTTGAATGGTGGAAAAAGTTTGAAGGTTTGATGGCTGAATCAAAGGATTCGAAAGCTTTTGCAAATGTGAGGATTTTTTAGTATGCTGTGTTCTTGGAGTTTTCAGGCTTGTGTGTGTTATGAAAATGAAGCCTTGGAGTGTGTTTGTAAAGTCTGGATTGGGCAAAGAGTTGTTGGTGGCCTGTTGTGATTGGTATGGGCAAGTTGCCAAAATGTCAACTTGACTTGTACTTGAGGTATGGGCAATGGTATAGCTAGCCTTTTGGCTTGTCTTGGCTCAGCTTAGATTAAGTATGTCCATGGAATTGTTTATGAGACAAATCATCAAGTGGATCAAAGCTTATGAGATGTTTTGCAATTTTCACAAAGTTTGGCCCCTTTTGAAATTCATGAAGTTCAAAGCATCAAAAGGCATAATTCTTGGGCCAATTCTGATTTTTAGAAGTCACATGATCATGTTGCAATGAGTTTGTGCATATTTGAAGTCTTTAGAACACTTGATCATACCATTTTGCAAAATGCCTCTTTGGTAGAAACCTTTAAATTATGTGATTTTGGCCAACTTTGACAAGCCATAACTTTTGATCCAAAATGAATTAGAATGAGTTCTTGTACTTTTTGAAAAGGGAATGATCCATTCTACAACTTTCATGACCAAAGTTTTCCCATTTGAAGCATTTTTGAATCAAAAAGCAAGGGTTGAAAAAGTTTCCCAAAATGACAAGTTTCCATTACAAGTCATTTTCCCAAAAAGTCAACTTTGCAAATGGCTTGAAATTCTTCAATTTTGTGAACTTCTAACATCTTCTATGATCAAATAAAGATCATACATAATCAAAATGATGATGAACACCCTTTGGTTGGGTCATTGAGGGCCTCAGATGCCCTGATTTTGCACTGACTTGCTCAAAAAGTCAACTCTTGATCAGATGACTTCCCCATGAAATTTCTTCATGAAAATTGATATGCATGATCCCTATACCATATAGAGACCAATAGAAACAATAATGACCAAAAAATTTGGAGTTATGGCCTTTGAAACCAAAACCCTAATTTTAGGTCATCTGTGCAGTCAAACCTGGCTCTGCTTCCATGCCAATCTCAGTTCTTGTGATTTTTTGACATTTTTGACTTTGAGAGGATATAATATGATGCTTGAACATACATGGACCCCTTTGAGGTGATGGATGAACTTTGGAGTGGCTCAAATGGCTCTTGGATTGCTCAGATCACAAACCCTAGATGCAGATGACTTAGAAACAATGCAGTGAAGCAAAAATGTGGTATGAGATGCTATGATTAAACTTATGCATATGAAAAGATCACAAGACATGGTGTGAATGGGTGAGGGAAAATTTGGGGTGTTTACACAGTGACATGTTGATCTTGGTGAATTGTCTTCTAGGCTTCTGTTGATTGTTTTGTGGTAGCTCTGGTGTTGCAGGAGTAGGATTGGAAATGTGAACTGCTCCCACAGATTGGTGACTTCTGTTACGACTAGGTTGACCATACACATCATTAGACTCCTTCTTCCCACTAGGGGGCTTCTTTGGAGTGCTTGATGAAGAGGCACCCACCTGTATCTTACCACTTCTTATATTACTCTCCACACGTTCTCCAGTCATTATCAGCTCGGTGAAACCAGATGATGAGCTTCCAATGAGGTGACTATAGAAAGGACCATTCAGCATACTCATAAACATATCCACTAGCTCCCTGTCAGTCAGAGGAGGTTGAACTCTGCCAGCCAGGTCTCTCCATTTCTGGGCATACTCCTTGAAATTCTCCTTAGCACCCATTGACTTGCTTTGGAGCTGCATGCGAGTAGGTGCTAAATCAGCATTATATTGGTATTTCCTATAGAAGGCCTCAGCAAGATCATTCCAATCATGAATATTGACACTTTCCAATTGATAGTACCATTCCAGTTGAGCTCCAGACAAGCTCTCTTGGAAGAAGTGAATCCATAACTTCTTATCGGCAGTATGTGGTTGAATCCTCCGGACATAGGACCTTAGATGCAACTTAGGACATGAGACACCATCGTACACCACAAAAGTAGGAACCTTGAAACCAATAGGTATAACTACTCCAGATATTAAGCTCAGATCCTCAAAATCAAGCCCAGAAGATTTTTGTAACTCCATGGCATTCATCCTGTCTATCAGCATCTTGTACTTATCTTCATTAGGATCATGATAATAATTTGCTACAGAATCAGAATCTCCCATAGTATCATGAAGACTACCTCCCTCTTTCTCAGAATTTTCAGACTCAGAATCATCAATCTGTTCCTTTGTCTTGACAGGACCTCTGAACCTTCTTCCCAGATTAATAAGGCCTCCTGATCTTCTAGCCTTCTTATTCTTCTTAGCCAGCATTATCTTCAACTCATCTTGAACTCATCTGAACCTTCTTCCCAGATCAATACCTTAGCAAGCAGTATCTTCAACTCATCTGAACCTTCTTCCCAGATCAATACCTTAGCAAGAATACTCTTAACTCCACTTCTTGTTTCCAGGGCAATGTCTGATTTCTTTAAATGTAGGGCTGCAGCAATGACTTCAGGTTTAGGATCTTTCTCTAAGCCTGTGAATGGTTTCTGATCAAGTATAGGTATGCCTAGAAGCTTGGAGAACTCTTCCATTTTAGGAACCAACTGATAGTCGGGGAATGTGAAGCAATGATGTTTAGGATCAAAGAACTGAAACAGAACACTCATCATGTCTTCATTGAACCCTGAAGTGACTAAATCCAGTAGGTGACCATGTCTCTTGACGAACTGGGAGTTTTCAGAAACTTGAGAGACCAAATCCTTAAGCTTAGGAGGTATTCCTACAAAGTTGATCCGGATAGTATTCCTACGAGCAGAAGCCATGACCTGCAACAAAGAACAAAGATAAATCCTTTTGTCCTTGAAATGGTTAGTGAAAATTCTATGCTTATGATGCATGATTATGCTATGATGTTATGCTCAATCACAAACATGTGGCACACACAAACAAGTTACACAATAACCCTAGGTTTAGAGGCTTGCATGAGGTTTAAATGTAAGTACCCTCCCCTGAAGTTTAGATGGTTCATCCTGTCCTATAAAGTAACCAGGTTCTAAGGGATCTCAATATCATTGATCCTTCACAAGGGTGGTTGTTCAGTAAGCAACTTACTTGCCAACCAAAACCCTCCAAGTTTAGGATCTCAATGAGCGTAGTATCGAGTATCAACCAACTTCAGTCTTCACCAAAGCCGGTTATTTCACTACTTTTCTAAAGGCCAAGATGGGATGACTAAGGTTCTAAAAGTCAGTTAGTGTATTGACAACATATGGCAGCCTCATATTATCCTCAACTTTACTCAAGGAACATAAGCACCAACCAAGAAGTCACACTAACTATGGCCACCAGATCAACCATATCGGTATACATCATACAATTTCCTTGGTCTATTGCCATTTACCTAAGGTACACTAGATCCGGGTTAGGATCTTTCACACATAAAGCCCAACAAGTAATATAAAGCAAACAAGGCAAACAATTTAAGTGATCTAATTCCTAAGGGTACCCCTCTTTTATTAAGTCCCCAGCAGAGTCGCCAGTTCTGTAACACGGTGGGAGAACTGACTTTTAGTTATGTGTTGCGGATAGCAAGAGTCGCCACCAAATTTTATTTTATCCAAAAGGAAAGGAAATAAAAGAACAGGAAAGACCTTAAAAAGATTTTGAGTTCGGGGGGTAGGTTATACAAAGGGAAGGTGTTATCACCCTTTATATCCATGGTTATCCATGGGCTCTTAGTTACTTAGCTCACTTTAAATTGTTTTGAAAAGTGTAGTGTGTGATTAAAAATTTTCTAAGTACTTTATAATGATCCTCGTATGGATGTATATAAAGACTTTGTTTTGAAAATTTGTTTGAAATGTGAAGTGTAATGAAGTATTTTGAAGAAAAAGTGAGCAAGTACTTAAGAGGAACCTACCCTACGCTAAGTCTTTACTATTCTTATATGTTCTTTCAATGGTAAGACTATCCCTATTATTAAGGAATAGGTAGTCATTACCTTGGATGTGTAAGGGACATGTGAAGGGACATCTATATTTAGGCAACTGTAAGGTGTCTTTAGCAATTCGTAGGGACTTATCATCTTTTTATTTCGAAGGGACAAGATCATTTACCGTAGGCAACATCGAAGGGACTTGATCTTATAATCTTAAAGGGACTTGATGATATTAATGAAGGGACTTTGCTTTAAGACACCTTACTTGACCTTATAATTAGACAACATGAGGAGTAACCCTAGAAAGTGTGAGATGGCGATCAAAGATCGACTTATGTGTGTGAGTGTTCATATTCAAGTATTTATCTTATTTAATTAGTTTTCTAAATTATTTTAATTTCACAAACATGTTATCACTCCTTATAGTTACTAACCATGGAAAAAATATTTATAAACAATAAAATAACAACGATAATAAACCTACGACTATTACAAGGCTTTCGCAATTACATTATAATATAAATAATAAATATATAAAGAATAATAAGCAATAAAAGAAATTAATAATAGCATAGGAGTTAGAAAGAATTAGGGTTAGTCAAAATAAGAAAAATCAGGATTAAGAATAAATCAGGGTTAGTTAATGAAAAGAATCGAGATTAGGGTTTTAATTATTAAAGAATTTATATACAAGAATATATATATATATATATATATATATATATATATATTTATATATATATATATATATATTAATAAATATTAACAATAATTTAATTTTCTTGAGAAAATAAATTAATTAATTGGAATTTTTTTTTTAGAAAAAATAAGTTAATTAGGATTAGTAAGAAACAATAGGATTAAGGTTTTAATTATGAAAACTTAATTAATATAATTATATGATTAATAAAATAAAAAGAAAAGAAAACAAAGAAAAATAAATAAAAGAAAGAGGGGAGGCCTGGATTTGAACCCAGGACCTCCCCTGATACCTGGTAAGTCCTAGCCACTGGGACAAGGCGCGCACCTTGTTGTTTGGGGGAGAAGAGTGCATAATATATGTAAAATAGCTTTTAAGAATTTTTCCCAAAAAAGAATGGTCTTGATAGGGTTCGAACCCTTGACCTTGCTATACACACGCGCATCCCTTACCAGCTGAGCCAAGCATCATATCTGAAATATATGTAACAACAAAATATAATAAAACAAACATAATTTCAAAAGTCAGATTTCGCGCCAAAGACTTCATCTTCTTCCCCAGGTTTCCTGCGAATTCTCCTTCAATATTTCCTGCGAATTTTCTTGCATGTTCTTCCATATTCATGACCTACGAAACTCAAACATCAATCAAACAGTAAAATTTCTTCAAATTAATTAGTGCAATGTGATCCTTATGACTCATACGATCTTCCTATGTTCTTAAAAGTCATTTATGTTTGGTTTATCATGAAACCCTAAATGAGAGGCCGAAACCCTAACTATGGTGAATCCTTCAACCTGCAATGAAAACTCAATCCAAACACATAGAAACGTTCCAGGAACCTTCATAAACAAGCATCAATGATCAAAAACAATTTATATTACATGAATATATGAAATCGAAAATTAAAAAAAAAAACAAGAATATGATAATTCGGTTATGGCATTTGTGTATATGAATGGATGCTTTTATGATTCAGAAACATTCAATGATCTTCCAGGAACACATTGAAACCTTCAAAAGTCTTTGGAATGGCTTGAATGATTGAATTCGGGTTTTGCTTTTTCCTTGAAAATTCGAAATTGGTTTAGTGTTCTAGAGGCATAATTTTCGTGTCCAATGCATTGCTTTATGTTGTATATATATGATAGAACAAAATTAGGTCAAAAGATCAATCTTCACTTTGGACTTTTGGATATTTAGAGATTGAAAAAGATTAGCTTCCAAAAATTGAAAAATATTGATATATCCTTACTATTTTTGAATTCATCTGATTTTGTGTAGTTTCAATCACCTCTAAATGATCATTAAGGCTTTCTAGAACCAAAATCAAATCAAATATTCTCACTTTTATATTTTATTTTGATTTAAAATGATTTTTAATATAAAAAATCATAATAAATAAAATAAAATGAATAAAAATATGAATAAATAAATTTTAATTCGTGCATGATGTCATGGAATTGTTTGGATCATATAAAAGCAAGCCCATTTGGTGAATTATGGTTTTAAGACCCCATTTACTTCATAAACCTCTTAAAAATTTCCCAACTTTGCAAGGGCACAAATCCCTCAATTTTAATTCTATGAAGGTGTTCTTGGACATTTTGGAAAGCTTAGAGAGTCCTCTAACCAACCTCTTTGGTATCATGTCCATATCTTTTACCATTCTCAAGTTATGCTCTTTGGAAGTTGTTGACTTTTTGTTGACTTTTAAAAGGACCTATAATGTCTTAGCTCATACCTTCCAAATGAAGCATTTTTGGGCTTGGCTTGTGAGACAAAAAGTTGTAGAGAATTCAATTTCCTTCAAAATGAGCTTTGGATGGAAAATATTTGATGAAGCATGTGAAAGTTATGGCTAGTCAAAGTTTAGTTGACTTTTCCTGTGAAAACCCTAATTTAGAAACTCCTGATTCTTGATGATCTGAAATCTCCTTGATGAATCATGATCAACCCTTGATAAAATGATGAATTTTACTTCATATAATTTATGTTGGCAAAAAATCATGAAGTTTGACTTTGGTTTGACCACAGTTGACCTCAATTTGACTTTTTAACTACTTTGATTGATTTTAACCTATCTGATCATCTGACTGAGCAAATCTTTTGGGAAAGTCTTGAAACTTGACATGGGAATTCTTGAACACATATAGGATGCTATGAAGCTCACTTGAAGTCTTGGAAGTCCATTTATCCTGATGAAAGCCAAAACCCTAGTTTAAGATGCACTGCTTAGGAGGATGCATTGTCTGAGGGAATTGTCAAACTTTTTGACCAATTGTGAACCTTGTGAACATCATGAGATGTCTTGTGAACCTTGTGAACCTTGTGAACCTCTTGGTACACAATGTTTTGTCTTGGGGAGGGCAAAGTTTGGGGTGCAACAGTGTACTCTGTTGAGGAAAAGACCTGCTGAGGAAGAGACCCTTAGGTGTGATATTTTTTGCTTGGGGAAGAGATTTGATGGGGATCCCTCAAATACACCTCTTTTGCTCGGGGAAGAGATACCAATGGGGGTTGGACTTTATTCGGCGAACCTGCTGGGAAAAAGGTAGCCATTGCTGGGTAGAGATGAGAATTCAAGCTCTTATATATCCCGCCTCTGTTGGGGAATGATGAATTCTCATGTACTGCTGGAGGTTAGAAAACTATGATGGGGGAATATTCCTTTGTTGAAGGAGGGATCTCTTCTTGGAGAGAATTCTTTCCTTTTGTCCAATTCTGACTCTACTAGGAATAATGGAGAGTGTCGTTGGGAGGCATTTCTTGCTGAGGCTGAGAGTCTTGAATCGTCTCTGGATGGGGATAAGGAGATCATGACAACCTTACGTTCGAGAAGTATCTTTTCTTTTGCTGTTATGTTGGGGATATAAGGCTTCTCGTGCTGGGGAAGACATTTTGTTTCCAATCCTACTAGGGAGGTGAAGACTCAACTGAGGATATTTTCTGTTGGAAATAAGAGTTTAATCGCCTCTTGCTGGGAGTGAGAGATAGGATGTGTCTCATACTGGAGATGAGAAGTGGAAGGCGTCCTCCATTGGGGGTGAGAGATAATGATATCCTTATGCTCCAAAAGTATCATTCTCTTTGTTGCTGCCCTACTGAAGAGGTGATAATCTAACGAGACTTGCTAAGGAGTCATGCTTCAGAATATAATGAGGAAAAGGATTCTCGAAGCTCTATGTTGGCGATGGCTTTGTTGGAAACTCCTGTACCTGCATGTTAATGAAAATAGCTGATAGTACCTACAAAATAAAGAGTTAGTTTGGCCTGCATGCCCCGAGTTTATGGTATGAATCACCATCCCAGTCACTCAACACATCAGATACGTGTCAAATGTTTTTTCTCTCCTGCACGAGTTATAAGGCATTGATGCATTCACAAGGAAATATTTTAACATAATTTGTTGGACGTTTTTGTAATCAATAAATGGTATATGAAAAACAAAAACTTGTGGAAACAAATTTGACTGAAATTACGCTTTTATTGCTTGAAAAATGGCCATGAATAGGCATTACACGAGAAGCAATCCTTGGAAAGCGGAAATTGCACAAAAGGAAATTAAACTATCTTAATGGCAATGTGAAAAACAGGCCTCATCAAGCTCCGAACCGGTTATGACTTGTATGTCCTCAAGACTCTCGACTCGCTTCGCTTTGAAGGAAATGATTAAATTGATCTTCAACCCTCGGATCGCCTTTGATTGCAAATGACGTATCACAGATCTCGCAGATCATAGTGGTTTATTTTAGTCCCTCTTTTGCGTGGATCTCCCTTTCGGGTTTTCAATCCACCGGGGTGCCCTTTTTTGCCTGAGTTGTCCAGTGTGGCTTTTCAACTCAGCTGTTGTACATCTTTTCAGATATTTCCCTAACTTTTTCCCGAGCCTTTTATTCTATTTTTGGCTCGCCGGGATGCCCATTTTTTATTGGACTTTCATTCTTTTTTTGTCCAGCGGGTCTTTTACACGAAGTATTTTCTCATTGCGTCTGCATTGACAAGGGATTGGAAGTCTTCACCATCCATGATTGTTAGCATCAAGGCTCCGCCCGAGAAGACCTTTTTATCCATGAATGGACCTCCATAGTTGGGTGTCCACTTGCCCCTATGATTGTTATTAGGAGGAATAATCCTTTTCAGCACCAGGTCGTCTGGTATGTACCGTTGAGGTCGTACTTTCCCGTCGAAAGCCTGTTTCATTCGCCGCTGATACAACTATCCATGGCATACAACTGCAAGGAATTTCTCTTCGACGAGGCTTAGTTTGTTTTACCTGGCTTGGAGCCGCTTAGCTTCGTCAAGCTTGACGTCCATCATTAATCTCAGCGAGGGAATCTCGGCCTCGACCGGTAGGACTGCCTCCATACCATATACAAGTGAGAAGGGGGTTGCCCCATTTGAAGTACGCACGGACGTCGGATACCCATGCAGTGAAGACGGTAGCATCTCATGCCAATCTTTTTATGTCACAACCATCTTCTACACTATCCTTTAGATGTTCTTGTTGGCCGCCTCGACGACGCCATTCATCTTCGGGCGGTATGGTGAAGAGTTGTGATGCTCGATCTTGAATTCCCAGCACAAGTCTGCCATCATCTTGTTGTTGAGATTAGAACCATTGTCAGTAATGATTCTTTCGAGAATCCCATACCGGCAGATGATATCCCTCTTGATGAATCTGGCTACCACTTGTTTGGTGACATTGGCGTATAACGCCGCTTCAACCCACTTCGTAAAGTAGTCTATGGTAACTAAGATGAAGCGGTGACCGTTAGAAACTGTTGGCTCGATCTTGCCAATCATATCGATGCCCCACATGGCGAAGGGCCATGATGAAGACATGATAATTAGTGGATTTGGAGGTACATGGACCTTGTCAGCGTAAATTTGGCACTTGTGGCACTTGCGGGAGTATCTGCAACAATCAGATTCCATGGTAATCCAATAATAGCACGATCTGAGAAGTTTCTTTGCCATAGCATACCCTCCAGCATGGGTACCAAATGAGGATTCGTGAACTTCTTGCATCAACAAGTATGCTTCGTGTCTATCCACACATCTGATCAGGACCATGTCGAAGTTCCGTTTGTATAGCACATCATCTTGATTTAAGAAGAACCCACCGCCAGCCTTCTGAAGGTCTTCTTGTCTTTTCTTCATGCCCTTACCGGGTAAACCTGAGACTTCAGGAATTGCTTGATATCATGATACCAGGGTCTGTTATCCTTAACACTGTCAACTGCGAAGACATATGTCGGCCTTTCGAGACGAGAGACGTCGATTTGAGGTAAGTAATTCTCTTGATGCATCTTGATCATGGATGATAAGGTTTCTAGAGCATCAAGAAACTGATTTTCGTCTCGAGGTATGTAGTGCAACTTGACCTTTGTGAAAAAAGTTAGCAACCTCCTGGTATAGTCCCTATAAGGAGTCAAATGAGGTTGATGAACAAGCCATTTTCCGTTAACTTGGTTGATGACCAGAGCAGAATCTCCGAAGATCTCGAAGTTCTTGATTCTCAAATTGATTGCTTCCTCGATCCCCATTATGCAGGCTTCATACTCGGCTTCATTGTTAGTGCACTCGAATGTCAGAAGGGCAGTGAAAGGCATATGTATCCCTTCCGTTGAGATAATGACGACACCAACTCCTCTACCGTTCATGTTCACGACTCCGTCAAACATCAGACTCCATTTGGATTCGGGGTCTGGCCCCTCCTCCAAGAATGGTTCTTCACATTCTTTTGACTTAAGGAAAATGATGTCCTCATCCGGAAACTCGAACTTCATCGGTTGGTAATCATCAATCTGTTGCTGGGCCAGATAATTCGACAATACACTTCCTGTGATAGCCTTTTGTGCAGTGTATTGGATATCATATTCTGTCAGAATCATTTGCCATCGGGCTACTCTTCCAGTCAGAGCTGGATTTTTGAAGATGTACTTTACAGGGTCCATCTTGGAAATCAATAGAGTGGTGTGAGTTAGCATGTATTGTCTTAGTCGGCGAGAAGACCATGCCAAAACGCATCAAGTTTTCTCGAGAAGTGAGTAACGAGTCTCATAGTCGGTAAACTTTTTGCTAAGGTAATAGATTGCATGATCTTTTCGACCAGACTCGTCTTGCTGACCCAACACACATCCCATTGATCCTTTGAGGAAAGTGAGGTACATAATTAGAGGTCTCCCTGGCACCGGAGGCATGAGAATCGGAGGTTCTTGTAAGTACTCCTTGATTCTATCAAAGGCTTATTAGCAGTCATCTTTCCATTCAACAACCTGATTCTTCCTTAGAAGCTTGAAAATAGGTTTGCATATGGCTGTTAAGTGTGAGATGAATCTTGCAATGTAGTTTAACCTCCCTAAGAAGCCGTATACATATTTCTCGGTTTTCGGCTCAGGCATCTCCTGAATTGCCTTTACTTTTGTAGGGTCAACCTCAACCCCCCGTTCACTGACGATAAAGCCCAGCAGCTTACCGGAACGCACCCCGAATGTGCATTTGTTCGGATTCAACCGCAGTCTGAATTTCCGAAGCCTGTCAAACAACTTGGCTAAGTTGACTAGATGTTCTTCTTCTGTTTGTGACTTTGCTATCATGTCATCAACGTAGACCTCAATCTCGTGATGAATCATGTCACCATTGCATGTTGGTATGTAGCTCCAGCATTTTTCAAACCAAACGACATGACCATATAACAGAAGGTTCCCCATGGTATAATGAATGTAGTCTTCTCCATGTCCTCTGGAGACATTTTGATTTGGTTGTAGCCCGAGAAGCCATCCATGAAGGAGAATATAGAAAATTGGGCAGTGTTGTCAACTAGAACATCAATGTGCGACAATGGGAAGTCATCTTTGGGGCTGGCCCGATTCAAGTCCCTATAGTCTACACACATTCTGACTTTACCATCCTTTTTAGGGACTGGCACAATATTTGCAACCCATTGAGGATAGCTTGTCACGTCCAAGAATCTGACATCAAACTGCTTTTGAACCTCTTCTTTAATTTTGATGGCCATGTCAGGACGCGTCCGTCTCAACTTCTGCTAGACCGGTGGGCAATATTTCTTGAGACGTAGCCTATGCACTACAATGTTGGTATCCAACCCGGACATGTCTTGGTAAGACCAGACGAATACGTCGACATACTCTCGGAGCATGGAGATTAAGCGGCTCTTGACAGTTTCTTCCAATGCGGCCCCGATCTTGACCTCTTTTCTGGCTAAGTCTGTACCCAGGTTTACCAACTCAACGACTTCCTCATGTGGATGAATCATCTTCTCCTCTTGCTTGAGCAATCTGGCTAGCTCTTCGGGAAGTTCACAATCTTCTTTACCTTCCTCGTCGGCTAGGTAAATCGGATTGTCAAAGTCATACTGAGCCATAGCAAGGTCATTACCGATGAGACCCGGTGATGATCATCTGCATGAATGATGATTCATGCTAGATTTTAGAAAGGATGTGAGACACGAAAAACATTGCCATTTATTTATTTTACTTGAAAACAAAAATAAAAATGAAGGACAGAGAATAACATGATTGAATGCAAAAACGTCCACTTTATTGATGATTATGATATTGCAATATGAACAATGAGCCCTTACAATGAGCTGCTATGACTCGGGCAAGGCATAAAGCTTGTATATAGGGGAGTAAAAACATAAAACCATTACTCTTCAGGTTGAGTGACGGAGATAATTTTTTTGGCCGATCAGTTGTTGAGTTGCATCCCGGAGCACAAGGCCTTATCCATTCCTCCAGCTCGCAGTCACTATCAATCGTGTCTTCCTACACGACACATACATTGTTAGGGTCAAACCATCCCGCACTGTTGAAGGTAATTGGGCCTTTTCGACCTCTAGCACTTCTCCCTGGTGTTGACTGACCAGGTTGGTAGCCAACTCCGAACATATCCTTCTTTTCTGGGACCTCGATCATTTTTGCCCAGCCCTCATTTGCACCTGATTCTACCACTTCTATGGCTTGTTTATAGGAGGCTATGGAAGCTCCTCTCTTTGGGTCTTCGGATAAATCAGCTGATGATGATGCATTCTCAGACTTGATGGGCTCAAAAGCTTGGCAGGGAGTCTCGACGATCTCTCCATCCATCTCCACGTACTTGAACGAGGCTAGGTGGTTGATGATGATTTCTTCTTCTCTGCACACGGTCACAATCTGCCCTTCCTAGTCAAATTTGAGCTTTTGATGGAGGGTAGAAGATACTGCCCCTGCTGAATGTATCCACGGCCGCCCCAACAAACAGTTATAGGCCGGTTGGATATCCATCACGTAAAAAGTAGCATTGAAGACTTGTGGTCCCACCTTGATCGGTAGTTCCACCTCTCCGAACACTGACCTCCTCAAGCCATCAAAAGCTCGGACGACCAAGTCACTTTGCCTAAGCATAAGCCCATCATAATCCAACTTCATAAGGGCTTTCTTGGGAAGTACATTCAACGATGACCCTGTATCTACCAGCACATGAGAAAGCACGGCCCCTTGCATTCCATGAAAATGTGTAAGGCGCGGTTGTGATTGCATCCCTCAGATGTCAAGTCCATATCCGTAAATCCCAAGCCATGGCTAGAATTTACACTCGACACTACTATCTCCAGTTGATTTACGGATATATCCTGCGGCACATACGTGTTGTTTAGAATCTTCAATAGGGCTTTCCTATGCGAATCTGAACACATCAATAAGGATAAGATCAAGATCTTAGAGGAGTCTGCTGTAAGTGATCAACAATCTTATAATCACTTTTCTTGATAATCCTCAGGAACTCTTTCGCCTCTTTATCAAAAGTGATGTCAGGCTCTGCCGCAGGTGCAGGTGCATCATTGGTCATTGGCTGCTTGCCCATGGCTTTAGCTTGAGCTTCAACATTGTCCTTCGGTGGTAACACATTACTTCTCAGTGTCTCAGGTGCGAGCAGTCTGCCACTTTTGGTGAATCCTCCGACCCTAACATTCTCGACTTGGTGTGGAGATGAACTGAATGCAGCCAGATTTTGTTTGTGTCCATTGTAATAGACCTCTCCCCCATAGTTCCAAGGGATCACTTTATCACTCTGGTACGGGACGAGTCCCGAAGGAGTAATGGTTATTGGAGCCACCCTTGCCGGTGCAGGAACTTGTGCCAGATTATAGAAAATTGTCACAGTTGATACCTCGTCTTCTCTTGAAATCTTATCAAACTATATGCTTCCTTCATCCATCATGTTCTGTATACCCGACCTCAATCAGGAACAACCATCAATGGAGTTAACACAGTCCGGACAATCCTTTTCACAACCTGGAAAGATGCTCTTCTCAGCCAGGCAAGCTTTTACGGCCAACAATGAAGTTTTCAGGTCCTTGACATCAGATACCAAGTTCAGATATTCACCGCTATCGACAGCCCCAACGGCCCTTCCATGGTCAGGTATGGGATTCTGTATCACATTCGGAGTTGGAGCAAAGTTGATCGCTTTGGAGTCTATTAGGTCTTGGACGACATGCTTCAAAGCCTATCAATTCTCGGTACTATGGCCCAGAGCCCCAGAAAGGAATTCACAACGAACATTGGCATCGTAGCCTTCAGGGATTTGTCCCTACCTCGGAGGCTGCAGAGTTCTCAGTTGAACCATCTGAAGTTTGAGGAGATTTTGTAGAAATTAGGAGTAGGACATCAGAGGCTTCTCAAGATGCATATCTTTCTCTCTAGGAGGATAGTAAGGACTAGGAGCCCTTTGCTGTTGATAACCCTGCTGGCGCTGCTGTTGAGGTTGCTGAACCTTTTGTTTGTTAGCAGGAGCAGAAATGGTGACGGAAGCTACATAAGCGTTTCGATTCCCCCTCTTCTTCTGTGCATATATGTCCCTAGCTTCTCCTTCCCTTCTTTTCATGAAAGGCTTCTGAACTCCAGAGGTTGACGCCCCGCTGCCCTGAATTTTACCTTGTTTCATCCAGCTCTCAATCCTTTCACCCGTTAAGATGATGTCAGAAAATCCACTGGAGGAACAGCCAGCCAATCTCTCCATGAAGTGTCCCGGGAGGGTATCCATGAAGAGATCGACCATCTCCCTTTCCAACAAGGTTGGTTGAACTCTAGAAGCAACCTCGCACCATCTTTGCGCGTAGTCTTTGAAACTCTCATAATTCTTTTGAGACAGGCTCTGAAGCCGAGTTTGGCTGGGAGCTATGTCGATGCTATACTAGTACTGCTTGAGAAAGGCTTCCCCAAGCTCCTTCCAGTTGTGGACAAAATACTTCTCTAGCTTCATGTACCACTCCAACGAGCTCCCAGACAGGCTATCCTGGAAGTAATAAATCCAAAGCTTCTCGTCCTTGGTATGTGCAACGATTTTGCGATAGAAGGCCTACAAGTGAGTCTTTGGGAAAAAGTTTCCGTTATACTTGTCGAAAGGTGGTGGTCGGAATTTCTGAGGGATAACCACCCCTGAAACCAAGCCCATATTAGAGACATCGATGTCGAGCGTATCATTGAATTCCATAGCTCGCACCTTCTCAACCAGCTTTTGGAAATCTTGATTATTGGTCCCAATACCAAATCCCATATCTTCGTTGACCAGGGTGAATTGATCTTCCTGTCGGTCCTACATAATGACGGGGTCGGGCCAGCAGCCTCTGGAGTTGGTGGTTTGTTTACCACTGGTGGGACAAGAGTGTTGTTGAGTGGGTTGCCTTGAGCGTCCAAAGCAACCACTGGTGGATCTGTTTGCGGGGGGTTGAGCCTTTGTATAGCAAGGCTTTGCACTCCATGGTGATATACAAGGCCTTGTTATGATTTCTCCCTTCCGATATCAAGTCTTTGTCCGTATAATCCAGTCCATGATTGGCATTGACACTTGCGATCACAGTTTAAATTTGGTTCACCATTATCTCCTGCGGAACGTAAGCCATATGTAAAACCTTCAACAGTGCCTCACGGTGCGCTGGAGAGCATATAAGCAGCGATAATATCGATATCTTTGAGGGTGTTTGGTTTAGCTGGTCAACCACTTTGTAATCGCTCTTTTTGATGATTCGTAAGAATTCTTCGACCTCATTCTCAAAGGTACTATGCTCTTTTGATGGAATCACCACTTCTTCAGTAGCTACTTGTTTCTCTTTAGCTCGGGCTACAACTTCAGCTTCGTTGTTCGTTCGGAGAGTCTGTGGGGTGAACAGTCGGCCACTTCTAGTGAATCCACCTATCCCACCGACATTTACAACACTTGGATCAATAACAACTAGAGACTTGTCTTCAATCTTCTGCCCCTGAACATACACATCTGACCCATAGTGCCAAGGAACTGCTTTTTCACTCTCATAGGGTACCAGTCCAGGAACCGTGATGGTTACAGGGCTTATTGTAATAGACTTTGCCTCTTGCTGTACATATATAGTAACTAGTGCTGGTGGAGAAGGCATTTCCTCTGGAGTGAAATGTATAGTGACAGTAGACACACCGTTGCTTTGATTGTTTACCTTATCAAACTGCACCGAGCCCTAATCGATTAAGGCTTGGATGCCCATCTTCAGCTTATCATACCCGTTCTCGGAAGTCTTACAATCTCCACAATATTTACTACATCTAGGGAACACATGGCCCTTCAACAATCTTTCCTTGACAACAGACAAAGGAGTCTCAACTTCATCGACGTTTAGGATCAGATTCAAGGTTCTCCCTCCTTCAACATCATTGATCCTTGCTCAGCTATAATCGGGCATAGGATTGGTATTGACGTTTAGCGGTGGTGCAAAGTTAATGGTCTTTGCGTCGATCAAATCTTGGAATTTCAGTTGTAAAGCCCTACGCTTCTTAGTTGTTTTCCCCGGGGCACCTGAATGAAAAGCACATCTAGCATTAGCATCGTAGCCTGGTGGTAGAGAATCCCCAGTGATGGGTTGCAATGTCCTTAACTGAATCATGTTCAAGTCCAACTGTCTCTAGAGCAGTGCAGTATATGTTATTGGAATGGGCTCAATGACGCAATCAGATTGGCGCAAATGTTGTTGGTAAGGCCTCTGTTGACGTTGATTTTGTTGCTATGGCTGTTTTAAGTAGGCCCTGATGGGATGGTAACTGCAGTCACCTGACCATAGTGATTCTGACGACCCCGGCTACGACTTCTATTATAGATAGCATTAGTTTCGCCTTCCCTCTTCCTATGAAGGCCGACATAGGGCTTTTGCGCTCCAGATGAGCTACTGGCACCAGTATCTTGAATCTTCCCCGTCTTTAGCAGATTTTCCACCCTTTCACCAGCGATGACAAGATCAGTAAATTTGTGGCTGAACAGGAAGACAGACGGTCGATAAACACCCCTTTTAAAGTACTCATGAACATATCCTCCATTTCATTCTCTAACAACAGAGGTTTCACTCTTGCAGCTAGTTGGTGCCATCTCTGGGCGTACTCCTTGAAACTTTCTTTAGCATTCTGCGACATGCCCTGAAGCTGTGTACGATTTGGAGCCATATCCAGATTGTACTGATAATGCTTAACAAAGGCTTTGGCCAATTCTTTCTAGCTCCTGATATAGGTCCTACCCGGCTTCATGTATCATTCTTGGGAAGCTCCGACGAGACTATCCTAGAAATAGTACATCCACAGCTTTTCATCATCGGTATGAGCAGCAATTCTACTGACAAAAGACTGGATATGGGTCCTTGGGCAAGAAGTACCATTGTACTTGTCAAAGGGAGGAGCTTTGAATTTATGGGGAATTCTCACCACAGGCACAAGACCTAAGTCCGTGATATCGAATCCCAAAGAGTTCTGAGATTGAATGGAGCGAATTTTCTCAGCCATTTCCTTAAAACGGAGATTGACCTTTGCACCCTGTCCTTCCATGTCTTCCAGGATGGTGAACTGATCATCTTGATGATCCACTCGGGGTTGAGGACCACCACCAGCATTTACAATAACCTCAGGTTGAGGTTGGGGTTGAGGACCACTATCGCTCCTGGGATTTTCATCCTAGTACAAACGCGGAAGTGGCGCGGAAAAGGTAGAGTCGCCAGCCATGCATTTTTATCCCGAAGGAATGGGAAAGGTACTGCTGTACAAACCTAAGGAAGAAGGAAAGGTCAAGGCCTTGCGAACCAAAGATCTGGGTTCGGGAGTCGGTTACGATCTGGGAAGGTATTAGCACCCAGATCGTCCGCCGTACCCGACGGGATCCACGCTTGCTTGTTTGTTTCAAAGGGTGAGAAATAACTGCTGCTGAATAAATGAACTGCTAACTGGAATGAGAATGGAAATGAGAAAGGAATAAGAAAATGAAAAGAAAGAGGGAAATATGGGGAAAATGAAGAATGTGCTCTAACGGGACTTACCCCGCTGCCTACGTACCTCATTGGGAAAATGAGGATCAAAGTCGACGTAGTTCGCCTAACTAAGGAGGGAACTATTTGTTTGTGTCTTTTATGGCTGGAACTGCGTATGTCTATGCTTAGGTGTTGCAGGCTCGTATGGTACGAGTGAGTTTACCGTCTTGCATGCGATACAAGTCGTCGCGAGTTCGTGTTTAGAATGAATGAGATGAGAAATGAAGTTCCCGCAGGATAGTCGCTTATTGTTTGTTTTTGTCTTTTATGAAAAATGTTTTGAATTTGTTTGTGAACATTCCCATACTAAGACCTATCCATCGTGGTAAATACTTACACCTCTCCCCGAAACAGGACGTGTATAAGTACTCCGCAACAAAGTCTCATGGCGTATAAGAAAGTTCGATTTTTATTAAGTGTTTTATTATTTTTTTTAATGAGATGAGAAAGAAAGACTCAAGTTGCAAAATGAAAAATCTAAGGGACTAAGACTCGATCCTAATTTATGTTTATTTATTCACAAGTGGTCCTAATGGTTTATGTGGTTTTCTAATCCTAAGGAAGAAAAGGAGAAGAAGAAAAGAGAGTTAGAAACTAACTTACTTCCTAAGGAAGTTAAGTTGTTCTAAGAAAGGGAAAGCCTAAGAGAAAAGCACAATGTGCTAAGGCAAACACAATTATAATGCATAAGAGATAGGAATTAAGTGAGGCTTACCTCAATCTTCCCCCCTACAAAACAAAAGTTAGCATGACAATGCATATTGAAAGTAAAATCAAAGCATAAAAGCGATTAAGTACCATAAACGTCCTAGAATGGAACTAGGGTTCAAAATAAGACCTAAGTCTAAAGGTGAAGGTACCTAAAGGTTATATGACTCCTAAAGTCAGTAGCTACATGCTATTGGTCCCTAAGGATTCTAGGATACCTCACAAATTCAAACTATGTCAAACTATGTACAAAACGTTCACCTAAGTTCACCTAAATGCAAGTTAGGGTTTATGGATGAAGTATGAATGCATATGGCTTACAAGCATGAATTAATACATGAAATTAGTATCAAAGTCAGTAGTGAATGCTTATGAATATAGATGAATGAACATACCATCATGGATGCAATGGTGTAAGCATATGGAGCAAGGAGAAGAAGATGTGAGAAGAAGTGTAGCAAACATCGCATATAATCACAAAGAATGCAAGTTAAGAATGAATGACATATAAATGTGCATGAAGTGATTATGGGTCAGTAGCATACAAGTTATGAGATGCCATTAGAGTTCATGGATAGGCATTAATTATTCCCGCATAATTCATGTTAACAATTAGAGGAGAAGGGAAACTAGTTTAAGTTAAAATTAGTTCATATAAGTATGCACTTAGGAACACAAAAACAAATCAAATGAATATGGTTCAAAAGTGACCTATAACTGGAATTAAAGACCTATAAATTATCTATAATTAACTCCTAGAAGTTACCAAAAGGTGCCTCAAGCAAATGGCATGAATGCCTTTCTAATATCTAGGTTATGGCGAAAATAAACACATATTTGGACCTATAATCTATGACATGGAAAAATAGCAAAAAGGATTTAAAAATTATGAAATTAAATCCCTGGAAGTTTTAACTAAGTATATAACATGGTCTAAAAGTATTTTACAAAATTATGCACTAAAATGCCAAAACAATTACTTGATGATCAAGATAGCAAGGCATGATCGCCGAAAAACAACTCCACAAAGTGGATCACAAAGGGCACTAAAAATTATTAAAAAAATGAATAAGGAGGATAAAAATGTCACAAATTCCAGTGGTTAATAACACATAAAAAATAGGCCTCACACCTATGGGGAAAAATGGTTTTGGTCTCTTTTGTCAATACCATTCCTTTTGGGACAGCTTGGAATGAAAAATCCAAATTAATTAATAAAACCAATCAAACCTGGAATAAAAAAATATGACAAATTAATTAAGAGGATGAAGATCACTCATGATTTTTTCCAGAAATTTATAACTCCTATAACTATTTTTAATAATTGCGACGAAACGGGCAAAAAAGGGTGTTTTAAGGGAAAGCGAAAGGAACCGAAATCTACAATCCGTAACCTAATCCCTAAGCTCCGAAATCGACACACATCATCAAAAATCATAAATAAATCCAGTGCCTCAGGTGGGAGGGATTAATATGCACCTTAAGTTACATGGTCCTAAGCCTCATACAAACTAGAATGGTGTGTTAAAGTGGAAAGTCGAAATTACTCACTTGATCGAAGTACCGATTCTTCATATAAGAGAAATCCGAAAAAACTCCAAGCAAGGTCTTGTAATCTTCCTTGAGCAAAATAAATGCTCATCTTCCATAATTGCTTTGTGAAGATCCCCCATAATCGAAACAAAAACAACAGCATAAAATATCATTTGAATCCAAGGGTATTCCACAAATAAAGTGGAATACCAATCAAACGACCGTCGTTAAGATCTTTGCGAGAGCCTTGCATGAACTCAACAAACACATTAGAAACCAAAAAGAGGTGCAACCGAAAGTTGCACCTATGCCTCACAACTCAAAATCAAGTAAAAAGATAAATATACGAGTCATGGACATGCATTGAAATTTATGTTTCAAAACGGGGCAACACTTATGCTCTAACATAAACAACATGCAAACTCAAACCGAAATCGAAAAAATTTACATTCAATGAATGAAAAATGATCAACAAACATAAGTACAAGTCAAAACAAGATCAATGCATCAAAGTCGTACCAAACCAAACTTAAAAAGCCTTAAAACGGAAAAATGTGTCAAAAATCACCGACTCAGAATTGAACGAAAATCGCATGGTAACTTGAAAACGTGCCAACGGATTCAAATATGCAATCGGTTTTTGAAAATTCCGCTCGGAAGTGATACTTTTTGGCCGATTTCGTCGGCTGGCAGTAGCAAAATAGCCGGAAAAAATTATCCGAAATCGACTAAAAAGCTTACCAATGGCTCCGGAATAATCAACAAAGTCAATTTACACTATTCACATTCGCATAAACGCGCTACGGTTAGAAAGTTATGACCAAAACATATTCCCGACACGCGACACATGAACAACATCAACAATTAAGCCTCAACCTATCCTATTTCAAATTTGCACATTGAAACAAGCATGAGTTTAAAAGTCAAGCACTTCAATCAATATCAAGTTACAATAATTAACTCTCTTAAGAATTTTGTCAAACACCTAACATGCATCGATTATTCTATGTCAATTTTAACAATCATTTCCAATTATGCACAACAATAATTATTAGGATCAATTAATCTAGCATCAATCAACAACCACATCAAGAATCAATGCAAATAATCTCCACAATATTAATTCAACTTAAAAATTCAATTCAAGAAACAATGCAACAATTATTCATGAATTAAAGTTTAAGAAGCTTACCGAATGAAGAATCGACGAAGAAATTACGAATCCGAAGGAAGTGAGACGTGATTGTGAACGGAGGATAGGGGGAGAGGTCGCGTGGCTACCGGCGGCGGAAGATGGTGGTCGCATGGTGGTGAAGTTGACCGAAGGTGGTGGTTCGTGGCGGCTCGGCAACCGGAAGCTTGATCGGAATTGTTATGTTCTTGAGTTCTTGATGAAGTTGTTGTTATGTTCTTGAGAAAGAGTTGAGAGAATGAACTTCGATCCATTAGAGAGGGTTTGTGAGAGTTTTTTGGTGTTTGTAAATAATGATTGAAGTTATGAGACAAATTGTGTGTCAAAAGAATATATGATGGATTGTGAAATGAAAGGCAAAAGGTAGAATTTCGGCTTAAGTGAAAATAACAATATCTTCGGCAAGAAATTTCGAATCTGAGCCTTCTACAACATCGTCCGCCTCTGAATCACGATTGCAATGCAAAAAGAACGAACGTCATACGATCAAAATCGAGTGCGATCGATACGTTTAAGCTGAAAGACGTCACTGAATAAGTTGTTTTTTCGGCTTATTTGGTGTCCGCTACTCGAAAATGTGACTAGGTCAACCTCTCCGGAGCATAATCTCGACTCGACTTTGTCAGCAAAGTTGTAGATATATGAGTCAGTGACCTGGTGTTAAAATGTAAGCTCAACTGGACAAACAACGAGGGAGATATGGATTTTCTCGTGAAACCACTTTCACCATTTTTCTTCGGTTCAGCACTTCAGTTTTGTGAAATAAACCAAAACGACAATCTTTGGAGCACTGTTCGAACTCGCGTTTGTCTTTGAACTTGAAGAGGATAAAATTTTTGAACCAACACTTCAAGAACAGGTGAAATCCGATGAAAATTGTCCGAGTTATGAATTTTACAAAATCTGACAGACAGTGCACTGCATCAAAGAACCTTACTGGTAATTCGCATTTTCGAGATCCTTCCACTCGGACCTAACCCAAACTGAATTCACATAATGAAGATAACATCTAAAAAAAATTTAGGCGCCGTAACGGCATCAATCCGATGAACGAGCTAAGAGTTATGAATTTTTTAGTGTTCAAAACTCATCGGTTCAGGATTGTTTTTCACTATGTCGACTCTAAAAACTCGCACATTCGGAGATATTCTTCAAAGAATTAGTTCTCGGCCAAAACCCAAAAGTTGGAAAGGATATCAAGATAGAACTTTTGGCATATGAATCTCTCAGACATGCTGACCCAATCAGAAGTTACGAACTCTTGAATACCGCTAGCACAGTTAATCGGCGAAACCGAAATTTCAAAAACAAATAATTCCTGCCATTTTCCTTGATCAATTGGCCTCCGAGCCGAACACAAAAGTTGTAGAGAATACCAAAAAGGTCTAAACTATTGATTTTCAAGCCAAAATGAGTTTTCGAGCATAAGTTACAACTTTTGCAAACTGCACCATAAAACTGATATTCTGCTTAAACTCCTCTGAATCAACCGAGAACTTTTAGCTTCTTCTGAGATTCTTGTGCACGTGCCACATGAAGAAATAAAGCTCAGTCGCAACCTATGAAAGCTCAAATGGAGATGTATGTTTATGATGCAATTGTGATCTAAATGCAATGCAATGTATGAAAGGATATACTAAATGACATGAAAATGAGAGGGCAAATTTTGGGGTGTTACAGTTGCCCCTATTCAATCATCTGCAGACCTGAATGGATGATAGCGACGGATTTCAGAAGTTCAAGGTATGGAGGGTTTGAATAATTGAATAAACTGAAAAATTTGCACTCTGTGGGTAATAAAATATGCTGGGAAGAATGTCATTCTTGAATGACAACTCAAAAATGTGATTTTCGGATCAAACACAAAACCATCCTCGAATGGAATCGCAATGGTATACCGACCTCAGTCGATAACCAGAAACACAAAGACTAACCTCAGACAGACTTTGCAAAAGAGACAAACTGACCTTAATCAATAAGCTCAAAATGGTTTATCATCCTCGAATGATAGCCACAACAACAAGACCAACCTTAGAAGGACTTAAAGAAGAGAATGCCATCCTCGAATGACAATTCTCAAAAGATCCTTGGATCTAACACGAAACCATCCTTGAATGGAGACGCAATGATATACTGGCCTCAGTCGATACCCAAAAACACAAATGAGTGATTGAATACTCGAACAAAATCTGGAAATTTGAGCTCGATGGATAAGAGAAAATGTCATCTGCCTTTATTTATTTTTCTTTTATTTTGACCTCTGAATAGGTAGCGGGAAAAGAACAAGGTGGAATGGGATCGATGCAAAAAACCTGCACCGTGAATGTTGAGCGAACCAAGCCACAACGAGGGTGCTTGTTGGCAAAACAGGACTTAACGAGACCGTTAACGAAACAGAACTCGACAATGTGACTGCTGAGCGGGACCAATCCACAAATAAAACACGCGACTGCTGGGCAGGACCAAGCCACGGAGGGTGCCTGTTGGCGAAACAGGGCTTAACGAGACCATTAGCGAAATGGAACTCGACAATATGACTGCTGGGCAGGACCAAGCCACAAAGAAAACATGCGACTGCTGGGCAGGACCAAGCCATGGAAGGTGCCTGTTGGCAAAACAGGGCTTAACGAGACCATTAGAGGAATGGAACTCGACAATGTGACTGCTGGGCAGGACCAAGCCATAAAGAAAACACGCGACTGCTGGGTAGGACCAAGCCACGGAAGGTGCCTGTTGGCGAAACAGGACTTAACGAGACCATTAGCGGAATGGAACTCGACAATGTGACTGCTGGGCAGGACCAAGCCATAAAGAAAACACGCGACTGCTGGGCAGGACCAAGCCACGGAAGGTGCCTGTTGACGAAACAGGGATTAACAAGACCATTAGCGGAATGGAACTCAACAATGTGACTTCTGGGCAGGACCAAGCCACAAAGAAACACGCGACTGCTGGGCAGGACCAAGCCACGGAAGGTGCCTGTTGGCGAAACAGTGCTTAACGAGACCATTAGAGGAATAGAACTCAACAATGTGGCTGCTGGGCAGGACCAAGCCACAAAGAAAACACGCGACTGCTGGACAGGACCAAGCCACAGAAGAAGGAGCCTGTTGTACAAAACATGGCTTGGAAAGACAAAGGAGAGAAGCAACATCAACCGATTTACGACTCAAATAAGATCAACCGATCTAACCAGGAAATGGTATCAACCGATTCATTACCCGAAAAACGAGAACGTAATATCATCTGATTTACGACTCGAAGAGAAGTAATATCAACCGATTTACAACTCAGATAAGATCAACCGATCTAACTAGGAAATGGTATCAACCGATCCATAACCCGGAAAAAACGAGAACATAATATCATCCGACTTACGACTCGAAGAGAATTAATATCGACCGATTTACAACTCGGATAAGATCAACTGATGTAACTAGGAAATGGTATCAACCGATCCATAACCAAGAAAATGAAGCCATCGTATTGGGACGAGACCAAAAAGAACGGGATCATTGTACTTAAATGATATCCCGACATGAAATTGTTGTACTGAAACAGGGACGCGAAAAAAAATGAGATTGTTATACTGAAAAAAGACCCAAAGACGAGACTATTGTACTTAAATGGAGACTCGAAAGGAACAAGATCGTTGTACTTAAACGAGAGCCCGAGACGCGACCGTTGTACTTAAACAGAGACGCGAAAAAATGAGATTGTTGTACTGAATCAAGACTCAACTAGGGATAACAAACAAGACTTGGTAGAAATAACCACACTGAGAAATGAAGTTGCATTCTGTGGGGAATACTTCAGTCTGATTGGAGATGTAACGTTTTAGGCGTTTGTGCAAGGTACCACAACTGGCTTATGCTTCGTATGCATATGTTTGAATTTTTCTATGGCGTAATTCTCCATGATGATGGAAATGCTATGCTTTGGAGGATGCAAATGTAATGATGATTACTAAATGCAAATGCAAAGAGATCTCTTGATAAGGAGACTGCAAGTATCCCAAATGGCTTGACTGGGGAGAATTGATGATCACTGTACTGATCTGATCCATCCTGATGCGGAGGAGACAACTCTGCGGGGAAAGCTGTCAATGATACACCGACTCTTAACTGCCGCTATTGCCAAAAATAAATTTGACTTTAAGATGGGAGAGCCAAGACCCTGCTGGAGATGGACCCTTCTTGTCCTCTGGTGGGGAAGTGGAGACCTCCTGACTTGGCTGGGAACCAGAGGCATGACATTGCTGAGGTAGCAACCTGATGGGGAGGAAAGATATTCCTTGTACTACTGGGGATTGCCCCTGTATTGAAGGGAAGTCTCTTCTTGGGGAGGACACCAACTTTCAGTTGCCTTGCTGAGAGAGATTTCAACTTCCACCTCTACTGGGGATGATGGAGGATGTCAATGATAAGGCTTACTGCTGAAGATAAGAGTTTAAGTTGCCCCTTACTGGTGGTAAAAGATATGAAGCATCTCATGCTGTGGATGAGCGAATATAAAATGTCTCATACTAGGGATGAGATATGTGGCGTCTCAAAATAATGATACCATTTGTCAAAGAAATACCACCCATCTTCTTGTTGCCCTGTTGGAGGAAAGATAATCGGATGAGGCCTGTTGAGGGAGCATAATCAATAAAGCCTGCTGAGAAAAGATCTTCTGAGGTCTCGTGCTGACAATGGCTTTGCTTCCAGCCTCTGGGTTGATAGATCGCCAACTAATCATGATTGAATAATGGTTATTTGAAATTTTCAACTCACCTCAGATTAAGGTCCATCGGGAGAAACTGTCACAAGAGGATTTTACAGAAAACATGACATACGAAATGCCTCAGTGTCTTCAAACTCTTGGAGAGATTCGTTGGATCTCGAAATAACTGCCTTTGACTGCATGGTCTGTGCAAGAATTTTCCTCGCGAGGATTCATGAAGAACCTCATATCACTATGAGATAGCGTGTCCTAGTATTTTGAACCTTGGGTAAGTGCTTCTGATTAACCGTCTTCGGGAGAAAGTAAATTCTAGTGCTCTTGGGGTGGCCTGCCCCAGTACGAGCCTTGAAGTGATCACCTCTGACTGACTGTGCTTTGAAGAAAACACCCAGACCAACTGTTCTTTGAGAGATTGGATCTCGAAGTAATTGCCCCAGTTTGGCTAAAATTTGAATGCATGCCTCAGACTAATGGCTCTTTGAGAGATTTGAATCTCGAAGTGATTGCCCCAGTTTGGTTGAATTTTGAAGAGATTACTCGACGTGATTGCCCCAGATTAGTTGGCTCTTACTACGAATGTTGGGAAAGTTCCCCCTCAGTGGAGTTTCTTGAAAAAGTGCATCTTCATCTACTGGTCCCTCGGAATTTTCAGACTTCTCAACTTTGCAAGATTAAGCTTCTGGACTGAGATTCAATATGTGAACTTTTACGATGCCAAACAAATGTATATAAGCAGAAAATGTTTATTCTGAGAATGAAAATTCTAATGCAACACACATGTCAATCTTGAAGTTTTACTGAAAAAGATATCGCAAACCCTTGTAAGTGAATCACTGGTTAAGATACGACATTGATTTTTGATAAACGGAAGCATGCACATGCAACACCAACAAAGAATTTTTAGCACAACTCATAGGAGTTGGGAACGCTGTCTCGTGTAGTACGCTCTCAAAATAACCCTGTTTCAGTTAGGACTTTTTAGGGTTGTATCGTGGCCTGGTTCACGGTTATAGAAACAAAGGATATAGGCTCAAAAGTTTTTGGTACCCACCCCTCTTCGTGATGTTCTCCATTCTTATTTTCAGCTAGCTTTCACAAGCGCTCACTTCTCAAAAAGGGTTTTGTGATGGTTAAGGAACCAATTACACTAACGGTTTAAGCACCAATCAAGTTGTTGTTTGAAGTCAGTCACCCCTTTGTCTTTTGTATCTGTATCACACGACTTTGTTCTTGTTTAAGGATCTTTCTTGTGTAATCCTCTTCATTTTTCCCTTTTGCATTATTTTGCTTATCCCTAACTTTTGCCTGGACTGATTCTTGTGAATCTTTGATTGCGAAGTCCAGCGGGATGCCCTAATTTTTGCCTAAGTCGCTTGTTTTCAAGTTTCGACTTAGCAGGCTTTCTCATCATTTTTTTAATTCTTTTTTTGAACAAATCGTGTGACACTGTTTGTCTTGATTGCTTTGAAAGGGTCATGACTGTCTCACTTCTTGGTTGATGAGGGATAACCATTGTGGTTTCCGGTCTCTGGACCTCTTGCTTGGGATAACCATTGTGGTTTCTGGTCATTGGACCTCTTGATTTGGTACAACGAAAGGTAATGGATCCTCATATGTGCACTCCTTTTTGAAATTCGAACGCCCGGTCAAACTAACTAACGTCTACCCTGCCCCTGGGTTACATGAAAGGGTTTTTTTCATACTAAAAGAAACTCATACTTCAAGTCTCAAATGGGTTGGCGAGGGTCTATCTCCCTTATATCTCCGGTGTTTAGGATTTGAAACAATGCCTGTACATCGTCAACAGGGTCTTTCTCAAAAGCAAACAATTAGAGTTTTTGCATTTTCATTTCGTCATCCTCCCTCATAGAGTTTAAGCACAACAGTTGGTATTGCAATGCACATACACAAAATCATGAGTGAATACGAATGGATTACTTCAAGAAAAACATGTGCATTTTATTATGGTTATTGTTCAAAAACAAATAAGTTTCATGCATGCATACAAATGTTTAAACAAACAATATAAACTACAAATGAAAATGCAGTAAAGAAGCTGAACATTGCCGTCATTGAGGAGACTTGACTCCATCTGGACTTATTGCTTATGAAGATGCCCTTGCAAACTAGGATGCCAATTTGATGAGGATATTTCAATATATGGGCAGACTTCCTGGCATGATGACCTTTGAGTCGATCAAAATTTGAACCATGTGCCTGAACGCATCACAGTTGTCAAATGGTATGCCTAAATGCCCCTAAGTGGTACTTGCATCTAGCATTCCTATCGTGGTTTCCATTATTGAGAAGGCCTGACTCCGTCTAGATTTATTACTCTCAGAGACTTTCAACAGTCAGCAGTCTGGATGTTCATTCCATTACAGTTTTGTGTCATATTCCCACTTTTACCTGGTGTGAACACAATAGTCTTGGAGACAATCGAATTCGCGACCTTATATTTACCTCTGCCTCTGAAATACTTGCAATATTCAATTAAAAGGCCAGGTGCCCTAGAATGGTAATCATACTTGGCATTGAAACCTCAAAGGAAGCTTTGTCGGAGATGATCCTGATGTGATTAGCTCAACTGGTTTGAACTTGAGTAAATGAGGAAACCTGTTGCACGTACGGCCTCAGAATATGATCAAACTTCTTCTCAAGTTATTCTGGACTTTACCCGTATTCTCTACCCCTAGGACACTCTTGGAAAGCTCAGGTTGGATGCTGATAAATGACATCTGGAGGGAAGTTGTTGATAAAATTAATAGAAAAGGTTGCTCGGAAAGATCTTGCATGATCTCCTGCCTACGTATCTCCATTGACCAATGGAGAATCAGAGCAGCGTAGTTCCCCTCAATAGGGATGAAAATAGATTCGTTCAAAATTTCCATAACCAAGCTCATCTGAGTCTTCATCTGGTTGACTTCCTCTTTCAGCAGTTTCTGACTTTGAAATAAAGCTTGTACCTCTTCCCTGAATGGTCTCAGCTAGGTCTTCGTTTGGTTACCTTTGCCCGAAGTTATACCTTGATAGTTGTGATTCAAGTTGGCCATTGTGAAGGGAAACCAAGTCATGATACTAATCTGTCTCTGAACACCTGTCAAGAATACAAGGATGTATGCAAATGCCATGTTCAGTTATTTCTGAGGAATCTATCATCTTTGATTCAAGTTTTGACACAGAAAAAGTCCAATGGCATGATTCAGATATGTGATCCTCGGAAATAACTGAACATATGTGTTGGAATGATATGATGTCATGTAAGCAACAAGCATGTGATCAATGGTCTGATGTTGGTGTTGAACAGTGAACCATCTGTCTGTATAGAACCACAATAACAACATCATCTATGTATAGAAACCCATAACTGAGAACCCAATAATTGTAGAACTGGTTCACATAATAGAACAAACAATGATGGTGTTGAAGTTGAACAACGAGCCAAGTGTCTGTGGAGAGTCATAATAACAGTCACAATATCAAGGTCACAATGGTAATCACAGTAACAATTTCTCTGAATAGAAATCCCGGATCTCAGAATCAAAGAACCATAGAACACTGAACAATACTGGAAAAATGGGTATGTTGAAGTTTAGGGTTCCTGCAAACCTGTAAACCCCTCCCAATCTCACGGGTGTGCTACTCGGGTCAACATCACGGACTCTCAAAGTCGAATAACAATAATACGTTCACCATTTTCGAGAAATGGCTCATGACCAAATCAGGGAATCAGTTTGGCATTATGTACTACTCAGGGAGGTCTCAGCTGAGTCCAAGGAAACAAGCATCCCTCATCAGTCTCCAGCTTCAAGCACTGAATCGAGAAACAATAGTACATTCATCTCGAAGGGTACAATACTACCGTCATACGAACAATTTTCTTCAACTGGATTCCTATGAGAGAACCAGGCCATCCTATGAGAGTTTCCAATGGACCCTCGGATGCGAGTGGGTTTGCCAACAAATGTGGTCTGCCACTGTCATCACTGGAGAGGGGTGCTCCCATTAAGGTTCTCGAAGATCGGTCACTAGATGCACATAACTATCAAGGTCGTACCCTGAAGTGGGGTAATCCCCACACATAAAAGTTTCAAGACGGTCGCAATCTGGGTGTAGAACACATCGCCACTCATCATGGTGAGATACCATGGAAGTACAATGTTTGTCCACGCTAATACTATAGTGCACTCAAGTCGGGTATTTGGCTTATCTCACAGTAATTCCCATCCCACAGAAAAAAAGAAAATCAACACAGTCAGATAGTCCAGTATAATATGATGCATGGAAAATAAATACTAAAAGCAATAAATAAATGCGGTTAATGTAAAGCTGTAAAGTAAAACTGTAAATGAAAACAGTAAAGCTAAACTAAATCACACAATATCAAACATATAAACACCAAAAGAAACAAAACCAAACAGCCGCTAGGATTGACTCTACAAGGGAAACCAGAGATTCTAGGTTCGATCCCCAGCAGAGTCGCCAGCTGTCGCTCCCGGGATTTTCATCCTAGTACAAACGCGAAAGTGGCGCAGAAAAGGTAGAGTCGCCAGCCATGCCTTTTTATCCCGAAGGAATGGGAAAGGTAATGCTGCACAAACCTAAGGAAGAAGGAAATTACAAGGCCTTGCGAACCAAAGATATGGGTTCGGGAGTCGGTTACGACCTGGGAAGGTATTAGCACCCAGATCGTCTGCCGTACCCGACGGGATCCACGCTTGCTTGTTTGTTTCAAAGGGTGAGAAATATCTGTTGCTCAACAAATGAACTGCTAACTGGAATGAGAATGGAAATGAGAAAGGAATAAGAAAATGAAAAGAAAGAGGGAAATGTGGGGAAAATAAAGAATGTGCTCGAACGGGCCCTACCCTGCTGCCTACGTACCTCATTGGGAAAATGAGGATCAGAGTCGACGTAGTTCGCCTAACTAAGGTGGGAACTATTTGTTTGTGTCTTTTATGGCTGGAACTACGTATGTCTATGCTTAGGTGTTGCAGGCTCGTCTGGTACGAGTGCGTTTACCGTCTTGCATGCGAGACAAGTTGTCTCGAGTTCGCGTTTAGAATGAATGAGATGAGAGAAGAATTCCCCGCAGGATAGTCGCTTATTGTTTGTTTTTATCTTTTATGAGAAATGTTTTGAATTTGTTTGTGAACATTCCCATACTAATACCTATCCATCGTGGTAAATACTTACACCTCGCCCCGAAATAGGATGTGTATAAGTACTCCGCAACAAAGTCTCATGGCGTATAAGAAAGTTCGATTTTTATTAAGTGTTTTATTATTTTTCTTTATGAGATGAGAAAGAAAGACTCAAGTTGCAAAAGACAAATCTAAGGGACTAAGACTTGATCCTAATTTTTGTTTATTTATTCACAAGTGGTCCTAATGGTTTATGTGGTTTTCTAATCCTAAGGAAGAAAAGGAGAAGAATAAAAGAGAGTTAGAAACTAACTTACATCCTAAGGAAGTTAAGTTGTTCTAAGAAAGGGAAAACCTAAGAGCAAAGCACAAGGTGCTAAGGCAAACACAATTATAATGCATAAGATATAGGAATTAAGTGAGGCTTACCTCAATATTCCCTCATACAAAACAAAATTTAGCATGACAATGCATATTGAAAGTAAAATCAAAGCATAAAAGCGATTAAGTACCATAAACGTCCTAGAATGGAACTAGGGTTCAAAATAAGACCTAAGTCTAAAGGTGAAGGTAACTAAAGGTTATATGACTCCTAAAGTCAGTAGCTAGATGATATAGGTCCCTAAGGATGCTAGGATACCTCACAAATTCAAACTATGTCAAACTATGTACAAAACGTTCACCTAAGTTCACCTAAATACAAGTTAGGGTTTATGGATGAAGTATGAATGCATATGGCTTACAAGCATGAATTAATACATGAAATTAGTATCAAAGTCAGTAGTTAATGCTTATTAATATGTATGAATGAACATACCATCATGGATGCAATGGTGTAAGCATATGGAGCAAGGAGAAGAAGATGTGAGAAGAAGTGTAGCAAACATCGCATATGATCACAAAGAATGCAAGTTAAGAATGAATGACATGTAAATATGCATGAAGTGATTATGGGTCAGTAGCATACAAGTTATGAGATGCCATTAGAGTTCATGGATAGGCATTAATTATTCCCACATAATTCATGTTAACAATTAGAGGAGAAGGGAAACTAGTTTAAGTTAAAATTAGTTCATATAAGTATGCACTTAGGAACACAAAAACAAATCAAATGAATATGGTTAAAAAAGTGACCTATAATTGGAATTAAAGACCTATAAATTATATATAATTAACTCCTAGAAGTTACCAAAAGGTTCCTCAAGCAAATGGCATGAATGCCTTTCTAATATCTAGGTTATGGCGCAAATAAACACATATTTGGACCTATAATCTAAGTGACATGGAAAAATAGAAAAAAGACTTTAAAAATTATGAAATTAAATACCTGGAATTTTAAAGTAAGTATCTAACATGATATAAAAGTATTTTACAAAATTATGCATCAAAGTGCCAAAACAATTACTTGATGATCAAGATAGCAAGGCATGATCGCCGAAAAACAACTCCACAAAGTGGATCAAAAAGGGCACTAAAAATTATTTAAAAAAATGCCTAAGGAGCATAAAAATGTCACAAATTCCAGTGGTTAATCACACACAAAAAATATGTCTCACACCTATGGGGAAAAATGGTTTTGGTCTCTTATGTCAATACCATTCCTTTTGGGACAGCTTGGAATGAAAAATCCAAATTAATTAATAAAACCAATCAAACCTGGAATAAAAAAATATGACAAATTAATTAAGAGGATGAGGATCACTCATGAAGTTTTCCAGAATTTTATCACACCTACAACTATTTTTAATAATTGCGACGAAACGGGCAAAAAAGGGTGTTTTAAGGGAAAGCGAAAGGAACCGAAATCTACAATCCGTAACCTAATCCCTAAGCTCCGAAATCGACACACATCATCAAAAATCATAAATAAATCCAGTGCCTCGGGTAGGAGGGCTTAATATGCACCTTAAGTTACATGATCCTAAGCCTCATACAAACTAGAATGGTGCGTTAAAGTGGAAAGTCGAAATTATTCACTTGATCGAAGTACCGATTCTTCATATAAGAGAAATCCGAAAAAACTCCAAGTAAGGTCTTGTAATCTTTCATGAGCAAAATAAATGCTCATCTTCCACAATTGCTTTGTGAAGATCCCCCATAATCGAAACAAAAACAACAGCACCAAATATTATTTGAATCCAAGGGTATCCCACAAATAAAGTGAAATACCAACCAAACGACCGTCGTTAAGATCTTTGCGAGAACCTTGCATGAACTCAACAAACGCATTAGAAACCAAAAAGAGGTGCAACCGGAAGTTGCACCTATGCCTCACAACTCAAAATCAAGTAAAAAGATAAATATACGAGTCATGGACATGCATTGAAATTTATGTTTCAAAACGGGGCAACACTTATGCTCTAACATAAACAACATGCAAACTCAAATCGGAATCGAACAAATTTACACGCAATGAATAGAAAATGATAAACAAACATAAGTACAAGTCAAAACAAGATCAATGCATCAAAATCGCACCAAACCGAACTTAAAAAGCCTTAAAACGGAAAAACGTGTCAAAAATCACCGATTCAGAATTGAACGAAAATCGCATGGTAACTTGAAAACGTGCCAACGGATTCAAATATGCAATCGGTTTTTGAAAATTCCGCTCGGAAGCGATACTTTTTGGCCGATTTCGTCGGCTGGCAGTAACGAAATAGCCGGAAAAAATTGTCCGAAATCGACTAAAAAGCTTACCAATGGCTCCGGAATAATCAACAAAGTCAATTTACACTATTCACATTCGCAAAAACGCGCTACGGTTAGAAAGTTATGACCAAAACATTTTCCCAACACGCGACACATGAACAACATCAACAATTAAGCCTCAACCTATCCTATTTCAAATTTGCACATTGAAACAAGCATGAATTTAAAAGTCAAGCACTTCAATCAATATCAAGTCACAATAATTAACTCTCTTAAGAATTTTTTCAAACACCTAACATGCATCGATTATTCTATGTCAATTTTAACAATCATTTCCAATTATGCACAACAATAATTATTAGGATCAATTAATCAAGCATAAATCAACAACCACATCAAGAATCAATGCACATAATCTCCACAATATTAATTCAACTTAAAAATTCAATTCAAGAAACAATGCAACAATTATTCATGAATTAAAGTTTAAGAAGCTTACCGAATGAAGAATCGACGAAGAAATTATGAATCCGAAGGAAGTGAGACGTGATTGTGAACGGAGGATAGGGGGAGAGGTCGCGTGGCTACCGGCGGCGGAAGATGGTGGTCGCACGGTGGTGAAGTTGACCGGAGGTGGTGGTTCGTGGCGGCTCGGCTACCGGAAGCTTAATCGGAATTGTTATGTTCTTGAGTTCTTGATGAAGTTGTTGTTATGTTCTTGAGAAAGAGTTGAGAGAATGAACTTCGATCCTTTAGAGAGGGTTTGTGAGAGTTTTTTGGTGTTTGTAAATTATGATTGAAGTTATGAGACAAATTGTGTGTCAAAAGAATATATGATGGAGTGTAAAATGAAAGGCAAAAGGTAGAATTTCGGCTTAAGTGAAAATAACAATATCTTCGGCAAGAAATTTCGACTCTGAGCCTTCCACAACATCGTCCGCCTCTGAATCACGATTGCAATACAAAAAGAACGAACGTCATACGATCAAAATTGAGTGCGATCAATACGTTTAAGCTGCAAGACGTCACTGAATAAGTTGTTTTTTCGGCTTATTTGGTGTCCGCTACTCGAAAATGTGACTAGGTCAACCTCTCCGGAGCATAATCTCGACTCGACTTTGTCAGCAAAGTTGTAGATCTATGAGTCAGTGACCTGGTGTTAAAATGTAAGCTCAACTGGACAAACGACGAGGGAGATATGAATTTTCTCGTGAAACCACTTTCACCATTTTTCTTCGGTTCAGCACTTCAGTTTTGTGAAATAAACCAAAACGACAATCTTTGGAGCACTGTTCAAACTCGCGTTTGTCTTTGAACTTGAAGAGGATAAAATTTGTGAACCAACACTTCAAGAACAGGTGAAATCCGATGAAAATTGTCCGAGTTATGAATTTTACAAAATCTGACAGACAGTGCACTGCATCAAAGAACCTTACTGGTAATTCGTATTTTCGAGATCCTTCCACTCGGACCTAACCCAAACTGAATTCACATAATGAAGATAACATCTAAACAAAATTTTAGACGCCGTAACAGCATCAATCCGATGAACGAGCTAAGAGTTATGAATTTTTTAGTGTTCAAAACTCATCGATTCAGCATTGTTTTTCACTATGTCGACTCTAAACACTCGCACATTCGGAGATATTCTTCAAAGAATTAGTTCTCGGCCAAAAACCAAAAGTTGGAAAGGATATCAAGATAGAACTTTTGGCATATGAATCTCTCAGACATGCTGACCCAATCAGAAGTTACGAACTCTTGAATACCGCTAGCACAGTTAATCGGCGAAACCGAAATTTCAAAAACAAATAATTCCCGCCATTTTCCTTGATCAATTGGCCTCCGAGCCGAACATAAAAGTTGTAGAGAATACCGAAACGGTCTAAACTATTGATTTTCAAGCCAAAATGAGTTTTCGAGCATAAGTTACAACTTTTGCAAACTGCACCATAAAACTGATATTCTGCTTAAACTCCTCTGAATCAACCGAGAACTTTTAGCTTCTTCTGAGATTCTTGTGCATGTGCCACATGAAGAAATAAAGCTCAGTCGCAACCTATGAAAGCTCAAATGGAGATGTATGTTTATGATGCAATTGTGATCTAAATGCAATGCAATGTATGAAAGGATATGCTAAATGACATGAAAATGAGAGGGAAAATTTTGGGGTGTTACAGTTGCCCCTATTCAATCATCTGCAGACTTGAATGGATGATAGCGACGGATTTCAGAAGTTCAAGGTATGGAGGGTTTGAATAATTGAATAAACCGAAAAATTTGCACTCTGTGGGTAATAAAATATGCTGGGAAGAATGTCATTCTTGAATGATAACTCAAAAATGTGATTTTCGGATCAAACACAAAACCATCCTCGAATGGAAACGCATTGGTATACTGACCTCAGTCGATAACCAGAAACACAAAGACTGACCTCAGACAGACTTTGCAAAAGAGACAAACTGACCTTAATCAATAAGCTCAAAATGGTTTATCATCCTCGAATGATAGCCACAACAACAAGACCAACCTCAGAAGGACTTAAAGAAGAGAATGCCATCCTCGAATGACAATTCTCAAAAGATCCTCGGATCTAACACGAAACCATCCTTGAATGGAGATGCAATGATATACCGGCCTCAGTCGATACCTGTAAACACCCCAAATTTGCCCTCACCCATTCACACCATGGCTTGTGATCATTTTCATATGCATAAACACAATCATATCACCTCATGTTTCATTTTTGATTCACTGCATAGTTTCTAAGGCATCTGCACCTAGGGTTTGTGATCTGAGCAATCCAAGAGCTTCTTGAGCCACTCCAAGGGCCACCAATAACTTCAAAGGGATCCACATGTGTTCATATATCATATCACATCCTCTCAAAGTCAAGATTTCAAAATAATCACAAGAACTGGGTTTGGAATGGATGCAGAGCCAGGTTTGACTGCACAGTTGACCTAAAATTAGGGTTTTGGGTTCAGAGGCCATAACCCCAAATTTTTTTGGTCATTCTTGTTTCCATTGGTCTCTATATGGTATAGGGAGTATGCATATCAATTTTCATGAAGAAATTCCATGGGGAAGTCATCTGATCAAAGGTTGACTTTCTGGACAAGTCAGTGCAAAATCAGGGCATCTGAGGCCCCCAATGACCCAACCAATGGGTGATCTTCATCATTTTGAGTGTACATGATCTTTATTTGATCATGGAGGAAGGCTGAAGTTCACAAAAATCAAGAATTTAGGGTTTTTGCAAATGTTGACTTTTTGGGCATAGTTGACTTTTCAAGAATGCTTCATTTTAGGTCATTTTTCAAGCCTTGATTCTTGATCCAAAAATGCTCCAAATGGAAAAACTTTGGTCATGAAAGTTGTAGATTACATCTTTCCCTTTTCAAAAAGTACAAGAACATGATCAAACTCTTCTTGGATCAAAAGTTATGGTGTGACAAAGTTGGCTAAAATCATTGATTTTCAAGGCATGCCTCAAATGAGAATTTTGCAAAACCATGAACCAATGCCTTTTGTAACCTCTAGTTCATTTCAAACCATGACACAAACATTCTATAAGTCATAAAAATCAGAATTGAACCAAGAATGCTCATGTATTATGGCTTGTGGGATAAGGAAATCACATGTGAACCATAAAGCAACAACTTGCAAAACTCATGATCACACTTCCTACAACTTGCAACCTTGGATGCTGACTTTGGCTAGCCTTTCCCCTCACCCTTGCTGCGCAGCCCATGCCTTGTACTAAGCCTAGAACCAAGCCATACTTCTCTTACACAAAAGGTGGACTTTGAGCAAAAGCAAACTTACCAATCAATAGGGGCCAGGTCACATCATCTGACCTATGGGATTTAAATACAATATCCTTTGGCAAGCAAAACATATCAAGAGGCCAAGCTGAAACATGCCCTAACATCACACATACAAACTCACTCCCTTTTGCAAATTACTTCGAATCTCTCTGCCCAGCCATCAAACATCTAAACCATTTTCACCAAACATCTCACCATGATTCATTGAGAAGAAACCAGCCAAGGACCAGGCCTGAAACAAGCTGTAACCTCACTTCACCATTTTCACTCCAATTTGCAGTTTGCTTCGAAACTCTCTCCACAGCTCACAAACATCAAAACAAACTCCATAGACCATCTCCACTCATCATCTGGACCACCAACAACCACCTACATTGGCCTGAAACTGCCTGAATCACCATTGCCATTTCCAACTGAGCTTGAGCAGAAGCTTGTCAAACTCCTTATCCAGCCAACATAAACTCTTCCTAAGCATTCAAGAATCATCTAGGGACCAAGTAGAGTGGATTGCACTGAAGGAAGTGGTCAGAAAGTGGCTGAAGTGAAAGCTTCGAATCTCAGGTAGCTCAAGAAATATTTTTCCAGAAATCATTTTTTGTGTTCTAAACTTGTTCTTTGTGTCTTCCTGATCACGAATATGCCTTTGGTTTTGCAAATGGTGATGAAATGAGAATGTAATTGCTCTCTGAAATTTTTGTGCCCTAGTTCTTGTTTGTTTCGATTCAGCTTTGTTAGGAAATATAAATTAGTTTTGATTAGGGGTTCTGGTTCGTGAGTGAGTGGGGATCATTTCCCAGTTTTTAGATTTCATTTTAGTTAGGTTTTTAGAATTTTGGGGATTCTCAGGGGGGATGCTGGCCGGAGAAGACGACCGGAGGTCTTCTCCGGCGGCCTGAATGTCATTTGTGCCCTAATCCTGTAATTAACTCCCATTTGAATTTCGTGCGTTGGATGCCTTTGACCTGTTGACTACCCGCGCGCATGTGTGGCCTGGATCTTCCCAATTAGCCCTAATCCATTTAATTAGATTTAATTAATTATAATTAATTTAATTAACTCAGAAGCAACCTGGACCCTTGGATAGCGCGCGTGGTCAATGACTTTCACCTCAGTTCAAATCTCATCCATTAGATCTGAATACTTCTCCTTTTATTTATTTTTATTTCATTTTATTTTCATTTAACTTGCACAATTATTTTAAAATAGCAAAAAGTCTTAAAAAATTATGAAACTTTTCTCATAAGTTTTATTAATTTTTATGACACAAATATTTTCATTTTCATTTTTATCATTAAAAAAGTATTTTTAAATATTTAAAGGATTATTTTTAATTGATTAATGGAAATTAATTCATTAAAAATACCTTTAGGTATTTAAAAATCACCAAAAAATTCATGAAATGTTCTAAGACATTTAGAAACATTGTCCAACCTTCAAACCAAATTTCTTTTTTGATCTTGATGCATTTTGAGAATTTTTTCATTGAATTAAAATCATTTTTGTGCATTATTTTGATCCTAAGTTCAAAAAATCATTTCTGCCTATCTATGAAGAGTTGGACCTTGGTTCTTTTTGCATTGCATTGTGTTTAGCATGTAGTCTTTGAGATAAAATGGCCATGATTTGTTTCCTCATTTTCAATTTGTTTGACATTTCTTTTGTTTAGGAACCCTAAAAACCCTAATAACTTGCAAAAATCATAACTTGAGATTGGTTAAGAGTTGAGATCTCCCCTTTGGGCATTGGTTTAGTATAAGTTTAGGGTTTCTTTGGGTGGCATGAATTTGATCATTGCATCATGAATTTGTCTTGTGGTATGCCATGTGCACTTCATAACTTTCCATGTATATCCATGTTCCTTAACCTGCATCATTTGCATCCATGATCTTGTATGAACATCTCCATACCTTGCCTCATGTTTGTAGCACTCCATAGCATCATTATCATCATCAACATGCTTCTGGTTTTGTTTAGCATCCTACCATTTCATCCCATTTTGCATTGCATTGCATTTCCTTCTAACATTTCAGGTGGTAAGTAAACTTGAGAAGTGAATTTGCCTTCACTTCTCATAACTTTTCTTTTCATCTCTCTTGCATCCATTGCTGCATTTTTTGTTTGTGTATGAGTTTGAGCTTGCTCATCCTTGTTCCTCCCACCTTCTTTCTTCAAGTGACTTGACTTCTTGAATGAAGCAAATCATTTTGCTTCTCTTGATCCTTTCATCTGCTTCCAGGTGGCTCCTTTGAAGACTTCTTCTTGAAAACCTCACAAACCTTAGGAACAACCAAGCATGATAATGATTAGGGTTTTGATTAGTCTCCCCTCATAGTTTTACCTTTGTGTCTCTCTTTGAGTCTTCTCTCCTCGCCTCATAATCAGGGACTAAACCCCAAAGGCTTTAAGGCTTTGTGATTAAGCTTATGCCTGCATCCTTCTATTAGGATGGAGTGTATAACTTTAATCCTAAGTGTTAAACCCTTAATGTGTTTAAATCTCTTAATCAATCCACATAATAATCATCAAGACATCACACTTGTAACTTGGGCCTTGCATTAGGGTTCTAATTCTTCCTTAATTGGTTAAGAAGGACTAACCCTAGTGTTAATGGACAAGTCCCCCTCAAGTTGTCTTACAAACCCTAAAAATCACTTCTTCATCATATCATTAAATAAAATCCACTTAATCAAAGGTTTGTTTTGTCATGAGTTTAATCCCTAATCATGGATTAAGTTGAGGAGCTTTCCTCAGCTTAAACATTCTCATCTATTATCCTTCTATTAGGATGGTGTAATGAGTCTGTTTAATCCCTGATTATGGCTTAACCTCATTACTTAACACTAAACAAAGCAACAAAAACATCTAAATAATCACAAGTAGGTTAATGATCTTAATCCTACACCAAAGGTGATTAAGTGTGAGAATCTGACTTCACACTTAAGGTACTCTCATTACCCCTAATCAGAGGGAAGATGTGATGAGTTTACTAATCCATTGGTCTAGACTTAAGCTCATTAACTTATGACAAATTCAAAAGCAATAAAAGACTGAAAACTCCAAAACAAACAATAATCGTCTCCTCCGGGATTCTTTTCTCATCTCATTCACTCATAAACGAGAACTTGCTTCTTCCGTCTAATGCAAGACAGTTTGCATCTGTGCCAGACAGGTCATACACTTGAGCATTGACAAGCAGGCAGTTCACAAGTCAAGTCATCTTTTAGTCTCTTTGGGTCGAACTACGGTGTTCTGACTTCCTCATTGCACGAGAGGATACGTAGGCATAACTTAACAGTTATCGAACAAAAGTCTCTGTATATTCCCTCCTCTTTCTAGCTTCATCCTTTTAGCCTCATGATTTTGAGCATTTCACTCTTGCCCTCACACTGACACTGTATATATCACATTTCACACTTCTTACACTGACACCTGTACATTCTTTTCCAGCTATTTTATACACAGATTGCACTGACACTACCCCTTTAAAGCACAAATCTTTTAAGCGTGGATCCCGTCGAGTACGACGGACAATCTGGGTGCTAATACCTTCCCAGGTTGTAACCAACCCCCTTTCTCAGTCTCTCTGGTTCGCAACCGTCTTATCCATATCTTTCTAGGTCTATGCAGCATTACCTTTCCTCCGGGATAAAAATGCCTAGCTGGCGACTCTATTCATCTCCAGTGAGTTCACGGCTGTGTGTTCTCATTGTCCCTCTCGCCGACCGTTCGCGTCTGTACCCTTATTTGACTCAGTTTCATTTATCGGGAGCGACAATACCCAAAAACACAAATGAGTGATTGAATACTCGAACAAAATCTGGAAATTTGAGCTCGATGGATAAGAGAAAATGTCATCTGCCTTTATTTATTTTTCTTATATTTTGACCTCTGAATAGGTAGCAGGAAAAGAACAAGGTGGAATAGGATCGATGCCAAAATCCTGCACCGTGAATGTTGAGCGAACCAAGCCACAACGAGGGTGCTTGTTAGAAAAACAGGACTTAACGAGACCGTTAACGAAACAGAACTCGACAATGTGACTGCTGGGCGGGACCAATCCACAAATAAAACACGCGACTACTGGGCAGGACCAAGCCACGGAGGGTTCCTGTTGGCAAAACAGGGCTTAACGAGACCATTAGCGAAATGGAACTCGACAATGTGACTGCTGGGCAGGACCAAGTCACAAAGAAAACATGTGACTGCTGGGCAGGACCAAGCCACGGAAGGTGCCTGTTGGCGAAACAGGGCTTAACGAGACCATTAGAGGAATGGAACTCGACAATGTGACTGCTGGGCAGGACCAAGCCATAAAGAAAACACGCGACTGCTGGGCAGGACCAAGCCACGGAAGGTGCCTATTGGCGAAACAGGGCTTAACAAGACCATTAGCGGAATGGAACTCAACAATGTGACTTCTGGGCAGGACCAAGCCACAAAGAAACACGCGACTGCTGGGCAGGACCAAGCCACGGAAGGTGCCTGTTGGCGAAACAGGGCTTAACGAGACCATTAGAAGAATGGAACTCAACAATGTGACTGCTGGGCAGGACCAAGCCACAAAGAAAACACGCGACCGCTGGGCAGGACCAAGCCATAGAAGAAGGAGCCTATTGTACAAAACATGGCTTGGAAAGACAAAGGAGAGAAGCAACATCAACCGATTTACGACTCAAATAAGATCAAACGATCTAACTGGGAAATGGTATCAACCGATTCATTACCCGAAAAACGAGAACGTAATATCATCTGATTTACAACTCGAAGAGAAGTAATATCAACCGATTTACATCTCAGATAAGATCAACTGATCTAACGAGGAAATGGTATCAACCGATCCATAACCCGGAAAAAACGAGAACATAATATCATCCAACTTACGACTCGAAGAGAATTAATATCGACCGATTTACAACCGGATAAGATCAACTGATGTAACTAGGAAATGGTATCAACCGATCCATAACCAAGAAAATGAAGCCATCGTACTGAGACGAGACCAAAAAGAACGGGATCATTGTACTTAAATGATAACCCGACATGAAATTGTTGTACTGAAACAGGGACGCGAAAAAAATGAGATTGTTATATTGAAAAAAGACCCAACGAGACTATTGTACTTAAATGGAGACTCGAAAGGAGCAAGATCGTTGTACTTAAACGAGAGCCCGAGGCGCGACCGTTGTACTTAAACAGAGACGCGAAAAAATGAGATTGTTGTACTAAAACAAGACTCAACTAGGGATAACAAACAAGACTTGGTAGAAATAACCACACTGAGAAATGAAGTTGCATTCTTTGGGGAATACTTCAGTCTGATTGGAGATGTAACGTTTTAGGCGTTTGTGCAAGGTACCACAACTGGCTTATGCTTCGTATGCATATGTTTGATTTTTCTATGGCGTAATTCTCCATGATGATGGAAATGCTATGCTTTGGAGGATGAAAATGTAATGATGATTACTAAATGCAAATGCAAAGAGATCTCCTGATAAAGAGACTGCAAGTATCCCAAATGGCTTGACTTGGGAGAATTGATGATCACTGCACTGATCCATCCTGATGCGGAGGAGACAACTCTGCGGGGAAAGTGTAACACGGTGGGAGAACTGACTTTAGTTTAAATGTTGCGGATAGCAAGAGTCGCCACCGACTTTTATTTTATCCAAAGGAAAGGGCATAAAAGAACATGAAAGACCTTAAAAGATTTTTGGGTTCGGGGGGTAGGTTATGTAAAGGGAAGGTGTTAGCACCAATTACATCCATGGTTATCCATGGGCTCTTAGTTACTTAGCTCACTTTAAAATGTTTTGAGAAGTGTAGTGTGTGATTGAAAATTTTCTTAAGTGCTTTATAATGATCCTTGTACGGATATATATAAAGACTTTGTTTTGAAAATTGTTTAAACTGTGAAGTATAATGAAGTAATTTGATGTAAAGTGAGCAAGTACTTAAGAGGAACCTACCCTAAATTGAATCTTTTCTGTTCTTAAATGTTCTTTCAATGGTAAGACTATCCCTATTATTAAGGAATAGGTAGTCATTACCTTGGATGTTGTATGGGACATATGAAGGGACATCTGTGATTAGGCAACTGTAAGGTGCACTTAGCAATTCGAAGGGACTTATCATCTTTTATTCGAAAGGGACAAGATCATTCACAAAGGCAACCATGAAGGGACTTGATCTTATAATCTTTAAAGGGACAAGATGATATTAATAAGAGAAGGGACTTTGCTTTATACACCTTACTTGACCTTTTTGTTTAGGCAACATGAGAGGTAACCCTTAAGAAGTGAGATGGCGATCAAAGATCGACTTATGTGTGTGTGTACAAATTCAAATATTTATCTTATGATTAGTGATCTAAATTGATTTTAAGATACAAACATGTTTTCACTCCCTAATTTACTAACCATAGCAATTTAAATAAACAATAACAATACTACAATTATTACATAGCTTGTACATTTACATTATAATAAAACAATTTAAATAATAAGCATATAAGTAAATAAATAAAAGATTAGCAATAAAATAAATATAAGAGAAAAAAGAAGTTAGCACAATAATATACAATATAGAAATCAAATTAAAATTTTAAATTTAGATAAACAATCTTTTTTTAAGAATTTTAAGATGAGAACAAAATAATAATAATAATTATATGCTAATTTATATGATTAATAATATTTATCAAGAATAATTAAAATGAAAAATTAAGGTTATAAAAGAAAATTAGGGTTTAGAAAATAAATTAGGGTTTAGAAAATCAATTAGGGTTTTAGATAAAAAATATTAGGGTTTTTAACTTAATATACAATATTGATTCAATCATTAAATAAATATATACATATTATAATTTAAGTACATAAGTTCTGTAACACGGTGGGAGAACTGACTTTAGTTTAAATGTTGAGGATAGCAAGAGTCGCCACCGACTTTTATTTTATCCAAAGTAAAGGGCATAAAAGAACAGGAAAGACCTTAAAAGATTTTTGGGTTCGGGGGTAGGTTATGTAAAGGGAAGGTGTTAACACCCTTTACATCCATGGTTATCCATGGGCTCTTAGTTACTTAGCTCACTTAAAAATGTTTTGAGAAGTGTAGTGTGTGATTGAAAATTTTCTTAAGTACTTTATAATGATCCTTGTACGGATATATATAAAGACTTTGTTTTGAAAATTGTTTAAAATGTGAAGTATAATGAAGTAATTTGATGTAAAGTGAGCAAGTACTTAAGAGGAACCTACCCTAAATTGAATCTTTTATGTTCTTAAATGTTCTTTCAATGGTAAGACTATCCCTATTATTAAGGAATAGGTAGTCATTACCTTGGATGTTGTATGGGACATATGAAGGGACATCTGTGATTAGGCAACTGTAAGGTGCATTTAGCAATTCGAAGGGACTTATCATCTTTTACTCGAAAGGAACAAGATCATTCAAAAAGGCAACCATGAAGGGACTTGATCTTATAATCTTTAAAGGGACAAGATCATATTAATAAGAGAAGGAAATTTGCTTTATACACCTTACTTGACCTTTTTGTTTAGGCAACATGAGAGGTAACCCTTAAGAAGTGAGATGGCGATCAAAGATCGACTTACGTGTGTGCGTGTACAAATTCAAATATTTATCTTATGATTAGTGATCTAAATTGATTTTAAGATACAAACATGTTTTCACTCCCTAATTTACTAACCATAGCAATTTAAATAAACAATAACAATACTACAATTATTACATAGCTTGTACAGTTACATTATAATAAAACAATTTAAATAATAAGCATATAAGTAAATAAATAAAAGATTAGCAATAAAATAAATATAAGAGAAAAAAGAAGTTAGCACAATAATATACAATATAGAAATCAAATTAAAATTTTAAATTTAGATAAACAATCTTTTTTTAAGAATTTTAAGATGAGAACAAAATAATAATAATAATTATATGCTAATTTATATGATTAATAATATTTATCAAGAATAATTAAAATGAAAAATTAAGGTTATAAAAGAAAATTAGGGTTTAGAAAATAAATTAGGGTTTAGAAAATCAATTAGGGTTTTAGATAAAAAATATTAGGGTTTTTAACTTAATATACAATATTGATTCAATCATTAAATAAATATATACATATTATAATTTAAGTACATAAGTTCTGTAACACGGTGGGAGAACTGACTTTAGTTTAAATGTTGAGGATAGCAAGAGTCGCCACCGACTTTTATTTTATCCAAAGTAAAGGGCATAAAAGAACAGGAAAGACCTTAAAAGATTTTTGGGTTCGGGGGTAGGTTATGTAAAGGGAAGGTGTTAACACCCTTTACATCCATGGTTATCCATGGGCTCTTAGTTACTTAGCTCACTTAAAAATGTTTTGAGAAGTGTAGTGTGTGATTGAAAATTTTCTTAAGTACTTTATAATGATCCTTGTACGGATATATATAAAGACTTTGTTTTGAAAATTGTTTAAAATGTGAAGTATAATGAAGTAATTTGATGTAAAGTGAGCAAGTACTTAAGAGGAACCTACCCTAAATTGAATCTTTTATGTTCTTAAATGTTCTTTCAATGGTAAGACTATCCCTATTATTAAGGAATAGGTAGTCATTACCTTGGATGTTGTATGGGACATATGAAGGGACATCTGTGATTAGGCAACTGTAAGGTGCACTTAGCAATTCGAAGGGACTTATCATCTTTTACTCGAAAGGAACAAGATCATTCAAAAAGGCAACCATGAAGGGACTTGATCTTATAATCTTTAAAGGGACAAGATGATATTAATAAGAGAAGGAAATTTGCTTTATACACCTTACTTGACCTTTTTGTTTAGGCAACATGAGAGGTAACCCTTAAGAAGTGAGATGGCGATCAAAGATCGACTTACGTGTGTGCGTGTACAAATTCAAATATTTATCTTATGATTAGTGATCTAAATTGATTTTAAGATACAAACATGTTTTCACTCCCTAATTTACTAACCATAGCAATTTAAATAAACAATAACAATACTACAATTATTACATAGCTTGTACAGTTACATTATAATAAAACAATTTAAATAATAAGCATATAAGTAAATAAATAAAAGATTAGCAATAAAATAAATATAAGAGAAAAAAGAAGTTAGCACAATAATATACAATATAGAAATCAAATTAAAATTTTAAATTTAGATAAACAATCTTTTTTTAAGAATTTTAAGATGAGAACAAAATAATAATAATAATTATATGCTAATTTATATGATTAATAATATTTATCAAGAATAATTAAAATGAAAAATTAAGGTTATAAAAGAAAATTAGGGTTTAGAAAATAAATTAGGGTTTAGAAAATCAATTAGGGTTTTAGATAAAAAATATTAGGGTTTTTAACTTAATATACAATATTGATTCAATCATTAAATAAATATATACATATTATAATTTAAGTACATAAGTTCTGTAACACGGTGGGAGAACTGACTTTAGTTTAAATGTTGAGGATAGCAAGAGTCGCCACCGACTTTTATTTTATCCAAAGTAAAGGGCATAAAAGAACAGGAAAGACCTTAAAAGATTTTTGGGTTCGGGGGTAGGTTATGTAAAGGGAAGGTGTTAACACCCTTTACATCCATGGTTATCCATGGGCTCTTAGTTACTTAGCTCACTTAAAAATGTTTTGAGAAGTGTAGTGTGTGATTGAAAATTTTCTTAAGTACTTTATAATGATCCTTGTACGGATATATATAAAGACTTTGTTTTGAAAATTGTTTAAAATGTGAAGTATAATGAAGTAATTTGATGTAAAGTGAGCAAGTACTTAAGAGGAACCTACCCTAAATTGAATCTTTTCTGTTCTTAAATGTTCTTTCAATGGTAAGACTATCCCTATTATTAAGGAATATGTAGTCATTACCTTGGATGTTGTATGGGACATATGAAGGGACATCTGTGATTAGGCAACTGTAAGGTGCACTTAGCAATTCGAAGGGACTTATCATCTTTTATTCGAAAGGGACAAGATCATTCACAAAGGCAGCCATGAAGGGACTTGATCTTATAATCTTTAAAGGGACAAGATGATATTAATAAGAGAAGGGACTTTGCTTTATACACCTTACTTGACCTTTTTGTTTAGGCAACATGAGAGGTAACCCTTAAGAGGTGAGATGGCGATCAAAGATCGACTTACGTGCGTGTGTGTACAAATTCAAATATTTATCTTATGATTAGTGATCTAAATTGATTTTAAGATACAAACATGTTTTCACTCCCTAATTTACTAACCATAGCAATTTAAATAAACAATAACAATACTACAATTATTACATAGCTTGTACATTTACAATATAATAAAACAATTTAAATAATAAGCATATAAGTAAATAAATAAAAGATTAGCAATAAAATAAATATAAGAGAAAAAAGAAGTTAGCACAATAATATACAATATAGAAATCAAATTAAAATTTTAAATTTAGATAAACAATCTTTTTTTAAGAATTTTAAGATGAGAACAAAATAATAATAATAATTATATGCTAATTTATATGATTAATAATATTTATCAAGAATAATTAAAATGAAAAATTAAGGTTATAAAAGAAAATTAGGGTTTAGAAAATAAATTAGGGTTTAGAAAATCAATTAGGGTTTTAGATAAAAAAATATTAGGGTTTTTAACTTAATATACAATATTAATTCAATCATTAAATAAATATATACATATTATAATTTAAGTACATAAGTTCTGTAACACAGTGGGAGAACTGACTTTAGTTTAAATGTTGAGGATAGCAAGAGTCGCCACCGACTTTTATTTTATCCAAAGGAAAGGGCATAAAAGAACATGAAAGACCTTAAAAGATTTTTGGGTTCAGGGGTAGGTTATGTAAAGGGAAGGTGTTAGCACCCTTTACATCCATGGTTATCCATGGGCTCTTAGTTACTTAGCTCACTTAAAAATGTTTTGAGAAGTGTAGTGTGTGATTGAAAATTTTCTTAAGTACTTTATAATGATCCTTGTACGGATATATATAAAGACTTTGTTTTGAAAATTGTTTAAAATGTGAAGTATAATGAAGTAATTTGATGTAAAGTGAGCAAGTACTTAAGAGGAACCTACCCTAAATTGAATCTTTTCTGTTCTTAAATGTTTTTTCAATGGTAAGACTATCCCTATTATTAAGGAATAGGTAGTCATTACCTTGGGTGTTGTATGGGACAATAATATACAATATAGAAATCAAATTAAAATTTTAAATTTAGATAAACAATCTTTTTTTAAGAATTTTAAGATGAGAACAAAATAATAATTATTATTATATGCTAATTTATATGATTAATAATATTTATCAAGAATAATTAAAATGAAAAATTAAGGTTATAAAAGAAAATTAGGGTTTAGAAAATAAATTAGGGTTTAGAAAATCAATTAGGGTTTTAGATAAAAAAATATTAGGGTTTTTAACTTAATATACAATATTAATTCAATCATTAAATAAATATATACATATTATAATTTAAGTACATAAGTTCTGTAACACGGTGGGAGAACTGACTTTAGTTTATATGTTGAGGATAGCAAGAGTCGCCACCGACTTTTATTTTATCCAAAGGAAAGGGCATAAAAGAACAGGAAAGACCTTAAAAGATTTTTGGGTTCGGGGGTAGGTTATGTAAAGGGAAGGTGTTAGCACCCTTTACATCCATGGTTATCCATGGGCTCTTAGTTACTTAGCTCACTTAAAAATGTTTTGAGAAGTGTAGTGTGTGATTGAAAATTTTCTTAAGTACTTTATAATGATCCTTGTACGGATATATATAAAGACTTTGTTTTGAAAATTGTTTAAAATGTGAAGTATAATGAAGTAATTTGATGTAAAGTGAGCAAGTACTTAAGAGGAACCTACCCTAAATTGAATCTTTTCTGTTCTTAAATGTTCTTTCAATGGTAAGACTATCCCTATTATTAAGGAATATGTAGTCATTACCTTGGATGTTGTATGGGACATATGAAGGGACATCTGTGATTAGGCAACTGTAAGGTGCACTTAGCAATTCGAAGGGACTTATCATCTTTTATTCGAAAGGGACAAGATCATTCACAAAGGCAGCCATGAAGGGACTTGATCTTATAATCTTTAAAGGGACAAGATGATATTAATAAGAGAAGGGACTTTGCTTTATACACCTTACTTGACCTTTTTGTTTAGGCAACATGAGAGGTAACCCTTAAGAAGTGAGATGGCGATCAAAGATCGACTTACGTGTGTGTGTGTACAAATTCAAATATTTATCTTATGATTAGTGATCTAAATTGATTTTAAGATACAAACATGTTTTCACTCCCTAATTTACTAACCATAGCAATTTAAATAAACAATAACAATACTACAATTATTACATAGCTTGTACATTTACATTATAATAAAACAATTTAAATAATAAGCATATAAGTAAATAAATAAAAGATTAGCAATAAAATAAATATAAGAGAAAAAAGAAGTTAGCACAATAATATACAATATAGAAATCAAATTAAAATTTTAAATTTAGATAAACAATCTTTTTTTATGAATTTTAAGATGAGAACAAAATAATAATAATAATTATATGCTAATTTATATGATTAATAATATTTATCAAGAATAATTAAAATGAAAAATTAAGGTTATAAAAGAAAATTAGGGTTTAGAAAATAAATTAGGGTTTAGAAAATCAATTAGGGTTTTAGATAAAAAAATATTAGGGTTTTTAACTTAATATACAATATTAATTCAATCATTAAATAAATATATACATATTATAATTTAAGTACATAAGTTCTGTAACACGGTGGGAGAACTGACTTTAGTTTAAATGTTGAGGATAGCAAGAGTCTCCACCGACTTTTATTTTATCCAAAGGAAAGGGCATAAAAGAACATGAAAGACCTTAAAAGATTTTTGGGTTCAGGGGTAGGTTATGTAAAGGGAAGGTGTTAGCACCCTTTACATCCATGGTTATCCATGGGCTCTTAGTTACTTAGCTCACTTAAAAATGTTTTGAGAAGTGTAGTGTGTGATTGAAAATTTTCTTAAGTACTTTATAATGATCCTTGTACGGATATATATAAAGACTTTGTTTTGAAAATTGTTTAAAATGTGAAGTATAATGAAGTAATTTGATGTAAAGTGAGCAAGTACTTAAGAGGAACCTACCCTAAATTGAATCTTTTCTGTTCTTAAATGTTTTTTCAATGGTAAGACTATCCCTATTATTAAGGAATAGGTAGTCATTACCTTGGGTGTTGTATGGGACAATAATATACAATATAGAAATCAAATTAAAATTTTAAATTTAGATAAACAATTTTTTTTAAGAATTTTAAGATGAGAACAAAATAATAATAATAATTATATGCTAATTTATATGATTAATAATATTTATCAAGAATAATTAAAATGAAAAATTAAGGTTATAAAAGAAAATTAGGGTTTAGAAAATAAATTAGGGTTTAGAAAATAAATTAGGGTTTTAGATAAAAAAAATATTAGGGTTTTTAACTTAATATACAATATTAATTCAATCATTAAATAAATTTATACATATTATAATTTAAGTACATAATAAATAAATAAAACTAATTTTAGAATTTAGAAAATAATTTTAGAATTTAGAAAATATAAGATACTTACATGTTATTATATATATATATATATATATATATATATATATATATATATATATATATATATATATATATATATATATATATATATATATATATATATATATATATATGATTATTTTTAATTAATAATAAAATAATTAAATAAAACAATTCAATAAAGCAAAAAAAAAAAAAATTAAAACTTACCTGGGGCAGGGATTGAACCCACGCCCTAGGCTTCAATATCCTTAGACCAACAAGCCAACCACTGGACCAGCTGCGTGCTGGTGATAACATAATAGGTTGTATTCTTTTTATTTTTAACTTGCAAGAATCAATGAAAATAACAAAAAAAAAACAAATGGCCTGGGTAAGGTTTGAACCTAGGACCCTTCCTTTCTCACACACGCATGTTAGCCAACTAAGCCAGCTTGTTCTTCTGAAATAAATATAACAATAATAACATAAAATATAATATTAAAATTTGAAATATGAATTTGGCGCGCTGGACTTCATCTTCTTCCTCTGATTCTTCGAATTTTCCTGCGAAAATTGTTACCATATTTCCTGCGAACTTCAAATTGCAGCAAACTCTACGAAACTCAAACATCAATAAAACAGCAAAATTTCACAAAATTGTGAACATCATTGAATTCCTGATGATATTTGCAACTAATCTACGTCTTTAGAAATCATTTATATTGATTAAATCATTGAATCCTAATTTGGGCGAAGAAACCCTAGTAATGGTGAATCCTTATTCGTGTCCCTAAAATCCAATTGATTCATCCAGAAACGTTCCTTGTATCATAACAAACACAAAACATCAGTCAAATATGATTAATCATGAGTGAATATATAAAATCGAAAAATTATAAAATGAGCATGAACATGGATTCGGTTTTTATGATTTAGTGCAGGGATGGATGGTTTTATGATCCAGAAACAATCAGTGACCTTCAAGGAACAATTTGCAACCTTTAGTTTGTCTTGAGAGTGGCTAGAAGTATCAAACCGAATTTGAGTTTTGGATGAAATTTTTGAAGCTTGAAGATGATGTGAGAGGCTGTGAATTCGTGCCCTTTAGGTTGCTAAAGTTTGTATATATATGACACAATTGAATTAGGTCAGAAAATTGTATCACACTTTGGATATTTTGATAATTTGAGATTGAAAAAGATTGACTTTTAAAATTTGAATATTATTGATATGAACTTGCTATTTTAAGATAATTCTCATAATTTTTGTATCAATTAGATCCAAATAAGCTTTATGACATTCTAGAAGACAAATCATTTTAAATCTTCACCATTTTATATTTTATTTGAATTTAAAATGATTTTTAATATAAAAAATCATAATAAATAAAAATAAAATGAATAAAATTATGAAAATATTCAATTAATTTCTTGCATGATGTCATGGAACCTATTGGATCACAAAAAAGTCAACCCATTTGAAGAATTATGGTTTTAAGACCCCATTTACTTCATAAACCTCTCAAAAATTTCCCAACTTTGCAAGGGCACAAATCCTTCAATTTTAATGCTATGAAGTTGTTCTTGGACATTTTGGAAAGCTTAAAGAGTCCTATAACCAACCTCTTTGGTCTCATGTTCATATCTTTTACCATTCTCAAGTTATGCTTTTTGGAAGTTGTTGACTTTTTGTTGACTTTTAAAAGGACCTATAATGTCTTAGCTCATACCTTCCAAATGAAGCATTTTTGGGCTTGGCTTGTGAGACACAAAGTTGTAGAGAATTAAATTTCCTTCAAAATGAGCTTTGGATGGAAATTATTTGATGAAGCATGTGAAAGTTATGGCTGGTCAAAGTTTAGTTGACTTTTCCTATGAAAACCCTAATTTAGAAACTCCTGATTCTTGATGATCTGAAATCTCCTTGATGAATCATGATCAACCCTTGATCAAATGATGAATTTTACTTAATATACTTTATGTTGGCAAAAAATCATGAAGTTTGACTTTGGTTTGAGCACAGTTGACCTCAGTTTGACTTTTTAACTGCTTTGACTGATTTTAACCTATCTGATCATCTGACTGAGCAAATCTTTTGGGAAAGTCTTGAAACTTGACATGGGGATTCTTGAACAAATATAAGATGTTATGAAGCTCACTTTAAGTCTTATAAGTCCATTTAGCTTGATGAAAGTCAAAACCCTAGTTTAGGAGGCATTACTTAGGAGGATGCATTGTCTGAGGGAATTGTCAAACTTTCTGACTAATTGTGAATCTTGTGAACCTTGTGAACCTCATGAGATGTCTTGTGAACCTTGTGAACCTCTTAGTACACAAATTCTTGTCTTGTGGAGGGCAAATTTTGGGGTGCAACAACTGCCCCTGTTCAATTTTCTGAAACCTGGGGGGTTAGATTGGTATATGTGCCAGTCGTGACCTGGAAGGTTGAAGGGGATTGAACACAAAAGCCCAAAAATTTGCACTCACCAGTGCGTAAAGTAACACTGATGATTAATTGTATATGCTTGAGTGGGCTTAAAGATGCCACTTGGAAGAAATGGAGATGGGCTTAGAGATGCCATCTGGAGATGGGCTTGGAGATGCCATCTAAAGTATCAGGATGTGATGATGTTTTTATGTTGATACTGGATATCAGTACTAGGTCTTCGTATAGGCCACCTCTGAATCATTTATGCAACATGATTTGAATTGTTGAATGGACCAGTAGAAATAAATCTTCGTGGCGATTATCTCTTCTGGAAATATCTTGGATTAGGGAATGGATCCTTGTACAGACCGTTTGCCTATTCTCCAAGGTCAAAAGAATGTCAAGATTAGTTCTTCTGAAAAATATCTTGAACCATGGAATGGATCTTTTTACAGACCGTTTGCCTGCTATTCAAGGGCCAAAAGAACGTCAGGATTTGTTCTTCTGAAAAATATCTTGAACTAGGGAATGGATCTTTGTATAGACCGTTTTCCTGCTATTCAAGGGCCAAAAGAACGTCAGGATTAGTTCTTCTGAAAAATATCTTGAACCAGGGAATGGATCTTTTTACAGACCGTTTGCCTGCTATTCAAGGGCCAAAAGAACGTCAGGATTTGTTCTTCTGAAAAATATCTTGAACCAGGGAATGGATCTTTTTACAGACCGTTTGCCTGCTATTCAAGGGCCAAAAGAACGTCAGGATTTGTTCTTCTGAAATATATCTTGAACCAGGGAATGGATCTTTTTACAGACCGTTTGCCTGCTATTCGAGGACATCTTGAGTAATGTATGGATCATTTCTGACCTGTTGTGAATCTGATATTGATTTATCTGCATATAACTATCCTGCAAGGAAAAAGTTAGTTTATGCAATGTGTATGCATGTATAGTATGATGCACCTAAGTAATGTATTATGTATTTATGGTATGTATGTTATGATATGATGTAAATGATGTATGTATGAATCATGCAGCCTGAAGCGTCTGAATATCTTTGTATAACAACTGCTGGCTAGGGAAAATAAATCCCGATTCGTTGTTGAAGAATATGAGAAACTCGTTCCCGTCTCGTTTGATAGTATAGTATTCATAACTTCCCGTCTTCGTTCGTCCTACTCCTATTGAAGGAATAAGTTCCTGAATATCCCGACTGAGGATAAAAGAGATGGACATAAATTCAAGGGGAGATGTAACTCGAAGTATCTATGATGATAGATTTGCCCTACTGGGGGATTTGTAGCTGTCTTGTGGGGATGAACCGGCGAAGCTTCGTTGAATTCCCTCCCTCGTTCGTCTTTAGTAAATACTATTACTGCATTTTCATGCATTTCTGGTAAACATCAATCATATTAAGCATTTTATGCATTTCTGGTAAACATCAATCATATTCAAAAAGCATACATACATTCAAACATAACCAATGGACGTTTCATTCATGTAAATAGGGTAAAAGTAAATTTGGATTCAAAGATGAAATTTTATTTATATCACAGAGTGACCTATACATAGGCAAGTTTGTACAAGGAGACAGAAATCCTAGTAAGAGGAATTTGTCATATAATTTTTACAAAACAAAGAAAATCAGCTATGTGGGAAATAATCCTATTGAGTTTCAATTCTACTATTGCCATTATCTTCAAGTATCTCATCTTCTGCTGTCGAGATGGAAACGATTGGATTGAGCTTTATCTGTTCGAGCTTGAGTAAGTAGCACAACTGGTTGGATTTACATGGGTGATCCAAACGAGACATAGTCATACGCTTTAATCCCTAACTTTTGCCTGGATTGCCCTTTCAGATTTTCAATCCACCGGGATACCCTTTTTTGCCCAAGCCGCCTTTTCAGGTTTTCGACTTGCCGGGTGTACATTTTTTATATATATCCCTAATTTTTGCCCGAACCCTTTTGGTTCGCCGGGATGCCCTTATTTTTGCCTAGGTCAGTCAACCTAGCGGTCTCTTTTTATGCGTAGTATTTTTTAACTATGTCTGCATTTACAGGCTGTGGGAAGTCTTCACCATCCATAGTAGTAAGTATCATGGCACCTCCTGAGAACACTGTCTTGACTACAAATGGTCCTTCATATGTAGGAGTCCACTTGCCCCTAGGACCACCCTGTGGCTTAACCTTCTTATTAAAAGCTTTGATCATCCGTTTCTGGTACATCTGGCCATGACAAACTGCTGCTAACCTCTTCTCATCAATCAAATTTATCTGATCAAGTCGAGTCTGAATCCACTCATCTTCATCCAAACCTGCATCCTTCATAATTCTTAAGGAGGGAATCTGAACTTCAATGGGTAGAACTGCTTCCATACCATATACTAAGGAGAATGGGGTTTCCCCTGTTGAAGTACGTATTGTAGTACGATAACCATGAAGAGAAAATGGTAACATCTCATGCCAATCCTTATAAGTAACAGTCATCTTCTGTAGAATCTTCTTGATATTCTTATTAGCAGCTTCTACTGCCCCATTCATCTTTGGGCGATACGGAGAAGAGTTGTGATGCTTAATCTTGAACTGCGTGCAGAGAACAGTAATCATAATGTTGTTCAGATTAGAGCCATTGTCAGTAATAATCCTTTCAGGGATGCCATATCTACATATGAGATTATTCTTGATGAATCGAGCCACCACATTCTTAGTAACAGATGCAAATGAAGCTTCCTCCACCCACTTAGTAAAGTAATCAATAGCAACTAGGATGAAACGGTGCCCATTAGAAGCAGTAGGCTTGATTTCACCAATCATATCAATGCCCCACATGGCAAAAGGCCAAGGAGTAGTTAACACATTCAATGGTGATGGAGGTATATGTACTTTGTCAACATAGATTTGACACTTGTGACATGTTCTGGAATGTTGATAGCAGTCAGCTTCCATGGTAGACCAATAGTAACCTGCTCTCAATATCTTCTTTCCCATGGTGTGACCACTAGAATGAGTGCCAAAGATCCCATCATGCATGTCTTCCATAATCTCTGTTGCTTCCTTCTTATCCACACAACGAAGCAGAGTTGAATCATGATTGCGCTTGTACAAAATTCCACTACTCAAAAAGAACTTAGCAGAAAACCTTCTCAGAAACTTCTTATCTTTGACAGATTCCCCTTCAAGGAACTCCTGAGCTTCAAGATATCTTTTCACTTCATAGAACCAAGGCTTCTCCTCTGCTTCTTCAGTGTCAGTCTCATTGCAGTATGCAGGCTTTTCAAATCTATCAATAGTAATCTTGGGAGCTTCATCATCCCAGCTGATCTCAAACATGGATGCCATGGTGGCTAAGGCATCTGCCAACTGATTCTCTCTTCGTGGAATATGTCCAAAAGTAATCTCTTTAAAATATGGGATCAAAGACAACGCATGCTCTCTATAAGGAATGAGATTATCATGCTTGGTATCCCAATCTCCTTTGATCTGACTCACTACCAGGGCTGAATCTCCATACACGTCAAGGAACTGAATCTTCATATCAATGGAAGCTTTGATACCCAGGATACATGCCTCATACTCAGCCATGTTATTAGTACAATAGAAACAAAGTCTGGCAGTAATCGGGGTATGACAACCTTCAGGGGAACTGATCACAACACCAACACCATTACCAAGTGCATTAGAAGCTCCATCAAAAACCATAGTCCATCGGGATCCTTGTTCAGGTCCGTCATATTTTCCAGGTTCTTTGGTAATAATAATAATGTCTTCATCAGGGAACTCAAAACTCATTGACTGATAATCATCCACTGCTTGATGAGCCAAATGATCAGCTACAACACTTCCTTTAATGGCCTTCTGAGTAGTATTCTGTATATCATATTCTGTTAAAATCATTTGCCATCTTGCTATTCGTCCAGAGAGAGCAGGTTTCTCGAATATGTACTTGATTGGATCCATCTTCGAAATCAACAAGGTAGTATGAGTCAACATATACTGTCTTAGTCGGCGAGCAGCCCATGCCAAAGCGCAGCAAGTTTTCTCGAGCAGTGAGTATCTTGTTTCACAGTCGGTAAAATTTTGGCTAAGGTAATAGATTGCCTGCTCTTTTCGACCAGACTCGTCATGTTGCCCCAACACACAACCCATTGAGTTGTCTAATACTGTTAAGTATATAATCAAGGGTCTTCCATCAACTGGTGGCATCAAAATTGGAGGTTCTAGAAGATATCTCTGGATTTCATCAAAGGCTGTCTGGCACTCATCATTCCACTCCATTACCTGATCTTTCTTCAACAACTTGAAGATTGGCTCACAGGTAGCAGTTAATTGGGAAATAAATCTTGCAATGTAATTCAATCGTCCCAAGAAACCTCTAACTTCCTTCCCAGTACGGGGAGCTGGCATCTCTTGTATAGCTTTTACTTTTGCAGGGTCTACTTCAATACCTTTTCCACTGACGATGAACCCCAGGAGTTTACCAGATCTAACTCCAAAAGTACATTTGTTTGGGTTCAATCTCAACTTGTATTTCTTCAATCTCTCAAACAGCTTATGTAGATGATCAAGGTGTTTCTCTTCATTCTGGGACCTGGCTATCATATCATTCACATACACCTCTATCTCATGATGAATCATATCATGAAACAGAGCCACCATAGCATGCTGATATGTTGCCCCGACATTCTTCAAACCAAATGGCATTACTTTATAATAAAAAGTGCCCCACTGTGTAACAAATGTTGTCTTATCCATGTCTTCAGGTGCCATCTTGATTTGATTGTAACCAGAGAAACCATCCATGAAAGAGAATACCTTATGCTGAGCAGTGTTGTCTACCAGAACATCAATATGAGGAAGTGGAAAGTCATCTTTAGGGCTGGCCTTGTTCAAATCCCTGTAATCTATACACATACGTACCTTACCATCTTTCTTAGGTACCGGTACCATATTTGCAACCCATTGAGGATAAGAATTCACAGCTAAGAACCCTGCATCAAACTGTTTCATCACCTTTGCCTTAATCTTCTCTGACATTTCAGGACGCATGCGACGAACCTTCTGCTTCTTTGGACAACAATCTTCTTTTACCGGTAAACGGTGAACCACAATGTCTGTATCCAACCCTGGCATATCTTCATAGGACCAAGCAAAGATCTCCACATAATCATGTAACATCTGAATCAATCTTCTCTTAACATCATCCTCTAGTTCAACCCCTATCTTGACCTCTTTCCTGTTTTCTTCAGTTCCCAGATTCACAACTTCGACTGGCTCTTCATGTGGCTGTATAGCTTTCTCTTCTTGTTGTAACAACCTAGCGAGCTCTACAGGTACTTCACAATCGTCCTCCTTTCCATCTTCAGCTTAATAGATCGGATTCTCGAAATTATATTTGACAATAGTAGAACTGTTATCAACAGGATCCAGAGTGGATGAGGATCTGTATTTTAGTGATGTGGGTGTGTGTAAGAACACATAGCTGATAAAACAAAAATAAAAGAAAAGAAAGACAAGGAACACAATATTTACGAAAACGAAACGTCCACTGATTTTTATTGAATGAAGTATGCAAATGAAATAACATCCCGAAACAAGCATACCATTGTGCCCCGGGTAAGGCACAAGGCTTAAGAGTTTAATTGTTACAAAATTACAAACTTAAAAGTAACAACACAGTAATAGTATTTACTCCTGACTAAAGGAGATAGGAATAACATCTTCAGCCTTCAATTTATGGAGCCCATCACCCACAGTAGGAAAAATCCAAGCATCCAGGTTGTAGTCTTCATCATAGTCACCCATAGCATTGATCTGATCTTTCATAATCCCTTGATTGGTGATACGAACAACACGAGCACGACGAACAACCTTCTGGGATTCTGCAGTGAAACCCAAACCAAACTTGTCAGACTTGTAAGGAATGTTAGGAAGCTGACCCCAAATAGTACAACCACCTTCATCCACCACAACTCTAGCATCCTTGAGGGAGGCCATTGTGGGAGGCACTCTGGTGACCACATGAACTCTCTTGACAACAAGAGGAGCTTCAACATTAGGAACAACCCAAGGAACCACTTCAAACGTCTGGCATGGAGTTTCAACATATTCACCTTCCACTTCGAGATATTTAAATGTGTTCACATGGCTAATCATATATCCTTCCTCTCCGTAAACAGTGACAACCTTTCCCTTTACTGGATATCTCAGCTTCTGATGTAAAGTAGAAGTCACAGCACCTGCCCCATGAATCCAGGGGCGACCAAGCAAACAAGAGTACGAGGGACGAATATCCATTACATAAAAGGTAGCATTGAAGACCTGGGAACCTACTTTGATTGGGAGATATATTTCTCCGTGCACCACTCTTCTCGAACCATCGAAAGCCTTCACCACTATATTACTTGGTCTCAATACAGCATCTTCAGGACTAAGCTTGTTCAGCACCTCTTTGGGAAGTACATTCAGTGAAGAACCATTGTCTATCAACACATGAGACAGGGTAGTGCCCCTACACTCAATAGAGATATGTAAAGCCCTGTTATGATCCCTCTTGGCAGGAGTCAAATCAGCATCGGAGAAACCTAACCCATTATCATAGGTCAAGTGTGCAACACAATTTTCAAACTGATCTACAGAAATCTCATTTGGCACGTGAGCAGTCTTCAAAAATTTAATCAAGGCTTTAGCATGAGCCTCAGAACACAACAATAGAGATAACATGGAAATCTTGGAGGGAGTATGCCCCAATTGATCAACAATATCATAATCACTCTTGCGAATGATCTTTAGTACTTCTTCCATCTGCTTAGAAAGATCATCAGCAGTTGGTGCATCAGTTTGCACAGGTTCAATAACAGGACCTTTGCCCCGAGCATCAGCAATGGAGGTAGTAGTTGGAGTAACTGTATTCTTGGAGGTAACCGGAGGAGAGAAAATTCTTCCACTTCTCGTGATCTTACTAGATCCAGCAATATTATCAACATCAAGATCAACAACAAGTGTATCAGCTAAAGGTTCCTGCTTAACACCATGAATATAAACATCGGAGCCATAATGCCAAGGCACATCCTTATCAGAAGTATACGGAATAGGACCAGGAGTGGTAATAATCATAGGAGCCACTCTAGCTTTAGCAACAATCTTCACAGGGCCTTCAGCAGTAATCTTAATTGGACCCTTATGAGTGATTTTGACAGGGCCCTTGGAAGTAATCCTCACTGGCACTTTATCAACCATATCCACCTCTTCAACCTTCACACCTTGAGTTATATGTTCAACCATGCTCTCTACAAAAGGTATCCTCTCAAACAATATGGTGTAATTATCCATGAGGCGTTGAATACCGTCTTTCAACTTCCAGCAACTATCCGGTTTATAAGCACAATAGAAACAATCTTCATTACAACCTGGAAAGAACCCAACTTGTACCAACTTCTTCTTAATAACAGACAATGGTGTAGTCACATCTGCAACTGAGGAAATATGTGAAACTTCATCAATGGCATTAACAGTCTTTTCATGATTTGGCATGGGAGCAGTAATTACATTTGGAGTACCAGGAGGGTCAAACTCAATTTCTCCAGCATCAATCATATCTTGGATCTTGTTCTTCAATATCCAGCAATTATTGGTATCATGTCCCTGACAATTTGAATGATATGCACATCGTGCATTAGGATTGTACCTGGGAGAGGTAACATTAGGATTCTGAGGAGGGTCCTTCAAAGTGATGAGCTCACCCTTCAACAAGTGTTGCAAGGCTTGGGCCAGTGACATGTTGAACTTGGTGAACTGTCTTCTAGGCATCTGCTGATTTCCCTGTGGTTGCTCTGGTGTTGCAGGAGTAGGATTGGAGATATGAACCGCACTCACAGATTGGTGCCTCCTATTACGATCAGGTTGACCATAAACAACATTTGACTCTTTCTTCCCACTAGGGAGCTTCTTTGCAGTACTTGATGAAGAAGCACCCACTTGTATCTTGCCACTCCTTATACCACTTTCTACGCGCTCTCCTGTCATTATCAACTCAGTGAAGCCAGATGATGAGCTTCCAATGAGATGACTATAAAAAGGACCATTCAACGTACACATGAACATATCCACTAACTCCCTGTCAGTTAGAGGAGGTTGTACTCTACCAGCCAAATCTCTCCACTTCTAGGCATACTCCTTGAAATTCTCTTTAGCACCCATAGACATGCTTTGGAGTTGCATGCGAGTTGGTGCTAGATCAGCATTGTATTGATATTGCTTATATAAGGCCTCAACAAGATCATTCCAATCACGAATGTTGACACTCTCCAATTGATAGTACCATTCCAATTGAGCTCCAGACAAGCTCTCTTGGAAGAAATGGATCCACAACTTCTTATCAGCAGTATGGGGTTGGATCCTCCGGACATAGGACCTCAAGTGCAGCTTGGGACATGAAACGCCATCATACACTACAAAAGCAGGGACCTTGACACCAATTGGTATAACCACTCCAGATATCAAACTCAGGTCTTCAAAATCCAGCCCAGAAGACTTTTGCAATTCCATAGCATCCATTCTATCTACCAACATCTTGAACTTATCTTCATTAGGATCATGATAGTAATTAGATTCAGAATCAGAATCCCCCATTGTATTATGGAGACTGCCTCCCTCTTTCTCAGACTCTTCAGACTCATAATCTTCAACCTGTTCCTTGGTCTTGACAGGACCTCTGAACCTTCTTCCCATGTTGATTAGGCCTCCTGACCTTCTAGTCTTCTTAGTCTTCTTGGTGTAAACACCCCAAATTTGCCCTCACCCATTCACACCATGGCTTGTGATATTTTCATATGCATGAATTCAATCATAACATCTCATACCACATTTTTGATTCACTGCATTGCTTCTAAGTCATCTGCATCTAGGGTTTGTGATCTGATCCATCCAAGAGCTATTTGAGCCACTCCAAAGGTCATCAATCACTTCAAAGGGGTCCATTTATTTTCAAGCATCATATTATATCCCCACAAAGTCAATAAAGTCAAAGAATCACAAGAATTGAGAAAGGCATGGAAGCAGAGCCAGGTTTAACTACACAGATGACCTAGAAATAGGGTTTTGGTTTCAAAGGCCATAACTTCAAATTTTTTGGTCATTCTTGTTTCTATTGGTCTCTATATAGTATAGGGATCATGCATATCAATTTTCATGAAGAAATTCCATGGGGAAGGCATCTGATCAAGAGTTGACTTCTTGAGCAAGTCAGTGTAAAATCAGGGCATCTGAGGCCCCCAATGACCCAACCAAAGGGTGTTCATCATCATTTTAATTGTGTATGATCTTTATTTGGTCATGGAAGATGTTGGAAGTTCACAAAATTGAAGAGTTTCAAACCATTTGCAAAGTTGCCTTTTTGGGAAAATGACTTGTAATGGAAACTTGCCATTTTGGGAAAGTTTTTCAACCCTTTCTTTTTTATTCAAAAATGCTTCAATGAGAAAACTTTGGTCATGAAAGTTGTAGAATGGATCATTCCCTTTTCAAAAAGTACAAGAACTCATTCTAATTCATTTTGGATCAAAAGTTATGGCTTGTCAAAGTTGGGAAAAATCACATAAATTCAAGTTTTGTACCAAAGAGGCATTTTGCAAAATGGTATGATCAAGCATTTTAAAGACTTCAAATGTGTACAAACTCTTCACAACATGCTCATGTGACTTCTAAAAATCAGAATTGGCCCAAGAATTATGCATTTTGGTGCCTTGAACTTCATGAATTTCCAAAAGGGCCAAAGATGTACCAACTTGCAAAAACTCATGAAGCCATGCCTCTACTTGTTACAGCTCACAAAATTTGGTTCACAAGAACTCCATGATCTCATCTGAGCCAAACCATGCCCCTATCACAACCTCACACTTGCCCATACCTCAAGTACACCTAACTTGGACTTTATGCAAAAACACCCATACCAATCCCACAGTGCCACACCAACTTCTCTGACCCATCCAAATGTGATAAGTGGACCAAAAGGGACTCAACAAAACAGAGACACAGGCCTGAAACATCCCCCAAGCCATAGTTCCAAGTTTTCACCTCTTATGCACTTTCCTTCGAAACTCATTACACAAGATACAAACACCAAAACAAACTTCATAGAAACTCTCAGCATGTTCCACTGATCATCCCTGACCCTTCACCTTGCCTTGAAACCCCCTGAAACTAAAACACGATTCTCACCCCTCACTGAACAGAACTTCATCAAACTCACAAACCAGCCACTTTAAACTTCAACCAAGCTTCGAAGCTTCATCAAGAGGATCATTGAAGCCATTTTGAAGCAGAGAAGCAAGCAGAAAGCTTCTGGATTGAAAGCTCCATTTCAGGTGAGCTCAAGAACTTTTTTTTCCAGAAATGGATTTTTAAGTTCCTAAATGAATCTATGTGATGTGCTGATCATGCTGATATGTTTAGTTTTGCAAATGGTTAAGTATTGAGTATGTATGAAGCTTCTGAATTTTTTTGACCTAAAAACCTTTTGATTCGATTCAGCTTTGATACGAAAAATAAATGTGTTTTGATTGATGATTCTTGTTGTATGATGTATGGGGTTGGATTCTGGGCAGAGAGATCATGTTTTAGTGACCTAGGGAGTGAGTTAGCAATTTTCAGGGAGGGAGGTGGCCGGAGAAGATGACAGGAGGTCATTTCCGGCCACCTGAATGTCATTAAGCCTTTAATTACGATTAGGGTTTGGTTTGAATGTGGACCTTAGATCTTGTGGACTTTTGTTGACTCCCGCGCGAATGAACGAACCAGATCTTTCATTAAACCCTAATTCAGATTAATTAGATTAATTAATTAGGTTTAAATTTGAATTTCCCAGAAACAATCTCAATCGTCCATGAGCGCGCGCAGTCTTTCCCTCCCCCCTGAGTTTGAATGCTGGCCCTTGATTGCGTTGACTCTCCCTTTTTATTCATTTTAATTTCTTTTCTTTTCATTTCTTTTCCTCATTTTATTTAAAATAGTAAAAATCATTTAAAAATTATGAAATTTTTTGTCAAAGGTTTCATTAATTTTTAAAACCCAAAAATATTTTTATTTTTATTTTTTGCATTAAAAATCTTTTTTAAATCATTTAAATGTTTATTTTTAATTGGTTAATGGAAATTAATTAATTAAAAATGCATTTAGGTATTTAAAAATCACAAAAAAATTCACATTGCATTTAGAAACATTATTCAACTCTCAAACCAAATTTCTTTTTTGTTCTTGATGCCTTTTGATCATTTTCATTGGAATTAAATTCATTTTAAGGCAATATTTTGTTTCAAACTTTAAAAATTTCATTCTGCCTAACCATTGAGAGTTGGATGATGATTCTTCTTGCATTGCAATCTTCATAGCATTTAGTTTATATGATAAATTTGGTTTGATTTGATCTTGCATTTTCAATTTGTTTAGCATTTTTCTTGATAAGGTACCCCAAAACCCTAGTAATCTTAGGAAATTCATAACTTACACTAGGTTAAGAGTTGGATCCTCTCCTTTGGGAAGTGAGCTGGTAAAGGTTTAGGGTATCTTTGATTGCATTTTCAAATTTTTATCATGTCATTTGCTTCTGGTTTTGGATTTTTGCTTTGCATGATGCATGTAACCCTAATTTGTGCCTTCCTTTGCATCCTTCTTTCATTTGCTTGCATCCATTGACTTGCCATGACATTTTGCACATCCAGATGATTCATAATACATCTTAGGACATATTAGAATCATGTTTGAGCATTGCATCTTTCATTTTCCATGTTATATGTCCATTGCATTTCATAACTTTTCATGTACATTCATGGTTCAATGCATGTTTCATCTGCATCCATTGCCTTGTATGATCATTCTCATGTCTTGCCTCATGTTTGTATCATCTCTTAGAATCATTAACATCATGTAATTGCTTCTGACTTTGGTTTGCATCATGATATTTCATCTCATTTGCATTGCATTTCATTTCTTTTGGCTAACTTTTCAGGTGGTAAGTTGTTTTGAGAAGTGAATTTGCCTTCACTTCTCACAATCTCTTCTCTTCTCTCTTGCATCTTTACTGCATTTTGTATGTGTATTAGAGTGAGCTTTCTCATTCGTGCTCTCTCTTTACTTTCTTTCTTCAAGCAACTTGTCTTCTTAAGTGAAGCAAGTTGTTTTGCTTCTCTTTGCTTCTTGCTCCTTTCATCTGCTTCCTTCCTGGTGGTTTCTCTGAAGATCTTTTCCTCTTAAGCCTCATAAACCCTAGGATCTCCAAGCATGATAACAATTAGGGTTTGATTAGTCCCCCCATTAGTTTTACCTTTGTGTCATCTTTGAGTCTTCTCTTCTCATCTCATAATCAGGGACTAAACCCTAAAGGTTTTGAGGCTTTGTGATTAAGCTTATGCCTGCATCCTTCTATTAGGATGGAGTGTATAACTTTAATCCTAAGTGTTAAACCCTTAATGTGTTTAAATCCTTTAATCAATCCACTTAATAATCATCAAGACATCAAGCTTGTAACTTGGGCCTTGCATTAGGGTTCTAATTCTTCCTTAACTGGTTAAGAAGGACTAACCCTAGTGTTAATGGACAAGTCCTCCTCAAGTTGTCTTACAAACCATAAAAATCACTTATTCATCTTATCATTAACTAAAATCCATCTAATAAAGGTTTTGTTTTGTCATGAGGTTAATCCCTAATCATGGATTAAGTTGAGGAGTCTTTCTCAGCTTAAATGTTCTCATCTATTATCCTTCTATTAGGATGGTGTAATGAGTCCATTAAATCCCTGATTATGGCTTAAACTCATTACTTAACACTAAACAAAAACAACAAAAACATCTAAATAATTGCAAGTAGGTTAATGATCTCAATCCTACACCATGGTGATTAAGTGTGAGGTGCTTACTTCACACTTAAGGTATTCTCATTACCCCTAATCAGAGGGAGGATGTGGTGAGTTTACTAACCCTTGGTTTAGGCTTAAGCTCATTTTCTTATGACAAACTCCAAAAAGCAATAAAAGATTGAAAACACCAAAAACAAACAATAATCGTCTCATCCGAGATTCTTTTCTCATCTCATTCACTCACAAACGAGAACTCGCTTCTTCCGTCTAATGCAAGACAGTTTGCACCTAAGCCAGACAGGTCATACACTTGAGCATAGACAAGTAAGCAGTTCATAGGTCAATTTATCTTTCAGTCTCTTTGGGTCGAACTACGGTGTTCTGACTTCCTCATTGCACGAGAGGATACGTAGGCATAACTTAACAGTTATCGAACAAAAGTCTCTGTATATTCCCCCTCCTTCCAGCATTATTCTCTTAGCCTCATAGTCTTGAGCTTCTTACTCTTGTTCTTACACTGACACTTCTCTTATACACTTCACATTCTTTTTACACTGACACTTGCATTCTTTCCAGCTTTGATACACAGATAACACTGACACTACCCCTTTAAAACATAAATCTTTTAAGTGTGGATCTCGTCGAGTACGACGGACAATCTGGGTGCTAATACCTTCCCAGGTTGTAACCAACCCCCTTTCTCAGTCTCTCTGGTTCGCAACCGTCTTATCCATTCTTTTCTTAGGTTTATGCAGCATTACCTTTCCTCCGGGATAAAAATGCCTAGCTGGCGACTCTATTCATTCCCTTCTCCTTTCGCCGACCGTTCGCGTCTGTACCCCATTTGACTTAGCCTCATTTGCTGGGAGCGACACTTGGCCAGCAATGTCTTCAATTCATCCTGTCCCTTGGACAAGTTCAGGATCAGCTCTTGGAACTGGGCATTCTGTGCCTGGAGATCTTTGACTGTTTGTTCAAGAGCCATTGCTGCTGAAATAAACAGCGAGAAGATAAGATACCTGTATATAAGAAACCTGTGATGCAATGATATGGTGTATAAATGCGTATGCAATGTTTTCAAGGACCGCATGATTTAAATTTGTTTAAACAACCAAAAAGTAAACTTTTATTAGTAACAAATTTTTTTCCCCTTGGGCGTACAATAAAAATGAAATAAGTACAAAAAATGGGGTTTTAAGTCCCCCATGGACGTTTCCTCTTTGTGTTGAGGTATGAGTTGAGGTTCCGCTCCTCGTGAATTTGTTTTGTTAGCTCCAGGATTCTTTCTTGACTTGCTTTGTAATGAGTCTCAAAAGTATCCCTTTGCTCCTTCAACTGGATCCAGGACCTCTATAAATCTTCCATGTCAGTGGGCATGTCTGGGTGAAGGATGGTATAAGAAGTATCCCCTTCAACAACAGGCTCCATAGTAACTGGCAGGATGGCAGGATATGGCATCATAAGAGTCTGAGCACGAGATCGCACCCATCTGAGATAAGCTTCCATAGGAATAGTGTACTTGGGCTCCAAAATCTTGCTGTCAACCTTGTTCACTTTTCCCCATGCTCGTATGAACCTTTGACGATAACCCTGCAGATCGTTGTCGTAGTCAAACATAATACCCTGAATCAATATGTCATGAAGACCATCACTCCGAGCGTAACCAAACTGACGTAGAGCTAAAGAAGGGTTGTAAGTAATGCCTCCTCTTATACCAAGGAGTGGCACATTATGAAACTCCCCACAACGGTCAATGATAGTAACATTCTCCATAGATCGAGAGCACCAATGAATATCTGAATGAGAGAGTGACATAATCCTCTTGGACCACCTGAACCCTTGTTCATTCTTCATCACTGATCGAGGAAGGTGAGAAATAAACCACATAGATAGAAAAGGTATGCAACACATCAGAGTTCCTCGTGCTTTCGTAGTACGGGTATGAAGAGAATGTAAGATGTCTCCAAGTAATGTAGGCACTGGATTGTGACTCAGAAATATGTTGATGGCGTGAACGTCTATGAACTGATCTGGATTGGGGAACAACACTAAGCCATAAATCAACAAGGCTAAGATCTCCTCAAAAGCATCATAACTCATAGCCTTCAGGAATATCTGGTCTTTCTCCATCAATACCTTAGCAAGAATACCCTTAACTCCACTCCTCGTTTCTAGGACAATGTCTGATTTCTTCAGATGTAGAGCTGCAGCAATGACTTCAGGTTTAGGCTCATTCTCTAAGCCTGTGAAGGGTCTCTGATCAAGGATGGGTATACCCAATAGCTTGGAGAATTCTTCCATTGTAGGAACCAGCTGATAGTCGGGGAATGTGAACCAGTGATGTTTAGGATCAAAGAACTGAAACAGAACACTCATCATGTCTTCATTGAACCCTGAAGTGACTAAATCCAATAGGTGACCATGCCTCTTGATGAACTGGGAGTTTTCAGAAACTTGAGAGACCAATTCTTTAAGCTTAGGAGGTATCCCTACAAAGTTGATCCGGATAGTATTCCTACGAGCAGAAGCCATGACCTGCAACAAAGAACAAAGATAAATCCTTTGGTCCTTGAAATGGTTAGTGAAAATGCTATGCTTATGATGCATGATGATGTTATGATGTTATGCTCAATCACAAACATGTGGCACACACACACAAGTCACACAATAACCCTTAGGTTTGAAGGCTTGCATGAGGTTTAAAGGTAAGTACCCTCCCCTGAAGTTTAGTTGGTTCATCCTGTCCTATAAAATAACCAGGTTCTAAGGGATCTCAATATCATTGATCCTTCACAAGGGTGGTTGTTCAGTAGGCAACTTACTTGCCAACCAAAACCCTCCAAGTTTAGAATCTCAATGAGTGTAGCATCGAGTATCAACCAACTTCAGTCTTCACCAAAGCCAGTTATCTCACTACTTTCTAAAGGCCAAGATGGGATAACTAGGGTTCTAAAAGTTAGTTAGTGCATAGACAACATATGGCATCCTCATATTATCCTCAAGTTGACTTAAGGAACATAAGCACCAACCAAGAAGTCACACTAACTATGGCCACCAGATCAACCATATCGGTATACGCCGTACAGTTTCCTTGGTCTATTGCCATTTACCTAAGGTACACTAGATCCGGGTTAGGATCTTTCACACATAAGAGCACCCAACAGATAAGTATAAAGCAAACAAGGCGAACAATTTTAAAGTGATCTAATTCCTAAGTGTACCCCTCTTTTATTAAATCCCCAGCAGAGTCGCCAGTTCTGTAACACGGTGGGAGAACTGACTTTAGTTTAAATGTTGCGGATAGCAAGAGTCGCCACCGACTTTTATCTTATCCAAAGGAAAGGGCATAAAAGAACAGGAAAGACCTTAAAAGATTTTTGGGTTTGGGGGGTAGGTTATGTAAAGGGAAGGTGTTAGCACCCTTTACATCCATGGTTATCCACGGGCTCTTAGTTACTTAGCTCACTTAAAAATGTTTTGAGAAGTGTAGTGTGTGATTGAAAATTTTCTTAAGTACTTTATAATGATCCTTGTACGGATATATATAAAGAATTTGTTTTGAAAATTGTTTAAAATGTGAAGTATAATGAAGTAATTTGATGTAAAGTGAGTAAGTACTAAAGAGGAACCTACCCTAAATTGAATCTTTTCTGTTCTTAAATGTTCTTTCAATGGTAAGACTATCCCTATTATTAAGGAATAGGTAGTCATTACCTTGGATGTTGTATGAGACATATGAAGGGACATTTGTGATTAGGCAACTGTAAGGTGCACTTAGCAATTCGAAGGGACTTATCATCTTTTATTCGAAAGGGACAAGATCATTCACAAAGAAACCCATGAAGGGACTTGATCTTATAATCTTTAAAGGGACAAGATGATATTAATAAGAGAAAGGACTTTGCTTTATACACCTTACTTGACCTTTTTGTTTAGGCAACATGAGAGGTAACCCTTAAGAAGTGAGATGGCGATCAAAGATCGACTTACGTGTGTGCGTGTACAAATTCAAATATTTATCTTATGATTAGTGATCTAAATTGATTTTAAGATACAAACATGTTTTCACTCCCTAATTTACTAACCATAGCAATTTAAATAAACAATAGCAATACTACAATTATTACATAGCTTGTACAGTTACATTATAATAAAACAATTTAAATAATAAGCATATAAGTAAACTAATAAAAGATTAGCAATAAAATAAATATAAGAGAAAAAAGAAGTTAGCACAATAATATACAATATAGAAATCAAATTAAAATTTTAAATTTTGATAAACAATCTTTTTTTAAGAATTTTAAGATGAGAACAAAATAATAATAATAATTATATGCTAATTTATATGATTAATAATATTTATCAAGAATAATTAAAATGAAAAATTAAGGTTATAAAAGAAAATTAGGGTTTAGAAAATAAATTAGGGTTTAGAAAATAAATTAGTGTTTTAGATAAAAAAATATTAAGGTTTTTAACTTAATATACAATATTAATTCAATCATTAAATAAATATATACATATTATAATTTAAGTACATAAGTTCTGTAACACGGTGGGTGAACTGACTTTAGTTTAAATGTTGCGGATAGCAAGAGTCGCCACCGACTTTTATTTTATCCAAAGGAAAGGGCATAAAAGAACAGGAAAGACCTTAAAAGATTTTTGGGTTCGGGGGGTAGGTTATGTAAAGGGAAGGTGTTAGCACCCTTTACAACCATGGTTATCCATGGGCTCTTAGTTACTTAGCTCACTTAAAAATGTTTTGAGAAGTGTAGTGTGTGATTGAAAATTTTCTTAAGTACTTTATAATGATCCTTGTACGAATATATATAAAGATTTTGTTTTGAAAATTGTTTAAAATGTGAAGTATAATGAAGTAATTTGATGTAAAGTGAGCAAGTACTTAAGAGGAACCTACCCTAAATTGAATCTTTTCTGTTCTTAAATGTTCTTTCAATGGCAAGACTATCTCTATTATTAAGGAATAGGTAGTCATTACCTTGGATGTTGTATGGGACATATGAAGGGACATCTTTGATTAGGCAACTGTAAGGTGCACTTAGCAATTCGAAGGGACTTATCATCTTTTATTCGAAAGGGACAAGATCATTCACAAAGGCAACAATGAAGAGAAGGAACTTTGCTTTATACACCTTACTTGACCTTTTTGTTTAGGCAACATGAGAGGTAACCCTTAAGAAGTGAGATGGCGATCAAAGATTGACTTACGTGTGTGCGTGTACAAATTCAAATATTTATCTTATGATTAGTGATCTAAATTGATTTTAAGATACAAACATATTTTCACTCCCTAATTTACTAACCATAGCAATTTAAATAAACAATAACAATACTACAATTATTACATAGCTTGTACAGTTACATTATAATAAAACAATTTAAATAATAAGCATATAAGTAAATAAATAAAAGATTAGCAATAAAATAAATATAAGAGAAAAAAGAAGTTAGCACAATAATATACAATATAGAAATCAAATTAAAATTTTAAATTTAGATAAACAATCTTTTTTTAAGAATTTTAAGATGAGAACAAAATAATAATAATAATTAAATTAGTTTTATTTATTTATTATGTACTTAAATTATAATATGTATATATTTATTTAATGATTGAATTAACATTGTATATTAAGTTAAAAACCCTAATATTTTTTTATCTAAAACCCTAATTTATTTTCTAAACCCTAATTTATTTTCTAAACCCTAATTTTCTTTTATAACCTTAATTTTTCATTTTAATTATTCTTGATAAATATTATTAATCATATAAATTAGAAAATATAAGATACTTACATGTTATTTTATATATATATATATATATATATATATATATATATATATATATATATATATATATATATATATATATATATATATGATTATTTTTAATTAATAATAAAATAATTAAACAAAACAATTCAATAAAGCAAAAAAAAAAAAGAAAAAAATTGAAATTTACCTGGGGCAGGGATTGAACCCACGCCCTAGGCTTCAATATCCTTAGACCAACAAGCCAACCACTGGACCAGCTGCGTGCTGGTGATAACATAATAGGTTGTATTCTTTTTATTTTTAACCTGCAAGAATCAATGAAAAAAACAAAAAAAAACAAATGGCCTGGGGAAGGTTTGAACCCAGGACCCTTCCTTTCTCACACACCCGCGTTAGCCAACTGAGACAGCTTGTTCTTCTGAAATAAATATAACAATAATAACATAAAATATAATATTAAAATTTGAAATATGAATTTGGCGCGCTGGACTTCATCTTCTTCCTCTGATCCTTCGAATTTTCCTGCGAAAATTGTTACCATATTTCCTGCGAATTTCAAATTGCAGCAAACCCTACGAAACTCAAACATCAACAAAACAACAAAATTTCATAAAATTGAGAACATCATTGAATTCCTGATGATATTTGCAACTAATCTACGTCTTTAGAAATCATTTATATTGATTAAATCATTGAATCCTAATTTGGGCGAAGAAACCCTAGTAATGGTGAATCCTTATTCGTGTCCCTAAAATCCAATTGATTCATCCAGAAACGGTCCTTGTATCATAACAAACACAAAACATCAGTCAAATATGATTAATCATGAGAGAATATATAAAATCGAAAAATTATAAAATGAGCATGATCATGGATTCGGTTTTTATGATTTAGTGTAGGGATGGATGGTTTTATGATCCAGAAACAATCAGTGACCTTCAAGGAACAATTTGCAACCTTTAGTTTGTCTTGAGAGTGGCTAGAAGTATCAAACCGAATTTGAGTTTTGGATGAAATTTTTGAAGCTTGAAGATGATGTGAGAGGCTGTGAATTCGTGCCCTTTAGGTTGCTAAAGTTTGTATATATATGACACAATTGAATTAGGTCAGAAAATTGTATCACACTTTGGATATTTTGATAATTTGAGATTGAAAAAGATTGACTTTTAAAATTTGAATATTCTTGATATGAACTTGCTATGTTAAGATAATTCTCATAATTTTTGTATCAATTAGATCCAAATAAGCTTTATGACATTCTAGAAGACAAATCATTTTAAATCTTCACCATTTTATATTTTATTTGAATTTAAAATGATTTTTAATATAAAAAATCATAATAAATAAAAATAAAATGAATAAAATTAGGAAAATATTAAATTAATTTCGTGCATGATGTCATGGAACCTATTGGATCACAAAAAAGTCAGCCCATTTGAAGAATTATGGTTTTAAGACCCCATTTACTTCATAAACCTTTAAAAAATTTCCCAACTTTGCAAGGGCACAAATCCTTCAATTTTAATGCTATGAAGGTGTTCTTGGACATTTTGGAAATCTTAAAGAGTCCTCTAACCAACCTCTTTAGTCTCATGTTCATATATTTTACCATTCTCAAGTTATGCTCTTTGGAAGTTGTTGACTTTTTGTTGACTTTTAAAAGGACCTATAATGTCTTAGCTCATACCTTCCAAATGAAGCATTTTTGGGCTTGGCTTGTGAGACACAAAGTTATAGAGAATTCAATTTCCTTCAAAATGAGATTTGGATGGAAAATTTTTGATGAAGCATGTGAAAGTTATGCCTGGTCAAAGTTCAGTTGACTTTTCCTGTGAAAACCCTAATTTAGAAACTCCTGATTCTTGATGATCTGAAATCTCCTTGATGAATCATGATCAACCCTTGATAAAATGATGAATTTTACTTCATATACTTGAGGTTGGCAAAAAATCATGAAGTTTGACTTTGGTTTGACCACAGTTGACCTCAGTTTGACTTTTTAACTACTTTGACTGATTTTAACCTATCTGATCATCTGACTGAGCAAATCTTTTGGGAAAGTCTTGAAACTTGACATGGTGATTCTTGAACACATATAAGATGTTATGAAGCTCACTTGAAGTCTTAGAAGTCCATTTATCTTGATGAAAGTCAAAACCCTAGTTTAGGAGGCATTGCTTAGGAGGATGCATTGTCTGAGGGAATTGTCAAACTTTCTGACTAATTGTGAATCTTGTGAACCTTGTGAACCTCATGAGATGTCTTGTGAACCTTGTGAACCTCTTAGTACACAAAGTATTGTCTTGTGGAGGGCAAATTTTGGGTGCAACAGAAAGCTGTCAATGATACACCGGCTCTGAACTGCCGCTATTGCCAAAAATAAATTGGACTTTGAGATGGGAGAGCCAAGACCCTGCTGGAGATGGACCCTTCTTGTCCTCTGGTGGGGAAGTGGAGACCTCCTGACTTGGCTGGGAACCAGAGGCATGACATTGCTGAGGTAGCAACCTGCTGGGGAGGAAAGATATTTCTTGTACTGCTAGGGATTGCCCCTGTATTGAAGGGAAGTCTTTGCTTGGGGAGGACACCAACTTTCTGTTGCCTTGCTGAGAGAGATTTCAACTTCTACCTCTACTGGGGATGATTGAGGATGTCAATGATAAATCTTACTACTGAAGATAAGAGTTTAAGTTGCCCCTTGCTGGTGGTAAAAGATATGAAGCATCTCATGTTGTGGATGAGCGAAAATAAAATGTCTCATACTAGGGATGAGATATGAGGCGTCTCAAAATAATGATACCATCTTTCAAAGAAATACCACCCATCTTCTTGTTGCCATGTTGGAGGAAAGATAATCGGATGAGACCTGTTGAGGGAGCATGATCAATAAAGCCTGCTGAGAAAAGATCTTCTGAGGTCTCGTGCTGACAATGGCTTTGCTTCCAGCCTCTGGGTTGATAGATTGCCAACTAATCATGATTGAATTATGGTTATTTGAAATTTTCAACTCACCTCAGATTAAGGTCCATCGGGAGAAACTGTCTCAAGAGGATTTTACAGAAAACATGAGATACGAAATGCCTCAGTGTCTTCAAACTTTTGGAGAGATTCGTTGGATCTCGAAATAACTGCCCTTGACTGCATGGTCTGTGCAAGAATTTGTCTCGTGAGGAATCATAAAGAACCTCATATCACTATGAGATAGTGTGTCCTAGTATTTTGAACCTTGGGTAAGTGCTTCTGATTAACCGTCTTCGGGAGAAAGTAAATTCTAGTGCTTTTGGGGTGGCCTGCCCCAATACGAGCCTTGAAGTGATCACCTCTGACTGACTGTGCTTTGAAGAAAACACCCAGACCAACTGTTCTTTGAGAGATTGGATCTCGAAGTAATTGCTCCAGTTTGGCTAAAATTTGAATGCATGCCTCAGACTAATGGCTCTTTGAGAGATTTGAATCTCGAAGTGATTGCCTCAGTTTGGTTGAATTTTGAAGAGATTGCTCGACGTGATTGCCCCAGATTAGTTGTCTCTTACTACGAATGTTGGGAAAGTTCCCACTCAATGGAGTTTCTTGAAAAAGTGCATCTTCATCTACTGGTCCCTCGGAATTTTCAGACTTCTCAACTTTGCAAGATTAAGCTTCTGGACTGAGATTCCATATGTGAACTTTTACGATGCCAAACAAATGTATACAAGCAGAAAATATTTATTCTGAGAATGAAAATTCTAATGCAACACACATGTCAATCTTGAAGTTTTACTGAAAAAGATATCGCAAACCCTTGTAAGTGAATCACTGGTTAAGATACGACATTGATTTTTGATAAACGGAAGCATGCACATGCAATACCAACAAAGAATTTTTAGCACAACTCATAGGAGTCGGGAACGCTGTCTCGTGTAGTATGCTCTCAAAATAACCCTGTTTCAGTTAGAACTTTTGAGGGTTGTATCGTGGCCTGGTTCACGGTTATAGAAACAAAGGATATAGGCTCAAAAGTTTTTGGTACCCACCCCTCTTCGTGATGTTCTCCATTCCTATTTTCAGCTAGCTTTCACAAGCGCTCACTTCTCAAAAAGGGTTTTGTGATGGTTGAGGAACCAATTACACTAACGGTTTAAGCACCAATCAAGTTGTTGTTTGAAGTCAGTCACCCCTTTGTCTTTTGTATCTGTATCACACGACTTTGTTCTTGTTTAAGGATCTTTCTTGTGTAATCCTCTTCGTTTTTCCCTTTTGCATTATTTTGCTTATCCCTAACTTTTGCCTAGACTGATTCTTGTGAATCTTTGATTGCGAAGTCCAGCGGGATGCCCTAATTTTTGCCTAAGTCGCTTGTTTTCAAGTTTCGACTTAGCAGGCTTTCTCATCATTTTTTTAATTCTTTTTTTGAACAAATCGTGTGACACTGTTTGTCTTGATTTATTTGAAAGGGTCATGATTGTCTCACTTCTTGGTTGATGAGGGATAACCATTGTGGTTTCCGGTCTCTGGACCTCTTGCTTGGGATAACCATTGTGGTTTCTGGTCATTAGACCTCTTGATTTGGTACAACGAAAGGTAATGGATCCTCATATGTGCACTCCTTTTTGAAATTCGAACGCCCGGTTAAACTAACTAATGCCTACCCTGCCCCTGGGTTACATGAAAGGGTTTTTTCATACTAAAAGAAACTCCTACTTCAAGGCTCAAATGGGTTGGCGAGGGTCTATCTCCCTTATATCTCCGGTGTTTAGGATTTGAAACAATGCCTGTACATCGTCAACAGGGTCTTTCTCAAAAGCAAACAATTAGAGTTTTTGCATTTTCATTTCGTCATCCTCCCTCACAGAGTTTAAGCACAACAGTTGGTATTGCAATGCACATACACAAAATCATGAGTGAATACGAATGGATTACTTCAAGAAAAACATGTGCATTTTATTATGGTTATTGTTCAAAAACAAATAAGTTTCATGCATGCATACAAATGTTTAAACAAACAATATAAACTACAAATGAAAATGCAGTAAAGAAGCTGAACATTGCCGTCATTGAGGAGACTTGACTCCGTCTGGACTTATTGCTTCTGAAGATGCCCTTGCAAACTAGGATGCCAATTTGATGAGGAGATTTCAATATATGAGCAGACTTCCTGGCATGATGACCTTTGAGTCGATCAAAATTTGAACCATGTGCCTGAACGCATCACAATTGTCAAATGGTATGCCTAAATGCCCCTGAGTGGTACTTGCATCTAGCATTCCTATTGTGGTTTCCATTATAGAGGAGGCCTGACTCCGTCTAGATTTATTACTCTCGGAGACTTTCAACAGTCAGCAGACTGGATGTTCATTCCATTACAGTTTTGTGTCATATTCCCACTTTTACCTGGTGTGAACACAATAGTCTTGGAGACAATCGAATTTGTGACCTTATATTTACCTCTGCCTCTGAAATACTTGCAATATTCAATTAAAAGGCCAGGTGCCCCAGAATGGAAATCATACTTGGATTTGAAACCTCAAAGGAAGCTTTGTCGGAGATGATCCTGATGTGATTAGCTCAACTGGTTTGAACTTTAGTAAATGAGGAAACCCGTTGCACGTACGGCCTCAGAATATGATCAAACTTCTTCTCAAGTTGTTCTGGACTTTACCCGTATTCTCTACCCCTAGGACACTCTTGGAAAGCTCAGGTTGGATGCTGATAAATGACATCTGGAGGGAAGATGTTGATAAAGTTAATAGATAAGGTTGCTCGGAATGATCTTGCACGATCTCCTGCCTACGTATCTCCATTGACCAATGGAGAATCAGAGCAGCGTAGTTCCCCTCAATAGGGATGAAAATAGATTCGTTCAAAATTTACATAACCAAGCTCATCTGAGTCTTCATTTGGTTGGCTTCCTCTTTCAGCAGTTTCTGACTTTGAAATAAAGCTTGTACCTCTTCCCTGAATGGTCTTAGCTAGGTCTTCGTTTGGTTACCTTTGCCCGAAGTTATACCTTGATAGTTGTGATTCAAGTTGGCCATTGTGAAGGGAAACCAAGTCATGATACTAATCTGTCTCTGAACACCTATCAAGAATACAAGGATGTATGCAAATGCCATGTTCAGTTATTTCTGAGGAATCTATCTGCTTTGATTCAAGTTTTGACACAGAAAAAGTCCAATGGCATGATTCAGATATGTGATCCTCGGAAATAACTGAACATATGTGCTGGAATGATATGATGTCATGTATGCAACAAGCATGTGATCAATGGTCTGACGTTGGTGTTGAACAGTGAACCAACTGTCTGTATAGAACCACAATAACAACATCATCTTTGTATAGAAACCTATAACTGAGAACCCAATAACTGTAGAACTGGATCACATAATAGAACAGTCACTGATGGTGTTGAAGTTGAACAACGAGCCAAGTGTCTGGGGAGAGTCATAATAACAGTCACAATATCAAGGTCACAATGGTAATCACAGTAACAATTTCTATGAATAGAAATTCCGGATCTCAGAATCAAAGAACCATAGAACACTGAACAATACTGGAAAAATGGGTATGTTGAAGTTTAGGGTTCCTGCAAACCTGTAAACCCCTCCCAATCTCACGGGTGTGCTACTCGGGTCAACATCACAGACTCTCAAAGCCGAATAGCAATAATACGTTCACCATTTCCGAGAAATGGCTCATGACCAAATCAGGGAATCAGTTTGGCATTATGTACTACTCAGGGAGGTCTCAACTGAGTCCAAGGAAACAAGCATCCCTCATCAGTCTCCAGCTTCAAGAACTGAATCGAGAAACAATAGTACATTCATCTCGAAGGGTACAATACTACCGTCATACGAACAATTTTCTTCAACTGGATTCCTATGAGAGAACCAGGCCATCCTATGCGAGTTTCCAATGGACCCTCGGATGCAAGTGGGTTTGCCAACAAATGTGGTCTGCCACTGTCATCACTGGAGAGGGGTGCTCCCATTAAGGTTCTCGAAGATCGGTCACCAGATGCACATAACTATCAAGGTCGTACCCTGAAGTGGGATAATCCCCACACAGAATAATTCCAAGACGGTCGCAATTAGGGTGTGGAGCACATCGCCACTCATCATGGTGAGATACCATGGAAGTACAATGTCTGTCCACGCTAATACTATAGTGCACTCAATCCGGGTAATTGGCTTATCTCACAGTAATTCTCATCCCACAGAAAAAAAGAAAACCAACACAGTCAGACAGTCCAGTATAATATGATGCATGGAAAATAAATACTAAAAGCAATAAATAAATGCGGTTAAGTAAAACTGTAAAGTAAAACTGTAAATGAAAACAGTAAAGCTAAACTAAAGCACACAATATCAAACATATAAACACCCAAAGAAACAAAACCAAACAGGCGCTAGGATTGACTCTACAAGGGAAACCAGAGATTCTAGGTTCGATCCTCAGCAGAGTCGCCAGCCGTCGCTCCCGGGATTTTCATCCTAGTACAAACGCGAAAGTGGCGCAAAAAAGGTAGAGTCGCCAGCCATGCATTTTTATCCCGAAGGAATGGGAAAGGTAATGCTGCACAAACCTAAGGAAGAAGGAAAGGACAAGGCCTTGCGAACCAAAGATATGGGTTTGGGAGTCGGTTACGACCTGGGAAGGTATTAGCACCCAGATCGTCCGCCGTACCCGACGGGATCCACGCTTGCTTGTTTGTTTCAAAGGGTGAGAAATATCTGCTGCTCAACAAATGAACTGCTAACTGGAATGAGAATGGAAATGAGAAAGGAATAAGAAAATGAAAAGAAAGAGGGAAATATGGGGAAAATAAAGAATGTGCTCGAACGGGCCCTACCCTGCTGCCTACGTACCTCATTGGGAAAATGAGGATCAGAGTCGACGTAGTTCGCCTAACTAAGGCGGGAACTATTTGTTTGTGTCTTTTATGGCTGGAACTACGTATGTCTATGCTTAGATGTTGCAGGTTCGTCTGGTACGAGTGCGTTTACCGTCTTGCATGCGAGACAAGTCGTCGCGAGTTCGCGTTTAGAATTAATGAGATGAGAGAAGAAGTCCCCGCAGGATAGTCGCTTATTGTTTGTTTTTGTTTTTTATGAGAAATGTTTTGAATTTGTTTGTGAACATTCCCATACTAATACCTATCCATCATGGTAAATACTTACACCTCGCCCCGAAACAGGACGTGTATAAGTACTCCGCAATAAAGTCTCATGGCGTATTAGAAAGTTCGATTTTTATTAAGTGTTTTATTATTTTTCTTTAAGAGATGAGAAAGAAAGACTCAAGTTGCAAAAGACAAAATCTAAGGGACTAAGACTCGATCCTAATTTTTGTTTATTTATTCACAAGTGGTCCTAATGGTTTATGTGGTTTTCTAATCCTAAGGAAGAAAAGGAGAAGAATAAAAGAGAGTTAGAAACTAACTTACTTCCTAAGGAAGTTAAGTTGTTCTAAGAAAGGGAAAACCTAAGAGCAAAGCACAAGGTGCTAAGGAAAACACAATTATAATGCATAAGAGATAGGAATTAAGTGAGGCTTACCTCAATATTTTACCCTACAAAACAAAAGTTAGCATGACAATGCATATTGAAAGTAAAATCAAAGCATAAAAGTGATTAAGTACCATAAACGTCCTAGAATGGAACTAGGGTTCAAAATAAGACCTAAGTCTAAAGGTGAAGGTACCTAAAGGTTATATGACTCCTAAAGTCAGTAGCTACATGATATAGGTCCCTAAGGATGCTAGGATACCTCACAAATTCAAACTATGTCAAACTATGTACAAAACGTTCACCTAAGTTCACCTAAATGCAAGTTAGGGTTTATGGATGAAGTATGAATGCATATGGCTTACAAGCATGAATTAATACATTAAATTAGTATCAAATTCAGTAGTGAATGCTTATTAATATGGATGAATGAACATACCATCATGGATGCAATGGTGTAAGCATATGGAGCAAGGAGAAGAAGATGTGAGAAGAAGTGTAGCAAACATCGCATATGATCACAAAGAATGCAAGTTAAGAATGAATGACATGTAAATGTGCATGAAGTGATTATGGGTCAGTATCATACAAGTTATGATATGCCATTAGAGTTCATGGATAGGCATTAATTATTCCCACATAATTCATGTTAACAATTAGAGGAGAAGGGAAACTAGTTTAAGTTAAAATTAGTTCATATAAGTATGCACTTAGGTGTAAACACCCCAAATTTGCCCTCACCCATTCACACCATGGTTTGTGATCTTTTCATATGCATAAGTTCAATCATGGCATCTCATATTGCATTTGTGATTCATTGCATTGGTTCAAAGTCATCTGCATCTAGGGTTTGTGATCTGGTCCATCCCTGAGCCATTTGAGCCATTACAAAGGTCATCAATCACTTCAAAGGGGTACATGTATGTTCAAACATCATATTGTATCCTAACAAAGTCAATAATTTCAAAAATTCACAAGAACTGAGATTGGCATGGAAGCAGAGCCAGGTTTGACTGCACAGATGACCTAGAATTAGGGTTTTGGTTTCAAAGGCCATAAATCCAAATTTTTTGGTCATTCTTGTTTCTATTGGTCTCTATATGGTATAGGGATCATGTATATAAATTTTCATGAAGAAATTCAATGGGGAAGGCATCTGATCAAGAGTTGACTTTTTGAGCAAGTCAGTGCAAAATCAGGGCATCTGAGGCCCCCAATGACCCAACCAAAGGGTGTTCTTCATCATTTTGTTTATTCATGATCTTTATTTGATCATATAATATGTTATAAGTTCATAAAATTGAAGAATTTCAAGCCATTTGCAAAGTTGACTTTTTGGGAAAATGACTTGTAATGGAAACTTGCCATTTTGGGAAACTTTTTCAACCCTTGCTTTTTGATTCAAAAATGCTTCAAATGAGAAAACTTTGGTCATGAAAGTTGTAGAATGGATCATTCCCTTTTCAAAAAGTACAAGAACTCATTCTAATTCATTTTGGATCAAAAGTTATGGCTTGTCAAAGTTGGGGAAAATCACATAATTTCAAGTTTTCCACCAGAGAGGCAAAGTTGCAAAAACCCTTGCCAAGGCAAATTGAGCTTTAAAATGGACTTCTAAACGTCACAAAAACATAAACCAAGGCCTAAAGATCAGATTGCATCAAAAGTTCACTCATTTTCATGGCTTGTGGATCAAGAAATTCCAAAAGGGCCAAAAGTTCACAAATTTGCAAAATGATCCATAACTCTTCATCCACTTGAGCCAGCTCACAAAATCTGATTTCATGACACCCCTTGATCCTTGCTGCGCATAGCCATGCCCCTATCTCAGCCTGCCACTTGCCCATACCTCCAAGTACAACTTTCTTGACTTTTTGCAACTTGAGCCATACCAATCACACTGCTCCACAACAACTCTCTGCCCAATTAGAACATGTTATGTGGACTTCAAGCTAGCCATAACACATAACACACAAGCCTGAAACTCCAAGAACACAGCTCACTCAAAAATCCCCAAATTTGCAAAAGCTTTCGAATCTCTTGATTCAGCCATCAAACCTTCAAACTTTTTCCACCATTCAACTCCATAAACCTCACTGATCATTTCCCACCCTCCATCTTGCCCTAAAACCTCCACAATCAAAAACACGATTTTCACATTTCATGAACTGAGATTCTGCAAACTCTCTCTAGAGGCCATTTAAACTCCAGCTAAGCATCACAAACACTTGGGGGAGATCATTGGAGCTTGTTTGAAGCAAGGAACTGGCCTGAAAGCACCATTTTCGAAAGCTTCAGTTCAGGTATCATCAAGAACTTTTTTTCCAGAAATGTGTTTTTAAGTTTCTAATTGATTCTCCATGATTCACTGATGATCCTGATGTGTTTATTTTTGAAAATGATCAAGTATTAAGCATGTATTGAGTTTCTGAAATTTCTGCCATATTTTCCGTTTTGCTCTGATTCACGAATTTGATGATGAATAAATGATTTTTGGTGAGTGATTCTTGTTGGGGTTGATGTGGGGATCATTTCTGGAAAGTTAGAGAGCTTGGGGATGCGTAGAGAGTGAGATAACATAAGTGACTCGTCGGAGAAGATGACCGGAACACTGTTCCGGTCACCTGAAAGTGATTAGGGTTCATGACATAATTAGCGTAGTTTGAATTCTGGCCCTTGGATGACGCGCGAAGTCAATTCCCTCCCTTTCTTGTTTGAATCCTGGCCCTCAGATCTGATTACTTTCATTAATTGATATTTTAATTTCATTTTAATTGCCTTTTCTTTATCATTTTATTAAAAATAGCAAAATACATTGAAAAATTCTGAAATTTTTTATCAAACCTTTTATTAATTTTCAGAACCCAAAAATATTTTTATTTTTATTTTTTGCATTAAAATTTATTTTTAAATCATTTAAAAGTTTATTTTTAATTAATTAATGAAAATTAATTAATTAAAAATACTTTTAGGTATTTAAAAATCACAAAAAAATTCATGTAACATTTAAAAACATTTAGAAACATTGTCCAACTCTCAAACAAAATTTCTTTTTTGATCTTGATCCCTTTTGATAATTTTCAATGGAATTAAATTCATTTTGAGGTAATATTTTGGTTCAAACTTCAAAAATTCATTTCTGCCTAACCATTGAGAGTTGGACAATGATTCTTTTTGCATTGCATCTTATATAACATGTAGTTTGTAGGATAAAATTGGCATGAATTGATCTTGCATTTTCAATTTGTTTTGCATTTTTCTTGTCAAGGTACCTTAAAACCCTAGCAAATCTTAGAAAATTCATAACTTTCAATAGGTTAAGAGTTGGATCCCCTCCTTTGGGCAGTGAGTTTGTATAGGTTTAGGGTTCCTTTAATTGCATTTTCAAATTTTTATCATGATGTTTGCTTCTGATTTTGAATTTTGTCTTGTGTGTTGATCATAAACCCTAATTTGTGCCTTCCTTTGCATCCATCTTCCATTTGTGCATTCATTTGATTCATAAGACATCTTAAGACATATTAGAACCATGTTTGATCATTGCATCTTTCATTTTCCATGTTATATGTCATTTGCATTCCATAACTTTTCATGTATGTTCATGATTCTAAACATGCTTCTCTTGCATTCATATGTTTGTATGATCATTCTCTTGCCTTGCCTCATATTTGCATCATCTCTTAGCATCATTAACATCATGTTCATGCTTCTGGTTTTGGTTTGCATCATGACATTGCATCTCATTTGCATTGCATTTCATTTCTTATGCTAACATTTCAGGTGGTAAGTTGTTTGAGAAGTGGATTTGCCTTCACTTCTCATAATATCTTTTCATCTCTCTTATGCATCATTGCTGCATTTTTGTATGTGTATTGGTTTGAGCTTGCTCATTCTTGTTCATCCTACCTTCTTTCTTCAAACAACTTGTCTTCTTAAGTGAAGCAAGTTGTCTTATTTCATCCTGTTTCTTTCTCCCTTCATCTTGCTCCTCCTTGGTGGCCTTTGAAGATTCTTTCTTTCTTAAACCCCACAAACCCTAGGAATGACCAAGCATGATAATAATTAGGGTTTGATTAGTCCCCCACTTAGCTTTTACCTTTGTGTCTCTTTGAGTCTTCTCTTCTCATCTCATAATCAGGGACTAAACCCTAAAGGTTTTAAGGCTTTGTGATTAAGCTTATGCATGCATCCTTCTATTAGGATGGAGTGTATAACTTTAATCCTAAGTGTTAAACCCTTAATGTGTTTAAATCCTTTAATCAACTCACTTAATAATCATCAAGACATCAAGCTTGTAACTTGGGCCTTGCATTAGGGTTCTAATTCTTCCTTAATTGGTTAAGAAGGACTAACCCTAGTGTTAATGGACAAGTCCCCCTCAAGTTGTCTTACAAATCATAAAAAACACTTCTTCATCTTATCATTAACTAAAATCCACCTTAATAAAGGCTTTGTTTTGCCATGAGGTTAATCCCTAATCATGGATTAAGTTGAGGAGTCTTTCTCAGCTTAAATGTTCTCATCTATTATCTTTCTATTAGGATGGTGCAATGAGTCTGTTTAATCCCTGATTATGGCTTAATCTCATTACTTAACACTAAACAAAAACAACAAAAACATCTAATTAAACACAAGTAGGTTAATGATCTTAATCCTACATCATGGTGATTAAGTGTGAGATGCTGACTTCACACTTAAGGTATTCTCATTACCCCTAATCAGAGGGAGGATGTGATGAGTTTACTAACCCATTGGTTTAGGCTTAAGCTCATTAACTTATGACAAACTTCAAAAAGCAATAAAAGACTGAAAAATCAAAAACAAACAATAATCGTCTCCTTCGGGATTCTTTTCTCATCTCATTCACTCATAAACGAGAACTTGCTTCTTCCGTCTAATGCAAGACAGTTTGCACCTGAGCCATACAGGTCATACACTTGAGCATAGACAAGCAAGCAGTTCATAAGTCAATTCACCTTTCAGTCTCTTTGGGTCGAACTACGGTGTTCTGACTTCCTCATTGCACGAGAGGATACGTAGGCATAACTTAACAGTTATCGAACAAAAGTCTATGTATATTCCCCCTCCTTCCAGCATTATTCTTTAAGCCTCATGGTCTTGAGCATTTCATTCTTATTCTTACACTGACACTTCACATATTTCACTTCAGACTTCTTTTACACTGACACTTGCATTCTTTCCAGCTTTGATACACAAATTGCACTGACACTACCCCTTTAAAACACAAATCTCTTAAGCGTGGATCCCGTCGAGTACGACGGACAATCTGGGTGCTAATACCTTCCCAGGTTGTAACCAACCCCCTTTCTCAGTCTCTCTGGTTCGCAACCGTCTTATCCATATCTTTCTAGGTCTATGCAGCATTACCTTTCCCCCGGGATAAAAATGCCTAGCTGGCGACTCTTGTCTTCCTGAGTTCACTCCTGTGTGTTCTCATCCTCTTTCGCCGACCGTTCGCGTCTGTACCCCTTCTGAGTTAGCCTCATTTGGTGGGAGCGACAGCTTGGCGACTCTGCTGGGGATCCTTATACTGTAACCAGGGCTTCTGGTTCTTTTTGTGGGTTCCTCCTAGCGCTTGTTTGATTTGTGTTTACTAGGGTGTTATGTGCTAATTGTGTTTGTATAGTTGCTTTATTTATTGCTTTATGTATAGTTATTTATTGCTTTCTTTACAGCTTTATATATCATACCGTCATATTGTCATCTGGCTGGATCTGGGTTTTGCTTTGGTGGGTGGGGTTCTACTGAGAGATTAAGGTCCTATACCTGGGACCTGAGTGACACCTAGGCTAGAGTGGTTCATGTTCTTTCCCATTCCATTTCGGTCTGGTGCAGGAATATGAAACACGGTTCAGATGTGGGTTTCTTCTTGAGAACTCTGTGCTACAGATTTCCTGTAGTGCTAGGGCTATCTGGGAAGCCTGCTAAGTCTGGATGACCTTTATTATGACCTTCAGAAACTGAGGTGAATTAGAGGAGGATCTTTTATGGTTATTGTAAACACTGTACCTCCGGGTTAGAAGTGTTTACACTTCTCATAACTGATCCAAGTCTGAGGATCCTTGTTTTAGAACACTACCTGTGAGGGGGTTGGGCTGTTTACAGGTTTGCAGGAACCCTTGGACACATCATATCCAGTTACTTGTTGTGTTTAAGAATGCTTCACTTTGGACAGTTCTTGTGATTTAACCCTGGACATGTGACTCTTTATTTGAGTCCCCCACCTTGGTTACTGGACTTCTGAACCTCCATCTGGACTTCTTGAACATACATGGGCCTTTTATATCAAGGCAGTAATCTGATCCAGCTTGATCACAAACCCTTGCATATCATTTGCATACTCATCATTTGCATCATTTAACATTTGTTTATTTGTTTTTCAGGGTGTCCACCTTACATTTTGGCTTGGTTTTGACCCCTTCATCCGCATAGACCTCAGTTTCGTCAGCTATCTGCTTCAGTTATCTTCATCAGTTGCCTACTTCAGCTGCTTCTATCACTAGTCTCAGACCATCAGTGGTTCATCTCCAGTATCAGGCTTCATTATCAACATCTGTTTTCAGCTCTTCACCAGCAGTCATGGCACCCAAGAAGAGCAACATTTCATACCATTTCCTTGAGCCTGTGCTGGCTGGCATCAGGCAGGTCCAGGCACTCATTACTCCAGACCATATCCCATTATTCAGAGAACATTATGGAGGCATCCTTGATATGGTTATGGACTTATACCCTTCTCAGAGGAGTTTGATTCACACTTGCCTACAGTTCTATGATCCTCCTTTGAGATGCTTCACTTTCCAGAACTTTCAGTTGGGACCTCTGCTAGAGGAATTTTCATCACTGATTGGAGTGCCTATTAGGAGTGGAATTCCCTTCAACCCTGAGATGGTTTTTCCCAGCAATGGAGAAGTGGAAAAAGCACTACACATAGAGCCTATATTGATTGAGCAGAACATGACTACAAAGGCTGGAATTCATGGCCTACACTTGGACTTTCTAACTTCTCAGGCCATCCTAAAGGCCTCCTTGGGAGAATGGAAGGCAGTTTGTGCATTGTTAGCCCTCAGTATATATGGGGTTATACTTTTTGCAGATGAGCCCAAGTTTATCAGCAAGAATGTTATTCATCTCTTCCTTCTGAGGAACCCAGTGCCCACATTACTGGGAGATTTCTATTATTCTGTTCACCAAAGAAATGAGAAGCAAAGAGGGAGGTTGGTAAGATGTTGTGCTCCCCTGTTTCATACCTGGCTGCTTAAACACTTACCCAAGACTGATGCTTTCCTGAATCCTCACCAACAGAAGAATTGGGCTAGGAGACTTATTGCTTTGACCTCAGATGACATCAGGTGGTGCACCCAGAGCACCAAAGGCAGGGACATAATTACTAGTTGTGGACAGTTCCCCAATGTACCTCTGATAGGAGTGAAGGGTTGCATCAACTACAATCCTTTGCTGTTTAAGAGACAGTTGGGCTATGCTTTGGTTCACCCTCCTAGAGTGCAAGACTTGGCTGAAACCCTGTATTGTGAGAGAAGGCCTAATCTAGCTGTTGTCAGACAAGCATCATGGGCTTGGGACAACATCCAGACCAAAGGGATGGCCATTCTTGGGAGATGCAATAATGTGGCCTCAGCTCAGTATTATGAATGGTCTCATGCTAGGGCTCAGATTTCTGGGATGCCTTTCACCATTGAGGATGCACCTGGACCATCCACAGTACCACCTCCAACCACTGTCATCCTGGAAGAATTTGAGAAACTGAAGGAGAGGAATGAGAATCTGTCTCAAGCTCTGAAGAGGACCCTCTGGGAGAGGAGTGATGGTCGTCTAGACATTGAGAGGTTAGAAAAGCTTAAGGTGGAGCATCTAGCCAGGATTGAAAAATCAGAGGACTACATCAAGAAATCAAGAGCTGGAGAGCAGATTTTGAAGAATGCCTGTAAAGAGGCCCAGTTTCAGAAGGCTAGGACTGATCTCTATCTGAAAGAAAGTCAAGCTAGGTGGGTCAGGATCACTGAAGCTCGTACTCAAGAAGATAAGAGAACTCAAGACAGGATTGAGCAGTTAGAAGCCAATGAGAAGAAGCAACAGGAAGCTTTGTTGGCAGCCCAGAAGGAAATCTCAGAATTGAAGCTTAAGGCTGGTGTGAAGAGGTCAAAGGACCAGGACAGGCACAAGAAGCTGACTGCTGCTATTACCACCAGGAACCTTCTTATCAGGAACATCACAGAGCATCCAGCTGGTCCTGTAGCTGAAGCACTTTTGAAGGAAGTCAAGGAGGATGAGTTTGGCTTAGATGTTTGACTTATTTGCTTGTTGTTATTCCCATTTCATGTACTTTTCTTTTTGTGTTGTATTTTGACCCTTCAGGGGCATATGTTGTAAAAAAAAACTATGTATGGTTCACCATTTGTAATATATTTGTTAGTTTGTTTCATTAAGTCTCTTTCTCTCAAGCAACATCAAAGCATCTTCCTCAGGGTCTGGAAAGGTCAAAACCAAGTGCCAAGCCGGATACCTTGGAAACAAATAAGCATACTGCATTTCATACTAACCTTTGTTTTGTTTTGTAGGTTTTTTTTTGATTTGTTTGTTACTAACTATGTTGTGGTTCAGGAATTATTGCTCGCCATCGAGTGTTCCCTCTCAACCGTCCGCACAGATATCCTACTCGCAACAACCTTCCTGGTATCCAGATGGATCAAGTACAGCAAGAGCTGACAGAGGTCAGAACCCAGATGGTTAACGAAAGGCTGGAGATGAGAAACCAAATTACCCAGTTCATGGAGGTAATGAATGGCTTGGCTCAAAGTCAAGAAAGATTGAGGGCATTGGTAGAAAGGCAAACCCCAGAAGAACCTCCCCTGGGAACTGGAGGAACAAGTAACAATGAGAGGGGTCAGCCTCATGTTAACCCACCAGTATATGGGCCTCATCTGCATCCGGAAGTCAACATCTCGGGTATTGTGCAAGGAAATACTACTGGAGGGAGAATCTTACAGGAAGACCCCCAGGAAGAATAGTTCACTGTGATGGGAGCTGGGGATGAAGTTTATGATAGGAGGTTCGATGAAATTGCTGAGAAATTGAGATCTCTGGAGTCTCAAAACTCCTTGGGTTTTGATGTCATGGATATGGGGTTAGTGGATGGGGTAAGGATTCCTCATAAGTTTAAACCCCCGTGCTTCGAGAAGTACAATGGAACTTCCTATCCACGAACTCACTTGCAGTCTTTTCTGGGAAGACTTAAGGCATACACCATGGATGAGAAACTATGGATGTTTTACTTTGAAGATAGTTTGACTGGGGCTTCAAGGGAGTGATACTCTCACTTGACTAGAGCTACTATCAGATGCTGGAAGGACTTAGCTGAAGCTTTCATCAGGCAGTACCAATACAATCTAGACATGGCTCCTAACAGAACCCTCCTGATGGGAATGTCTCAATCCTCCAGAGAAAGCTTCAGGGAGTATGCCCAGAGGTGGAGACAGCTTGCTGCTGCTGTCCAGCCACCCATGTCGGAAAGAGAAATGGCCGACATGTTCATGAACACTCTGCAAGGGACATATATTGATAGGCTAGCTGCCTTTTCTTCCACCAGCTTCGCTGACGTAGTCATAGCTGGAGAAAGAATTGAAAGCTTTCTGAAGATGGGTAAAATTTCTGATAATGGTGCAAGCTTGTCAAGTAATCCCAGGAAGCCTTTTGTGGGACCAAGAAGAACCGGTGAGGCAAATTCCATTTATGCCAACAGGGGCAGACCTCAGCATGTCCATAGATCAGTAGCAGCTGTCACTATTCCAGCTCCGATTCCTCAGCAACCAGCATATCAACCACAACAACAACCACATTATCAGCAACAAGTTCAGTATCCGCCACAAAGAAACTACAACAACAACAACAACAACAGCAATCAACAACAAAGACCTTTTCAGCAAAGACCATCACAGGCAAATAGGGTGATTGACCCTATCCCTATGCCTTATGCCGCTTTATTGCCACAACTCCTGAAACTCAACCTGGTTGAACTAAGGACATTGGCACCACCGGATCCCTCTAATCTGCCAAGAAACTACGATGTCAACGCCAGATGTGCTTTTCACTCCAATGCACCTGGCCACCATACTGAGAAATGCAGGGCTTTACAAATGAAAGTACAAGATCTGGTGGATTCTAAAGCCCTCAACTTTGCACCCCCGCCAAATGTCAACAAGAATCCCATGCCCAATCATGGAGGACCAAGAATTAATGCTATTGAGGAAGACAAGCCATCTTTCTTAATCACCAGTGTTGGGCAGATTCGGACACCTCTGGTAGAAATTAAAGCTCAGCTCCTAGAATGCCAGATGTTCCCCGGGTGTGAGCTCGGTTGTGGTTATTGCAACATTTCGGTCAACGGGTGTGATAATTTGAGAAGCGGCATAGATGGTCTTATCAAAAGTGGTATACTTCAGATCACAACATCAGCACCTACAAATCCAGCAATCCCTTTGACAACAATTCCTAACTCTTCTACAACTGCAACAACAATCATTCCAACCAATTCATCAATATCATCAACAATGGCTCCGTCCATCACTTCAACAAATCAGATGTCAACAACCATTTCTTCTACAACATCAGCGCCCCTTTATTCAGCAGAATCTTCTACAACGCCAACAGAAATTAATGAAGATATCTCAGCAGTCACTATTTACTATGATCCGTCAGAATTTCCTCCAAACAACAACTTTCAACAACTAACAGTGGCACCTCCTGCCAGGTCACCTGTCACCATCTACTACGATCCGCACACCATTTCAGTACCCTCCTCTGCTGCAGTCAGTCCAATTACCATCACGGTGCCTGGACCAGTTCCATATGAAAGCAGTAATGCCATACCTTGGCATTATGGCTCTGATCTTTACTGCAACGGGGAGAAAATCACCTTGGATTCTTCAACCTCTTCTCCACAGATTGATAATGTTGGGGGAGGCGGAGGCTTCACCAGAAGCGGACGCCTTTTTGCCTCACAATTACAAAGACCTAATGCCGAAGCAGAAGCTGCTGCAAAAGCAAAGGGGAAGAGTGTGGTACCTGAAGAACCAATCACCAAAGAAACTCAGAAGACATCTTTTGAGCAAGATGTAGATGAGTTCATGAGGATTATAAAAAGAAGTGATTACAAGGTGGTGGATCAGCTTCACCAAACTCCCTCAAAGATCTCCACATTATCCCTGCTGATGTGTTCTGAGGCTCACAGGAATGCATTACTGAAAGTCCTGCACGCAGCATACGTGCCAGAGGAGATCACCGTTAATCAACTAGAAACTGTGGTGGCAAATGTCAATACCAGTCATGGACTGGGTTTTACCAATGTTGACTTAACAACTGAGGGACGTAACCACAACAAGGCTTTACACATCACTCTAGAATGCAAGGGTGTTGTTCTATCTCATGTACTGGTGGACACTGGGTCTTCACTCAATGTTCTACCAAAGAAAGCCTTAGTGAAGTTGGAGTATGATGGCTTGGCATTACGTCCGAGTAATTTGGTGGTAAGAGCATTTGATGGCTCTAAAAGATCAGTGCTAGGGGAGATTGATCTGCCTGTGATGATTGGCCCGCAGACCTTCAAAATTACCTTCTATGTGATGGACATTCAGCCGGCCTACAGCTGTTTGTTGGGTAGACCTTGGATCCATGCCGCTGGCGCAGTTACGTCTACCCTTCACCAGAAGCTGAAATTCGAGTGGGAAGGCCAGATCATCACCATCTGTGGTGAAGAAGATATCTTTGTTAGCCATCTGGCTACGTACAAGTATATTGAGATGGATGGAGAAATCCATGAAACCATGAGCCAGGGATTTGAGGCCCTGAACATAAATGAAGCATCTGCTGTACTTGGAACCTCCATGACATCTTATCAGCAAGCCAGGAAGGTTGTTGAAGAGGGGACTGCCCAAGGCTGGGGCAAGTTGTTGCCTGTGGAGAAGAAGGAGGACATATTTGGGTTGGGTTACAAACCAACTCAACAAGATCAATCAGAGCCTGCTAAGAATCCCAACTTTGTCAGCGGGGGGATGCTCACCCCGGATGCAGTGAACAACTTGGAAGATGAGTCGGAAGATGAACACAACCTGGGGAGCTGGATACGTCAAAGGATCCCGGGGAGCCGTATCTCAAACTGGTCTTCCCAGGAAATTATAAGGGTTACTCCTGCAGAGTAATTATTATTTCCTGTATATTTTAAGCATGCATCAAGTCTTGCGTCTTGCCCAAGATGTCAAGACTCATTTTGTAATCGGGCCATCTTGTAATTTTGTGCAAACAGATCAATCAATGAATATCGGACATCTTTTGCAAATGAGTCTTTTTCTTTTCCGCTCACTGTTTTTCATTTTTCTTTTTGTACAAAAATAAAATGGCAATGTTTTCCAAAATGATAACTTTACTTCACTTTTTCTAAACAAGATTAAAATCGATCACTAAAATGAACAATCTAAACCCTTGCAGAGAGTGCCTTTCAGACTGCACCGACAACAGCACAGCTATGGCTTCGTATGACTTTGACAATCCAATCAATCAAGCTGATGAAGGGGTTGAAGAAGATTATGAGCTTCCTGAAGAGCTATCCAGGTTGTTAAGGCAAGAGGAGAAGGTTATTACTCCTCATCAAGAGGGGGTCGAAACGGTTAATCTTGGTACGGATGAAGATGTGAAAGAGGTTAAGATTGGGGCCTGCTTACAAGACTCAGTGAAAGAGCAGCTGATTGACCTGCTTCGTGAATATGCGGATGTCTTTGCTTGGTCTTATCAGGATATGCCAGGGTTGGACACCGATATTGTTATGCACAAGCTGCCTTTAAAAGAAGATTGCCCACCGGTTAAACAGAAACTGCGCCGTACTCGCCCAGATATGGCAATGAAGATCAAAGAAGAGGTACAAAAGCAGTGGGACACCGGGTTCCTTGCTGTAACTAGCTATCCACCGTGGGTTGCTAATATTGTACCTGTGCCAAAGAAAGACGGCAAGGTGAGAATGTGTGTGGACTACCGGGATCTGAACAGAGCCAGCCCGAAAGATGATTTCCCTTTACCTCACATTGACGTATTGGTTGATAATACGGCTCAGTTCTCGGTATTCTCCTTCATGGACGGATTTTCAGGATACAATCAGATCAATATGTCACCTGAAGACATGGAGAAGACAACTTTCATCACACCCTGGGGCACATTCTGTTACAAGGTAATGCCATTCGGACTGAAGAATGCTGGTGCAACTTATCAACGGGCTATGGTAACATTATTCCACGGCATGATCCATAAAGAAATTGAATGTTATATGGATGACATGATTGCCAAGTCCCTCATAGAAGAAGACCACCTGGTAAATCTGTTGAAGTTATTCAAGCGTCTGAGGAAATACCAACTAAAGCTGAACCCCAACAAGTGCACATTCGGGGTACGGTCGGGTAAGCTGCTGGGATTTATTGTGAGTGAGAAAGGGATTGAAGTCGACCCTGATAAAGTCAAAGCCATTCAAGAAATGCCTGCACCAAAGTCAGAAAAAGAAGTTCGAGGTTTCTTGGGTAGATTGAACTACATTTCACGGTTCATATCTCACCTTACAGCAACTTGTGAACCTTTGTTCAAACTGTTAAGAAAAGAACAAACGGTCAGGTGGAATGAAGACTGCCAGAGGGCTTTTGACAAGATTAAGGAATACTTACAAGAGCCTCCAATCCTTATGCCTCCAGTTGAAGGAAGACCTCTAATCATGTACTTGACAGTATTAGAAGAGTCAATGGGGTGTGTGTTGGGCCAGCATGACGAGTCTGGTCGAAAAGAGTATGCAATATACTACCTGAGCAAAAAGTTTACCGACTGTGAACAACGTTATTCACTGCTCGAGAAAACTTGTTGTGCTTTAGCGTGGGCTGCTCGCCGACTAAGGCAGTATATGTTGACCCACACTACTTTATTGATCTCCAAGATGGACCCAGTTAAATACATTTTTGAGAAGCCAGCGCTTACCGGACGGGTTGCAAGATGGCAAATGATCCTCACAGAATATGACATCCAGTACACATCTCAGAAAGCCATCAAGGGCAGTGTATTGTCTGATTATCTTGCTGAGCAACCCATTGATGATTACCAGCCTATGAGATTTGACTTCCCTGATGAGGACATCATGTTCATAAAAGCAAAAGATCATGAAGAGCCTGTTCACACTGAAGGGCCTGACCCAGAGGAAGAATGGACTATGATGTTTGACGGGGCTGTTAATATGAATGGTCGTGGTGTTGGTGCAGTACTTATTACACCTAAGGGGGTTCACATGCCTTTCTCGGCAAAACTCACTTTTAACTGCACTAACAACGAAGCTGAATACGAAGCTTGTATTATGGGTCTTGAGGAAGCCATTGACCTCAAGATCAAGACTTTGACTGTATTCGGGGATTCAGCTTTGGTAATCAATCAAACCAACGGCAAATGGTACACACACCAGGATCATCTGATACCTTACAGGGATTATACAAGGAGGTTATTGACTTTCTTTACAACGGTCAAGCTTGACTACATCCCTCGGGACGAGAATCAATTTGCAGATGCCCTTGCCACCATTTCATCCATGATCAAAGTTCAAACTGCCAACTTTGTACCTCGGATTTCAGTGTCAAGACTTGACAGACCAGCATATATATTTGCAGCCGATGTTGTTAAAGATGATAAGCCTTGGTTCCATGACATTAAGTGCTTCTTGGAGGATCAGACATACCCACCTGGGGCATCTTCCAATGATAAGAAGACATTAAGAAGGCTAGCTGGTAGTTTCTTCCTGAATACTGATGGTTCCCTATACAAGAGAAACTTTGATATGGTACTACTCAGATGCGTTGATAGAACAGAAGCAGACTTGTTGATGCACGAGGTGCATGAAGGATCCTTTGGTACCCATGCCAGAGGGCATGCAATGGCTAAGAAGTTGCTAAGATCAGGTTAATACTGGATCACAATGGATGCCGACTGTTGTGCTTATGCCAGGAAATGCCATAAATGCCAGATTTATGCGGATAAAGTGCATGTGCCTCCCAATCCTTTGAATGTGATGTCTTCACCCTGGCCCTTTGCCATGTGGGGCATTGATATGATTGACAAGATTGAACCGACTGCTTCAAATGGCCACAGGTTCATCCTGGTTGCTATTGACTATTTCACCAAGTGGGTTGAAGCGGCTTTTTATGCAAATGTTACAAGGCAAGTGGTAGCCCGATTTCTGAAGAGAGACATCATTTGTCGGTATGGAGTTCCCGAGCGAATCATTACTGATAATGGTTCCAACTTAAACAACAAAATGATTGCAGAACTGTGTCAGGACTTCAAGATCCAACACCACAATTCTTCTCCTTACAGGCAAAAGATGAATGGCGCTGTTGAGGCAGCTAATAAGAATATCAAGAAGATTGTGCAGAAGATGGTAGTCACCTACAAAGACTGGCACGAAATGCTACCATTTTCCTTGCATGGGTATCGTACGTCAATCCGAACATCCACTGGGGCAACACCGTATCAGCTTGTTTATGGTATGGAGGCCGTCCTACCTGTTGAAGTTGAACTAGCCTCCTTGCGGGTATTAATGGATGTTAAGTTGAACGAAGCAGAGTGGGTCCGATCCAGATACGAACAACTGAGTCTGATTGAAGAGAAGAGATTAGCTGCAATCTGTCATGGGCAGTTATATCAGAAAAGAATGAAGAAAGCTTTCGATCAGAAAGTCAGGCTCCGAGAATACAAAGTAGGAGATCTTGTGCTGAAAAGACTCCTTCCTCCTCATACAGACCACAGGGGAAACTGGACTCCGAACTATGAAGGACCCTTCGTAGTAAAGAAAGTTTTCTCCGGTGGAGCACTCATGCTCAGCACTATGGATGGTGAAGACTTCCCGTCCCCTGTGAATTCAGATGCAGTTAAAAATACTTCGCATAAAGTGACCCGCTGGACATAAAAACAGAATGTAAGTCCAGGCAAAAATAGGGCATCCCGGCGAGTCAAAAACAGAATAAAAGACTCGGGCAAAAATAAGGGAAAATAAACAAAAGAATGTACACCCGCTGAGTTGAAAAGCCGCATTGGACAACTCAGGCAAAAATGGGTATCCCGATGGATTGAAAACCCGAAAGGGCGATCCATGCAAAATAAGGGAATAAGCGAACAATTGTACTCTGAATTCATCTGTATCACTTACAACTTGGTAAGCTTCGGAAGGATCAAGCTTCTTTCAGAATCAGCCTTCTTCAGAAAGCAGACGAGAAGAATGTCAAATGTCATACGAGTCATAGCAAAGGGAAGCTCCCTAAAGCGTCATCAACATTTCCGATACTTCTTATTTTCTCAATTTGTAACAATCTCCTCATTTTAGGGGATTTGTTTCTTTGACTGTACTTGCCAATTCAGGGCACATGAATTAATAAAATCAGATTTTTCAGTCATGTTTCATCTCGTACATTTTATTTTCATTTGCAAGAATGTCCGATGTCTTTAAGATATTGATTGCATAAATACAGATGTTTTTCTTCTAAGATACGTGCGTGCAGGAAATATACTTACTCCGGGGAGTGTCCAAACTCCTATGACAGAGTCCGGTAAGGGATACCTCGGGATTACTTGTGCGTTTTTCTATCTTTTCAGGATTGCAGGCATTCAAAGCACAGCATGGGGCATGAAAGCTCCACCCCAGCAAGATGGCAAATCATTATCTACTCAGTCTTAGCGTCGGAGGTGCTTTCTCCCCAGCTGAGTTGCCATTTACTTCCTCCTCAGCCAAGTACAAAAGCCAGGGAATCATCTTCCCCACAGAGTTTCAGCCTCTATCCGGCAAAGCAATACCTGAAAAATCTCACAACAGAGTGACGAAAGCTTCTACAAACCCCAGCTGGGTCCTTCATTATTGAGATAGGTCTGTCAGTGACCTATATCCCCAAGCAGAGTCCCATATGTCAGATATACCAATGATCTCATCCCCAGCTGGGATGTTCACTTCAAGCAGATCAACCGGAGATCTTCGCAGCAACGGGATCCGAATCCCGGATCGGTATCTTTTGCATAATCATAGCATTTGCATCATATTCTCCCCGCAGAGCGTAGCATTCCGTCTAATACGGAGCATTACGGAAAAAATCAAACATATTGCATAATCATAAGCCATGTTCTGAATCAAACACTTGTGAATAATGACAATCCGTAAGATATACAGAGGAACTCCCCGGATTCCCCGGCAGAAAGCCAAGGCATTGGCCTTACACTCATAAATACAAATACACACTCCTTTTGGCACTCGTCCGTGTCATCATTCCCCCCAGTAAAGTCGCCCGAATTTTCTTTACAAATAGACACTTATATATTACAGATACTTCTTGACACCCGTCCGTGTCATATTCCCAGTAGAAAGCCAAAGCGTCCCCTTTGCACTCACAGATACATATATCCATACAGATTCCCTGACACCCGTCCGTGTCACCTTCCCCAACATAGATACCTGAACACTTTGTAAAGCATATACTTGTTTGATATATACCTTTTGACACTCGTCTGTGTCACCCTCCCCAGCAAGTTAAGCACTTGTCGTTGTACCACTCATACTTGTTACTCCTGTTTTACTCATACAGATACTCGTCCGTATCTTGTATACACCACTTATATCCCCTCAGATTCAACACTCGTCCGTGTTCTTTGTTAACCGGTTGATACTCGTCCGTATCATCATCTCAGAACATGCGTCAAGCGTTTGTTTCTACCTGATACTCGTCCGCATCTTTAATCCATACACGTGTCAAACACTCATGTCTTCTTGAATTTAGACACTCGTCTGTGTCTACTATTCCCCAGAAGAGTCCCCTCAGATTCGACACTCGTCTGTGTTCTTTGTTAAACCAGTTGGTACTCGTTTGTATCATCATCTCTGAACATGCGTCAGCATTTGTTTCTACTGATACTCGTCCGTATCACGGTCTTAGGGATGCTCGCCCGCATCTTTAATCTATACACAACGTCAAAACACTTATACCTTTTATTTCTTGGATGTAAACACTCGTCCGTGTTTACTATTCCCCAGTAGGTCGCCAGCAAAGCAACCTTTTTCTATCCGACATTCTTCCTATGTCATGATACCCGTTCGGCGGCCGTACCCTGCCAGGTGATTGTCCTTCACCCTTGGATGACCGTCCCTCATCCTTTCCTCAGCGGAGTCTCCATTATTGGAACCCTTTTCTATCCGGCATTCGTCCTATGTCGTGATATTTAGCAGTCGTACCCTGCTAGGTGATCGTCCTTCACCTTTTGATGATCGTCCTTCATCATTTTATCGGATGGCCGTCCCCATCGTTGATCTTTGTTATCTGACATTCGTCCTATGTCATGATACCTTCAGAGCAGCCGTACCCTGCCAGGTGATCGTCCTTCACCTCTTGATGATCATCCTTCATCATGCTTATCCGATGGCCGTCCCCATCGTCGACCTTTTATCCGGCATTCGTCCTATGTCGCAATTTTTGGCAACCGTACCTTGCCAGGTGATCGTCCTTCACCTTAGATGATCGTCCCTCATCTTATTCCCCAACAGAGCAGCCGTCCCCTGCTAGGTGATCGTCCTTCACCTTTGATGACCGTACCTCATCATTTATTCTTACCTCTAATCCCCAGAGAATCTTATATCCCCAGCTTGTCGGCCGTCCCCGTCATTGCTTTGTTCCCTGCATTTTTCCCCAGCATGTCGGTCGTCCCCGTCATTTCCCCAGCAGTCGTCCTCTGCTCGACGGTCGTCCTCCGTCGCCCACACTTTATAAACATACTTTATTTTTCTTTTACAATCTATATCCCTTTTCTTCTTCATTCTGTGAGTGCAAATTTTGGACTGTCTTTGGTATTCAACCACAAGTTATCTTGTTTGCCTGTTAAGCCGTTGCTTACATCCTGCACAGCTAACTCATGTTTGAATAGGGGCAGCTGTAAACACCCCAAATTTGCCCTCACCCATTCACACCATGGTTTGTGATCTTTTCATATGCATAATTTCAATCATGGCATCTCATATTGCATTTGTGATTCATTGCATTGGTTCAAAGTCATCTGCATCTAGGGTTTGTGATCTGGTCCATCCCTGAGCCATTTGAGCCATTCCAAAGGTCATCAATCACTTCAAAGGGGTACATGTATGTTCAAACATCATACTGTATCCTCACAAAGTCAAGAATGTCAAAAAATCACAAGAACTGAGATTGGCATGGAAGCAGAGCCAGGTTTGACTACACAGATGACCTAGAATTAGGGTTTTGGTTTCAAAGGCCATAACTCCAAAATTTTTGGTCATTATTGTTTCTATTGGTCTCTATATGGTATAGGGATCATTCATATCAATTTTCATGAAGAAATTCAATGGGGAAGGCATCTGATCAAGAGTTGACTTTTTGAGCAAGTCAGTGCAAAATCAGGGCATCTGAGGCCCCCAATGACCCAACCAAAGGGTGTTCTTCATCATTTTGTTTATGCATGATCTTTATTTGATCATAGAAGATGTTATAAGTTCATAAAATTGAAGAATTTCAAGCCATTTGCAAAGTTGACTTTTTGGGAAAATGACTTGTAATGGAAACTTGCCATTTTGGGAAACTTTTTCAACCCTTGCTTTTTGATTCAAAAATGCTTCAAATGAGAAAACTTTGGTCATGAAAGTTGTAGAATGGATCATTCCCTTTTCAAAAAGTACAAGAACTCATTCTAATTCATTTTGGATCAAAAGTTATGGCTTGTCAAAGTTGGGAAAAATCACATAATTTCAAGTTTTCCACCAAAGAGGCAAAGTTGCAAAAACCCTTGCCAAGGAAAATTGAGTTTTCAAATGGACTTCTAAACTTCACACAAACATAAACCAAGGCCTAAAGATCAGATTGTATCAAAATTTCACTCATTTTCATGGCTTGTGGATCAAGAAATTCCAAAAGGGCCAAAAGTTCACAAATTTGCAAAATGATCCATAACTCTTCATCCACTTGAGCCAGCTCACAAAATCTGATTTCATGACACCCCTTGATCCTTGCTGCGCATAGCCATGCCCCTATCTCAGCCTGCCACTTGCCCATACCTCCAAGTACAACTTTCTTGACTTTTTGCAACTTGAGCCATACCAATCACACTGCTCTACAACAACTCTCTGCCCAATCAGAACATGTTATGTGGACTTCAAGCAAGCCATAACACATAACACACAAGCCTGAAACTCCAAGAACACAGCACACTCAAAAATCCCCAAATTTGCAAAAGCTTTCGAATCTCTTGATTCAGCCATCAAACCTTCAAACTTTTTCCACCATTCAACTCCATAAACCTCACTGATCATTTCCCACCCTCCATCTTGCCCTAAAACCTCCACAATCAAAAACACGATTTTCACATTTCATGAACTGAGATTCTGCAAACTCTCTCTAGAGGCCATTTAAACTCCAGCTAAGCATCACAAACACTTGGGGGAGATCATTGGAGCTTGTTTGAAGCAAGGAACTGGCCTGAAAGCACCATTTTCGAAAGCTTCAGTTCAGGTATCATCAAGAACTTTTTTTCCAGAAACGTGTTTTTAAGTTTCTAATTGATTCTCCATGATTCACTGATGATCCTGATGTGTTTATTTTTGAAAATGATCAAGTATTAAGCATGTATTGAGTTTCTGAAATTTCAGCCATGTTTTCCGTTTTGCTCTGATTCACGAATTTGATGATGAATAAATGATTCTTGGTGAGTGATTCTTGTTGGGGTTGATGTGGGGATCATTTCTGGAAAGTTAAAGAGCTTGGGGATGCGTAGCGAGTGAGATAGCATAAGTGACTCGTCGGAGAAGATGACCGGAACACTGTTCCGGTCACCTGAAAGTGATTAGGGTTCAGATTAGGGTTAATGACATAATTAGCGTAGTTTGAATTCTGGCCCTTGGATGACGCGCGAAGTCAATTCCCTCCCTTTCTTGTTTGAATCCTGGCCCTCAGATCTGATTACTTTCATTAATTGATATTTTAATTTCATTTTAATTGCCTTTTCTTTATCATTTTATTAAAAATAGCAAAATACATTGAAAAATTCTGAAATTTTTTATCAAACCTTTTATTAATTTTCAGAACCCAAAAATATTTTTATTTTTATTTTTTGCATTAAAATTTATTTTTAAATCATTTAAAAGTTTATTTTTAATTAATTAATGAAAATTAATTAATTAAAAATACTTTTAGGTATTTAAAAATCACAAAAAAATTCATGTAACATTTAAAAACATTTAGAAACATTGTCCAACTCTCAAACCAAATTTCTTTTTTGATCTTGATCCCTTTTGATAATTTTCAATGGAATTAAATTCATTTTGAGGTAATATTTTGGTTCAAACTTCAAAAATTCATTTCTGCCTAACCATTGAGAGTTGGACAATGATTATTTTTGCATTGCATCTTATATAACATGTAGTTTGTAGGATAAAATTGGCATGAATTGATCTTGCATTTTCAATTTGTTTTGCATTTTTCTTGTCAAGGTACCTTAAAACCCTAGCAAATCTTAAAAAATTCATAACTTTCAATAGGTTAAGAGTTGGATCCCCTCCTTTGGGCAGTGAGTTTTTATAGGTTTAGGGTTCCTTTAATTGCATTTTCAAATTTTTATCATGATGTTTGCTTCTGATTTTGAATTTTGTCTTGTGTGTTGATCATAAACCCTAATTTGTGCCTTCCTTTGCATCCATCTTCCATTTGTGCATTCATTTGATTCATAAGACATCTTAAGACATATTAGAACCATGTTTGATCATTGCATCTTTCATTTGCCATGTTATATGTCATTTGCATTCCATAACTTTTCATGTATGTTCATGATTCTAAACATGCTTCTCTTGCATTCATATGTTTGTATGATCATTCTCTTGCCTTGCCTCATGTTTGCATCATCTCTTAGCATCATTAACATCATGTTCATGCTTCTGGTTTTGGTTTGCATCATGACATTGCATCTCATTTGCATTGCATTGCATTTCTTATGCTAACATTTCAGGTGGTAATTTGTTTGAGAAGTGGATTTGCCTTCACTTCTCATAATCTCTTTTCATCTCTCTTATGCATCATTGCTGCATTTTTGTATTTGTATTGGTTTGAGCTTGCTCATTCTTGTTCATCCTACCTTCTTTCTTCAAGCAACTTGTCTTCTTAAGTTAAGCAAGTTGTCTTATTTCATCCTGTTTCTTTCTCCCTTCATCTTGCTCCTCCTTGGTGGCCTTTGAAGATTCTTTCTTTCTTAAACCCCACAAACCCTAGGAATGACCAAGCATGATAATAATTAGGGTTTGATTAGTCCCCCACTTAGATTTTACCTTTGTGTCTCTTTGAGTCTTCATTTCTCATCTCATAATCAGGGACTAAACCCTAAAGGTTTTAAGGCTTTGTGATTAAGCTTATGCCTGCATCCTTCTATTAGGATGGAGTGTATAACTTTAATCCTAAGTGTTAAACCCTTAATGTGTTAAAATCCTTTAATCAAATCACTTAATAATCATCAATACATCAAGCTTGTAACTTGGGCCTTGCATTAGGGTTCTAATTCTTCCTTAATTGGTTAAGAAGGACTAACCCTAGTGTTAATGGACAAGTCCCCCTCAAGTTGTCTTACAAATCATAAAAAAACACTTCTTCATCTTATCATTAACTAAAATCCACCTTAATAAAGGCTTTGTTTTGTCATGAGGTTAATCCCTAATCATGCATTAAGTTGAGGAGTCTTTCTCAGCTTAAATGTTCTCATCTATTATCCTTCTATTAGGATGGTGTAATGAGTCTGTTTAATCCCTGATTATGGCTTAATCTCATTACTTAACACTAAACAAAAACAACAAAAACATCTAATTAAACACAAGTAGGTTAATGATCTTAATCCTACATCATGGTGATTAAGTGTGAGATGCTGACTTCACACTTAAGGTATTCTCATTACCCCTAATCAAAGGGAGGATGTGATGAGTTTACTAACCCATTGGTTTAGGCTTAAGCTCATTAACTTATGACAAACTTCAAAAAGCAATAAAAGACTGAAAACTCAAAAACAAACAATAATCGTCTCCTTCGGGATTCTTTTCTCATCTCATTCACTCACAAACGAGAACTTGCTTCTTCCTTCTAATGCAAGACAGTTTGCACCTGAGCCAGACAGGTCATACACTTGAGCATAGACAAGCAAGCAGTTCACAAGTCAATTCACCTTTCAGTCTCTTTGGGTCGAACTACGGTGTTCTGACTTCCTCATTGCACGAGAGGATACGTAGGCATAACTTAACAGTTATCGAACAAAAGTCTTTTTATATTCCCCCTCCTTCCAGCATTATTCTTTAAGCCTCATGGTCTTGAGCATTTCATTCTTATTCTTACACTGACACTTCACATATTTCACTTCACACTTCTTTTACACTGACACTTGCATTCTTTCCAGCTTTGATACACAAATTGCACTGACACTACCCCTTTAAAATACAAATCTCTTAAGCGTGGATCCCGTCGAGTACGACGGACAATCTGGGTGCTAATACCTTCCCAGGTTGTAACCAACCCCCTTTCTCAGTCTCTCTGGTTCGCAACCGTCTTATCCATATCTTTCTAGGTCTATGCAGCATTACCTTTCCTCCGGGATAAAAATGCCTAGCTGGCGACTCTTGTCTTCCTGAGTTCACTCCTGTGTGTTCTCATCCTCTTTCGCCGACCGTTCGCGTCTGTACCCCTTCTGAGTTAGCCTCATTTGGTGGGAGCGACATTAGGAAAACAAAAACAAATCAAATGAATATGGTTCAAAAAGTGACCTATAACTGGAATTAAAGACCTATAAATTATCTATAATTAACTCCTAGAAGTTACCAAAAGGTGCCTCAAGCAAATGGCATGAATGCCTTTCTAATATCTAGGTTATGGCGCAAATAAACACATATTTGGACCTATAATCTAAGTGACATGGAAAAATAGCAAAAAGACTTTAAAAATTATGAAATTAAATCCCTGGAATTTTTAAGTAAGTATCTAACATGGTACAAAAAGATTTTATAAAATTATGCACCAAAGTGCCAAAATAATTACTTGATGATCAAGATAGCAAGGCATGATCGCCGAAAAATAACTCCACAAAGTGGATCAAAAAGGGCACTAAAAATTATGAAAAAAATGCCTAAGGAGCATAAAAATATCACAAATTCCAGTGGTTAATCACACACAAAAAATAGGTCTCACACCTATGGGGAAAAATAGTTTTGGTCTCTTATGTCAATACCATTCCTTTTGGGACAGCTTGGAATGAAAAATCCAAATTAATTAATAAAACCAATCAAACCTGGAATAAAAAAATATGACAAATTAATTAAGAGGATGAGGACCACTCATGAAGTTTTCCAGAATTTTATCACACCTAAAACTATTTTTAATAATTGCGACGAAACGGGCAAAAAAGGGTGTTTTAAGGGAAAGCGAAAGGAACCGAAATCTACAATCTGTAACCTAATCCCTAAGCTCCGAAATCGACACACATCATCAAAAATCATAAATAAATCTAGTGCCTCGGGTGGGAGGGCTTAATATGCACCTTAAGTTACATGATCCTAAGCCTCATACAAACTAGAATGGTGCGTTAAAGTGGAAAGTCGAAATTACTCACTTGATCGAAGTACTGATTCTTCATATAAGAGAAATCCGAAAAAACTCCAAGTAATGTCTTGTAATCTTCCATGAGCAAAATAAATGCTCATCTTCCATAATTGCTTTGTGAAGATCCCCCATAATCGAAACAAAAACAACAACACCAAATATTATTTGAATCCAAGGGTATCCCACAAATAAAGTGGAATACCAACCAAACAACGGTCGTTAAGATCTTTACGAGAACCTTGCATGAACTCAACAAACGCATTAGAAACCAAAAAGAGGTGCAACCGGAAGTTGCACCTATGCCTCACAACTCAAAATCAAGTAAAAAGATAAATATACGAGTCATGGACATGCATTGAAATTTATGTTTCAAAACGGGGCAACACTTATGCTCTAACATAAACAACATGCAAACTCAAATCGGAATCGAACAAATTTACACGCAATGAATAGAAAATGATCAACAAACATAAGTACAAGTCAAAACAAGATCAATGCATCAAAATCGCACCAAACCGAACTTAAAAAGCCTTAAAACGGAAAAACGTGTCAAAAATCACCGACTCGGAATTGAACGAAAATCGCATGGTAACTTGAAAACGTGCCAACGGATTCAAATATGCAATCGGTTTTTGAAAATTCCGCTCGGAAGTGATACTTTTTGGCCGATTTCGTCGGCTGACAGTAGCGAAATAGCCGGAAAAAATTGTCCGAAATCGACTAAAAAGCTTACCAATGGCTCCCGAATAATCAACAAAGTCAATTTACACTATTCACATTCGCAAAAACGCGCTACGGTTAGAAAGTTATGACCAAAACATATTCTCGACACGCGACACATGAACAACATCAACAATTAAGCCTCAACCTATCCTATTTCAAATTTGCACATTGAAACAAGCATGAATTTAAAAGTCAAGCACTTCAATCAATATCAAGTCACAATAATTAACTCTCTTAAGAATTTTGTCAAACACCTAACATGCATCGATTATTCTATGTCAATTTTAACAATCATTTCCAATTATGCACAACAATAATTATTAGGATCAATTAATCAAGCATCAATCAACAACCACATCAAGAATCAATGCACATAATCTCCACAATATTAATTCAACTTAAAAATTCAATTCAAGAAACAATGCAACAATTATTCATGAATTAAAGTTTAAGAAGCTTACCGAATGAAGAATCGACGGAGAAATTACGAATCCGAAGGAAGTGAGACGTGATCGTGAATGGAGGATAGGGGGAGAGGTCGCGTGGCTACCGGTGGCGGAAGATGGTGTTCGCACGGTGGTGAAGTTAACCGGAGGTGGTGGTTCGTGGCGGCTTGGCTACCGGAAGCTTGATCGGAATTGTTATGTTCTTGATGAAGTTGTTGTTATGTTCTTGAGAAAGAGTTGAGAGAATGAACTTCGATCCTTTAGAGAGGGTTTGTGAGAGTTTTTTGGTGTTTGTAAATTATGATTGAAGTTATGAGACAAATTGTGTGTCAAAAGAATATATAATGGAGTGTAAAATGAAAGGAAAACGGTAGAATTTTGGCTTAAGTGAAAATAACAATATCTTCGGCAAGAAATTTCGACTCTGAGCCTTCCATAACATCGTCCGCCTCTGAATCACGATTGCAATGCAAAAAGAACGAACGTCATACAATCAAAATCGAGTGCGATCGATACGTTTAAGCTGCAAGACGTCACTGAATAAGTTGTTTTTTTGGCTTATTTGGTGTCCGCTACTCGAAAATGTGACTAGGTCAACCTCTCCGGAGCATAATCTCGACTCGACTTTGTCAGCAAAGTTGTAGATCTATGAGTCAGTGACCTGATGTTAAAATGTAAGCTCAACTGGACAAACAACGAGGGAGATATGAATTTTCTCGTGAAACCACTTTCACCATTTTTCTTCGGTTCAGCACTTCAGTTTTGTGAAATAAACCAAAACGATAATCTTTGGAGCACTGTTCGAACTCGCGTTTGTCTTTGAACTTGAAGAGGATAAAATTTGTGAAACAACGCTTCAAGAACGGGTGAAATCCGATGAAAATTGTCCGAGTTATGAATTTTACAAAATCTGACAGACAGTGCACTACATCAAAGAACCTTACTGGTAATTCGCATTTTCGAGATCCTTCCACTCGGACCTAACCCAAACTGAATTCACATAATAAAGATAACATCTAAACGAAATTTTAGGCGCCATAACGACATCAATCCGATGAACGAGATAAGAGTTATGAATTTTTTAGTGTTCAAAACTCATTGGTTCAACACTATTTTTCACTATGTCGACTCTAAAAACTCGCACATTCGGAGATATTCTACAAAGAATTAGTTCTCGGCCAAAACCCAAAATTTGGAAAGGATATCAAGATAGAACTTTTGGCATATGAATCTCTCAGACATGTTGACCCAATCATAAGTTACGAACTCTTGAATACCGCTAGCACAGTTAATCGGCGAAACTGAAATTTCAAAAACAAATAATTCCCGCCATTTTCCTTGATGAATTGGCCTCCAAGCCGAACACAAAAGTTGTAGAGAATACCGAAACGGTCTAAACTATTGAGTTTCAAGACAAAATGAGTTTCCGAGCATAAGTTACAACTTTTGCAAACTGCACCATAAAACTGATATTCTGCTTAAACTCCTCTGAATCAACCGAGAACTTTTAGCTTCTTCTGAGATTCTTGTGCACGTGTCTCATGAAGAAATAAAGCTCAGTCGCAACCTATGAAAGCTCAAATGGAGATGTATGTTCATGTATGTTTATGATGCAATTGTGATCTAAATGCAATGCAATGTATGAAAGGATATGCTAAATGACATGAAAATGAGAGGGCAAATTTTGGGGTGTTACAACCACCACTTCCTCCTAGAGTACCTGTACCTCTGGGACCTCCAACATTGTTGTTGTTGCCATCCTGATTCCTATCAATCATCTCCCGCAGACGCTCTTGGTTCTGATTGATGCCAGCTACCAAAGTCATGAACTGGTCCATATGATTACGCAGCTCTGCTAGCTCAGTTTGCATTTGATCCATGATTCATCCTCTGTTTTGTTTAGTAGGATACTTGTGAACCTTCTTCATAGCAATAGTGCCTAAAATAGAAGAGCTATTAACAATCTGATAATGTACCTACAAAATAGAGAAAAAAAATTATGCTTTCGATCTCAAGGTCATTCATGCCCCGGTTCCGGTATTCAACAAAGAAATCCAGATGGCGTTTGACCCCCGACCTTGAAAATTTTTTGCATAAAAATCGGATTTGTATAACTGTAATGGCCCAAGTGTCAGTGCATGCAGAAAATAGAGAGGGTGGACTAAAATCCACATAACATAGATCAACCCACAAGGCGAGAATAACAACATTACCCGTAGGGTACAATTCTTACAAAAGGAAATGGAAAAATAAAACCAAGATTCCTACAACACGTCTGTAGGTAATCCAAATACAAAGAAATCAAAGCTACTGCTTGAGGACTCAGATCCCGCCTTGTTAGGTCCCAACTCTGAACTTCATGATTCCAACCATCAATTTGAGATCTTCTATCTCCTGGAGTGTTTCTTTTAGCGCCTTCTAGCTTTGCTCCAACTGGTGGGTCTTGGAAATCATCTGCAGTTCATAGAACTCTTCTCTTTCCTTGTGCACCTTCTGGTCTTGAATCCTTTGTTCTTGCAACTAGGAGAGGGATTGTTTGGCTTCCTTGAGATTCTTTTTGGTCTTCTTATACTCTTCCTCTCTTTTAGTATCTATCAAACCCCTTTTTTGGAAGTAAGCTTCTCTACTAGCCAATTCCTTCTCCTTAATCTCTTGAGCAAACTTCCTCCTTGGAATAGATCGCACGATGGTACAAGCCGATCATCTCTGCATTTTCCACCCTCAACTCATGTAGTTGGGCTTCCAACTTCTTGTAGTCTTCTAAGGGAACAGTGGCTTTAAGCTTAGTCACTGGAAGAACTGGAGGGGAGAATGGAAACAATACTGCTCGAGCCCTATTCCTTAGCCAAGACTCATATTCCGGGAAAGTACGATTGTTACATTTTCCAAAGCTAGCCACCCATTCTCTTCTAATGCATTTCCAAGCCCCAGAAGCTTTTTTCACTAAAGGCATGTTGTCCTTCACTGGAAAGAAAAATGTAGGAGTCAATTACAACTCTTCTGGGACATCTTTTAAAGCATATCCCAATTATATCCTCAATAAGATTGGGTTGTAGTTGATACCTCCAGCCATTCCCAACAACGGTACACTGAGGTAACTCCCATAACTGGTGATAAAACGTGCACCCTAAAGTCTCTGAGTAAACCATCTGACGTCCCTGGAAAACAACTTCTCCAACTTCTGAGCCCAAACCAAAGTATGATCACTGAACACTCCAGTGCTAGGCAAGTTCCTCATAAATCTCATGTAGAACAAAGGAGCGTATCATCAAACCAAACCTACTCGTTTCCTTTAGGTCTTATAATGCACTGAGTAATACAGATCTCCCAGCAGTGTAGGCATAGGGTTCTTCAGCAAGAATAGATGTATGGCATTCATGTCTATGAACTTCTCCATATCTACATACAGAATGATGCCATAAATAGAAAGGGCCAGAATAGCATACACAACATCCTACTACGCTTCAACAACGAGCTCTTCAGCCTTCTTCACTAAAACTTCCAAAGAGAAACCTGGCATACCCCTTTAGTAATAGTCAGAGAATCCACCACAGAAGAAATCAAATAAAGAGCCTTGACAATTTCCTCAGGCGCAGGGCTAACCATTTCAGCATTGAACAAGATCTGGTCTTGAATAGGAACTCCCAAGATCAAAGCGTATTCCTCCAGCAAAGGAACAAACTGAAAATCGGAAAATGTGAAGCATCAAAGTTGAGGATCATAGTACTGAAGTAGAGTGTGAATGACACTTCTCTCAGAGGGATCTAACTCAACCATCACATCCAGAATATTCCTGTAAGCTCTCCTGAACTCTCCCACATGATTGGGTGAAATCAAATATATCATCCTCTTTAACAAGCAAACCTCTGTGTCGAAAAACTTAAAGTGAAGGTTCTGCTTGCGAGGGTCTTCCATCTTTGAACAGTATACCGGAACTGGAGACAGTGAGCTAAACCTGAGAACGAAAGCAAAACATGATCAATGATGGAATGATGCAATGCAAATGCAAGGATATATGATCAATCTGGACTGTCCGACAAATGGATATTAGAGCCAAGTGAACAGAAACTCCCAAAAATCTTCTGGATAACAACCCATATCACAACTGAGGTAGTCATAAATAAACCCAGATCAAGGGCCAGATAAACTCCAGAACTCCTAGATCAAAGTAACGAAATCAAAACATCAGACTGTGCTGGTAATGAGGGTATGATATGGTCAAGGGTTCCTACAAACCCCTCCCAAACTCACGGGTGTGCTACTCAGGTCAACATCAAGGACTCTCAAAGCCGAGCAGCAATAATGCGTTCACCATTTCTGAGAAATGGCTCGTGACCAAATCAAGGAATTGGTTTGGCATTATGTACTCCTCAGGGAGGTCTGAGCTGAGTCCAAGGAAACAAGCATCCCTCATAAGTCCCCAGCTTCAAGCACTGAATAGAGAAACAATAGTACATTTATCCCGTAGGATACAGTACTATTGTCATACGAACAACTTGCTTTAATTGGATTCTTACGAGAGAACCAGGCCATCCTATGCGAGTTCCTAGTGGACCCTCAGATGCGAGTGGGTTTGCCAACAAATGTGGTCTGCCACTGTCATCATTGGAGAGGGTTGTTTCCATAAAGGTCCTCAATGATCGGTCCCCAGATGCACATAACTATCAAGGTCCTATCCCGAAGTGGAGGAAATCCCCACACAAGATATTTCCAAGACGGTCGCAGTCTGGGTGTGAAACACATCGCCACTCATCATGCCACATGTGAGTACAACGTGTCCACACTAGTCCTAGGGTGCACTCAAGCCGGGTATTTGGCTTATCTCACAGTAACTCCCATCCCACAGAAAAAATGGAAACCAACACAGTCCATACAGTCGAATAATATATGATGCATGAAAATAAATACTGAAAACTGTAAATAAAGATGTAAATAAAAATGTAAATGAAAACAGTAAAATAAATGCATAGCAGCACACAGATAAACACCCAAAAAATAAAAGCAAACATGCGCTAGGATTGACTCTCAAGGGGAAACCAGAGATTCTGGGTTCGATCCCCAGCAGAGTTGCCAGCTGTCGCTCCCGGGATTTTCATCCTAGTACAAATGCGAAAATGGCGTGGAAAAGTCATAGTCGCCAGCCATGCATTTTTATCCCGATGGAACAGGAAATGTAATGCTACACAAACCTGAGGAAGAAGGAAAGGACGAGGTCCTGCGAACCAAAGTTCTGGGCTCGGGAGTCGGTTATGACCTGGAAAGGTATTAGCACCCCATACCGACCACCGTACCCGACGGGATCCATGCTTGTTAGTTTGTTTCAAAGGGTGAGAAATAAGAATGCTGCTGAACAAAACCGCTAACTGGAATGGAAATGGGATGAGGAAGGGGATTGGAAAGGGAGAACAAAAAGAAAGAATGGGGAAAATGTAGGGAAAATAAAGAGTGTGCTTGAACGGGCCCTACCCCGTTGCTTACGTACCTCATCGGGAATATGAGAATCAAAGTTGACGTAGTTCGCCTAACTAAGGCGGAAACAATTTATGAGTTTTTTAGAGCTGAATTGCGTATGTCTATGCTTAGGTGTTGCAGGCTCGTCTAGTACGAGTGCGTAACCGTCTCGCAAATTAGACAAGTCGTTGCAAGTTCTCTTTTAGAGTGAGTGAGGTGAAAACAGAATTCCCGAAGGAAAAGACGATTTTCTTTATTGTTTTGTCTTTTAGAGAAGTGTTTTCTATTTATTGTTTGTGAACCTTCTCATACTAAGACTTGTTCATCGTGGTAGATGACTTACACCTTGCCCCAAAATGGAACATGCATAAGCATTCCACGACAAAATCTCGAGTCGTACGAGAAAGTCAACCTTTATTAGGTGTTTTTTTTTACTTTTCTTTATGAGATGAGAAAGAAAGCAAAATGAACCAAAGGGAAAAAGTCTAAAGGGATACTACAATTCCTAGTGTTGTCATGCATGGATGAACCTAGGTTAGTGCGGTTTCTATTCCTAATGCGAAAGAGAAAAGAAGACAGGAAATAGAATACAACTTACTTCCTAGTGAAGCTAAGTTGATTCTAAGGGGGATTAGCATGGAGTTATGTGAAAGTTAAACACAAAAATGCTAAATCAAAGACACTTTGAAAGCATAAAGGAATTAAAAGGATTAAGTTGTGTGAACTTAGCTTTACCTCCCTACAAAACAAGGGTTAGCATGATAAACATGAATAAGAAATGAGGTAAACAAATATCAAACAATTCCTAAGGGATCTAGGACATAAACTAGACTCAATCCTAAGTTTAAAAGACTTAGAAAATAATGCAAAGCAAAAATACAACAACCTATTACAACTCCTAAATGCACAAACATCAATGAAATGAAATGCACAAATACAAGCAGCTTTTTATAGCTAGCACACAACATGCAAAACAGGTGTAAAAAGTGAGAAAATGCAACAATCAACATACATTTTACAGCTACTGCAAGAAAATACAGCTATGGAATGCAAGACAAATTTGATTTATTTTTATTATGCACAAAATTAATGGCAAAAATGCACAAACATCACATAATATGATCAAATGCTACATCAACATGAAATATTAGCATGGATTGATGAATATGATTATTTTAGTGGATGCTTATGAAAGAGTGCACAAAGATAACAAATATGCAATACGTATGCATTTAAGTTTTGAACAAATGAGCACTTAAGCATGAATTAGAAACATGTCAACAAAAATCAACAAAATTAACATGTAACTTGATGCAAAAATCAAAATTGATATTACATAGTAGTGTGATCAAAGATGCAAACAAAAATGCAAGAAAATGCATACATGTGATCATGTTATCAAGCAAAATGCAACATGCAAATATGTAATGCAATTATGCATTCAAATTAACGAAACATGCATGGTTCATGAAAGTGAAGCAAAAACAGAACCTAAAACATATGTAGGCATGTTAGCAAAGAGTTTGATCATGGCAACAAACATTCACAAGTCATTTTATTCACAATTAACAAGTAAACACGAAAAATAAGCAAAAGTGATGAATACGCGTGTCGAAACGATGGAATTAAGCACTTAATGTGGTTTTGAAAATTCCCTAAAATCACGATCTATCAATATATGAACATTAAAGGGAAAAGACCATGCCAACATGCAAGGAAAACAAACAAAATTTTCAAAATCACACAACGTTAACCGGTTAACGCTATAGGTTAACCGATTAACGACCTTAAAACATCACTTCCAGGCTTTGAAAATCACGTGTTAACTGGTTAACCATATGCGCTAACCGGTTAACACTGAATAGAATGCTGGAAAAAGTCAAGAAATAAGCATTTTTGGTCATGAACCTACTTCTACAAAACCCTAACACATACATGAACATGCTAGCACAAATTTTCTACTTAAAGATGGTATTCTAACACCTATTAGAACCTAGAATAAGCTACAATTCTAGCTATGGATAATCAAAATAAGATAAATCTAATCAAACTGTAAAAATGATCAAAACACAATCAACCAACAAGTAATCGAAGAATGTCGTACGGCGAGATGAAGAGAATAAGTTAAAAGCGAAGAAACGGTATCGGATTCACCAACCTACAAAGCGGAGAATTGCTTTGGTAAGTGTTGTGAGTCTATCATTGTGCAAAATGAAGAGAAACCCATGAGCTTCAATCTTCAATCCGCAAGAACGCAAAAATAAATGTTGATTATCTGAATTGATTTCGATTGGTGAAATAAACACCGTAACCGTGTCGGATCTTCGACAAACCACTTAATTGGTGAAGAAGATGGAGGCTAAGCTTCCGATCGATCGAGTTTCGATGTGAAACTTGATGGATCGTGATGATGATGATGCTTTGATGAATTTTGTAATGGAAGAAAAGTTGAGAGAAAAAGTTGAGAGAAAATGAGAGAGATGAAGTGAACTTTTTGAAAATAAGAGTGAACCCATTTGCTTTGGAATGAGTTGAGATTATATAGATATTAGGTTTGGGGTTAGGTTTAGGTATGGAGCTAAGCATTAGGCTTGGGAAAATGAGGCTTGGAGTTAGGGTTGAAGTTAGTTGGAGTTAGTTAGGGTTCTAGAATATTCCTTGGAATATGCTAGAAGGGTCTAGAAGGTGGTGGAAAATTCCAAGGGAAAAATGGAGTGAGAGTGAAGTGTAAGGTAAATGTGAAAAATGTGGCAAAAATGAAGGAAAAGGGTGGAGGGAAAAGTAAAATTAACTAATTTTTGAAGCTTTTTATTCAAATTTCGCATGCGTTAACCAGTTAACTCTATAGGTTAACCGGTTAACGGACTAAAAACTTCCTTTTTTTTGCATGGGAAAATCCAGGAATGCATCCATACCATCCATTCTAAGTTGATTTGGATTTTAATCCCTTCTAGGGGTTTGTGGATGGCATTGAGCTCCTTGTAGAATCACTGGGCTCTTATTAGCTTTCGCGGATCAGATTGCCGGATAACTGATCATATGCCCTATGCTAGTAACCATGGATGTTGTGCTTCATTTTTCTATTAAAAAATGTTCAAACATGTATGCAATATGTTATGCTATATGATATGAAAATGAGAGGGCAAATTTTGGGGTGTTACACCTTCTAAGATCATCTTTACCGAAAGCTCTATACCAATAGAAGCCACCTTTAGAGTCTCCAGAAACCTCTTTCTTCTCCCCAAGAACACCCCTATCGTACCTTGATAGATTAGCATGGAGTTTCCGACCTTCAATCTAGATGTTATAAATCCTCACCGCTAGAATCCTCAGATCCTCCACACCTATAAATCTAGCGAAATTGAATCGTTTACCTAAATTGTTTCTCCTAGGTGATATAAAAACATTCACTACATCTCCTTCACTTCCAAAGAGCTCAAAACGATCCACCGATCGCATCCGATAAGGAAACTTAAAAATAAATAGATATTATAGGACCTTCACCAACATGCGAAGAACCTTTCCCCTTCGAGAAAACATCCTATCTAGGATTGATGTTGCGAAAACTTCTCCTTGAAACCGTTTTCCACTCCATCACTATGTAAAAATTCTGAAAACACAAAAGACTCTACACCATCAAACAAGCACCACAAAAAACTGCTAAACACTTTAAGAAGAGAAGGTCCTTAACTCGAAAGTTAGGAGTTTAAACCGAACAAACCTCAAAATGCCACGATATCTCCATAGCCTTTTCTGATTTAGTAGAGAAATACCATTGTCTAAGATCAATAAAGAAACGAGAGAAACAATTAAGAAGATTGTGATGCATAGAGAAGTTATTCCCTTTGAGAATTATATATCATAATGTTGAAAATTAGTGTTGTGAGATGCTAGTAAAATTCTTAATGTAAATTAAGTCAATTGCGTGACCACTAAATAAATTGTTAAAAATATTTATTCTTTGAAAATAAATATCACTTTTATTTTATTGGCTCCAAAGTTATAGTGCTTAGTTGTAGCGTATGGGTGATAAGTGTTAGAACAATTATGGTTCTAAACCTCTAAGAGTTTTGATGATAACAATTATTATTATGCAAGAATAGAAGTTCTAATAACTCTCTTTGTTATATGTGTAGAAGAGGAAGTTATTTAAAGAAGACGTGCATTATTAGAAGTTACATTGTGCCCTATATAGAATATACATTTATTGAAGAATCCATAATTTAAAGACATGATTTATTGGCTGCGTATCAAGATTCAATTATCTCTGATTTATGTCTAGAAGATGATGATTCTCATATTAAAGGCATTAATTAAAGAATATATCAATTAATGGTGAAGACAAGTATCTCTTGTTATGGAAGGATTTTATGGTATTAACTAATATCCAAAATTAGCTCAAGATGTCTCCAACGACTATAACATTCAAGCAGTATATAAAGGAATCAAATTGAAGATTTGAAGTATAGCTTCCACGAGAAATTACTTATTCATTTGTGCTAAACTTTCTTGTAACAAATCACATTGTGATTATAGCTTTATTAGAAGCAAAATTGTTATTATTTTATTATTATTGTAAAAGATAAGTTAAATCCCTTGAGTGACTAGTTTCAGTCAGAAGACTCAAGAGGACATTGACTATAGGTCAGTGTGTGTATTCAATTATTGAATAGTGGATTAAGACCTCAAGTGATAGAGGCTAAATCCTTGGCGGGTGGACTGAATGTAGTTTGAGTTCAAACGAACCAGGATAAATCAACTTGTCATAGAAGTTAATTTTAAGTTGTTAAGAAAACCTAATTCCAACCCCCCTTTGTTGTGTTTTACGCCCCTTCAATAAGTTAGTGTTGTAGCAAACTCTGTCGAATAACTAAATGTCGAAGTTGAAGATATGCATGCATTAGTCAAAGGTCGTTCTTACAAGCATATTTATGTTAACTTGTTATTTAGGTTAACATGTCGAATTGGGTCTTGTTTGTAAACTTAATTGTTTAAGTTAGCTTAGTATTCTATAAATATATTAGTTCTCTCAGGTTGTTGAGAGAAGTTAATTGTTGGTATTCACTTGTAATCTTTGAACCCTTATAGAGAAAGTGAATAGTAAAATATATTTAAACAATTTTTCCTTTTCATTCTTCTCAATAGTTTGCAAAACCTAATAGAGTTTCTTGTGTTTGTTCAAGAAACTCAATTTTTTTCTTCATTTTTTGGTTTTTTCTTGTCGACATCAATTCACAACAAACTGGTGTGGTGAGCATGGAGGAGAAGATGTCGTCTACAAAGTATGAGATTGAGAAATTCACTAGTGTGAATGATTTTGGTTTGTGGCGCTTGAAGATGCATGCCTTTCTTGTTTAACAAGGTTTATTTGAAGCGTTGAAAGGATCAAAGAAGATGGATGTTGCCTTAACAGAGAAGGTGAAGACAACAATAGTAAAAAAAGTCCATAGTCTCATTGTGTTGAGCCTTGGTGATAAGGTTCTCCGACAGGTTTCAAAGGAGAAAATTTCAACTGGTGTGTGAACGAAACTTGAAGGTTTATACATGAAGAAATAATTTGTTAATCGACTCTTCCTAAAGTAAGTTTTGTATTCATTCAAGATGAGTAAAGACAAATCATTGACTGAGCAGCTAGATATGTGCTTCAAGTTAATTCTTGATCTTGAGAATATTGAGGTCAAGATTAATGACAAAGATCACGCTTTGCTGCAGTTGTGTTCTTTACCTAAGTGACATGCTCACTTCAAAGAATCTATCTTGTATGGAAGATAGTCGTTGACCTTTGAAGATGTTCATTTTACCTTGTACTCTAAGGATTTGAACGAACGAAAGGAGTATAAGCCATTTTCTATTGGTGAAGGTTTGTCTGTTTAGGGGGGAATTCTTGAAGAAATATTCTAGGTTTGAGAAGAAGAAGGATATAGTTCTACATAATTCTTATGGTGGTAATTCTCCTAATATTAAGTGTTATCATTTTAAGAAGTATGGTCATACAAGAAAAGTATTCCCTGATCGACTGAAAAATCATGGTGGAAAGGATAATGGTAATACAACCATTCTGCAAGATGGTTATGAATCATCTGATGTCCTAGTGGTTTTTGTAAACACCCCAAATTTTCCCTCACTCATTTCACCATGGCTTGTGATTCTTCTCATTTGCATAAGTTCAATCATATCATCTCATATTGCATTTTTGCTTCACTGCATTGGTTCTAAGTCATCTGCATCTAGGGTTTGTGATCTGAGCAGTCCCTGGGCTATCTAAGCAACTCCAAGGGTCTTAAATCATCTCAAGAGAGTCCATGTATGTTCAAGCATCATATTATATCCTCCCAAGGTCAAGAAAGTCAAAGAATCACAAGAACTGGCAAAGCTTGGAAGCAGAGCTAAGGTTTAACTGCACAGATGACCTAAAATTAGGGTTTTGGTTTCAGAGGCCATAACTCCAAATTTTCTGGTCATTCTTGTTTCTATTGGTCTCTATATGATATTAGGATCATGCTTACCAATTTTCATGAAGAAATTCAATGAGGAAGGCATCTGATCAAAAGATGACTTCTTGAGCAAGTCAGTGCAAAATCAGGGCATCTGAGGCCCCCAATCACCCAACCAAAGGTTGTTCTCCATCATTTTGAATGTGTATGATCTTTATTTCATCTTAGAAGATGTTAGAAGTTCACAAAGTTGAATAATTTCAAGCCATTTGCAAAGTTGCCATTTTGGGAAAGTGACTTGTAATGAAAACTTGCCATTTTGGGAAAGTTTTTCAACCTCCTCTTTTTGATCCAAAAATGCTTCAAATGAAAAATCTTTGGTCATGAAAGTTGTAGATTGGATCCTCCCATTTTCAAAAAGTACAAGAACTCATTCTAATTCATTTTAGATCAAAAGTTATGGCCTTGCAAAGTTGGACAAAATCACTAAATTTTCACTTTTACACAAAGAGGGAAACTTGCAAATTCTCATGCCAAGCATTTATGTGACTTCAAATCAGCTTCTAACCAGCACACAAACATCATGTATGACCTAAAATTCAGATTTGCCCAAGAAATTTCTCACTTTCATGCTTTGAATTCCAAGCTATCATAAGCCATTTTCCATAAAGTTCAAAAGGAGGAATTCTTGCAAAAATGATTCCCAAGGGTTTGTATAGCCTCTAACTGATTTCAAGACATTACCATAACATCATGTAACATTTCACAACAAGAATTCAGCAAGGAATGTCACATGTCCATGACCAAAAATCACAAAATGCAACAAGTTGTAAAATTGCAAAACATGTGACATCTCACCCTTCATCCATTCCAGATCACATCAGAACATCCAAGGGCCTTCCTTGAAGCTGGCTGAGGAAATCCAAACACAAAAATCTTCTCTGCCATGGCCCATACCTATAGTACACCATTTTTGACTTTTTGGCCAATCATCCCATACCAATCCCACAGTGCATACCTGCCCTCCAGAATTGTTGGGATTGCTTATGGATTACCTAAGGATCATAAAACAAGAAGGGAGAAGGCTCAGAACACACACACAACCAGCTTGCACAAAAAACTGTCCAAACCTTCATCTCTTCGAAACTCCTTCCTCAGCCATCAAAAATCCAAAATTTCTTCACCAACAAATCACATATCACTCACTGAACAAGAATCAACCCTCAAAGCAGCCAAAAACATCACATACACAGACCTCCATTTCTGCTATACCAGAACTGAAACATTCAAACCAGCCATTCCTAAAGCTTTCTAAGCTTTATTCCATCATCAGGGGGTTCAAAGAAGTGGATTGGCAACAAACAAAGGCCAGAAAGCTCAGAATCAGAGAGTCCTCATCTCAGGTAACATGAAGAACTTTTTTCCCAGAAGCTAGCTTTTAAGTTCTTTCATGATTTTACATGCTCCCCTGATCATGGGGATGTGATTACTTTTGAAAATGGTGAAGAAACCACCATGTATGTGATCTCTGAACTTTTGCCCGTGTTTTACATTTTTCTTCGATTCATGTTTATGGAGTGAAATAAATGAGTTTTAGTTGGGGGTTTAGGTTTAGAATGATTAGAGGATCATTTTTGTGAAAGAAATTTGAAGTTTGGTGACCTGTAGAAGAAGCTAGGGTTTTGTGTTCGTCGGAGAAGACGACCGGAACACTGTTCCAGTCGCCTGAAAGTGATTTGCCCTAATCAGTGTAATTAGTGAGGTTTAAATGTGAGCCTTTGATCTTGCCTTCCCGCGCGCGAATGAACGAACCAGATTGGTCATTAAACCCTAATTCAGATTAATTAGTTTAATTAATTAGGATTAAATTTGAATTTTTCCAGAATGAATCCTAGCCATTGAAACGCGCGCGGGTCAACTCCCTCCAAAAACCTTTGAATCACAGCCTCACGATCCTTATACTTTTCCATTTTTATTGTTTTATTTCATTTTATTTGTATTTAATTTCCACGAATTTTTAAAAATAGTAAAATACATTAAAAAATTCTGAAAATTTTTATCAAACCTTTTATTAATTTTCAGAACCCAAAAATATTTTTATTTTTATTTTTTGCATTAAAAATCATTTTTTAATCATTTAAATGTTTATTTTTAATTAGTTAATGAAGATTAATTAATTAAAAATGCATTTAGGTATTTAAAAATCACCAAAAAATTCACATTGCATTTTAATACATTTAGAAACATTATCAAACTCTTCAAATAAATTTCTTTTTGGTTCTTGACCTATTTTGATATTTTTCATTGGAATTAAAGTTCTTAAAGGGCAATATATTTGTCCTAACTTAGAAAAATTCATTCTGCCTAACCATGAAGAGTTTGATATTGGTTCTTCTTGCATTGCATTCTTCATATCATGTACATTCTAGGGTAAAATTGGTTTGAATTTATCTTTCATTTTCAATTTGATGTGCATTTTTCCTTTTGAAGTGCCTTGAAACCCTAGTTGACTTGAGAAAATCATAACTCCCATTAGATTAAGACTTAGGTCCCCTCCTTTGGGCAGTGAACTTGTGTAGGGTTAGGGTACCTTTGATCCCATTTTCAATTTTTTATCTTGTCATTTGCTTCTGATTTTGAATTTTGCATTGCATATTGTATGTGAACCCTAATTCTTGCCTACATTTGCATTCATCCCATATTTGCTTGTATACATGAACTTGCCATAACATTTTGAGCATCAACATGACATATAAGACATCTTAGGACATATTAGAATCATGTTTGATCATTGCATCTTTCATTTGCCATGTTGTGCATTCATTTCATTACATAAACTTTCATGAACTTTCATGGTCCAAAACATGCTTCATTTGCATCCTCATCCTTGTATGATCATCCACAACTCTTGGCATGTGTTTGCATCATCTCTTAGCATCATTAAAATCATGTTTATGCTTCTGACTTTGGTTTGCATCATTACATTCATCTCATTTTCACTTCATTTCACTTTCTTGTTACTAACTTTTCAGGTGGTAAGTCATTGAGAAGTGAATTTGCCTTCACTTCTCATAATATCTTCTCATCCCTCTTATGCATTCATCTCTGCATTTTACTTGTGTATTAGAGTGAGCTTGCTCATTCATGTTCATCTCTTACTTTCTTTCTTCAAGTAACTTATCTTCTCAAGTGAAGTAAGTTAGCTTGTTTCTCTTTTCTCCCTCTCCTTTCATCTTGTTCCTCCTTGGTGGCTCTTTGAAGATCTTTCTCTCTTAAGCCTCACAAACCCTAGGATCTCCAAGTATGATAACAATTAGGGTTTGATTAGTTTCCCCATTTAGTTTTACCTTTGTGTCATCTTTGAGTCTTCTCTTCTCATCTCATAATCAAGGACTAAACCTTAAAGGTTTTAAGGCTTTGTGATTAAGCTTATGCCTGCATCCTTCTATTAGGATGGAGTGTATAACTTTAATCCTAATTGTTAAACCCTTAATGTGTTTAAATCCTTTAATCAATCCATCTAATAATCACTGAGACATCAAGCTTGTAACCTGGGCCTTGCATTAGGGTTCTAATTCTTCCTTAATTGGTTAAGAAGGACTAACCCTAGTGTTAATGGACAAGTCCCCCTCAAGTTGTCTTACAAACCATAAAATTCATTTCTTAATCTTACCATTAACTAAAATCCACTTTAATAAAGGCTTTGTTTTGTCATGAGGTTAATCCCTAATTATGGATTAAGTTGAGGAGCCTTCCTCAGCTTAAATGCTCTCATCTATCATCCTTCTATTAGGATGGTGTAATGAGTCCATTAAATCCTTGATTATGGCTTAAACTCATTACTTAACACTAAACAAAAACAACCAAAAACATCTAAATAAATGCAAGTAGGTTAATGATCTTAATCCTATACCAAGGTGATTAAGTGTGAGGTGTCTACCTCATGCTTAGGGTATTCTCATTACCCCGGATCAGAGGGAGGATGGGATGAGTTCACTAACCGTTGGTTTAGGCTTAAGCTCATTTACTTATGACAAACACCAAAAACAATAAAAGATTAAAAATACCAAAAACAAACAATAATCGTTTCCTCCGGGATTCTTTTCTCACCTCATTCACTCACAAACGAGAACTTGCTTCTTCCGTCTAATGCAAGACAGTTTGCACCTGAGCCAGACAGGTCATACACTTGAGCATAGACAAGTAAGCAGTTCACCAGTCAATTTATCTTTCAGTCTCTTTGAATCGAACTACGGTGTTCTGACTTCCTCATTGCATGAGAGGATACGTAGGCATAACTTAACAGTTATCGAACAAAAGTCTCGGTATATTCCCCCTCCTTCCAGCATTATTCTTTAAGCTTCATAGTCTTGAGCATTTCACCCTTGTTCTTACACTGACACTTCTCTTATGCACTTCACATTTCTTTTACACTGACACTTGCATTCTTTTTCCAGCTTTTGTACACAGATAGCACTGACACTACCCCTTTAAATACAAATCTTTCAAGCGTGGATCCCGTCGAGTACGGCGGACGATCTAGGTGCTAATACCTTCCCAGGTTGTAACCAACCCCCTTTCTCAGTTTCTCTGGTTCGCAACCGTCTTATCCATATCTTTCTAGGTTTATGCAGCATTACCTTTCCTTCGGGATAAAAATGCCTAGCTGGCGACTCTTTTCTCTTTTGAGTTCACCCTTGTGTGTTCTCATCTCTCCCTTTGCCGACCGTTTGTGTCTGTACCCCTCTTGGTCGGGTGTCATTTGGTGGGAGCGACAGTTTTAAGCAATGACTCTAGGAAAGATTAGATTACGGATTCAGGGTGTACTTAGCACATGATTCCAAACAAATATATTTTTGAGGAATTGTGTGATCAAGATGGTCAATTAGTGATGCTGGGAAACAAAAAAGCTTATAAAATTGAAGGTATTGAATATGTGAGATTCAAGCTCCATGATGAGTCACTAAGGTTATTGAATGATGTTTGGTATGTACCTGATCTTAAGAGAAATTTAATTTCTCTTGGTGAATTCGACGAGAAAGGATATGTTTTCAAAGGAGAGCAAAAAATCTTAAAGTAATGAAGGGGTCGAAGGAAGCCTTGAGAGGCGTGAATACAAAGCTTGTATACCCTTGAGGCTGAGGTTATATGTGGTTCATTAGATGTGGCATCCGCGAAACTTGTGTCGAAGACTGAGTTACGACACAAGAGACTTGGTCAAATTATTGAAACAAAATTTGTTGGGTGGTGACAAAGTAAAAAAATTGGAGTTTTGTGAACCTTGTTAATTTGGAAAATCTTGTAGAATGAAATTTAACAAAGGTAAAAAATGAACACATAAATCCTTTGATTACATTCATGCTGATCTTTGGGGCCTGCAAGGAATCCTTCACACTCAGGTGTAAAGTATTTTCTATCCTTAGTTGATGATTACTCCAGAAAGTTATGGGTACTGATGCATCCGCAAGTACACAAAAATATCAAAGTAATATAAATGATTGTAGAACTCACAGAGACCAATGTCAACCTATTGTAATCTATCGTTGCTTTGTAAAGTTAAGGCTATGAATATTTGGTTAAAGTTAAACTTAGACAAGAATTAAGACTAAACTAAGAAAATATATCATGAAAGAGGGACCAAAACATGGATTTCGTATACCTCAGGGGACTCTATAACTTATTGGCATTGCTTTACTATTAAATTGTATTCAGTAGAAAATACTAGTTCAAAGACTCTATCTAACACTCTCGTGCTATTGATTAAAGTCACACTCCCTAACTATGAGAATTTTCTCTCGCTTACCCATTCTAATTAAAAAGCATATTTTGGGAACTAAATAAGTCCTAATTGATACCTAAAGCATTCTCGCTATAATTAGGATCAATGTCCAGTTTCCTTTATCTGGTTCAATTCATACACTCTCGCACTATAAATTCGAACCTTGATTTGCTTTTTACTCTCCTGATAAATCTATTTGAATTAAGCTTTGAAACTAAAACCAAAACAGAATTTATATAAGGTTAACACCAATTTTATCATCGAGTCTCGTCAGAACGACGATCCTCACTTATCAGACTCAATAAAATTAGATGGACATAATTGTGAAAATAAATAAGCAATTATCGAAGTTCAAAGTAAATAAAGACATGATAAATATTTTAAAACAATTTAAAGTGATGGTTGCAGATAAATTGAAGTAAAGCAATAAAATGTCAGAACAATAATAATTGCAGAAATATAACAATAGTGCAAAAATACAAATGGCGGAAAGTAAAAGCTGCAAAATTGTAAATGACTTAAAATAAAAGCGGAAAGTAAATTGTGGTAATGATAAATGAACCTGATATTAAATATAGAAATAAATTGAATTAAGAACTTCAAATAGCGAAAATATTGATCCAAGTATAACACAGATTGTACACCTAAACACTAATGGGGTGGTCGTTTCTCGATGTGAGAAAACTACCACTTTTACAATGGTAATTTCCGCCAAAAACTATGGACAGCGTCCACGTACAAAACTTCGAAAACTCAAAGTATGGAAAAAAGTATTAAATAGAGGTCTACTGCTACAAACTGCTTCCAAAATCGTGTGAGAAGTAGTGGAGATAAATCAGGGAAGTGGGAAAGAGCAATTCTAATTCTGTTGTTGAAAGTTCTATACTACATGTCCGCGACGACTGCCATTAGGCTCATGGCGACTCCAGTGTTCAATGGTGACAACTTTGACTACTGGAAGGATGTTCTGGAAAGTTTCTTTCTAGCTCTGGATGGAGATCTTTGGGACATGGTGATAGATGGATACACTCATCCTGTTGGAGCAGATGGTCAGAATATTGAAAGGAAAAATATGACAGCTCAACAGAAGAAGGAGTTCAAAAATCATCACAAAGCTAGAACCATACTTCTGAGTGCTATCTCATATACATAATATGAGAAAATTACAAACAGAGACTCAGCCAAACATATGTTTGATTCCCTGAGGATGACACATGAAGGCAACACTCAAGTCAATGAGACAAAAGCTCTGGCCCTCATCCAGAAGTATGAAACATTCAAAATGGAAGAAGATGTGACAATTGAAAAAATGTTCTCAAGGTTCCAAATTCTGGTAGCTGGACTGAAAGTTCTGGACAAAGGCTACTCAACAGCAGATCATGTTAAGAAGATCATCAGAAGCTTGCCAAAGGCTTGGAGGCCCATGGTCACTGCTCTAAAGCTATCAAAAAATCTGAACGAAATATCTTTAGAAGAACTGATCAGCTCCTTGAGAAGTCATGAGATAGAACTAGAAGAAGATGAACCCCAGAAGAAAGGTAAGTCTGTAGCTCTTAAATCTAACAAATTTGTTTTTAAAGCTTTACAGGCAGAAGAATAAGAAAGTTCTGGATGCACATCAGAAGAAGACGAATTATCTCTTCTATCCAGAAGAGTCCAACAACTCTGGAAGCATCGTCAGAAGAAGTTCAGAAATACCAGAAGAATAAGCAATCACTCTGAAGCAACATCTGGTCACAAGAAACCCAGAAGCAAAGAAGTAGTGTGCTACGAGTGCAAAGAACCAAGACATTACAAGAGTGAAAGTCCAAAACTCCAGAAAGAGAAACCCAAAAACAAATTCAATAGAGAAAAGAAAAAGAGTCTCATGGCAACATGGGATGATTCTGAATCATCTGAAGCAGAGTCAGATTCAGAAGATGAACATGCTAACATTACACTAATGGCAAAAATACCAGAAGATGATCACTCATCAGAATCAGAATCAGACTCAGATACAGAAGAGGTATTCTCTAAACTTTCTAGATCTCAATTAGAAGCTAGCCTCTCAGAAATTCTTGAAAAATATCAGAAGCTTCAATTCAAATACAAAGACATGAAACAAAGTCTGGTATCTGAATTAGAAGAAGTTAGAAAACTAAAAACAGAAAACTCTGAGCTGAAAGAAAATATTTTTGAATGCAAAAACTCTATTGAAAAACTTAAAGCTCAGAAGGAATCTGAATTAGAAGATCTACTCAATTCTGATAGTATCATAAAGCAATATGACTATAGTTTTCAAAATTTTCTAACTAAAAGCATAGATAGAAGCAAAATTGCATCTATGATCTATGGAGTTAGCAGAAATGATAGAAGAGACATAGGCTATGTGAAAACTAAAGAAAAGGAAACTCTGAAGTTTAAAAAGATTGATGACGTTGTCATAAAACTTAATACTCCTCTAAGTTCTCATTTTACCTATGGTCATAACCATGACTTAATATATACTAGTGAGTCATCTTGTTCCACAAGTTCTGATTTGAAACCTAAAATAAATCAGAAGATTGTGAAAACTAACAAACAAGGACCCAGAAAAATATGGGTACCCAAAGATAAAATTGTGTATGTTGCAGATGTCTTTAACAACAAAACTGAAACACCAATCATGGTACCTGGACTCTGGATGCTCACGACACATGACGGGAAGAAAGCATATGTTCCAAAGTCTTGAATTAAAAGATGGAGGCTGATGCGTGTTTTTCGCAAGTGTACGAATCACGTCAAAGTAATATAAAAGATTATCGAATCCACAGAGACCAAGTGTCAATCTATCAAACCTGTTGTTATGGTGTGTATCTAAGGCAACTATTTTTAAGGGTTTTAATAAGGGTGCAATGGTAAATAAAATTATAATTTTAAATAATAAATAAAGACAGGCTCGAATGTAATTCACGCAATCAATGATAATCCAGTACTTGTTAGTGGAACTACTTATGGGCAATGTTTTCTCCTTTGAAAAGAACTAATTTAACAGGAACTGTCGCTTTCGCGTATTCAGAACCGAGTAGTACTCTCTAATCAACCCCTCCTATTGTCACGGATAAAAAGGTGCGTACTGCGTTAGAGTAGTAAACCTATTTTTAAGAAATATAGTATCTTAACCAAGTTGAAAAGTATTTTAACCTGGACTTCTTAGCAAAAAGAGGTTCTTATGAACCAGACTCTAAATCTCATAACGCGTCCGAAAATCGTTTTAAAATCTTTTTTCTTTTTAATCTAAAATCTCCTAATAAACTAGACAAAGCGCTTTTGGCTGTTTTTGAAATAGTTAAAAACAATTATTTGAATTGAAAGATAAAATAGCCCTTAGGTGTTTCCACGAACAATTATACTGATTACTGGTTTAATTACGATCCTTACATTCTAACCTTTATGGAATTAGTTAGACATGATAAAGTAAAGATTCTTTTTATAGTTTTTCATAAAAGTAATTTAAAGCGAGTGCGGAAAGTAAATGAATTTAAAGCGAGTGCGGGAAATAAACAAAGTAAATGTGCGAGTGCGGGAAATAAACAAAGTAAATAAGCGAGTGCGGATAATAAACAAAGTAAATGTGCGAGTGCGGGAAATAAACAAAAGTAAAGTACGAACTTGAATTAAAATGGCGGCAGGATTAACTTCCTCCAGAGTGCTCCAAAACTCGAACCACAGACAGATTACAGACTCGATCACTCGATTGCAGAGGCACCCCGATGTGGAATGGCAACTGCTTTATAACTGATATATGCCTAGAGAATTCTAATTCTAGATGAAGAAAAACGAAAATCTAAGGTCCTATTTATAGTAAAAACTGAAAGCATGAAATGACCGGGACGCCCCTCCACTAAAAAGTGGAGGTTATGGAATTTGGCCTTGTGGCGCCCGCCACAGGCCTATGGCGCCCGCCATGGTCCCTACAGGGGATGATGGAGTGGGGAACGTGGGTCTTGGAGGTTGAGGAGTGGTCTTGAGACGTGGCCACGTCATGGCTAACCCCATGGCGCCCGCCACGGTGGGTGCCGTAAGTGCAAAACGCTGAATTTCTAGGTTTTCGTCCGTTTTCACTCCTTTTTCGCTCCTTTTCCCGATTCCAGCTCCGATTATTATAAAAACCTGAAAACATAAGAAAACAAAGCAATAACAAAACAAAACAACAATAAAAGCTAAGAATGCATGTGAAATCGGAGTCAGAAATACGGTGAATTTTAGTGTGATCAAATTCTCCCACACTTAAACCTTTGCTTGTCCTCAAGCAAACATTAAAGCTCAAGAAAATATGGTGTCAACACGTGTCTTTGGGCTAAAGGGATTCTAAGTTCAAGTCAGGATGCAGTGACAGATACTAACTAAGTGAACCAAGGGTACCATAGTAACACAAACACAAACTTCAATCCTATATTAACCACTCCATATCATCCCACAATACATAGGCCTATCTTCTCATCTTTTTGTGTCCTTTTCATTCAGGCGCAATCACATTAAGCCCGTTATCCGTACATGCTTCATAGTAGAGTGACCGGTTAGTGATTCTGATCCATAACATAAGGTTTCTGGCACATAAGCATGTGTAAACCTGTTTTTATTTCACCTAAATGCAGCTGCGGGGGATCGGATCGTAATCCGCCCTACCAAGTTCAGTGCCAGATACCTCTGAACCAACTAACAATAGGTGACTTGCAATTTTTTTTCTTTTTGTGGCAAATATTTTTTTTTTCTCTTTTTTTCGGTTTAAATGACTTTGTGAGGGTCACCTATACCAGAGTTTGCCTCTTTTTTTTTTCTTTTATTAGCACTGGATCATTCACTTATGTTCATCGGCCCCCTACGTAGAGCATGCTTAGGCCGGAGCTGACCGCTAAGATAAACTACTTAGGACAATTTTTTAAATGATAGTAAAGGCCAAGGTGGTGGGGTTTAGGAGTGATTCCTATATTCAAGAGGTCTATGGTGCTAAAATGGTTCTGATGTTTCAAAAAGTTGACCTAGGTCACCACATCCTAATCTAAACTTGTCCCAAAGCCCAAAAAACATGTGAAACAACATTATTTTCTTTTTAAAAATTTTTCTGGTAAGGCTAAGGAAATGGGAAAAAATGAAGATGAACTAAAAAGACACTATACTGGTGACTCGTCAGACTCATGCATTATCTAAGAAAAGTAAATTACTGAAAGGGAAATAACTGAAAGGAAATAATTAACTAAAAAGGGAATAACAGAAAGCAATAAAATCCCCTCCCACACTTAAATCGAACATTGTCCCCAATGTTTCGAAATAAGATAAGGGGGGTAACCTGGAAAAGACTACTGAGGAGGGGCACTGGTGCCTTCGCCGTCCTGATGTGATGGTCTGGAACGACGGGATCTACTACGATGCTGGTCCCTCCGGTCGAGTCGTGCTGATAAAGCAGCCTGAGCACTCCGGACCTCTCGAAGGTTACCTAAGATGGAACCTTGAGTGGCTTCTACAAGCTGGTAGTGTCGGCTGTTGAACTCTCTCTGACGGTTCTGCTCTAGTGAGATATCGTTCAAGGTACGGCAAACGTTGCTATAAGCACGATCCGAAACCAATCGCGATTGTTGCATGAAGCTCATATTGTCCGTCAGCTGCTGTGAAATAGTAGAGAGAAGGCCATCACGCCTTTCTTCTCTAGCTGTCATATCACGCCACATCTCCTCGGTGACAAAGAATCCAGGAGCAGTACCTGCAACAGGGTTAGAGGAAGATGGTGCGGTGTGTGACTGTGAAGGACGATGGGGGGACATGTGAGGGATGGGAGACTGCTCTCTCCGATCATACTCTTCATCAGTGTCATGTGCCTCCCCATCGGGAATATTAGGAGGAAGTGGACCCAAAACACGTGGAGCATTAAGATCATAGGTCCAGTTCCTTTCATCACGTACATCAGTACGTCTACTGCATGGTAAAGCAACAGATGGGATAGCTACCCCATGAACCATCAACTCATAACCACCTTCTCTCCTTGTTCGGCACAATTTCATGTCTTTCAGAAATTTTAAATTAATTGTGCGAGGAGGTAGTGGTTCAAGTGTAGCTATCTCATCGTTCAGGCCAAGAGCCCGAGCAATAGACGTAACAAGCCCTCCAAAAACAATCGGTCCTGTTTTGTTAGTAAATAAAGTCATATGAGAAAGCATAAACGGGACCGGATTGATGTGGGTTCTAGTGAGGCATCCTTGCAAAAATAGGAGTTCACGAGCATTTACCTTGTTTGGACTTTCCCGGCCAAAAATAGTACATGCCAAAAGAAGTCTAAAAACCCTTATGGCCGGGTTGTGAATGGTCGACGCAAGTATCCCTTCAAAAGAATTAATTGAAGTACTTGAAAGCCTTTGCCAGAAGGTAAATACCTCGGCCGACCATTCAGCATCCAAAGGTGCCTCACAAATTGCACCTTCCCTATGAGGGATTCCTAACAAACCTGCTAGATCGTCGGTACTGAATTCATACTCAATTCCGAACAGTCTAAAAATAACAGTACCAACAGTGCTAGCAGTGTTAGGACTGACAGTGTATATCAAAGAACTCAAAAACTCAGTTGTCAGCCTCTCATAGGTAGGTTCCTGATTAATGAAAATATTATGCAAGCCTAGAAATTCTAATAAATTAAAAACACTATGATAAATACCCAAAGCATACAGACAGTTATCGTCGACGTACCTAGTCGAGAGAATTTCTCGACTTTGAAGCCTCTGAATAATTTTCCGTTGCCTATCGCCCTGTCTTCCATCACGAAGAAGAAATCCGTTGAACTCCATTGTTGAATGCTCCTTAGGTAGTGAAAATGGTAGAAAAAGTGGTTTATGAGGGGAATGATAAAGTTTTGATTTTTTTGGTTTTTGATGGATGAAAATGGAAATGGATGTTGGATAAGTTTTATGGATGGTGGGTATTTTGGAAATGAGGGAGCTTTAATGGGGTTCAAGGAGGATTTGGAAGGTTGGAAAAATGGGTTTTTGGTGAAGAAAGGGATGAAAATGGTGGAAATGGGGATTGAATCCCGTATTTGTTGATGGTACGGTGTGGCGCCCGCCACAGGGCCTATGGCGCCCGCCACAAGGCCAATTCCTGGGCCTTGTGGTTTTTGGATCCTCCTTTGGGCCTTCCTTGCACCTTTGTCTTCCGGGGGGTCTGGATAGCGTTTTCTTCTTCTTTTCAAGGCTTGAGGCTTGCATATTTTTTTGTAAAGACAAAAATGAAAATATTTTTGTCTTATATATTTTTTTTTTCTTTGCACGAAAAAAATAAAATAATTAAAGAAACAAAAGAAAAAGAAAAAGTTAACATTAGTGCATAATATGTATATATATAAGAAATTCAAAGTGCATGAAAATATAAAAGCTACAGTAAAGTAAAATATGTCTGGAATTGCGATAAATAAAATACTAGGGTAATGCTGTCAGGGTAGAATGAGTCATGTGGTAGGCGTCTTTTCCTGGCTTGATCCACGAATCTCAGCTATCTCCCTCCGAAGCTCTTCAATCTCCTGATGTAGAGCATCGGCCTCTGAGGCATGAGTGAGATCAGAAACCTGCATCTGTAACTCTAAGTCTGCCACTTCCTGCTTGAGCAGGGCAGTCTCCTTGCGGAGCTCATAAATCTGTGTTTGTAGGTCAGGTGGCTGCAGAGACATATTGTTAGACATAACAGTGATTTGGGGAGTAAGAGGTGTAGGAGTGTACTCAGCGGCGGGAGGCGATTTCGGCTCTTCGACAGTTTCTCCATAACCCTCTAGAGCATAACTCCAATTTTCAGGATCATGGACACTGGTCATCAGCGGATCTGGTAATGTGAAATAGTGTATCGCTTCGCCGTCGATCAGCAATCTAAACATGTTGGGCTCAAAAGAAGCCCTCCTCATCAGTCCTCTATCAAGACAAAAATCAATATCCAGGGTGGTGTAGCAGCAGAAGGTCCTGAGGTGCAATAATTTGCGAGACAAACCCAATGCAGTAGCTATCTGTGTAACAATCCCACCGACATGGATGATGCCTACGGATGATCTAGCAACACTAGCCAAGCCCTTTAACAGAAAGTTGCCACAAGCAACAGGGCGAGACTGAGTCGCACAAAACAGTAGGAAAATCTCCTCTTCACTTAGCAGTGTCTCTGTATCTGGAAAACCTAGGAAAGAATGTGCTAGAATCATCTGGAAGTACCTCAATGCAGGGTTGTGGATTACCTGAGAAAACTGGGTAGAAGGATCTTGGCTCCCTCCGCCTGATATTTTAGTCCAAAACTTTTCCACTTCTCTGCTCATAAAATACCCCATCGGAGTCTCTGGAATAGCATCAGGAGTAGTTTGGAAACCTAGCAAATCACCAAACTCTTTGTGAGAGAATGAGTAGTCAATCCCGAACAACCTGAAAACAGCGAGTCCATCGGGTCCAGCCCAAGGGTCATGATGAAACGAGCTGAGGAACTCAAGAGTCAAGTTCCTATAAGTGTTGTTCCTGTCGTCAAACTGGTCCCACTGGAGTTGATGGCATAAAAATCTGACGCTTGGCTCTATCCCCAAGGCATCCATGCAGTCATGGTCAGGGTACCTGGTAGGAGCCATAGGGCGTCTCATGTGAACATAGTAACGCTCTCTCTGTGCATCATCTCTAAAGGTCACGTGCATGTCATCAGGGTTCTGCATTCTGTACAAGGTTAGCAAACAAGTCCTGAAAGCACACAAAACATTCAATCGTTAGTCCTGACATAATAATAATAATATAAACAAAATAAAGTAAAAGTAAAAAATAAAAAGTACAAAAATAAGAAAAACCATGGGTTGCCTCCCATGCAGCGCTTGTTTAACGTCATTAGCTCGACGACCGATAATTAAACATCATTGGAAGGATATGGTGGATCACTCAGAGTATGGCAGGTGTATGTTGTTGGAATGTCACCTCCTTCGTAGGGCTTCAACCTCTGTCCATTGACGATGAATGGTTTACATGTCTGGTTCTTGATTTCAATAGCACCGGATCTCAGGATCTTAGATACTTTGAAAGGGCCAGTCCATCTTGAACGGAGTTTACCTGGAAATAGTCGTAACCTAGAATCGAAAAGGAGAACAGGATCGCCTATTTTGAAGTCTCTTCTTATGATTCTTTTGTCATGCCAAGCTTTTGTTCTTTCTTTGTATATGATGGCATTTTCGTAGGCAGATTGTCTGAGCTCTTCTAATTTATGGATATCAAGGATACGTTTCTCACCAGCTGTCAAGTAATCCAAATTCAAAGTTTTGATGGCCCAATAGGCCTTATGCTTCAATTCAAATGGTAAGTGACATGATTTTCCATAGACCAGTTGATAAGGGGTTGTTCCTATAGGAGTTTTGAAAGCGGTTCTATAGGCCCATAATGCTTCTTGAAGTTTCTGTGACCAATCCTTTCTAGATATAGAGACAGTCTTCTCGAGGATTTGTTTGATCTCCCTATTAGATACTTCCACTTGTCCATTGGTCTGTGGGTGGTATGGTGTTGCTACTTTATGCTTAACTCCATACTTGCTTAAAAGTTTATCAAATATTCTCGATATGAAGTGTGATCCTCCATCACTTATGACTAAACGAGGGGTTCCAAACCTGGGAAATATATAATTTTTGAATAATTTGATGACTACTCTGGTGTCGTTCGTGGGTGCGGCGATAGCTTCAATCCATTTAGACACGTAGTCAACAGCTACTAATATGTACTGATTTCCAAAAGATGGTGGGAACGGTCCCATAAAGTCTATACCCCATACGTCGAAGAGTTCTACTTCTTGGATATTTCTTAACGGCATTTCGTTACGTCTTGAAATATTTCCTGTGCGTTGGCATCTATCACACTTGACAATGAAAGCATGGACATCACGCCACATAGTAGGCCAGAATAGGCCAGCTTGAAGAATCTTGGCGTAGGTCTTAGATGTGCTTGCATGTCCACCATAGGGTGCAGAGTGACAATGCTCAATTATATTATTTACCTCTTCTTCTGGAACACAACGGCGGAAAATGCCATCTTTACCTCTCTTGAAAAGAAACGGTTCGTCCCAATAGAAGTTTCTCACATCACTATAGAACTTCTTCTTCCGGTGGTAGTTTAGATCAGGGGGTATGATGTCAGCGGCTAGGTAATTAACAAAGTCTGCATACCAAGGTACGTTGCTTATAGCTAAGGATTTGTGAAAATACTCATGAGGGTCTGGGTTATCTTCTTCAATGGTTTCTAGTTGGGCTATCAGTCTATCATAGGAAAAATCGTCATTTATGGGAACTGGATCAGGTTTCAGGTATTCTAGCCTAGATAGGTGATCAGCTACCACATTATCAGTGCCTTTCTTATCACGGATATCCAAATCAAACTCTTGCAGTAATAGAATCCATCGAAGTAACCTAGGCTTGGCATCCTTTTTGCTTAGTAAGTAACGAATGGCAGCATGGTCGGTATAAACTATAATCTTGGCTCCTACTAGATAAGATCTAAATTTGTCTATTGCAAAAACTACAGCTAGGAGCTCTTTTTCGGTTGTTGCGTAATTGAGCTGTGCAGCGTCTAGGGTTCTACTGGCATAATAAATGACGTGTAACTTCTTATCTTTTCTTTGGCCTAGAACGGCTCCAACAGCATAATCACTGGCGTCACACATTATCTCAAACGGTTCTGACCAATCAGGGGGTTTCATTATAGGTGCTGAAATCAGAGCTTGCTTCAGAAGATTAAATGCTTCAGTACATTTTTCATCGAAGATAAATTCAGCATATTTCATTAAAAGACCAGTTAAGGGCTTTGTTATTTTGGAGAAATCCTTGATAAAACGTCGGTAAAATCCGGCATGTCCAAGAAAACTTCTTATCTCCCTGATAGTCTTTGGCGGTTTTAGATTCTCTATGACTTCTATTTTTGCTTTATCTACCTCTATACCTTTTTTGGAAACTATATGTCCTAAAACAATCCCTTCGGTGACCGTGAAATGACATTTTTCCCAATTTAGCACAAGGTTTACCTCCACACATCTCTCCAGGATTTTCTCAAGGTTGACAAGACAATTTTTGAAATCTGATCCACAAACTGAGAAATCGTCCATAAATACTTCCATAATTCCATCTAAATAATCAGCAAAGATAGACATCATGCAGCGTTGGAAAGTTGCAGGAGCATTACAAAGTCCAAAAGGCATTCTTCTATAGGCAAAGGTTCCAACTGGGCATGTAAAGGTAGTTTTTTCTTGATCTTCGGGGTGAATAGGTATTTGGAAGAATCCTGAATATCCATCTAGGTAACAAAAGTAAGAGTGTCTGTCTAGGCGCTCCAACATTTGGTCTATGAATGGTAATGGGAAATGGTCCTTCCTAGTTGCTTTATTTAATTTTCTATAATCTATGCACATACGCCAACCTCCATCGGTTCTTTTTGCTACAGGTTCGCCCTTCTCGTTTTGCACGACTGTGATGCCTCCCTTTTTAGGTACTACATGCACAGGACTCACCCATTTACTGTCCGAGATCTGATATATTATACCTGCCTCTAATAACTTAAGAACTTCAGTCTTAACTACAGTACTCATTATAGGATTTATTCTTCGTTGGTGTTCTCTGGAAGGTTTTGAATTTTCTTCAAGCAAAATCCGATGCATGCATACGGATGGGCTTATTCCTTTTAGATCAGAGATCTTATATCCTAAGGCTGAGGGGTACCTACGTAAAACTTCTAATAATTGATCGGTTTCTTTTTGGTTTAAGGTAGCACTGACTATAACTGGACGGTTCATATCTTCATCGAGAAATTCATATCTCAGGTTTTTAGGCAGTTCCTTAAGTTTTACGGTCGGTTTCATAGGGCAAGGCATAGGATCTGGGGTAAGAGATAAACATTCGTGAAGGTTATCATCAATGTAGGGTGTTTTATAATTGTCATCTTCCAAAATAAGGGTTGATGGCAATTTTATAGATTCATTTTCTTCTTCTTGTTCTAATTCCCTAATGCATTCTTCGATGATATCTAAGGCATAACAAGAATCTCCTATCACAGGTGCCATAAGAAATTTTGACAATATAAATTCTATCTTCTCTTCACCTACCTCAAAAGTTAGTTTTCCTTTTTTAACATCTATTACGGCTCCAGCAGTCGATAAGAACGGTCTACCTAGGAGTATTGGTATGTCGTCATCTTCTTTAATGTCCATGACAACAAAATCAGTAGGTATAAACAACTGACCTACCCTAACAGGGACGTCTTCAAGTATGCCTATAGGGTATTTAATGGATCTATCGGCTAATTGAAGTGACATCTTAGTAGGTTGTAATTCTCCTAAGTTTAATCTTTCACAAACTGCTAAAGGCATTAAGCTCACACTAGCTCCTAAGTCTAGAAAAGCTTTTTCGATGACATGATTCCCCAAAATACAAGGAATGGAAAAATTTCCGGGATCTTTATCTTTCTTTGCTAACCTATCTTCGGAAATAGAATTACATTCCACGGGTTTCGGATCTTCAAGTCTACGTTTATTTGTAAGTATGTCTTTGAGAAACTTAGCATAAGAAGGTATTTGGGTGATGGCTTCTGTAAAGGGGATTTCTACGTGAAGTTTTTCTATAACCTTAACGAATTTTTGATATTGATTATCGATTTGGGTTTTCTTTAATCTTTGAGGGTAAGGTATTGGTGGTTTGTATGGAGGTGGTGGTACATAGGTTTTATTTTTAGGTTCTTCTCCTTTTTCTTGACTTTCCGGGGTTTCAGGCTTCTCTGGTTCCTTCTCCTCATTCCTCTCAGAAGTTTCGGGCTCACTCAATCTAGGGTTTAAAGGTTCCTTATAAGCGGTTCCACTGCGTAGAGTAATGGCATTAGCTTGCCCTTTCGGGTTTTGTTGAGGTTGTCCAGGGAACTGTCCTCCAGGTGTAGTCTGTGGGGCTTGGTTTAACGCTACCTGAGAGATCTGGGTTTCAAGCATCTTATTATGAGTAATAATTTGATCAACCTTGGTTCCTAACTGGGTAATTAGTTCGGTAACATGGACGCTTTGGTTCATGAACTCTTTGTTTTTCTGTTTTTGAGCAACGATGAAATCTTTTACAATTTCCTCAAAGCTCGGGTTTGGTGGTACAGGTTGCATAGGTTGATTTATTCTAGGGGCTTGGTAACCTTGTTGTCTCGGAGGCGCGGTATTTTGAATAGGGTTATTATTTTTGTAGGAGAAGTTTGGGTGATTCCTCCATCCAGGGTTATATGTGTTTGAAAATGGGTTCCCTTGGGTATAGTTTACTTGCTCAGTGTTGGTCTCATTCAACAGATTGCATTCGGCGGATTGGTGTCCTTGTGTTCCACATATCTCACAATTCGACGAAACTGCGGCTACAGTATTCGGAGTTGTACACATATGTTCGACTCTAAGGGCCAACACATCCATTTTAGCCTGCATCATGTCTATAGAGCTTAGCTCATGTATTCCTCCTTGGGCTTCCTTCTTTTCCACTGTCGCTCGTTCTACTCCCCATGATTGATGGTTTTGGGCCATGTCCTCGATAAGGGCACTAGCTTCAGGGTAAGGTTTGTTCATCAGTGCGCCACCAGCGGCAGCGTCGATGGTCATCTTAGTGTTATAATGAAGTCCATTATAGAAGGTTTGGATGATTAGCCAATTTTCTAGGCCATGATGTGGGCATGCTCTTAATAGTTCTTTATATCTCTCCCAAGCTTCGAACAATGACTCTCCTTGGTGTTGGGTAAATCTAGTTATTAGGTTTCGAAGAAGAGCGGTCTTACTCGGGGGAAAATATCTAGCAAGAAAAACTTTCCTAAGGTCATCCCAAGTTGTTATTGAATTGGGTGGAAGGGAATCTAACCATGATAGAGATTTATCTCTGAGGGAAAAGGGAAATAATCTTAAGCGTATCGCCTCAGGAGAAGCTCCATTGGTTTTAAAGGTGTCTGCTAACTGAAGAAAGTTTTTTAAATGTTGGTTCGGGTTATCAGTAGCGAGACCTGCGAATTGTCTCTGTTGCACTAATTGCAGCAGGGATGGTTTAAGTTCAAAATTATTGGCTGGGATAGCGGGGTTTACTATACTGGAACTAGGTTCCTCGTTTGATGGTTGGGCGAAGTCCTTAAGAGGTCTTCGGTTTTGTTCTTCGGCCATAGCTATCCTATTCCTATGGAAAAATAAACGTGCGCGAGCGTAACGTTCAGGTTCAGCTAGAGGGTCTACTAAACTTCCGGCACTGCGAGTCTTTCGCATTGACCGGTGGGTAACAACCTTAGTCTAAACGGTATAACTACAGGGTAATGAAATTTGACGAAATTGGTCCCCGGCAACGGCGCCAAAAACTTGATGCGTGTTTTTCGCAAGTGTACGAATCACGTCAAAGTAATATAAAAGATTATCGAATCCACAGAGACCAAGTGTCAATCTATCAAACCTGTTGTTATGGTGTGTATCTAAGGCAACTATTTTTAAGGGTTTTAATAAGGGTGCAATGGTAAATAAAATTATAATTTTAAATAATAAATAAAGACAGGCTCGAATGTAATTCACGCAATCAATGATAATCCAGTACTTGTTAGTGGAACTACTTATGGGCAATGTTTTCTCCTTTGAAAAGAACTAATTTAACAGGAACTGTCGCTTTCGCGTATTCAGAACCGAGTTGTACTCTCTAATCAACCCCTCCTATTGTCACGGATAAAAAGGTGCGTACTGCGTTAGAGTAGTAAACCTATTTTTAAGAAATATAGTATCTTAACCAAGTTGAAAAGTATTTTAACCTGGACTTCTTAGCAAAAAGAGGTTCTTATGAACCAGACTCTAAATCTCATAACGCGTCCGAAAATCGTTTTAAAATATTTTTTCTTTTTAATCTAAAATCTCCTAATAAACTAGACAAAGCGCTTTTGGCTGTTTTTGAAATAGTTAAAAACAATTATTTGAATTGAAAGATAAAATAGCCCTTAGGTGTTTCCACGAACAATTATACTGATTACTGGTTTAATTACGATCCTTACATTCTAACCTTTATGGAATTAGTTAGACATGATAAAGTAAAGATTCTTTTTATAGTTTTTCATAAAAGTAATTTAAAGCGAGTGCGGAAAGTAAATGAATTTAAAGCGAGTGCGGGAAATAAACAAAGTAAATGTGCGAGTGCGGGAAATAAACAAAGTAAATAAGCGAGTGCGGATAATAAACAAAGTAAATGTGCGAATGCAGGAAATAAACAAAAGTAAAGTACGAACTTGAATTAAAATGGCGGCAGGATTAACTTCCTCCAGAGTGCTCCAAAACTCGAACCACAGACAGATTACAGACTCGATCACTCGATTGCAGAGGCACCCCGATGTGGAATGGCAACTGCTTTATAACTGATATATGCCTAGAGAATTCTAATTCTAGATGAAGAAAAACGAAAATCTAAGGTCCTATTTATAGTAAAAACTGAAAGCATGAAATGACCGGGACGCCCCTCCACTAAAAAGTGGAGGTTATGGAATTTGGCCTTGTGGCGCCCGCCACAGGCCTATGGCGCCCGCCATGGTCCCTACAGGGGATGATGGAGTGGGGAACGTGGGTCTTGGAGGTTGAGGAGTGGTCTTGAGACGTGGCCACGTCATGGCTAACCCCATGGCGCCCGCCACGGTGGGTGCCGTAAGTATAAAACGCTGAATTTCTAGGTTTTCGTCCGTTTTCACTCCTTTTTCGCTCCTTTTCCCGATTCCAGCTCCGATTATTATAAAAACCTGAAAACATAAGAAAACAAAGCAATAACAAAACAAAACAACAATAAAAGCTAAGAATGCATGTGAAATCGGAGTCAGAAATACGGTGAATTTTAGTGTGATCAGAGGCCACGTAGGTTTTGGAGGCAACCAAAAAGGAAAAATAATTGGCTCTGGAACTATTGGTAATGGAAATCTTCCCTCTATCTCCAATGTTCTATTAGTAGAAGGATTAATGCATAATCTATTATCCATAAGTCAATTAAGTGATAATGGCTATGACATAATCTTCAATCAAAAGTTCTGTAAAGCTGTTAGTCAGAAAGATGGAACAATCCTCTTCAGTTGAAAGAGAAAGAACAACATATATAAAATAAAACATTCTGAATTAAAAAATCAGAATGTAAAATGTCTAATGTCTGTGGAAACTGAGCAATGGGTTTGGCACAGAAAATTGGGACATGTTAATATGAGAAGATTATCTCAACTTAACAAACTCAATCTGGTCAGAGGACTTCCAAACTTGAAGTTCAACTCAGAAGCTCTGTGTGAAGCATGTCAGAAAGGCAAATTTTCAAAACCTGCCTTTAAAGAAAAAAATGTTGTATCTTCCTCTAGACCACTAGAAATTTTGCATATTGACTTGTTTGGACCAGTGAAAACTGCTTCAGTCAGTGGCAAGAAGTAAGGATGGGTGATCGTAGATGACTTCAGCAGATGGACATGGGTAAAGTTCCTTAGACTCAAGGATGAGTCAATTGTTGTATTCTTTAACTTCTGCAAACAAGTTCAAAATGAAAAAGAATTTAAAATTATAAAAGTCAGAAGTGATCATGGTGGAGAATTTGAAAACAAAAAATTAGAATCATTTTTTTAATGAAAATGGCATCTCTCATGATTTTTCTTGTCCTAGAACTCCACAACAAAATGGGGTTGTAGAACGTAAGAATAGAACATTGCAAGAGATGGCCAGAACCATGATCAATTAGACTAACATGGCTAAATATTTTTGGGCAGAAGCAGTAAATACAACATGCTATATTCAGAATAGAATCTCTATAAGACCTATTCTTGAAAAGACTCCTTATGAATTGTGGAAGAACAGAATGCCCAACATTTCATATTTTCATCCTTTTGGGTGCAAGTGTTTTATTCTGAATACTAATGATCCTCTGAATAAATTTAACTCTAAGGCACAAAAGTGTTATATGTTAGGATACTCTGAACGTTTAAAGGGATACAGAGTATACAACACAGAAACACGTATAGTCATAGAGTCTATTTATGTCAGATTTGATGATAAGCTTGGTTTTGAAAAACCAAAGCAGAATGAATCTCTTGCAGATATAGAAGTTGAAATCTCTACAAACAGAACATCTGAAGAACAATCACCTACAGAACAAAACAAGACAATCACTCCAACAAGCTCTGAAGAACCCACTCAGAAGAAACTATCCAGAAGCAAGCTGAATCACCCAGAAGACAAAGTCTTGGGAAAGAAGGATGAACCAATCAGAACAAGATCATCATTCAGAAACTCTGAAGAATCTCTAATGGGACTAGTCTCCCTGATTGAACCAACTTCTGTAGAAGAAGCTCTCTCAGAAAATGATTGGATTCTGGCTATGCAAGATGAACTTAATCAATTCACCAGAAATGATGTATGGGATCTAGTTCCTAGGCCCAGAGGATTCAACATCATTGGCACCAAGTGGGTATTCAGAAACAAGCTAAATGAGCAAGGAGAAGTTGTCAAAAATAAAGCACGACTGGTTGCACAAGGTTATAGTCAACAGGAAGGAATTGACTACACATAAACATATGCCCCAGTCGCCAGGTTAGAATCCATTAGACTTCTAATTTCATTTGTTGTAAACCACAATATCATGCTATATCAAATGGATGTTAAAAGTGCATTTTAAATGGTTATATTGATGAAGAAGTGTATGTACACCAACCCCCTGGTTTTGAAAATACAAAATTTCCAGAACATGTCTTCAAACTCAAAAAATCTTTATATGGTCTGAAGCAAGCTCCCAGAGCTTGGTATGAAAGACTAAGCAATTTTCTTCTAGAAAATAATTTCATCAGAGGGAAAGTGGATACAACACTCTTCAGTAAAAACATTAAAAATGACATTCTGATATGCCAAATTTATGTAGACGATATAATATTTGGCTCTACTAAAAGTGCTATGGGAAAGGAGTTTGCTAAGTCTATGCAAGCAGACTTTGAAATGAGCATGATGGGAGAATTAAAGTTCTTTCTGGGAATCCAAATCAATCAAACATCAGAAGGAACATATATTCATCAAAGCAAATATGTCAAAGAACTTCTGAAGAAATTTGATTTATCAGAAAGTACCATCTCTAAAACTCCTATGCATCCTACATGTATTCTGGAGAAAGAAGAGGTAAGTAAGAAAGTAGATCAGAAAATCTACAGAGGTATGATTGGCTCTCTCCTCTATCTAACTGCTTCTAGACCAGATATTCTATACAGTGTATGTTTATGTGCTAGATTCCAATCAGATCCTAAAGAAACTCACTTAACAATAGTTAAGAGAACTTTTAGGTATCTGAAAGGTACTACTAATCTTGGTCTATACTACAGAAGATCCAAAGATTACAAACTTGTAGGATACTGTGATGCTGATTTTACTGGAGACAGAACAGAAAGAAAAAGTACTTATGGAAGTTGTCAATTTCTGGGAGATAATCTAATTTCTTGGTCTATCAAAAGGCAGCCAACCATAGCATTATCAACTACAGAAGCTGAATACATTGCAACAGTTGGATGCAGTACTCAGATGCTCTGGATGAAAAATCAGCTTGAGGACTTCAATATTTATGAGAGTAACATTCCCATCCTCTGTGATAATACTTCTGCTATCTGTCTCTCTAAACATCCCATTTTACACTCTAGAGCTAAACACATAGAAGTTAAACATCATTTCATTAGGGACTATACTCAGAAGGGAATCTTAATGTTAAAATTCATAGACACAAATCACTAATGGGCTGACATTTTTACAAAACCTCTTCCTGAAGATAGATTTAATTTCATTCTAACCAACCTTAGTATGAAATTATGTCCAGAATGAAAATGCTTTAATTGTATGTTTTTATCTCTCAGAAGTTCTGAACCTAATCCTTTGTTTTATTCTTTCAGAAGTTATAATTTCTTTCATTCTAACTATTTAATTCTGAGAAATTCTGTTCAAAAGAATAACATGCAGAATTTCACATCAACATGTGTCAACAAAGCTTCAAGGAATCCTATCAAAATCAGAATATGTGTCAAACTCTGGAAAGTGACAGAACATGCAATTGAACAACTGTCCTATACAGAAAGACACCTGTTCAAATTCTGGGAAACTGAAAAGGCTGACTTGACACAATAGAGGCAAAAATCTTTTTGGTAAATGTTCCAAAATCTTTACGCCTTCCCTTTTGTCAGCTGCATTTATTACTTTCCATCATTATGTTTTCTAAATTAATTATTTCCACTAACTTCTCGTAGTAATCAATGAAATTTTTTTTCTATATAAACACCTTTTTACCCTCACTTTTCTCTTTTACCCTCATTGCTATTTTACTGTCAAACTTTTTACCTTCACGTATTCTTCTTCTCTGAATTTTTTTTGAAACCCTAAAACCCTCATCTTAGTAACTATGTCTTCCACCTCTCAACCAAAAAAGGACTCATCAACAGATGTGCTATATGTTTCTCCTGTGAAGACTCTTCTCACACCCACTGACAAGCTTGAAGTGTTGTGTGAACTGTTCGTGGATTTTGATAGCTTGAAAGACAATGGTTTTGATTTGCTTCCCGCCGTCAAAGCTCAAGGCTGGGAAAAATATTTTGACCGTCTTATGGGACCAGTCTTCCCCAAGCTGGTTAAAGAATTTTGGGTTTTTGCAAGCGCTACAAACTCTCACGTCACTTCATATGTTCTGGGGAAGAGAATCATTATTTTAGAAGATCATATTGCTAGGCTCATTGAATCTGATGGAAATGGGATCAAATGCAGTGAGATGGATAAACTATCAGACACAAAACTGATAGCTAAAGAAATTTTCACTAATGGGCAACCTTCTAACAAAATCAAGGATCTGAAGGATCATCTTAGAATATGGTCTAAGATCATCCTTGGTATCATCTGCCATAGAAAAGCAACCAACTCCCCTGATTACATCAACATGGATCAACAGTTCTTGCTTTACTTCATTGCTAAGCAGAAGAAGGTTAACCTAGCCCACTCTTTATTTAATCATCTGAAAAATAGTGTGAAAGAAACAAGAGAAGGAGAAAATACCAAGAGGGACTGGATACCTCTAGGACGCTTAATTTCTGATATCCTCAATGAAAACAAATTGGTGGATTATCTGATTGAAGCTAAGCAGATAGAGCTTCTAGAACCTGATGTTGGAAAGCCCCTCAATGCTAAGAATCTCAAGAAGATGAAATTCATAACCTCTATCAAGAAGGACCCAATACTGTACTCCAGGGAGGTTATCACAACAAGGAAGATTCCTCTACAGACCTTCCCATTATTTTCTACTGACAAACCTCCAGAGGTTGTGGTCAGATATTTAGATTCCTGCAAGCAAGATGGTGTGGATCCCATGTTCAAAGCAGCAGAACTCAATCAACCAGCTCCAGATGCTGCATCAGCAAGGAGCAAGAAAAGGAAAGCTGGAGAAGGAACTTCTCAGAAGGCTCCTAAAACTATCAAAAAGACAGGTAACACTTCTTCCTCTACCCTTGATTTCATTTCCGTGGTAGAAGCAGTAACAGTAGTCATGTCTGAAGCACCTTCTGACCCAATACCTTCTGATCCAATTCCTTCTGACCCAACTCCCTCTGAACCAACCCCATCTTCTGAACCCATTCCACCTTCTGACCCTATTCCCTCTGTGATACCTACAACTTCTGTTGTCTCCTCTATATTATCTTCACTATATCCACCAGAACATGAAACTCATCAACCACAAACCTTATCTGACTTTGATATACCCATTGATACTACACATCTATCTAATATAGACCGTTCCCCATCTGCTGAAACACATACTGCCCTCCAACATGTTCTTTCTGATATTGATGCATTCCAACCCCCTGAATCCCAACAAATTCTATCTTCTCAAACTTTTGAAACAAACCCACCTAGCAGTTTCCATCCTCTAAATGCTGATGGCCTAGTTTTTAACCTCTCACCCATTAGAGAAAGCTCCATGTCTTCCTATGAATCAACCCCACCAAACTCACCAACCTTCATAACTATACCAGACACACCTCCAGGAGAATCTGAACCAGAAAATCCTCTTAGAACTTCTATCAACATAGAAGCTCTACATAAACTATCTTCTGTCTCAAATAAAACTGCCATTCCAGCCCCAAAACCAAAACCAACCAAAACAGACATTGATGCACTGATGCTTGCTTTTGAAGCTGAAATGAAAATCAAGTTAGAGGATTTGAAAGTTGCTTGTTCATAGCTTCCTGATCCAGCAGCTTCTGATTTTCTTTGGGCCACATTCAGAAAATGGTTCAATGTTGAGACCAAAAGGCTAAAAGATATCTGCTATGACATTGCTCATCAGAACTTCTGTGAGTACCTCAAAGCAGTAGTCTCAAACATTGAAAAGAACAAGCCATTCCTTCTGGATAACAAACCCTGGACTGAATCAGAACCTCTAGAAACATACTCTGGACTTCAGATGGTTTTAGTTCCTTCTGATGAAGCTCAGGATGTTGACTCTGCTCCACCACCAGCAACTGAAGAATATTCTGAAAATCAAGCTGCAACAGAAGCTGAAGAACCTCTACCAACCTCTCTTGTGCTGAAGACCTTAGAAGAATTGAAAAAGGAAAATGAGATGGTCAAGCAAAGGTTGGATAAACAAGATGAAACTAATGCTGAACTAAAGACTATGATTGACAAGCAAGTGGAATCTTCGTCTGAAATCAAGTCTCTTCTGGAAGCATTAGTTACTAAGATGAATCCCCTTCCCTGATTTTCTGTTTTATCTTCTGTTTATCATATCTTTTTAAGTTCTACTGGTTGTTTTCTTTTTGGCTTTGCCTCAGTTTAATGAAAACTTATTTCACTTTGCTTCCTCAATTTTTTGTTTTTCCTTCTGCATCTTTACTTTTTGATTATGACAAAAAGGGGGAGAAACGTAGAAGATTTTAATCTATAGAAGTTATCAAGATTTACCTCTAACATATATATTCTAATAAAACTGTTTGAGTTGTGATTCTAAAATAGAAACAGGTCAAGTAAGCAACTCAGGGGGAGCTAAGGCTGATAAAACTTCTGAAGGATAAAACTTCTGAAGGAACCTCTAATAGAAATCTCTGAATTAAATTAATCAAAGGGAGTTCTTCTAATCATATTAAACTCTATTCTTAAAATCTAAATAAAAGTTTTGTCATCATCAAAAAGGGGGAGATTGTTAGAACAATTATGGTTCTAAACCTCTAAGAGTTTTGATGATAACAATTATTATGCAAGAATAGAAGTTCTAATAACTCTCTTTGTTATATGTGTAGAAGAGGAAGTTATTTAAAGAAGAGGTGTATTATTAGAAGTTACATTGTGACCTATATAGAAGATACATTTATTGAAGAATCCATCATTTAAAGACATGATTTATTGGTTGCGTATCAAGATTCAATTCTCTCTGATTTATGTCTAGAAGATGATGATTCTCATATTAAAGGCATTAATTAAAGAATATATCAATTAATGGTGAAGACAAGTATCTCTTGTTATGGAAGGATTTTATGGTATTAACTAATATCCAAAATTAGCTCAAGATGTCTCCAACGACTATAACATTCAAGCAGTATATAAAGGAATCAAATTGAAGATTTGAAGTATAGCTTCCACGAGAAATTACTTATTCATTTGTGCTAAACTTTCTTGTAACAAATCACATTGTGATTATAGCTTTATTAGAAGCAAAATTGTTATTATTTTATTATTATTGTAAAAGATAAGTTAAATCCCTTGAGTGACTAGTTTCAGTCAGAAGACTCAAGAGGACATTGACTATAGGTCAGTGTGTGTATTCAATTATTGAATAGTAGATTAAGACCTCAAGTGATAGAGGCTAAATCCTTGGCGGGTGGACTGAATGTAGTTTGAGTTCAAACGAACCAGGATAAATCAACTTGTCATAGAAGTTAATTTTAAGTTGTTAAGAAAACCTAATTCCAACCCCCCTTTGTTGTGTTTTACGCCCCTTCAATAAGTTAGTGTTGTAGCAAACTCTGTCGAATAACTAAATGTCGAAGTTGAAGATATGCATGCATTAGTCAAAGGTCGTTCTTACAAGCATATTTATGTTAACTTGTTATTTAGGTTAACATGTCGAATTGGGTCTTGTTTGTAAACTTAATTGTTTAAGTTAGCTTAGTATTCTATAAATATATTAGTTCTCTCAGGTTGTTGAGAGAAGTTAATTGTTGGTATTCACTTGTAATCTTTGAACCCTTATAGATAAAGTGAATAGTAAAATATATTTAAACAATTTTTCCTTTTCATTCTTCTCAATAGTTTGCAAAACCTAATAGAGTTTCTTGTGTTTGTTCAAGAAACTCAATTTTTTTCTTCATTTTTTGGTTTTTTCTTGTCGACATCAATTCACAACAAACTGGTGTGGTGAGCGTGGAGGAGAAGATGTCGTCAACAAAGTATGAGATTGAGAAATTCACTAGTGTGAATGATTTTGGTTTGTGGCGCTTGAAGATGCATGCCTTTCTTGTTTAACAAGGTTTATTTGAAGCGTTGAAAGGATCAAAGAAGATGGATGTTGCCTTAACAGAGAAGGTGAAGACAACAATAGTAAAAAAAGTCCATAGTCTCATTGTGTTGAGCCTTGGTGATAAGGTTCTCCGACAGGTTTCAAAGGAGAAAATTTCAACTGGTGTGTGGACGAAACTTGAAGGTTTATACATGACGAAATAATTGGTTAATCGACTCTTCCTAAAGTAAGTTTTGTATTCATTCAAGATGAGTAAAGACAAATCATTGACTGAGCAGCTAGATATGTGCTTCAAGTTAATTCTTGATCTTGAGAATATTGAGGTCAAGATTAATGACAAAGATCACGCGTTGCTGCAGTTGTGTTCCTTATCTAAGTGACATGCTCACTTCAAAGAATCTCTCTTGTATGGAAGATAGTCGTTGACCTTTGAAGATGTTCATTTTACCTTGTACTCTAAGGATTTGGACGAACGAAAGGAGTATAAGCCATTTTCTATTGGTGAAGGTTTGTCTGTTTAGGGGGGAATTCTTGAAGAAATATTCTAGGTTTGAGAAGAAGAAGGATATAGTTCTACATAATTCTTATGGTGGTAATTCTCCTACTATTAAGTGTTATCATTTTAAGAAGGAGGGTCATACAAGAAAAGTATTCCCTGATCGACTGAAAAATCATGGTGGAAAGGATAATGGTAATACAACCATTGTGCAAGATGGTTATGAATCATCTGATGTTCTAGTGGTTTTAAGAAATGACTCTAGGAAAGATTAGATTATGGATTCAGGGTGTACTTAGCACATGATTCCAAACAAATATATTTTTGAGGAATTGTGTGATCAAGATGGTCAATTAGTGATGCTGGGAAACAAAAAAGCTTATAAAATTGAAGGTATTGAATATGTGAGATTCAAGCTCCATGATGAGTCACTAAGGTTATTGACTGATGTTTGGTATGTACCTGATCTTAAGAGAAATTTAATTTCTCTTGGTGAATTCGACGAGAAAGGATATGTTTTCAAAGGAGAGCAAAAAATCTTAAAGTAATGAAGGGGTCGAAGGAAGCCTTGAGAGGCGTGAATACAATGCTTGTATACCCTTGAGGCTGAGGTTATAAGTGGTTCATTAGATGTGGCATCCGCGAAACTTGTGTCGAAGACTGAGTTACGACACAAGAGACTTGGTCAAATTGTTGAAACAAAATCTGTTGGGTGGTGACAAAGTAAAAAAATTGGAGTTTTGTGCACCTTGTTAATTTGGTAAATCTTGTAGAATGAAATTTAACAAAGGTAAAAAAATGAACATATAAATCCTTTTATTACATTCATGCTGATCTTTAGGGCCTGCAAGGAATCCTTCACACTCAGGTGTAAAGTATTTTCTATCCTTAGTTGATGATTACTCCAGAAAGTTATGGGTACTGATGCATCCGCAAGTACACAGAAATATCAAAGTAATATAAAAGATTGTAGAACTCACAGAGACCAATGTCAACCTATTGTAATCTATCGTTGCTTTGTAAAGTTAAGGCTATGAATATTTGGTTAAAGTTAAACTTAGACAAGAATTAAAACTAAACTAAGAAAATATATCATGAAAGAGGGACCAGAACATGGATTTCGTATACCTCAGGGGACTCTGTAACTTATTGGCATTGCTTTACTATTAAATTGTATTCAGTAGAAAATACTAGTTCAAAGACTCTATCTAACACTCTCGTGCTATTGATTAAAGTCACACTCCCTAACCATGAGAATTTTCTCTCGCTCACACATTCTAATTAAAAAGCATATTTTGGGAACTAAATAAGTCCTAATTGATACCTAAAGCATTCTCGCTGTAATTAGGATCAATGTCCAGTTTCCTTTATCTGGTTCAATTCATACACTCTCGCACTATAAATTCGAACCTTTATTTGCTTTTTACTCTCCTGATAAATCTATTTGAATTAAGCTTTGAAACTAAAACCAAAATAGAATTTATATAAGGTTAACACCAATTTTATCATCGAGTCCCGTCGGAACGACGATCCTCACTTATCGGACTCAATAAAATTAGATGGACATAATTGTGAAAATAAATAAGCAATTATCAAAGTTCAAAGTAAATAAAGACATGATAAATATTTTAAAACAATTTAAAGTGATGGTTGCAGATAAATTGAAGTAAAGCAATAAAATGTCAGAACAATAATAATTGCAGAAATATAACAATAGTGCAAAATTACAAATGGCGGAAAGTAAAAGTTGCAAAATTGTAAATGACTTAAAATAAAAGCGGAAAGTAAATTGTGGTAATGATAAATGAACCTGAAATTAAATATAGAAATAAATTGAATTAAGAACTTCAAATAGCGACAATATTGATCCAAGTATAACACAGATTGTACACCTAAACACTAATGGTGTGGTCGTTTCTCGATGTGAGAAAACTACCACTTTTACAATGGTAATTTCCGCCAAAAACTATGGACAGCGCTTCCACGTACAAAACTTCGAAAACTCAAAGTATGGAAAAAAGTCTTAAATAGAGGTCTACTGCTACAAACTGCTTCCAAAATCGTGTGAGAAGTAGTGGAGATAAATCAGGGAAGTGGGAAAGAGCAATTCTAATTCTGTTGTTGAAAGTTCTATACTACGTGTCCACGACGACTGCCATTAGGCTCATGGCGACTTTCATGAGCTTAAGTTGGGAGGATGACGTGGCTTGATGCATTGCGAACTCCATGAGGTCCATGGAGAATGCCATGCACCAGAAAGTGGTGATTTTCTGCTTTTTCTTTCTTTCGTTTTTGCTCTTTTTCATTGTTTGCTCGCATGAAAGCTCTTATTCAACAAATAGGTGAAATACACACATAAAACACCATAATACTATGGATAAAATTTAAACAACACTACATTGCATGGATATCGATTCGAAATATACGATACATTTTCACGTCATCAAAAGCCCCCCACACTTAAACCATTGCTTGTCCTCAAGAAATCAACTGACACGACTGCAAGTGCATGACTATATCGAAGTAATAATAAAGATATCGGTCCACAGAGACCAATGGTTAAATACTGAATTCTATTTGATCGTTATAAAGCTAGAGCGATCAAAAGGTTGTCTGTTGAACATGATTAAAATAAAGTAAGAATCTAAAAAATATCAAGAAAATAATAAGATAAAAACATTATTTAGGATCATGATCACCACTCTAACGTCTTCATATGATTTGGTTCAAAGTGCCACAATGGTCTTTTACACACCTTATAGGAGGTAGATTTGATTGACAATGTCGGATCTCACAATCTGTTATCATGTTATGGAAAATAATATGTCATCTATACTTGTTACATTATAGCGTATTCATACGAATTTACCATACCTTTATGTTATTACCGTTGTGACAATCTCCTCAAGCCTTACCATGTTGGTTCGCATCGCCCGTTTGTCAAACTGCTAACTTACCTTCACTGGATTTGTTCGTCTAAAGCTCGCTTTCCGACATCAATGAATTACTCTCACTTGCGCCACCAATAACTAAGACCCAAGCCTCAACTCATGTGGTGTGACTTGGTAGTAATCCTCGAAATTAAAAATAAGAACGCATATAGAACCATTGCTTTGCTTTTTATTTAATCATATGAATAGTTTATGAGTGGATCCCATGATCCCTTATCCCTAGAGAACTACTCACTCATGGTGAGATTGGAGAACATAATTAAAATAAGAAAACTTGTATTGAAAAATAACTTGAATAAAAGGGTTTACAAAATAATTGTGAAGAGAAATTAGGTAAAGACTTGTTGCTAGAAACTCCCCTCTAATGGGTTTTTATAGCCTAATTCTAAAAATAGCATAAATCTAATCTAAATGACAATAGATCAAATAAAATAAAACTAAATTTAATCAAATAATGGGTCTTCAATGCTAATTTCATGAGGACATCTTCATAATTCAAGCCAAATAGAATCTCCAAAGCTATTACATAAGATAATCTTCAGAAATCAATGCAAAGGATCATCCAAATCATGAGGGAAAACTTGGAGATGAAGAAACAAAAGTTGGATTTTCGCACCTCCATTACGGGACGTAATATGTATTACGGGCACCCGTAATGGAGCTCTGGTTTTACTATGGGACTTTCCCAATTCTTGTCCTTTTCTCCGATTTTTTCCAGATTCTTCGTTGTTTCCTCTTAATATGACCTTGAAGCCCTGAAAATACGAAATAGAAGCATAAAGTGCGAAAAACGAAAGGAAAATAATTGAAATGCAATAAAAAGACGATAAAAATAACTACTAAAAAGCGATGCAAAATCCACTTATCATCAACCAACACGATAAAAAGAATTAATCATTGTTTGAAACAAAGACAATGAGACTCTAATTGTACGTGGCTGTTAGGCTAATGTTAGGTCGATAGGTACTAAATATCAATACCAAAGATATCGTAAAGACACAATTTTCAAAAACTCCCTCCTTATGCAAACCAATCTGAATCATGCCATTATAACTCAACCTATATCTCTTGTTATCTTTCACCTTATTTCATTCAAGCACAATCACATTAAGCATGTTATCCGTACACATGAAAGTGGTTATGATCTCATTGTTACTTATTTTTTCACTTTTTTCTTTGCAAATAGGCTGAAGAATCTGTTGCACCCCAAAATTTGCCCTCACCAAGACAAGACATTGTGTACTAAGACATCTCATGAGGTTCACAAGGTTCACAGGGTTCACAATTAGTTAGAAAGTTTGACAATTCCCTCAGACAATGCATCCTCCTAAGCAATGCATCTTAAACTAGGGTTTTGACTTTCATCAGGCTAAATGAACTTCCAAGACTTAAAGTGAGCTTCATAGCACCCTATATGTCTTCAAGAATCCCTATGTCAAGTTTCAAGACTTTCCCAAAAGATTTGCTCAGTCAGATGATCATATAGGTTAAAATCAGTCAAAGCAGTTAAAAAGTCAAACTGAGGTCAACTGTGGTCAAATCAAAGTCAAACTTCATGATTTTTTGACAACATCAAGTATATGAAGTTTCTAAATTAGGGTTTTCAGATCATCAAGAATCAGGAGTTTCTAAATTAGGGTTTTCACAGGAAAAGTCAACTGAACTTTGACCAGCCATAACTTTCACATGCTTAATCAAAATTTTTCTATCCAAAGCTCATTTTGAAGGAAATTGAATTCTCTAAAACTTTGTGTCTCACAAGCCAAGCCCAAAAATGCTTCATTTGGAAGGTATGAGCTAAGACATTATAGGTCCTTTTAAAAGTCAACAAAAAGTCAACAACTTCCAAAGAGCATAACTTGAGAATGGTAAAAGATATGGATATGAGACCAAAGAGGTTGGTTAGAGGACTCTTTAATATTTTCAAAATGTCCAAGAACACCTTCATATCATTAAAATTGAAGGATTTGTGCCCTTGCAAAGTTGGGAAATTTTTGAGAGGTTTATGAAGTAAATGGGGTCTTAAAACCATAATTCTTCAAATGGGCTGACTTTTTTGTGATCCAATTGGTTCCATGACATCATGCACGAAATTAAATTAATATTTTCATAATTTTCATAATTTTATTTTTATTTATTATGATTTTTTATATTAAAAATCATTTTAAATTCAAATAAAATATTAAATAATGAAGATTTAAATTTATTTGGTTTCTAGAATGTCATAAAGTATATTTGGACTTGATTGATACAAGAATTATGAAGATCATCCTAAAATAGCAATGTGAGATCAAGAATATTCAAAATTTAAAAGCTAATCTTTTTCAATCTCAAACTATCCAAATATCCAAAGTCTTGAGCAATTTTTTTGACCTAATTCATTGTACCATATATATACAACACAAAGACAAGTGCTAGACACGAATTTACAGCCTCCAAGGTCATCTTCAAACTTCACAAATTTCATCCAAAACACAAATTCGGTTTCTTAATTACAAAGGATTTTAAGGTATTTTAAAGACACAAGAAGGATCCTTGGACTTCACTGAGTCGAAACCAACCCTCAAACACATTCAATTCATGCTTATATGATCAACCTGAATGCATATTGTTCATGTTTTGATTTTTTTCGATTTGAGTTATTTATGCAATAATAATGAAAACTAACTATGGATTTGTGTTTGTTATGAAGTTTAGAAGCTTTCTGGATGGTTTAATTTGACTCTTATGGACTATATCAAAATCCACCATTGTTAGGGTTTGAGATTCAAATTCGGGAACTTAGCACTTAGGGCATCTAAATGAATTCTAAGAACATGGCCATGATGTATAAGCTTTATGTAATTGATCTGGGCTTCGAATTTGTATTAATATTGTGGTTTGTTTGATGTTTCGAAAACATAGGTTTCTGGTTTATGAATGCACAGGTAAATTCGCAGGAAAGGGCATATGAAAATTCGCAGGAAATTTGAATGAGGAAGATGAAGCTGCGCGCCAAATCCAGTTTCAAATTCTAACATATATTTTATTTTATTATTGTTGTATATATTTCAGAAAAGCAAGTTGGTTCAGTTGGTTAGCGCGCATGTGTGAGATATGGATGGTCCTGGGTTCAAACCTTCCCCAGGCCATTTTGTTTTTGTTATTTTCATTTATTTTCGCAGGCTAAAAATAAAAGGAATACTACATATTTTGCTATCACCAGCATGCAGCTGGTCCAGTGGTTGGCTTGTTGGTCCAAGGAGAATGAGGTCTAGGGCGTGGGTTCGATCCCTGCCCCAGGTAAGTTTTCAATTCTTATTTTTTGCTTAATTATTTTGTTTAAATATTTTATGGTTAATTAAATATAATTATGTTTAATATGTAAATAATTCTAAATTAATATGTAAATACTTTATATTTTATAAAAAAAAACTCTAAAATTATTTCCTAAATTCTAAATCTATTTATTTTTATTTAATAATTAAATTAGTAATGTAAAATTAAATTATAAACTATAATATTTTTATATATAATTAGAAACCCTAATATCCTTAAAACCCTAATTTATTTTCTAAATTCTAAAAAACTAATTTCTTTTAAATTTTAATTTCTTATTTTAATTATTTTTATACTTCAAAAATATTTTAATATATATAATCATTAGTCATGTTTATTTTGTAAATAAATTAGTATATAATTATTATTATTATTTTATTCTCATCTTAAAATTCATTAAAAAAAATTGTTTATTTAAATCTAAAATTTTAATTGATTTCTACATTGTATATTATTGTGCTAACCTTTTTTCTCTTATGTTTATTTTTGTTACTAATCTTTTTATTATTTATTTATATGCTTATTATTTAAATTATTTTATTATAATGTAACTATATAAGCCATGTAATAGTTGTAGTATTTTATCGTTTATTTATTTATTTTATAAATTGTTATGGTTAGTAAATTAGGGAGTGAAAACATGTTTGTATTATAAAATCAATTTAGATCACTAATTTTAAGATAACTATATGAACTTGTACACGCACACACGTAAGTCGATCTTGGATCGCCATCTCACTTTCTTAAGGATATCCCTCATGTTGCCTGAATAAAAGGTCAAGTAAGGTGTCTAAAAAGAGAAGTCCTTTTTCATGAACAAATCATCTAGTCCCTTTAAAGATTATAAGATCAAGTCCCTTCGAATGTTGCCTTCGTAAATGATCTTGTCCCTTTCGAATAAAAGATGATAAGTCCCTTCGAATTGCTAAGACACCTTACAGTTGCCTAATCACAGATGACCCTTCACATGTCCCATACAACATCCAAGGTAATGACTACCTATTCCTTAATAATAGGGATAGTCTTACCATTGAAAGAACATTTAAGAACAGTAAAGATTTAACTTAGGGTAGGTTCCTCTTAAGTACTTGCTCACTTTCTTTTTCAAAACATTTCATAACACTTCACATTTTCCAACAATTTTCAAAACAAAGTCTTTATATATATCCGTACAAGGATCATTATAAAGTACTTAAGAAAATTTTTAATCACACACTACACTTATCAAAACAGTTTAAAGTGATCTAAGTAACTAAGAGCCCATGGATAACCATGGATGTAAAGGGTGCTAACACCTTCCCTTTACATACCCTACCCCCCGAACCCAAAAATCTTTTAAGGTCTTTCCTGTTCTTTTATACCCTTTCCTTTGAATAAAATAAAAGTAGGTGGCGACTCTTGCTATCCGCAACACATAACTAAAGTCAGTTCTCCCACCGTGTTACAGAATCAACTGAACTTAAAGAGTTTGCACTGTTAGGCTATGTGATCGGGTGAGGATCACCTAACTTATAAGGAACATATCCTCTCATTCATTTTTCTCTTAATATTTTTTCATTTTAAGCTTGAGATCATACACTCATTTGCATTGGCTTCTTACTTAATGCGTGCTTAAGATGGCGTTGATTGCTATTATAAACTAGGCAAAATAACATTTTTAGTCCTTTAAGTTATTTTAAAGTACCAAGTTAGTCCTTTAACTTTTTTTTGTAACGATCAGGTCCTTTAAGATATTTTAAATTAATAAGTTAGTCCCTTAAGTTTATTTTGTAACAATTTGGTCCTTTTTTTTAAATCTCTGTTACAATAAATTTCAAACTCATATACCATTTGAGTTGATTTTTCATGCTGATCACAAATATGTAATTAATTTTATGTTTGGTTGTGTATTTTGGTAGGATCGACGATTTTTCATTATGTATTTTGTCCTTTTTTACCTGATTCTCATGAACTGTAACTTGTTTGATAAATTTGATTGCATATTCGTGATCAATGCGAAAAACCAATTCAAATGGTATATGAATTTGTAACGGAGATTTTTTTTAAAAAGGACTAAATCTCTACAAAACAAAATTAAGGGACTAACTTGTTAATTTAAAATAACTTAAAGGATCTGACTATTACAAAAAAAAAACTTAAAGGACTAACTTTATACTTTAAAATAAATTAAAGGACCTGCAAAGTAATTTTGCCTATAAACTACTCAAGGGTTGCTTTAAGAACTGAATTTAAGGTTTTGACATAATGGGTACTCAAATTGATTTTGCATATTTAGGGGTTTTAGGGTGTGAGGACGATATTGATTTATCAAAACTTTCCCAAGTCTTTCTAACACAACTTAAAGTGTGACAAGCTATATACTTTCAGAGTGTCGTGCCATGAATAAGAAAGAAAAAAAATTGGGGGTTTCAAATTTTGAGAATTAATTAAACAATTGAAAACCACGAATAAAGACTTGACAGCACATGCAACGACTCGACTAAACACTGAAAACAAATAAAATCCTAAAAATATGAATAAACCAGAAAACAATAAATCAAACTAAAAAGAGATAAATGAAAAGCGGTAAAGTTCATCCTTCACACTTAAACCAAACATTGTCCTTAATGTTTTGATAAAAGGTGGAAAAAGGAAATATAGAACCTATGTAAATGATACTACATACCAAATCCTCTATGATATTACTCTTGTTGTCCATGTCCTAGCTGACCACTTCTGCTTCGGAGACGGGTGTTTTGAGATACCTTCATTTGTTGAGACTATTATTTCCTTAAGCAGCTTATTATGTTGCCCATTTCCTAAGGAAGTACCTGCAAAAGTGTTAGAAAAATATTGTGCGGTATGTGCAGGTGGAACTTGACCATGAGAAGAACTAGGAGGATGTGAGTTACAAATGAGAGACATGCTCTTTCCTATCATACTCATCATTAGTGTCACCACCACCAGAGATATTTGCAGGAATGTCTGTGGCACAAACTCATCTCCAGGATTATTATCTATAGAATTTTGGCCTAGAAGAAACTGAGATATGAAAAGCGATCCATCTCTTTATTTTATGCAAATTATAACAATAAAAGGAAAACATTACATTAAAACTTGTGAGTTGCCTCCCACACAGTTCTTTGTTTAGCATGGGTAGCTTGATTGATAAGGAATGTAAGCACTCATGGTGGTTCTTTTAAGAATGATTCCTTAATCGAACCTTTAATAATATTCTGTTTCCATGACCACTTATCAAGCCATCTCTTATATCCCTCTCCTTTTCTTTTCTTTCTTCTGTGGGGTGGTTCATTCTTATGAGCTTGTGGTGGTGGTTATTGTAATACCTCAAAATTTTCCCTCTCATTCCTTCAACATTTTGCATGGAATTTTGCATACATAGATTCATAAAATAACCAACAACATTGCATCATATTCATCATGGTTGAGGCATAGGTATGTGATCAATGATTGGAGCAATTGAAGGCTATACAAAAGCAACCAAAGGGCTACAAAGCTTCCCAACCTTGTGAAAGGGATTCACAACATCCCACAAGTCTTCATTGGAAGCCACAAGGCATGGAAAGATTTGGTTTGATCAAAGGAGGCAAGCAGTGCAACATCTCCTGAGGAAAAAAGCCAAATTAGGGTTTCACTTCTACTGGGATCTCCATAAAGTTTTGATTCAAAGTGGATTCCTTTGTCTTATATATGATGTCAAGTGCCTAGGGTTCAAATTTCATCCACAAAATCATTTTGGAAGAGGTTCAATTGGCCAGATGACTGAAAATCGAGGAATCGGGGAAAAGGCAACCGAGCTAGGTAAAAAAGGTTGACTCCTGACTTTTAAGATCAAAATCAGGAAATTTGATCAAGAAATGATGGAGGAATCATAAAAAATCAAGGAAAAAAATCATTTGAAAAGTGGTTGATTTCACCTTTCCCTCCACTTTTCCTTCCACTTTCTTTCCACATTTCCTTTCTGTAGATGTTTAGAATTGGCAGAATTTTTGACCAACAAGAAATGTTGAATTCAGTTCAGGATGTCCTATCAGATGTTGGGACATTATCAAACAGAGTATAAGTAAATGAACTTAATTCAGGATGTCACACCAGATGTTGGGACATTGTATTAATGATTTAAGTTCAGTTTTTCAGGATGTCCCAACAGATGTTGTGACATCTCAAACCTGCTACCAGAATTAATTAATGACTAACAGAACTGAGTAATTTAAGGAAAGTTATCTGGAATTAATTATGGATGGACAAAACAGAATAAGGCGCAGCTGTAGGGAGTGTTGTTATGAGACTTCAGCATAATCAGAAGAACTGAATCACCTAGAATCTAGGAAGTAACAAACCCTAATTCAAGGTGGAAGCTGCATGCGTTTCAGGATTGGATAAACCTACAGAAAGCCCAAAATCCATACACCTATTTAAGCAACAGAAACTCTCAGAATAGAGTACGAATTTAAGAAGACCAAATAGGGTGTTTTGTGTTTTAATAGCAGGTTGTTTTAATTGTACCACTTTATGAGCTTTTAAGCAAAAGTGTATTTGTGTCTTGATTGAAACTGTGAAGTAAGATCAAGCTGTTTTGTTTGAAGTATGACTTCAATTTTATTAAACTTGTAAACAAGATCACTGTGTGATTGAGGGGGAGTGAGTTGGTACTCATATCTAAGTTGTGTCTTAGGTAGAAATTGCATTGGGTAGATATTAAGTGAAAGATTAAACTGGGTGGTTTAAGTCTAGAATTATTATTATTACTTGTAGTGGATTTCCTCCTGGCTTGGTAGCCTCCAGATGTAAGTGTGGTTATACACTGAACTGGGTTAACAAATTACTGTGTTGTTTATTTTTCCTGCACTTTATGTTTTGGTTAAGTTGTCAAGTGTTTAAACATCTCATTCGACATCTCATACCTGATCACAGAATTTCAATTGGCATCAGAGCAGGCACCCTGCCTGTTTATACTGGGTGAGATCTAGGGAATACAAATTCTGGAAACATGGACAGAGATATAGAATCAGTAAATAGACCACCTATTCTGGATCGATCTAATTATGACTACTGGAAGCCAAGAATGATTGCATTCTTAAGATCAATTGACAATAGGGCCTGGAAAGCAGTCAACAATGGATGGGAACATCCTCTCCAAGACACCAAAGATGGAGCAAAAGTGTTGAAACCTGAAGAAGAATGGAGTAAGGAGGAAGAAGATTCAGCACTTGGCAACTCCAAGGCCTTAAATGCTTTATTCAATGGCATTGATAGGAACATCTTTAGACTTGTGCATCACTGTGAGTTGGCCAAAGATGTTTGGGACACTCTCAAAACAACTCATGAAGGAACATCAAAGGTAAAGATGTCAAGACTTCAACTTCTCACCACCAAGTTTGAAAACTTGAGAATGAAGGAAGATGAGACAATTCATGAATTCTACATGAACATCTTAGAAATAGCCAATACTTCTGGAGCCTTGGGAGAAAAGACGACTGATGAAAAGCTTGTAAGAAAGATTCTCAGATCTTTGCCAAAAAGATTTGACATGAAGGTCACAGCAATAGAAGAAGCTCAAGACATTTGCACAATGAAAGTTGAAGAGCTCATTGGTTCCCTTCAAACATTTGAGATGTGAATGAATGACACAATTGTAAAGAAGAACAAAAGCATAGCCTTGATGTCAAATACTGATAAAGAAGAAGAAAATGATGAATCAGAAACTGATGAAAACTTAACAGAAAACATTGCTATGCTTGGAAGACAGTTCAAAAAGATTCTCAGAAGAATGGAAGACAAGTCCAGACCAAGTGGAAGATACACAAATTCTTCTGAGAACAAAAGACCTTATGATGCTAATAGAAGGTCAAATTATGATGAAAAGACCAGTCAAGAAAAAGGAATTAAATGCCATGGATGTGAAGGATATGGACACATCAGGAATGAATGTCCTACCTATTTAAAAAGGCAAAAGAAAGGTCTCTCTGTAACCTGGTCTGATGAAGACTCAGGAGGTGATTCAGAAGAAGAATCAGCTAAGCATATCACTGCTCTAGCTGGATTATGTGAATCTGAAAGTGAATCCAGTGATGGGGAGCTTACTTTTGAAGAACTTGAGCAATCATACAGAGAACTAGTCAAAAGAAGCACTGAAATATGCAGGGAGAGTATAAAGCTAAAGAAGCAAATTGAGGCACTAAAGGATGAAAAAGCAAGTGATCTAGAGATCATTGACACCTTCAAAAGTGAAGTAAGTCTTCTCAACTCCAAGTTGGAACATATGTCCAAATCTGTTAGAATGCTGAACAGTAGTTCAAGCACACTGGATGTTATTCTCAACAACAATAAGCATTCAGGGGATAAAAGTGGACTGGGATTTAACAAAGTTCATAAGGTTGAAGCTAGCTCTAGCAAAAATACTTCAAAGTCCATACAGTCAAACAAGATGTCCCAACAGATGCTTCAACATCATGAAAAGAACACAAAGCCAAACATAATGTTCCAACAGATGTCTCAACATCCTGAAAAGAACATAATGAAGAAGAAGTATCAAAGATGGAGATGTCATCATTGTGGAAGATTTGGACATATCAAACCTCATTGCTATAAGTTGCATGGATATCCAAATCAGATGTATCAGCAACCTCCTAAGCAGAAGATAGAAGTTACCAAGAAAGTGCTGCATAGACATCAAAGAGATCAGCAACCCCCTAAGCAAAAGACAGAGGTCATCAAGAAGGTATGGAGACCAAAAGCTAGTCTTCATGATGATCAAAGCTACATGCCCAAGAACAAGATCAACAAACAACCTTGGAGCTCTACTGATGAACAATGCACAGGGCAGAGGTATCAAAAGAAATCTCAACACAAATGGTCAAAGAAAGGTGTTGCATATATAGCTCATACATCACTAAGAGTATCAGCTAAAGAAGACTGGTACTTTGACAGTGGATGTTGTCACTCCCACCAAATGACACCCGGGGCCAAGAGGGGTACAGACGCGAACGGTCGGCGAAAGGAGGATGTGAGAACACACAGGAGTGAACTCACAAGAAAGGACAAGAGTCGCCAGCTAGGCATTTTTATCCCGGAGGAAAGGCAATGCTGCATAGACCTAGAAAGATATGGATAAGACGGTTGCGAACCAGAGAGACTGAGAAAGGGGGTTGGTTACAACCTGGAAAGGTATTAGCACCCAGATTGTCCGCCGTACTCGACGGGATCCACGCTTGAAAGATTTGTGTTTTAAAGGGGTAGTGTCAGTGCTATCTGTGTATAAAAGAACTGGAAAAGGATGTATAGGTGTCAGTGTAAAAAAGTGTAGTGTATAAGTGAAGTGTCAGTGTAAAGACAGAGTGAAATGCTCAAGATAATGAGGCTAAAGAGTAAGGCTAGGAAGAGGGGGGATATACAAAGACTTTTGTTCGATAACGGTTAAGTTATGCCTACGTATCCTCTCGTGCAATGAGGAAGTCAGAACACCGTAGTGCGACCCAAAGAGACTGAAAGAATGTGTAGATGTTTAAGAATTGGCAGAATTTTTGACCAACAAGAAATATTGAATTCAGTTCAGAATGTCCTATCAAATGTTGGGACATTATCAAACAGAGTATATGAACTTATTTCAGGATGTCTCACCAGATGTTGGGACATTGTGTTAATGACTTAAGTTCAGTTTTTCAGGATGTCCCAACAGATGTTGAGACATCTCAAACCTGCTACTAGAATTAATTATTGACTAACTGATCAGAGATATTTAAGGAGAGTTATCTGGAATTAATTAATGATGGATAAAAACAGAACAAGGCGCATCTGTAGGGAGTTTTATATTGAGGATTCAGATTAAAACAGAAGGCCTAAATCACCTAGAATCTAGGAAGTAACAAACCCTAAACTCAAGGTGGAAGCTGCATGCGCATTAGGGCTGGATCATCCTACAGAAAGCCCAAATTACAGATACCTATTTAATCAACAGAAACTCATAGAATTGAGTACGAATCCAGAAGACCAAATAGGGTGTCTAGTGTTTTAATAGCAGGTTGTTTAATTGTACCACTTTATGAGCTTTTAAGCAAAAGTGAATTTGTGACTTGATTGAAACTGTGAAGTAAGATCAAGCTGTTTTTGTTTGAAGTATGACTTCAATTTCATTAAACTTGTAAACAAAATCACTGTGTGATTGAGAGGGAGTGAGTAGGGTACTCTTATCTAAGTTGTGTCTTAGGTAGAAATTGCATTGGGTAGTTATTAAGTGATAGATTAAACAGGGTGGTTTAAGTCTAGAATTAATATTACTTATAGTGGATTTCCTCCTGGCTTGGTAGCCTCCAGATGTAAGTGTGGTTATACACTGAACTGGGTTAACAAACTTCTGTGTTGTTTACTTTTCTTGCTATTTAAGTTTTGGTTAAATCTGTCAAGTGTTGGGACATCTCTTAGGACATCTCATACCTGATCACAGAATTTCAATTGGCATCAGAGCAGGCACCCTGCCTGTTTATACTGGGTGAGATCTAGGGAATACAAATTCTGTAACATGGACAGAGATATAGGGTCAGTAAATAGACCACCTATACTGGATGGATCTAATTATGACTACTGGAAGCCAAGAATGATTGCATTCTTAAGATCACTTGACAACAGGGCATGGAGAGCAGTCAACATTGGATGGGATTATCCTGTCCAAGATACCAAAGATGGATCAAAAGTGCTGAAACCTGAAGAAGAATGGAGTAAGGAGGAAGAAGATTCAGCACTAGGCAACTCAAAGGCCTTAAATGCTTTATTCAATGGCATTGATAGGAACATCTTCAGACTTGTACATCATTGTGAGCTAGCCAAAGATGTGTGGGATACTCTCAAAACAACTCATGAAGGAACATCAAAGGTAAAGATGTCAAGACTTCAACTTCTCACCACCAAGTTTGAAAACTTGAGAATGAAGGAAGATGAGACAGTTCATGAATTCTACATGAACATCTTAGAAGTAGCTAATACTTCTGGAGCTTTGGGAGAAAAGATGACTGATGAAAAGCTTGTAAGAAAAATCCTCAGATCTTTGCCAAAAAGATTTGACATGAAAGTCACAGCAATAGAAGAAGCTCAAGACATATGCTCTATGAAAGTTGAAGAACTCATTGGTTCCCTTCAAACCTTTGAGATGGGAATGAATGACACAAATGTTAAAAAGAACAAAAGCATAGCCTTGGTGTCAAATACTGATGAAGAAGAAGATGATGAATCAGAAAATGATAAAAGCTTATCAGACAACCTTGCTATGCTTGGAAGACAATTCAAAAAGATTCTCAGAGGAATGGAAGGCAAATCCAATCCCAGTGGAAGATACACAAACTCTTCTGAGAACAAGAGACCTTATGATGCTAACAGAAGGTCAAATTTTGCTGAAAAGACCAGTCAAGAAAAAGGAATCAAATGCCATGGATGTGAAGGATATGGACACATCAAGAATGAATGTCCTACCTTCTTAAAAAGGCAAAAGAAAGGACTATCTGTAACCTGGTCTGATGAAGACTCAGGAGGTGATTCAGAAGAAGAATCAGCTAAGCATATCACTGCTTTAGCTGGATTATGTGAGTCTGAAAGTGAATCCAGTGATGGAGAGCTTACTTATGAAGAACTTGAGCAAGCATTCAAAGATCTATACAAAAGAAGCACTGAAATATGCAGTGAGGTTATAAAGCTAAAGAAGCAGAATGAGGCATTAGAAGATGAAAAAGCAAGTGATCAAGAGATCATTGACACCTTGAAAAGTGAAGTAAGTCTTCTCAACTCCAAGTTGGAACATATGTCCAAATCTGTTAGAATGTTGAACAACAGCTCAAATACACTGGATGTTATTCTCAACAACAATAAGCACTCAGGGGATAAATGTGGACTGGGATTTAACATAGTACATAAAGATGAAGCTAGCTCTAGCAAAACAACTTCAAAATCCATACAGTCAAACAAGATGTCCCAACAGATGCTTCAACATCAGGAAAAGAACACAAAGTCAAACATAATGTTCCAATAGATGTCTCAACATTCTGGAAAGAACAAAATGAAGAAGAAGTATCAAAGATGGAGATGCCATCACTGTGGAAGATTTGGACATATCAAACCTCATTGTTATAAGCTACATGGATATCCAAATCAGATGTGTCAGCAACCTTCTAAGTAGAAAATAGAAGCTAACAAGAAAATGCTGCATAGACATCAAAGAAATCAGCAACCTCCTAAGCAGAAGACAGAAGTCATCAAGAAGGTATGGAGACCAAAAACTAGCATTCAGGCTGATCAAGGCTACATACCCAAGAACAAGATCAACAATCAATCTTGGAGATCTGCTGTTGAACAACACACAGGGCAGAGACATCAAAATAAATCTCAACTCAAATGGTCAAAGAAAAGTGTTGCATATATAGCACATACATCACTAAGAGTATCAGCTAAGGAAGACTGGTATTTTGACAGTGGATGTTCAAGACACATGACTGGATTGAAGAACCTGCTAGTAAACTTAAAGTCACATTCATCCAGGTATGTAACCTTTGGAGATGGAGCTAAAGGAGAAATCAAGGGAGTTGGGACCTTGGACTGTCAAGATGTTCCAAGATTAGATGTGTGCTGCTAGTTAAAGGTTTAACTGCTAACCTGATCAGTATAAGTCAATTATGTGATCAAGGGTACAGTGTAAACTTTACCAAAACTGAATGTATAGTGACTAACAAAGAACAAGAGGTTGTCATGAGAGGAGCCAGATCTAAAGACAACTGTTACATGTGGGAATCTCAAAACCTCAGTCTCACTTCAACTTGTTCTTTAGCTAAAGAAGAAGAAGTGAAACTATGGCACCAAAGACTAGGTCATCTTCATTTCAGAGGCATAAAGAAGATAATATCTATGGATGCTGTAAGAGGTATTCCTAAACTGAAGATTGATGATGGCAAAATATGTGGTGAATGTCAAATAGGCAAGCAAACCAAGATGTCCCATCCAAAGCTCCAACATCTGACAACTTCCAAAGTTTTGGAACTTTTGCATATGGATCTTATGGGACCTATGCAGGTTGAAAGCCTTGGTGGTAAGAGGTATGCCTAAGTGGTAGTTGATGACTTTTCAAGATATACATGGATAAATTTCATCAAAGAAAAGTCTGATGTATTTGATGTATTCAAAGAATTATGCCAAAGATTACAAAGGGAAAAATCCAGCTGTGTGATCAGAATAAGAAGTGATCATGGAAAAGAATTTAAGAACCAAAAGTTCTTAGATTTCTACTCTTCAGAAGGAATCAATCATGAATATTCTTCACCTATCACTCCTCAACAGAATGGGATTGTTGAGAGGAAGAATAGAACTATTCAAGAATCAGCAAGAGCTATGATCCATGCTAAAAGTTACCTTTGTACTTCTGGGCTGAAGCTATGAACACTGCTTGTTACATCCATAACAGAGTTACTTTAAGGAAAGGAACTTTGTCCACAATATATGAAGTCTGGAAGGGCAGAAAACCCACAGTTAAGTACTTTCATGTGTTTGGAAGTAACTGTTATATTCTGGCAGATAGGGAGCAAAGGAGAAAAATGGATCCTAAAAGTGATGAAGGGATTTTCCTTGGATACTCTATAAACAGCAGAGCATATAGAGTATTTAATTCTAGAACCAAGGTTATCATGGAGTCCATAAATGTGATAATTGATGATGCTCCTACAGATGTCCCAGAAGATGTTGGAACATCTGCTGATATCAAGATTGAAGCTGAAGAAAAGAATGATCATTATAACTTCACTCAAACTGATACAAGGACAGAAGAATCCAGCAAACCTCCCTCCATCAAAATACAGAAGGATCATCCCAAAGATTTGATAATTGGTGATCCCAACAGAGGTGTGAGCACTAGATCAAGAGAAGTGATTTCAGGTTCATGTTTTGTTTCTAAAATAGAACCTAAAAACATCAAGGAAGCTCTTACTGATGAATACTGGATTTGTGCTATGCAAGAGGAATTAGGTCAATTCACAAGGAATGAAGTGTGGAATCTTGTTCCTAGACCTGATGACATAAATGTGATTGGAACAAAATGGGTGTATAAGAAAAAGTCAAATGAACAAGGAGTTGTTACAAAGAACAAAGCTAGACTTGTAGCTCAAGGATACACTCAAATTGAAGGAGTAGACTTTGATGAAACCTTTGCACCAGTAGCAAGGCTTGAATCAATCAGACTACTTTTGGGAATTGCTTGTATCTTAAAGTTCAAGCTATTTCAAATGGATGTGAAAAGTGCCTTTTTAAATGGTTATCTTAATGAAGAGGTATATGTAGAACAACCTAAAGGATTTGTTGATCCAAGCTGTCCAAATCATGTATACAAACTAAAGAAGGCACTTTATGGTCTGAAGCAAGCTCCAAGGGCATGGTATGAAAGACTGACCACATTTCTTATCAAGCAAGGGTACAGAAAAGGTGGAATTGACAAAACCCTGTTTGTTAAAAATGAAGAAGGAAATGTCATGATTGCTCAAATATATGTTGATGACATTGTCTTTGGTGGGATGTCTGACAGGATGGTCAAACATTTTGTCAAGCAGATGGAATCTGAATTTGAAATGAGCCTAGTAGGAGAGTTAACCTACTTTCTTGGTCTGCAAATAAAGCAAATGGAAGACTCAATGTTCATTTCCCAAAGCAAGTATACCAAGAACATAGTCAAGAAATTTGGAATGGAAAATGCTACTCATAAGAGAACTCCTGCCCCCACACATTTAAAGATGACTAAAGATGAAAAGGGTGAGAATGTAGATCAAAGCTTATACAGAAGCATGATTGGAAGCTTGTTATACTTGACTGCTAGCAGACCTGACATAGCATTTGCAGTAGGTGTATGTGCAAGATATCAAGCTGATCCAAAAGTCAGTCATCTCAATCAAGTCAAGAGAATTCTTAAATATGTTAATGGTACTTGTGACTATGGCATAATGTACTTTCATGGATGTAAACCAATTCTCACTAGCTTCTGTGATGCTGATTGGGCTGGAAGTGCTGATGACAGAAAAAGCACTTCAGGAGGATGCTTCTTTCTAGGAAACAATTTGATTTCTTGGTTCAGTAAGAAACAAAATTGTGTATCCTTATCTACAGCTGAAGCTGAATATATAGCAGCTGGAAGCAGTTGTTCTCAGTTGGTTTGGATGAAGCAAATGCTCACTGAGTACAATGTCCCACAGGATGTCATGACATTGTACTGTGACAACTTAAGTGCAATCAACATATCAAAGAATCCTATCCAACATAGCAGGACCAAGCATATTGATATCAGACATCATTTCATCAGAGATCTTGTAGAAGAAAAGGTGATTTCATTGGAACATGTAGCTACAAATCTGCAGTTGGCTGATATTTTTACAAAAGCATTGGATGCTACACAATTTGAGAACTTAAGGGGCAAACTGGGAATCTGTTTATGTGAGATTTAGCAGTTAATGAGATGTGCCAACATGTCATATGACATCGTATGGCATAAGTTCCAGATGGCAACACCAGTCTGGACAAGAACCTTGGGTATTCCATTCCTAATCATTTTCAATATAACGGCTACTTATTTAGTAACAGCTTATAATCAGCTATCAATTTTCTCATCACACCATCAAAAGCGAATCATATTATCAAGCTGTTATTCAGAAATCATAAACCCTAAAACTCTTCATCCATCTTCCTTGACAATGTCTCAAAACCCTAGCACTCCTGAAGAAGTTCTCAACAAAGAAGATGTAGTTCATGCAACTCCCATCTCTGTGGTACCAATGAAATCAACCCCATTGGACGAACTCAGAGGAAGTGCTTCTCATGCTAAAAAGCCAAGAACTCCAAAAAGAGAAAAAGATCAAGTCTGCAGCAAATCCAAAGGCATTCCTTCACCAGCTAACATGCCCCCAAAATCTTCAGAATATGTGGATGCTTCCATCAAGGAGATAGTCAACAAGATTCTTTTTTAACAGAGAGTGGTTAGTGGGATTTCTATTCCTCTGAACACCATGCCTGCCCCTCAAGAAGAACAAGCTCAAGCTGCAGAGGACACTCCTGCTCAACAGGATGTCCCAATAGATGTTGGAACATCTGAGGATGAGAAAAAGAACTCATCTGATGCTGATATTGAACAAACTGAGGACCAGAAAAAGGCCTCAAATGAAAGTGATGAAGAAGACTCTGAGGATCAGACCAAAGCCTCAACTGAAGATCATATCTTTGCTGATTAACCAGCTGAAGAGGAGACTGCTCAATCTCCTCCTGTGGTGAACCTGGAGCAGGATTCTGATACAGAGATCATAGCCTCTGTTAGACCTAGCATAGCCAAAAGGCTCAGGTCCAGGAAAGGAAAGATGCAAGCTGAACCTGAAATTCCTGAGAAGAAGAAAGCTACCCCAAAGAAAGACAAAGCTAAAGCTGCCTTTGGTCCAACAAAACAATGAAGTAAAGTTCAAACCCAGAAGAGGAAAGCTGTCACTCCTCCAGACTCAGATGTTGAATCAGATGTCCCAACATCTCCTCCAAAGAAGAAACCAGCACCATCTAGGGCTTCAATTGCTGTTCCAGAAGCTCCCTTGGACAACATTTCATTTCATCATGTTTCAAGTGTAAACAGATGGAAGTTTGTGTACCAAAGAAGGGTAGCCCTTGAAAGAGAGCTAAGCAGTAATGCACTTGAGTGCACTGAACTGATTGATCTCATCTCTGCTGCAGGCCTCTTCAAAACAGTCTCAAATCTCTCTCCCTGCTATGAACTTCTTGTCAAAGAATTCATTGTTAATCTTCAGGAGGATTGTGCCAATGGTAAGTCCTCTGAATTTAGAAAAGTTTTTGTTAGAGGTAGGTGTGTAGAGTTCTCTCCTCAGATCATCAACCAATACCTTGGAAGAGAAACAGATGGACCAAATGAGCTAGGAAAGACTGATAACCAAGTCTGCAAGGTTATCACAGCAAACCAGGTCAAGGCTTGGCCAGTGAAAGGAAAGCTCTCAGTGAGCATGCTGACAAGAAAATATGCAATGCTGAACAGGATTGGTACAGCAAACTGGGTGCCTACCAATCACACATCTTCAATATCCACTGGCTTGGGCAGATTTATTTATGCTGTGGGGACTAAGACTAAGCTGGATTATGGTGCCTACATATTTGAACAGACCTTGAAGCATGCTAGCTCTTCTGCAACAAAGCTGCCAATAGCTTTTCCCTCCTTGCTGTGTGGTATAGTACTAAGTCAATACCCTGGGATTCTCACTGAGAAGGACACAGTCTGCAAAAGAGAAAGCCCCCTGGCATTTCACTACAAACTGTTCCTCAGTCATCATGCAGCAGATGTTGAAGCACCTTCTGGGACATCTGCAGGTCCTTCAACTGCTAAGACTCCAATCTCCAAGACTGCATTAATTGCTGAACTGAAGAGCACTTGCAAAGAACTTGAAGCAAGAAAGCAAAAGCTTGAGGAAATCATCCAAAGGCTGGAGAGTGAAGGAGATCAGAAAACTGCCTCTGATGAAGAAACTGAAGATGATGAAGAAACTGAAAGTGAGGAGTCTGAGTGATCATTGTATGTGAGGCAATTGTAATGACAGCACTGCATTGTATTTCTGGATTAGTGTCTTTGGCCCCAAAATTTGTGTCTAACAAGGGGGAGAACAACAACAACAAAATGTATTGTTGTTTAATTATGAATGAAAAATCTGTTTGTTTGTTTCTGAACTGAATCAGTGTGTTTTGATAAATATTTCTGTTGCAACAAGACTGGATACATATATGTTTGAGAGGGAGTAATCTCAAATATGAACCAACAGAAAAGTAATGCTATACTCTGATAAAAAGAACTTCTTCTGCACTCTGATAACCAGAAAAGATGTTAGCCAAAAATTAGCCAAAGGGGGAGTTTGTAGATGTTTAAGAATTGGCATAATTTTTGACCAACAAGAAATATTGAATTCAGTTCAGAATGTCCTATCAAATGTTGGGACATTATCAAACAGAGTATATGAACTTATTTCAGGATGTCTCACCAGATGTTGGGACATTGTGTTAATGACTTAAGTTCAGTTTTTCAGGATGTCCCAACAGATGTTGAGACATCTCAAACCTGCTACCAGAATTAATTATTGACTAACTGATCAGAGATATTTAAGGAGAGTTATCTGGAATTAATTAATGATGGATAAAAACAGAACAAGGCGCATCTGTAGGGAGTTTTATAGTGAGGATTCAGATTAAAACAGAAGGCCTAAATCACCTAGAATCTAGGAAGTAACAAACCCTAAATTCAAGGTGGAAGCTGCATGCGCATTAGGGCTGGATCATCCTACAGAAAGCCCAAATTACAGATACCTATTTAATCAACAGAAACTCATAGAATTGAGTATGAATTTCAGAAGACCAAATAGGGTGTCTAGTGTTTTAATAGCAGGTTGTTTAATTGTACCACTTTATGAGCTTTTAAGCAAAAGTGCATTTGTGACTTGATTGAAACTGTGAAGTAAGATCAAGCTGTTTTTGTTTGAAGTATGACTTCAATTTCATTAAACTTGTAAACAAAATCACTGTGTGATTGAGGGGGAGTGAGTAGGGTACTCTTATCTAAGTTGTGTCTTAGGTAGAAATTGCATTGGGTAGTTATTAAGTGATAGATTAAACAGGGTGGTTTAAGTCTAGAATTAATATTACTTATAGTGGATTTCCTCCTGGCTTGGTAGCCTCCAGATGTAAGTGTGGTTATACACTGAACTGGGTTAACAAACTTCTGTGTTGTTTACTTTTCTTGCTATTTAAGTTTTGGTTAAATCTGTCAAGTGTTGGGACATCTCTTAGGACATCTCATACCTGATCACAGAATTTCAGAATGAATTGACTTGTGAATTGCTTACTTGCCTATGCTCAAGTGTATGACCTGTCTGGCTCAGGTGCAAACTGTCTTGTATTAGACGGAAGAAGCAAGTTCTCGTTTATGAGTGAATGAGATGAGAATAGAATCCCGGAGGAGGCGATTATTGTTTGTTTTTTAGTTTTCAGTCTTTTATTGCCTTTTGAAGTTTGTCATAAATTAATGAACTCAAGCCTAAACCAATGGGTTAGTAAACTCATCACATCTTCCCTCTGATTAGGGGTAATGAGAATACCTCAAGTGTGAAGTCAGCTTCTCACACTTATTCACCTTTGATGCAGGATTAAGATCATTAACCTACTTGTGATTATTTAGATGTTTTTGTTGTTTTTGCTTAGTGTTAAGTAATGAGCTTAAGCCATAATCAGGGATTAAACAGACTCATTACACCATCCTAATAGAAGGATAATAGATGAGAATGTTTAAGCTGAGGAAGACTCCCCAACTTAATCCATGATTAGGGATTAACCTCATGACAAAACAAAGCCTTTATTAAGTGGATTTTAGCTAATGATAAGATGAAGAAGTGAGTTTTATGGTTTGTAAGACAACTTGAGGGGGACTTGTCCATTAACACTAGGGTTAGTCCTTCTTAACCAATTAAGGAAGAATTAGAACCCTAATGCAAGGCCCAAGTTACAAGCTTGATGTCTTGGTGATTATTAAGTGGATTGATTAAAGGGTTTAAACACATTGAGGATTTAACACTTAGGATTAAAGTTATACACTCCATCCTAATAGAAGGATGCAGGCATAAGCTTAATCACAAAGCCTTAAAGCCTTTAGGGTTTAGTCCCTGATTATGAGGTGAGGAGAGAAGACTCAAAGATGACACAAAGGTAAATCTAAATGGGGGGACTAATCAAACCCTAATTGTTATCATGCTTGGAGATCCTAGGGTTTGTGAGGTTCAAGAAAGAAATCTTCAGAGAAACCACCAAGAAGGAAGCAGATGAGAGGAGCAAGAAGCAAAACAACTTGCTTCACTTAAGAAGACAAGTTGCTTGAAGAAAGAAGGTAATATGAACAAGAATGAGCAAGCTCAATCCAATACACATACAAAATGCAGCAAGGGAAGTATGAAAGGGATGAAAAGAGAATGTGAGAAGTGAAGGCAAATTCACTTCTCAAACAACTTACCACCTGAAAAGTTAGCCAAAGAAATGAAATGCAATGCAGAATGAGATGCAATGCCATGATGCAAAACAAAACCAGAAGCATAAGTATGATGTTAATGATGCTAAGAGATGATGCAAACATGAGGCAAGGCATGAGGATGATCATACAAACATATGGAATGCAAAAGAAACATGCTTAGAACCATGAACATACATGAAAAGTTATGAAATGCAAATGGCATACAACATGGAAAATGAAAGATGCAATGATCAAACATGATTCTAATATGTCCTAAGATGTGTTATGAATCAAATGAATGCATAAAATGTCATGGCAAGTCATGGTATGCAAGCAAATGGAAGATGGATGCAGAGGAAGGCATGAATTAGGGTTTATGAACAATGCACAAAACAAAATTCAAAACCAGAAGCAAACATCATGATAAAAATTTGAAAATGCATTCAAAGGAACCCTAAACCTATACAAACTCACTGCCCAAAGGAGAGGATCCAATTCTTAACCTAGTGCAAATTATGAATTTCCTAAGTTGGCTAGGGTTTTATGGTGCCTCATCAAGAAAAAGGCCAAACAATTGGGAAATGCAAGATCAATTCATTCCAATTTAACCCTATAAACTACATGTTATGCAAGATGCAATGCAAAAAGAATCATTGTCCAACTCTCAATGGTTAGGCAGAAATGAAATTTTTAAGTTTGGATCAAAATAATGCCTTAAAATTAAATTAAATCTATTGAAAATTGTCAAAAGGCATCAAGAACAAAAAATAAATTTGGTTTGAAGGTTGGGCAATGTTTCTAAATGATTTTAAATGTTTCATGAATTTTTTTGTGATTTTTAAATACCTAAAAGTATTTTTAAATAATTAATTCTCATTAATCAATTAAAAATAAACTTTTAAATGATTTAAAAATATTTTTCAATGCAAAAAATAAAAATAAAAATATTTTTGTGTTCTGAAAATTAATAAAAGCTTGAATAAAAATTTTCAGAATTTTTGAACAATTTTTGCTATTTTTAATAAAATATACAAAACAAATGAAATAAAATGAAAATAAAATTGAATTTAATGAGAAGTAATCAGAATCAAGGGCCAGAATTCAAACTGGGAAACACGCGAATTGACTAGGCGCGCATCTGGACGGCCAGCATTCAAACTTCCGTAATTAAGACTAAACCCTAATTAACTAACCCTAATCACTTTCAGATGACCGGAACAGTGTTCCGGTCATCTTCTCCGGCCAACCCCCTTCCCTGAATCCCTCAAAATGCCATGAAACTTCACCAAAAGCTCCAGAAACAATCAATGATCAACAACAAAACATAATCCATCAACAAATCCCATTTATTTCAACTCAAAATCAAGATACGAATCAAACATCAAAAACTGCAAAAATTTCAAAAACACGATACAAGCTCATTTCTCAATCATTTTCAAAAGTAAAAGGTTCAGTGAACTCAGGGATGCATGCTTTATCATTTAGAAACAAGAAATGAGAGTTCTGGAAAAATGAATTTCCATGGCTACCTGAATCGAAGCTTTCAACCCAAGAGCTTCTGGACCAGTTCCTTGCTTCCAACCAACTCCAATGACCTCCCTCAAGTGTTTGCTAAGCTTGCTGGAAGTTTGTTTGGGATGGTTTGAGAGTTTGCTTGAGTTCTGTTCAAAGAGGGGCAGAAATCGTGTTTTGATTTCAGTGAGTTTCAGGCTATGGTGATGGGTGGGAAATGATCCTGGGATGATGCTAAGTTACTTTGTGAAAGAAGTTTGAAGTTTGGTTAAGTGTGCTGGGAGTTTCGAAAGAAAATGCAAAAGGGATAATTTTTGTGAACTTGTGAATGCTGAGGTCTTAGGCTGTGTTCTTGTGTGTTATGGCTTGCATAAAGTCCACATATCAAGTTGTGATAGGTCTGTGGAGTTGGTGTGGGCTATGCTGATTGGTATGGGGTGATTTGCAAAAAGTCAAGCAAGTTGTACTTGGAGGTATGGGCAAGTGGCAGGCTAAGATAGGGGCATGGCTTGGCTCAGCTGAGTTTAGGGAGAACCATAGAATCTGATTAGAAGCAATGCAGCAAGTGGATTAGGGTTTATCATTGGTTTTGCAACTTTGTGATCTTTGGCCCTTTTCAAAGTTTCTTGATCCACAAGTCATGAAAATGAGTGATCCTTTGATGCAATCTGACTTTTAGGCCTTGGTTCATGTTTGTGTGAAGTTTAGAAGTCCATTTGGAAGTTCAATTTGCCTTGGCAAGTGGTTTTGCAACTTTGCCTCTTTGGTAGAAAACTTCAAATTATGTGATTTTTCCCAACTTTGACAAGCCATAACTTTTGATCCAAAATGAATTAGGTCAAGTTCTTGTACTTTTTGAAAAGGGAATGATCCATTCTACAACTTTCATGACCAAAGTGTTTTCATTTGAAGCATTTTTGAATCAAAAAGCAAGGGTTGAAAAAGTTTCCCAAAATGGCAATTTTCATTACAAGTCAACTTTCCCAAAAAGACAACTTTGCAAATGGCTTGAAATTCTTCAAATTTGTGAACTTCTAACATCTTCTATGATCAAATAAAGATCATACATAATCAAAATGATGATGAACACCCTTTGGTTGGGTCATTGAGGGCCTCAGATACCCTGATTTTGCACTGACTTGCTCAAAAAGTCAACTCTTGATCAGATGACTTCCCCATTGAATTTCTTCATGAAAATTGATATGCATGATTCGTATACCATATAGAGACCAATAGAAACAAGAATGACCAAAAAATTGGAGTTATGGCCTCTGAAACCAAAACCCTAATTCTAGGTCATCTGTGCAGTTAAACCTGGCTCTGCTTCCATGCCATTCCCAGTTCTTGTGATTCTTTGACATTATTGACTTTGAGGAGATACAATATGATGCTTGGACATACATGGACCCCTTTGAAGTGATTGATGACCTTTGGAGTTGCTCAAGTGGCTCTTGGATTGCTCAGATCACAAACCCTAGATGCAGATGACTTAGAAACAATGCAGTGAATCAAAAATGCAATATGAGATGCTATGATGGAACTTATGCATATGAAAAGATCACAAGCCATGGTGTGAATGGGTGAGGGAAAATTTGGGGTGTTTACAGCTGCCCCTATTCAAGCATGAGTTAGCTGTGCAGAATGTAAGCAACGGCTTAACAGGCAAACAAGATAACTTGTGGTTGAATACCAAAGACAGTCCAAAATTTGCACTCACAGAATGAAGAAGAAAAGGGATATAGATTGTAAAAGAAAATAAAGTATATTATAAAGTGTGGGCGACGGAGGACGACCGTCGAGCAAAGGACGACTGCCGAGCAGAGGACGACTGCTGGGGAAAAGAGCAATGACGGGGACGGCCGACATGCTGGGGAAAATGCGGGAAATAAAGCAATGACGGGGACGGCCGACAAGCTGGGGATAAAAGGGATTATGATGGGGACGGCCATCAGGTTCATAAAGTAATGTAAACAACGATGGGGACGGCCATCGGGCTAAACCGATGAAGGACGATCACCAGGAAAAGGAAAAGGGACCACGACGGGGACGGCCATCGGGTTAAAGAATAAATGAAATAATGATGAGGGACGGTTATCAAAGGTGAAGGACGATCACCTAGCAGGGGACGGCTGCTCTGTTGGGGATAAGATGAGGGACGATCATCTAAGGTGAAGGACGATCACCTGGCAGGGTACGGCTGCCGAAAGTATCGCGACATAGGACGAATGCCGGATAAAAGGTCAACGATGGGGACGGCCATCGGACGAGCACAATGAAGGACGATCATCAAGAGGTGAAGGACGATCACCTAGCAGGGGACGGCTGCTCTCAAGGTTTATCATGACATAGGACGAATGTCAGATAACAAGATCAACGATGGGGACGGCCATCGGATGAGCATGATGAAGGACGATCATCAAGAGGTGAAGGACGATCACCTAGCAGGGGACGGCTGCTCTCAGGGTATCGACGATGGGGACGGCCATCGGATAAAATGATGAAGGACGATCATCAAAAGGTGAAGGACGATCACCTAGCAGGGGACGGCTGTTAAAAATCATGACATAGGACGAATGTCAGATAGAAAAAGGTTGCTTTGCTGACGACCTACATGGGGAATAGTAAACACGGACGAGTGTTCACATCCAAGAAATAAAAGGTATAAGTGTTTTGACGTTGTGTATAGATTAAAGATGCGGACGAGCATCCCTAAGACTATGATACAGACGAGTATCAGGTAGAAACAAATACCGACACGTGTTCAGAGATGATGATACGGATAAGTATCAACTGGTTAACAAGGAACACGGATGAGTGTTGATTTTGAGGGGACTCTTCTGGGGAATAGTAGACACAGACGAGTGTCTACATTCAAGAAGACATGAGTGTTTGACACGTGTATGGATTAAAGATGCGGACGAGCATCCCTAAGACTATGATACGGACGAGTATCAGGTAGAAACAAACGCTTGACGCATGCTCTGAGATGATGATACGGACGAGTATCAACTGGTTAACAAAGAACACGGACGAGTGTCGAATCTGTAGGGATATGAGTGGTATATACAAGGTACGGATGGGTACCTGTATGAGTGACATAAGTATGAGTGGTGTACAGATAAGTGTTTGACTTGCCGGGGAGAGTGACACGGACGAGTGTCAAGAAGAGAAAAGTATAATATGAACAAGTGTACGCTTTACTAAATGTATAGGTAACTATGTTGGGGAAGGTGACACGGACGGGTGTCAGGGAATCTGTACAAGTACATGTATCTGTGAGTGCAAAGGGGCGCTTTGGCTTTTGCTGGGGATGTGACACGGACGGGTGTCAAGAAGTATATGTGCCTGTTTGTAAAGAAGGCCCGGGCGACTCTACTGGGGATATGATGACACGGACGGGTGCAAAAAGAGGTGTGTATTTAAAATTATGAGTGCAAGGCCAGTGCTTTGGCTCTCTGGTAGGGGAATTTGGAGAGTTTTTTGTATATCTCTGATGAATTACTAGTATTCACAAGTGTTTGATTCAGAACATGGCTTATGATTATGCAATATGTTTGATTTTTGCCATAATGCTCCGTATTAGACGGAATGCTACGCTCTGTGGGAAATATGATGCGAATGCCATGATTATGCAAAGATACCGATCCGGGATTCGGATCCCGATGCTGCGAAGGTCTCTGGTTGATCTGCTTGAAATGGACATCCCAGTTGGGGATGAGATCATTGGTGGATCTGTCTTGGGGATATAGGTCACTGATAGGCCTATCTTTGTTAATGAGGGACCCAGCTGGGGTTTGTAGAAGCTTTCGTCACTCTGTTGTGGAATCCTCAGGCATTGCTCTTTCGGGTAAAGGCTGAAGCTCTGTGGGGAGATGGTTCCCTGGCCTTTGCACTTGGCTGCGGAGGAATAGTAAAGGGCAACTCGGCTGGGGAAGAAGAAAGACCATGGGAAGGTCTTCCTGGAGATTTCTGTAGGGGTCCTGCTAAGGATGATACTTGACAACTCAGCTGGGGGGAAACCATCTCCGGTGCTAAGGCTGGGTAGATAATGATTTGCCAACTGGCTGGGGTGAAGTTTTCAGGCCCCATGTTGTGCTTTGAATACCTGCAATCCTGAAAAGACAGAGAAATGTACAAGTAATCCCGAGGTATCCCTCACCGGATTCCATCATAGGAGTTTAAACACCCCCGGGAGTAAGTATATTTCCTGCAAGCACGTGTTTTAACAGAAGCATTTGTATTTATGCAAGCAGTATCTTAAGGACATCGGACATTTTGCAAATGAAAATAAAATGTACGAGATAAAACATGACTGAAAATTTGATTTTATTGATTTATATGCCCTGAATTGGCGAGATACAGTCAAAGAAACAAATCCCCTAAAATGAGGAGATTGTTACAAATTGAGAAATAAAAGGTATTTGGCAATGTTGATGACGCTTCAAGAAGCTTCCCTTTTGCTATGACTCGTATGACTTTTGACGTTCTTCTCGTCTTGCTTTCTGAAGAAGGCTGATTCTGACCGGCGCTTGAATCTTTTTGAAGCTTACCAAGTTGTAAGTAATACAGACGAATTCAGAGTACAGTTGTTCGCTTATTCCCTTGTTTTGCATGGATCGCCCTTTCGGGTTTTCAATCCATCGGGATACCCATTTTTGCCTGAGTCGTCCAATGCGGCTTTTCAACTCAGTGGGTCTACAAATTTTTGTTTATTTCCCTTATTTTTGCCCGAGTCTTTTATTCTGTTTTTGACTCGCCGGGATGCCCTATTTTTGCCTGGACTTACATTCTGTTTTTATGTCCAGCGGGTCATTTTCATGCGAAGTATTTTTTAACTGCATCTGAATTCACAGGGGACGGGAAGTCTTCACCATCCATAGTACTGAGCATGAGGGCTCCACCGGAGAAAACTTTCTTTACTACGAATGGTCCTTCATAGTTCGGGGTCCATTTGCCCCTGTGGTCTGTATGAGGAGGGAGGAGTCTTTTCAGCACAAGATCTCCTACTTGGTATTCTCGGAGCCTGACTTTCTAATCGAAGGCTTTCTTCATCCTTTTCTGATACAGCTGCCCATGACAGATTGCAGCCAATCTCTTCTCTTCGATCAGACTCAGTTGTTCGTATCGGGATCGGGCCCACTCTGCTTCGTTCAGCTTAACATCCATTAATACCCGTAGGGAGGATAATTCAACCTCAACAGGTAGGACTGCCTCCATACCATACACAAGTTGATAAGGTGTTGCCCCGGTGGATGTTCTGATTGACGTGCGGTACCCATGCAAGGCGAATGGTAGCATTTCATGCCAGTCTTTGTAGGTGACTACCATCTTCTGCACAATCTTCTTGATATTCTTATTAGCTGCCTCAACAGCGCCATTCATCTTTGGCCTGTAAGGAGAAGAATTGTGGTGTTGGATCTTGAAGTCCCGGCATAGTTCTGCCATCATTTTGTTGTTTAAGTTAGAACCATTAGCAGTAATGATTCGCTCGGGCACTCCATACCGACAGATGATGTCCCTTTTCAGAAATCGGGCTACTACTTGCCTCGTAACATTTGCATAGGAAGCTGCTTCAACCCACTTGGTAAAATAGTCAATAGCAACCAAGATGAATCTGTGGCCGTTTGAAGCAGTTGGTTCAATTTTGCCGATCATGTCAATGCCCCACATGGCAAAGGGCCAGGGTGAAGACATCACATTCAAAGGATTGGGAGACACATGCACCTTATCCGCATAAATCTGGCATTTATGGCATTTTCTGCCATAGGCACAACAGTCGGCGTCCATTGTGATTCAGTAATATCCTGATCTTAGCAACTTTTTGGCCATGGCATGCCCTCCTGCATGGGTACCAAAGGATCCTTCGTGCACCTCGTGCATCAACAAGTCTGCTTCTGTTCTATCAACGCATCTGAGGAGTACCATATCAAAGTTTCTCTTGTAGAGGGAACCATCAGTATTCAGGAAGAAACTACCAGCTAGCCTTCTTAGCGTCTTCTTATCATTGGAAGATGCCCCAGGTGGGTGCGTTTGATCCTCCAAGAAGCACTTAATGTCATGGAACCAAGGCTTGTCATCTTTAACAACGTCTGCTGAGAACACATATGCCGGTCTGTCAAGTCTGGATACTGCAATTTGAGGCGCGAAGTTGGCAGCTTGAACTTTGATCATGGATGAAATGGTGGCAAGAGCATCTGCAAACTAATTCTCGTCCCGAGGGATATACTCAAGCTTGACCGTTGTGAAGAAAGTAAATAACCTCCTTGTATAATCCCTATAAGGTATCAGATGATCCTGGTGCGTGTACTATTTGCCATTGGTTTGATTGATTACCAAAGCTGAATCTCCGAACACAGTCAAAGTCTTGATCCTGAGGTCAATGGCTTCCTCAAGACCCATAATGCAAGCTTCGTATTCAGCTTCGTTGTTAGTGCAGTTAAAGGCGAGCTTTGCCGAGAAAGGCATGTGAAATCCTTTAGGTGTAATGAGTACTGCACCAACACCACGACCATTCATATTAACAGCCCCATCAAACATCATAGTCCATTCTTCTTCCGGGTCAGGCCCTTCAGTGTGAACAAGCTCTTCATGATCTTTTGCTTTTATAAACATGATGTCTTCATCAGGGAAGTCAAATCTCATAGGCTGGTAATCATCAATGGGTTGCTCAGCAAGATAATCAGACAATACACTGCCTTTGATGGCTTTCTGAGATGTGTATTGGATGTCATATTCTGTGAGGATCATTTGCCATCTCGCAACCCGTCCGGTAAGCGCTGGCTTCTCAAAAATATACTTGACTGGGTCCATCTTTGAGATCAATAAGGTAGTGTGGGTCAACATATACTGTCTCAGTCGGCGAGCAGCCCACGCTAAAGCGCAGCAAGTTTTCTCGAGCAGTGAATAATGTTGTTCATAGTCGGTAAACTTTTTGCTTAGGTAGTATATTGCATACTCTTTTCGACCAGACTCGTCATGCTGGCCCAGCACACACCCCATTGACTCCTCTAATACTGTCAAGTACATTATCAGAGGTCTTCCTTCAACTGGAGGCATAGGATTGGAGGTTCTTGCAAGTACTCCTTGATTTTGTCAAAAGCCCTCTGGCAGTCTTCGTTCCACCTGACCGTTTGTTCTTTTCTTAACAGTTTAAACAAAGGTTCACAGGTTGATGTAAGGTGAGATATGAACCGTGAAATGTAGTTCAATCTTCCTAAGAACCCCCGAACTTCTTTCTCTGATTTTGGTGCAGGCATTTCTTGAATGGCTTTAACTTTATCAGGGTCAACTTCAATCCCTTTCTCGCTCACAATAAAGCCCAGCAACTTACCAGATCGCACCCCGAATGTGCACTTGTTGGGGTTCAGCTTCAGTTGGTACTTCCTCAGACGCTTGAATAACTTCAGCAGATTTACCAGGTGGTCTTTTTCTGTGAGGGACTTGGCAATCATGTCATCCACATAACATTCAATTTCTTTATGGATCATGTCGTGGAATAATGTTACCATAGCCCGTTGATATGTTGCACCAGCATTCTTCAGTCCGAATGGCATCACCTTGTAACAGAACGTGCCCCAGGGTGTGATGAAAGTTGTCTTCTCCATGTCTTCAGGCGACATTTTGATATGATTGTATCCTGAAAATCCGTCCATGAAGGAGAATACCGAGAACTGAGCCGTATTATCCACCAATACATCAATGTGAGGTAAAGGGAAATCATCTTTTGGGATGGCTCTGTTCAGGTCCCGGTAATCCACACACATTCTCACCTTGCCATCCTTCTTAGGCACGGGTACAATATTAGCAACCCACAGCGGATAGCTAGTCACAGCAAGGAACCCGGCGTCCCACTGCTTTTGTACCTCTTCTTTGATCTTCATTGCCATGTCTGGGCGAGTACGGCGTAGCTTCTGTTTAACCGGTGGGCAATCTTCTCTTAAAGGAAGCTTGTGCATAACAATATCGGTGTCCAACCCTGGCATATCCTGATAAGACCAAGCAAATACATCCACATATTCACGAAGCATGTCAATCAGTTGTTCCTTTACTGAGTCCTGTAAGCAGGCCCCGATCTTAACCTCTTTCACATCTTCATCCGTACCAAGATTAATCGTTTCGACCTCCTCCTGATGAGGAGTGATAACCTTCTCCTCTTGCCTTAACAACCTGGCTAGCTCTTCCGGAAGCTCATAATCTTCTTCAACCCCTTCATCAGCTTGATTGATTGGATTGTCAAAGTCATAGGAAGCCATAGCTTTGCTGTTGTCGGTGCAGTCTGAAAGGCACTCTCTGCAAGGGTTTAGATTGTTCATTTTAGTGATTGATTTTAATATTGTTTAGAAAAGTGAAATAAAGTTGTCATTTTGAAAACATTGCCATTTATTTTTGTACAAAAAGAAAAATGAAGAAAAACAGTGAGCGGAAAAGAAAAAGACTCATTTGCAAAAGATGTCCGATATTCATTGATTGATTTGTTTGCACAAAATTACAGATGGCCTGATTACAAAATGAGTCTTGTCATCTTGGGCAAGATGCAAGACTTGATGCATGCTTAAAATATACAGGAAATTATAATTACTCTGCAGGAGTAACCATTATAATTTCCTCGGAAGACCAGTTTGAGATATGGCTCCCCGGGATCCTTGGACGTATCCAGCTCTCCAGGTTGCGTTCATCTTCCGACTCATCTTCCAAGTTGTTCACTGCATCTGGGGTGAGCATTCCCCCACTGACAAAATTGGGCTTCTTAGCAGCCTCTGATTGATCTTGTTGAGTTGGTTTGTAACCCAACCCAAATCTGTCCTCCTTCTTCATCACAGGCAACAGCTTGCCCCAGCCTTGGGCAGTCCCCTCTGCAACAACCTTCCTGGCTTGCTGATAAGACGTCATGGAAGTTCCCAGTACAACAGATGCTTCATTTATGTTCAGGGCCTCGAACCCCTGGCTCATAGTTTCATGGATTTCTCCATCCATCTCAATGTATTTGTATGTAGCCAGATGGCTAACAAAGATATCTTCTTCACCACAGATGGTGATGATCTGGCCCTCCCACTCGAATTTCAGCTTCTGGTGAAGGGTAGACGTAACTGCGCCAGCGGCATGGATCCAAGGTCTACCCAACAAACAGCTGTAGGCCGGCTGAATGTCCATCACATAGAAGGTAATTTTAAAAGTCTGCGGGCCAATCATCACAGGCAGATCAATCTCCCCTAGCACTGATCTTTTAGAGCCATCAAAAGCTCTCACCACCAAATTACTTAGACGCAGTGCCAAGCCATCATGCTCCAGCTTCACTAAGGCTTTCTTTGGTAGAACATTGAGTGAGGACCCAGTGTCCACCAGTACATGGGATAGAACAGCACCCTTGCATTCTAGAGTGATGTGTAAAGCCTTGTTGTGGTTACGTCCCTCAGTTGTTAAATCAGCGTTGGTAAAGCCCAGTCCATGACTGGTGTTGACATTTGCTACCACGGTTTCTAGGTGATTAACTGTGATCTCCTCTGGCACGTATGCTGCGTGCAAGACTTTCAATAATGCATTCCTGTGAGCTTCAGAACACATCAACAGGGATAATATGGAGATCTTTGAGGGAGTTTGGTGAAGCTGATCCACCACCTTGTAATCACTTCTTTTTATAATTCTCATAAACTCGTCTACATCCTGTTCAAAAGACGTCTTCTGAGTTTCTTTGACGATTGATTCTTCAGGTACCACACTTTTCCCTTTTGCTTTGGCAGCAGCTTCTGCTTCGGCATTAGGTCTTTGCACTTGTGAGGCAAAAAGGCGTCCGCTTCGAGTGAAGCCTCCGCCTCCCCCAACATTATCAATCTTTGGAGAAGAAGTTGAAGAATCCAAAGTGATTTTCTCTCCGTTGCAGTAGAGATCAGAGCCATAATGCCAAGGTATGGCATTACTGCTTTCATATGGAACGGGTCCAGGTACCGTGATGGTAACTGGACTGACTGCCGCAGAGGAGGGTGCGGAAATGGTGTGCGGATCGTAGTAGATGGTGACTGGTGACCTGGAAAGAGGTACCACTGTTTGTTGTTGAAAGTTGTTGTTTGGAGGAACATATGCTGGATCATAATAAATGGTGACTGCTGAGATATCTGTTGGCGTTGTAGAAGATTCCGTGGAATAAATTGGTGTTGATGTTGTAGAAGGAATGGTTGTCGATATCTGACTTGTTGAAGTGATGGATGGAGCCATTGTTGATGATATTGATGAATTGGTTGGAATGATCGTTGTTGCAGTTGTAGAAGAGTCAGGAATTGTTGTCAAAGGGATTGCTGGATTTGTAGGAGCTGAGGTTGTGATCTGAAGGATACCACTTTTGATAAGACCATCTATGCCGCTTCTCAAGTTATCACACCCGTTGACCGAAATGTTTCAATAAACACAACCGAGCTCACACCCGGGGAACATCTGGCATTCTAGGAGCTGAGCTTTAATTTCTACCAGAGGTGTCTGAATCTGCCCAACACTGGTGATTAAGAAAGATGGTTTATCTTCCTCAATAGCATTAATCCTTGGTCCTCCATGATTGGGCATGGGATTCTTGTTGACATTTGGCGGGGGTGCAAAGTTGAGGGCCTTGGAATCCACTAGATCCTGCACTTTCATTTGTAAAGCCCTGCATTTTTCTGTACTGTGGCCTGGTGCATTAGAATGAAAAGCACACCGGGCGTTGACATCATAATTTCTTGGAAGACTGGCAGGATCTGGAGGTGCCAATGTCCTTAGCTCAACCAGGTTGAGTTTCAGGAATTGTGGCAATAAAGCGGCATAAGGCATAGGGATAGGGTCAATCACCCTATTTGCCTGTGATGGTCTTTGCTGAAAGGGTCTTTGTTGCTGATTGTTGTTGTTGTTGTTGTAGGTCCTTTGTGGCGGATACTGAACTTGCTGCTGATAGTGGTGTGGTTGTTGTGGTTGATATGCTGGTTTTTGAGGAATTGGAGCTGGAATTGTGACAGCTGCTACAGATCTGTGGACATGCTGAGGTCTGCCCCTGTTGGCATAAATGGCATTAGTCTCACCAGTTCTTCTAGGTCCCACAAAAGGCTTTCTGGGATTGCCCGACGAACTAGCACCATTATCAGTAATTTTACCCATCTTCAGAAGGCTTTCGATTCTTTCTCCAGCTATGACTACGTCAGCGAAGCTGGTGGAAGAAAAGGCAGCTAGCCTATCAATATATGTTCCTTGCAGGGTATTCATGAACATGTCGGCCATTTCTCTTTCCGACATGGGTGGCTGGACAGCAGCAGCAAGCTGTCTCCACCTCTGGGCATACTCCCTGAAGCTTTCCCTGGAGGATTGAGACATTCCCATCAGAAGGGTTCTGTTAGGAGCCATATCTAGATTGTATTGGTACTGCCTGATGAAGGCCTCAGCTAGGTCCTTCCAGCATCTGATAGTAGCTCTGGTTAAATGAGAGTACCACTCCCTTGAGGCCCCAGTCAAACTATCTTCAAAATAAAACATCCACAGTTTTTCATCCATGGTGTATGCCTTAAGTCTTCCCAGAAAGGACTGCAAATGAGTTCGTGGACAGGAAGTTCCGTTGTACTTCTCGAAGCACGGTGGTTTAAACTTGTGAGGTATCCTTACCCCGTCCACCAAGCCCATATCCATGACATCAAAACCCAAGGAGTTTTGAGACTCCAGGGATCTCAATTTCTCAGCAATTTCATCCAGCCTCCTATCATAGGCTTCATCCCCAGCTCCCATTACAGTGAATTGATCCTCTTGGGGGTCTTCCTGTAAGACTCTGCCTGCAGTAGCATTCCCTTGCACATTAGTAGGGATGTTGATCTCTGGATGAAGATGAGGTCCATATACTGGTGGGTTAACATGAGACTTGTAGATGTTTAAGAATTGGCAGAATTTTTGACCAAACAAGAAATGTTAAATTCAGTTCAGAATGTCCCATCAGATGTTGGGACATTAGCAAACAGAGTATATGAACTTATTTCAGGATGTCCTACCAGATGTTGGGACATTGTGTAAATAACTTAAGTTCAGTTTTTCAGGATGTCCCAACAGATGTTAAGACATCTCAGACCTGCTACCAGAATTAATTATTGATTAACTGATCAGAGATATTTAAGGAGAATTATCTGGAATTAATTAATGATGGATAAAAACAGAACAAGGCGCATCTGTAGGGTGTTTTATATTGAAGATTCAGATTAAAACAGAAGACCTAAATCACCTAGAATATAGGAGGTAACAAACCCTAAATTCAAGGTGACAGCTGCTGCACATTAGGGTTGGATCATTCTACAGAAAGCCCAAAATTCAGATACCTATTTAAGCAACAGAAACTCATAGAATTGAGTACGAATTTCAGAAGACCAAATAGGGTGTCTAGTGTTTTTAATAGCAGGTTGTTTTATTGTACCACTTTATGAGCTTTTAAGCAAAAGTGCATTTGTGACTTGATTGAAACTGTTAAGTAAGATCAAGCTGTATTGTTTGAAGGATGTCTTCAATTTTTGTAAACTTGTAAACTTGATCACTGTGTGATTGAGGGGGAGTGAGTAGGGTACTCTTTTCTAAGTGAGTCTTAGGTATAAATTGCATTGGGTAAGTATTAAGTGATAGATTAAACAGGGTGGTTTAAGTCTAGAATTAATATTACTAATAGTGGATTTCCTCCTGGCTTGGTAGCCTCCAGATGTAAGTGTGGTTATACACTGAACTGGGTTAACAAACTTCTGTGTTGTTTACTTTTCTTGCTATTTAATTTTTGGTTAAATTTGTCAAGTGTCCTATCAAGTGTTGGGACATCTCTTAGGACATCTCATACCTGATCACAGAATTTCAAGACTGAACCCTCTCATTGTTACTTGTTCCTCCAGTCCCTAGATGGGGTTCTTCTGGGGTCTGCCTTTCTACCAATGCCCTCAATCTTTCTTGGCTTTGAGCCAAGCCATTCATTACTTCCATGAACTGGGTCATTTGGTTTCTCATCTCCAGCCTTTCATTAACCATCTGGGTTCTGACCTCTGTCAGTTCTTGCTATACTTGGTCCATCTGGATACCAGGAAGGTTGTTGCGAGTAGGATATCTGTGTGGATGGTTGAGAGGGAACACCCGACAGCGAGCAATAATTCCTGAATCACAACAGAGTTAGTAACAGACAAAACAGAAACCTACAAAACAAAACAAAAGTTAGCATGCAATGCAGTATGCTTATTTGTTTCCAAGGTATCCGGCTTGGCACTTGGTTTTGACCTTTCCAGACCCTGAGGAAGATGCCTTGATGTTGCTTGAAAGAGAGAGACTTAATGAAACAAACTAACAAATATATTACAAAAGGTGAATCATACATAGTTTGTTTTTACAACATATGCCCCTGAGGGACCAAAATACAACACAAAAAGAAAAGTACATGAAATGGAAACAACAATCAAGCAAATAAGTCAAACATCTAAGCCAAATTCATCCTCCTTAACTTCCTTCAAGAGTGCTTCAATTACAGGACCAGCCGGGTGCTCTGTAATGCTTCTGATGAGAAGGTTCCTGGTGGCAATAGCAGCAGTCAGCTTCTTGTGCCTTTCTTGGTCCTTTGACCTCTTCACACCAGCCCTAAGCTTCAGTTCTGAAATTTCCTTCTGGACTGCTAGCAGAGCCTCCTGTTGCTTTTTTTCATTTGCCTCCAACTGCTCAATCCTGTCTTGAGTTCTCTTATCTTCTTGAGTGCGAGCTTCAGTAATTCTGACCCACCTAGCTTGGCTTTCTTTCAGATAAAGATCAGTTCTAGCCTTCTGAAACTGGGCCTCTTTACAAGCATTCTTCAAAATTTGTTCCCCAGCCCTTGCTTTCTTGATGTAGTCCTCTGATTTCTCAATCCTGGCTAGATGTTCCACCTTTAGCTTTTCTAACCTCTCAATGTCTAGACGACCATCACTCCTCTCCCAGAGGGTCTTCTGCAAAGCTTGAGTCAGTTTCTCATTCCTCTCTTTCAGTTTCTCAAATTCCTCTAGGCTGACAGTAGCTGGAGTTGGTACTGTGGATGGTCCGGGTGTATCCTCAATAGTGAAAGGCATCCCAGAAATCTGAGCCCTAGCATGAGACCATTCATAATACTGAACTGAGGCCACATTATTGCATCTCCCAAGAATGGCCATCCCTTTGTTCAGGATGTTGTCCCAAGCCCAGGATGCTTGTCTGACAACAGCTAGATTAGGTTTTACCTCACAATAAAGGGTTTCGGCCAAGTCTTGCACTCTAGGAGGGTGAACCAGAGCATAGCCCAACTGTCTTTTGAATAGCAAAGGGTTATAGTTGATGCAACCCTTCACTCCTATCAGAGGTACATTGGGGAACTGCCCACAACTAGTAATTATGTCCCTGCCTTTGGTGCTCTGGGTGCACCATCTGATGTCATCTGAAGTCAAAGCAACAAGTCTTCTAGCCCAATTCTTCTGTTGGTGAGGGTTCAAGAAAGCATCAGTCTTGGGTAAGTGTTTGAGCAGCCAAGTATGAAATAGAGGAGCACAGCATCTCACCAATCTCCCTCTCTGCTTCTCATTCCTTTGGTGAACAGAATAGTAGAAATCTCCCAGCAAGGTGGGTACTGGGTTCCTCAAAAGGAAGAGATGAATAGCATTCTTGCTGATAAACTTGGGCTCATCTGCAAAAAGTATAACCCCATATATACTGAGGGCTAACAATGCACAAACTGCCTTCCATTCTCCCAAGGAGGCCTTCAGGATGGCCTGAGAAGTTAGAAAGTCCAAGTGTAGGCCAGGACTTCCAGCCTTTGTTGTCATGTTCTGCTCAATTAGAATAGGCTCCAAATACAGTGCCTTTGCCACTTCTTCATTACTGGGAGAGGCCATCTCTGGGTTGAAGGGGATACCACCCCTGACAGGTACTCCAATCAGTGATGAAAACTCCTCCAATAGAGGTCCCAACTGAAAATCCTGAAAAGTGAAGCATCTCAAAGGAGGATCATAGAACTGTAAGCAAGTGTGAATCAAACTCCTCTGAGAAGGGTCCAAGTCCATAACCATATCAAGGATGCTTCCATAATGTTCTCTAAATAATGGGATATGGTCTGGAGTGATAAGTGGCTGGACCTGTCTGATGCCAGCCATCACAGGCTCAAAGAAATGATATGAAATGTTGCTCTTCTTGGGTGCCATAACTGCTGATGAAGAGTTGAGAACAGATGCTGATGATGAAGACTGATACTGGGAATGAACCACTGATAGGCTGATGATGAAAGTACTGAAGCAAACCACTGATGAAGATAGCTGAAGCGGATAGCTGATGAACAGGGGTCTATGCAGATAAAGGGGTCAAAACCAAGCCAGATGAAATGTGGGTACCCTGAAAAACAAATAAGCAAATGTTAAATGATGCAATGATGATGTATGCAAATGATATGCAAGGGTTTGTGATCAAGTTGGATCTAATTAACTGTCTTGATATAAGTCCATGGATGTTTAAGAAGTTCAGATGGAGGTTCAGAAGTCCAGTAACCAAGGTGGGGGACTCAAATAAAGAGTCACATGTCCAGGGTTAACATCACAAGAACTGTCCCAAAGTGGAGTACTCTTAATCAAACAAAGTATCAGGGTATGTTGTGGCCAATGGTACCTGCAAACCTGTAAACAGCCCAACCCCCTCACAGGTGATGTTCTAAAACAAGGATCCTCAGACTTGGATCAGTTATGAGAAGTGTAAACACTTCTAACCTGGAGGAACAGTGTTTACAATAACCATAAAAAGTCCTCCTCTAATTCACCTCAGTTTCCGAAGGTCATAGTAAAGGTCATCCAGACTTAGCAGGCTTCCCATATAGCCCTAGCACTACAGGAGATCTGTAGCACAGAGTTCTCAAGAAGAAACCCATATCTGAACCGTGTTTCATATTCCCGCACCAGACCAAAATGGAATGGGAAAGAACATGAACCACTCTAGCCTAGGTGTCACTCAGGTCCCAGGTATAGGACCTTAAACTCTCAATAGAACCCCACCCATCAAGACAGAAAACAGGTCCAGCCAGAACAGTATGACAGTATGATGTATATAAAGCTATAAAGAAAGCAATAAACAAAACTGTACATAAAGCAATAAATAAAAGCAACTATATAAACACAATTAGCACATAACACCCCAGTAAACACAAATCAAACAAGCGCTAGGAGGAACCCTCAAAAAGAACCAGAAGCCCTGGTTACAATATAAGGTTCCCCAGCAGAGTCGCCAAGCTGTCGCTCCCACCAAATGACACCCGGGGCCAAGAGGGGTACAGACGCGAACGGTCGGTGAAAGGAGGATGTGAGAACACACAGGAGTGAACTCACAAGAAAGGACAAGAGTCGCCAGCTAGGCATTTTTATCCCGGAGGAAAGGCAATGCTGCATAGACCTAGAAAGATATGGATAAGACGGTTGCGAACCAGAGAGACTGAGAAAGGGGGTTGGTTACAACCTGGGAAGGTATTAGCACCCAGATTGTCCGCCGTACTCGACGGGATCCATGCTTGAAAGATTTGTGTTTTAAAGGGGTAGTGTCAGTGCTATCTGTGTATAAAAGAACTGGAAAAGGATGTACAGGTGTCAGTGTAAAAAAGTGTAGTGTATAAGTGAAGTGTCAGTGTAAAGACAGAGTGAAATGCTCAAGATAATGAGGCTAAAGAGTAAGGCTAGGAAGAGGGGGGATATACAGAGACTTTTGTTCGATAACTGTTAAGTTATGCCTACGTATCCTCTCGTGCAATGAGGAAGTCAGAACACCGTAGTTCGACCCAAAGATACTGAAAGAATGAATTGACTTGTGAATTGCTTACTTGCCTATGCTCAAGTGTATGACCTGTCTGGCTCAGGTGCAAACTGTCTTGCATTAGACAGAAGAAGCAAGTTCTCGTTTATGAGTGAATGAGACGAGAATAGAATCCCGGAGGAGGCGATTATTGTTTGTTTTTGAGTTTTCAGTCTTTTATTGCCTTTTGAAGTTTGTCATAAATTAATGAGCTCAAGCCTAAACTAATGGGTTAGTAAACTCATCACATCTTCCCTCTGATTAGGGGTAAAGAGAATACCTCAAGTGTGAAGTCAGCTTCTCACACTTATTCACCTTTGATGCAGGATTAAGATCATTAACCTACTTGTGATTATTTAGATGTTTTTGTTGTTTTTGCTTAGTGTTAAGTAATGAGCTTAAGCCATAATCAGGTATTAAACAGACTCATTACACCATCCTAATAGAAGGATAATAGATGAGAATGTTTAAGCTGAGGAAGACTCCCCAACTTAATCCATGATTAGGGATTAACCTCATGACAAAACAAAGTCTTTATTAAGTGGATTTTAGCTAATGATAAGATGAAGAAGTGAGTTTTATGGTTTGTAAGACAACTTGAGGGGGACTTGTCCATTAACACTAGGGTTAGTCCTTCTTAACCAATTAAGGAAGAATTAGAACCCTAATGCAAGGCCCAAGTTACAAGCTTGATGTCTTGGTGATTATTAAGTGGATTGATTAAAGGGTTTAAACACATTGAGGATTTAACACTTAGGATTAAAGTTATACACTCCATCCTAATAGAAGGATGCAGGCATAAGCTTAATCACAAAGCCTTAAAGCCTTTAGGGTTTAGTCCCTGATTATGAGGTGAGGAGAGAAGACTCAAAGATGACACAAAGGTAAATCTAAATGGGGGGACTAATCAAACCCTAATTGTTATCATGCTTGGAGATCCTAGGGTTTGTGAGGTTCAAGAAAGAAATCTTCAGAGAAACCACCAAGAAGGAAGCAGATGAGAGGAGCAAGAAGCAAAACAACTTGCTTCACTTAAGAAGACAAGTTGCTTGAAGAAAGAAGGTAAGATGAACAAGAATGAGCAAGCTCAATCCAATACACATACAAAATGCAGCAAGGGAAGTATGAAAGAGATGAAAAGAGAATGTGAGAAGTGAAGGCAAATTCACTTCTCAAACAACTTACCACCTGAAAAGTTAGCCAAAGAAATGAAATGCAATGCAGAATGAGATGCAATGCCATGATGCAAAACAAAACCAGAAGCATAAGTATGATGTTAATGATGCTAAGAGATGATGCAAACATGAGGCAAGGCATGAGGATGATCATACAAACATATGGAATGCAAAAGAAACATGCTTAGAACCATGAACATACATGAAAAGTTATGAAATGCAAATGGCATACAACATGGCAAATGAAAGATGCAATGATCAAACATGATTCTAATATGTCCTAAGATGTGTTATGAATCAAATGAATGCATAAAATGTCATGGCAAGTCATGGTATGCAAGCAAATGGAAGATGGATGCAGAGGAAGGCATGAATTAGGGTTTATGAACAATGCACAAAACAAAATTCAAAACCAGAAGCAAACATCATGATAAAAATTTGAAAATGCATTCAAAGGAACCCTAAACCTATACAAACTCACTGCCCAAAGGAGAGGATCCAATTCTTAACCTAGTGCAAGTTATGAATTTCCTAAGTTGGCTAGGGTTTTATGGCGCCTCATCAAGAAAAAGGCCAAACAAATGGGAAATGCAAGATCAATTCATGCCAATTAAACCCTATAAACTACATGTTATGCAAGATTCAATGGAAAAAGAATCATTGTCCAACTCTCAATGGTTAGGCAGAAATGAATTTTTGAAGTTTGGATCAAAATAATGCCTTAAAATGAAATTAAATCTATTGAAAATTGTCAAAAGGCATCAAGAACAAAAAATAAATTTGGTTTGAAGGTTGGAAAATGTTTCTAAATGATTTTAAATGTTTCATGAATTTTTTTGTGATTTTTAAATACCTAAAAGTATTTTTAATTAATTAATTCTCATTAATAAATTAAAAATAAACTTTTAAATGATTTAAAAATATTTTTCAATACAAAAAATAAAAATAAAAATATTTTTGTGTTCTGAAAATTAATAAAAGCTTGAATAAAAATTTTCAGAATTTTTGAACAATTTTTGCTATTTTTAATAAAATATACAAAACAAATGAAATAAAATGAAAATAAAATTGAATTTAATGAGAAGTAATCAGAATCAAGGGCTAGAATTCAAACTGGGAAACGCGCGAATTGACTAGGCGTGTATCTGGACGGCCAGCATTCAAACTTCCGTAATTAAGACTAAACCCTAATCACTTTCAGATGACCGGAACAGTGTTCCGGTCATCTTCTCCGGCCAACCCCCTTCCCTGAATCCCTCAAAACGCCATGAAACTTCACCAAAAGCTCCAGAAACAATCAATGATCAACAACAAAACATAATCCAACAACAAATCCCATTTATTTCAACTCAAAATCAAGATACGAATCAAACATCAAAAACTGCAAAAATTTCAAAAACACGATACAAGCTCATTTCTCAATCATTTTCAAAAGTAAAAGGTTCAGTGAACTCAGGGATGCATGCTTTATCATTTAGAAACAAGAAATGAGAGTTCTGGAAAAATGAATTTCCATGGCTACCTGAATCGAAGCTTTCAACCCAAGAGCTTCTGGACCAGTTCCTTGCTTCCAACCAACTCCAATGACCTCCCTCAAGTGTTTGCTAAGCTTGCTGGAAGTTTGTTTGGGCTGGTTTGAGAGTTTGCTTGAGTTCTGTTCAAAGAGGGGCAGAAATCGTGTTTTGATTTCAGTGAGTTTCAGGCTATGGTGATGGGTGGGAAATGATCCTGGGATGATGCTAAGTTACTTTGTGAAAGAAGTTTGAAGTTTGGTTAAGTGTGCTGGGAGTTTCGAAAGAAAATGCAAAAGGGATGATTTTTGTGAACTTGTGAATGTTGAGGTCTTAGGCTGTGTTCTTGTGTGTTATGGCTTGCATAAAGTCCACATATCAAGTTGTGATAGGTCTGTGGAGTTGGTGTGGGCTATGTTGATTGGTATGGGGTGATTTGCAAAAAGTCAAGCAAGTTGTACTTGGAGGTATGGGCAAGTGGCAGGCTAAGATAGGGGCATGACTTGGATCAGCTGAGTTTAGGGAGAACCATAGAATCTGATTAGAAGCAATGCAGCAAGTGGATTAGGATTTATCATTGGTTTTGCAACTTTGTGATCTTTGGCCCTTTTCAAAGTTTCTTGATCCACAAGTCATGAAAATGAGTGATCCTTTGATGCAATCTGACTTTTAGGCCTTGGTTCATGTTTGTGTGAAGTTTAGAAGTCCATTTGGATGTTCAATTTGCCTTGGCAAGTGGTTTTGCAACTTTGCCTCTTTGGTAGAAAACTTCAAATTATGTGATTTTTCCCAACTTTGACAAGCCATAACTTTTGATCCAAAATGAATTAGGTCAAGTTCTTGTACTTTTTGAAAAGGGAATGATCCATTCTACAACTTTCATGACCAAAGTTTTTTCATTTGAAGCATTTATGAATCAAAAAGCAAGGGTCTAAAAAGTTTCCCAAAATGGCAAATTTCATTATAAGTCAACTTTCCCAAAAAGTCAACTTTGCAAATGGCTTGAAATTCTTCAAATTTGTGAACTTATAACATCTTCTATGATCAAATAAAGATCATAAATAATCAAAATGATGATGAACACCCTTTGGTTGGGTCATTGAGGGCCTCAGATACCCTGATTTTGCACTGACTTGCTCAAAAAGTCAACTCTTGATCAGATGACTTACCAATTGAATTTCTTCATGAAAATTGATATGCATGATCCCTATACCATATAGAAACCAATAGAAACAAGAATGACCAAAAAAATTGGAGTTATGGCCTCTGAAACCAAAACCCTAATTCTAGGTCATCTGTGCAGTTAAACCTGGCTCTGCTTCCATGCCATTCCCAGTTCTTGTGATTCTTTGACATTATTGACTTTGAGGAGATAAAATATGATGCTTGGACATACATGGACCCCTTTGAAGTGATTGATGACCTTTGGATTTGCTCAAGTGGCTCTTGGATTGCTCTGATCACAAACCCTAGATGCAGATGACTTACAAACAATGCAGTGAATCAAAAATGCAATATGAGATGCTATGATGGAACTTATGCATATGAAAAGATCACAAGCCATGGTGTTAATGGGTGAGGGCAAATTTGGGGTGTTTACAGATGTTCAAGACACATGACTGGATTAAAGAATCTGCTAGTAGACTTAAAGTCATATTCATCCAGATATGTAACCTTTGGAGATGGAGCTAAAGGAGAAATCAAGGGAGTTGGGACCTTGGACTGTCCAGATGTACCAAGACTAGGTGATGTGCTGCTAGTTAAAGGTTTAACTGCTAACCTGATCAGCATAAGTCAATTATGTGATCAAGGGTACAGTGTAAACTTTACCAAAACTGAATGCATAGTGTCTAACAAAGAACAAAAGGTTGTCATGAGAGGAGCCAGATCTAAAGACAACTGTTACATGTGGGAACCTCAAGACTTCTGTCTCACTTCAACTTGCTCTTTAGCTAAAGAAGAAGAAGTGAAACTATGGCACCAAAGACTAGGTCATCTTCATTTCAGAGGCATAAAGAAAATCATATCTATGGATGTTGTGAGAGGTATTCCTAAACTGAAGATTGATGATGGCAAAATATGTGGTGAATGTCAAATAGGCAAGCAAACCAAGATGTCCCATCCAAAGCTCCAACATCTGACAACTTCCAAAGTTTTGGAATTATTGCATATGGATCTTATGGGACCTATGCAGGTTGAGAGCCTTGGTGGTAAGAGGTATGCCTATGTGGTGGTTGATGACTTTTCAAGGTATACATGGATAAATTTCATCAAAGAAAAGTCTGATGTATTTGATGTATTCAAAGACTTATGCCAAAGAATACAAAGGGAAAAAGCCAGTTGTGTGATCAGAATAAGAAGTGATCATGGAAAAGAATTTGAGAACCAAAAATTCTTAGATTTCTGTTCTTCAGAAGGAATCAATCATGAATACTCTTCACCAATCACTCCTCAACAGAATGGGATTGTTGAGAGGAAGAATAGAACTATTCAAGAATCAGCAAGAGCTATGATCCATGCTAAAAAGTTACCTTTGTACTTCTGGGCTGAAGCTATGAACACAGCTTGTTACATCCATAACAGAGTTACTCTAAGGAAAGGAACTTTGTCCACAATCTATGAAGTCTGGAAGGGCAGAAAACCCACAGTAAGTACTTCCATGTTTTTGGAAGTAACTGTTATATTCTGGCAGATAGGGAGCAAAGAAGAAAAATGGATCCTAAAAGTGATGAAGGGATTTTTCTTGGATACTCTATAAACAGCAGAGCATATAGAGTATTTAATTCTAGAACCAAGGTTATCATGGAGTCCATAAATGTGATAATTGATGATGCTCCTACAGATGTTCCAGAAGATGTTGGAACATCTGCTGATATCAAAACTGAAGCTGAAGAAAAGAGTGATCATTCTGACTTCACTCAAACTGATGCAAGGACAGAACAATCCAGCAAACCTCCCTCCATCAGAATCCAGAAGGATCATCCCAAAGATTTGATAATTGGTGATCCCAACAGAGGTGTAAGCACTAGATCAAGAGAAGTGATTTCAGGTTCCTATTTTGTTTCAAAAATAGAACCTAAAAACATCAAGGAAGCTCTTACTGATGAATACTGGATTTGTGCTATGCAAGAGGAATTAGGTCAATTCACAAGGAATGAAGTGTGGAACCTTGTTCCTAGACCTGATGACATAAATGTGATCGGAACTAAATGGGTGTATAAGAATAAGTCAAATGAGCTAGGAGTTGTTACAAAGAACAAAGCTAGACTTGTAGCTCAAGGATACACACAAATTGAAGGAGTAGACTTTGATGAAACCTTTGCACCAGTAGCAAGGCTTGAATCAATCAGACTACTTTTGGGAATTGCTTGTATCTTAAAGTTCAAGCTATTTCAAATGGATGTGAAGAGTGCCTTTATAAATGGATATCTTAATGAAGAGGTATATGTAGAACAGCCTAAAGGATTTGTTGATCCAAGCTGTCCAAATCATGTATACAAACTAAAGAAGGAACTTTATGGTCTGAAGCAAGCTCCAAGAGCATGGTATGAAAGGCTGACTACTTTTCTTATCAAGCAAGGGTACAGGAAAGGTGGAATTGACAAAACCTTGTTTGTTAAAGATGAAGAAGGAAATGTCATGATTACTCAAATATATGTAGATGACATTGTCTTTGGTGGGATGTCAGACAGGATGGTTAAACATTTTGTCAATCAGATGGAATCTGAATTTGAAATGAGCCTAGTAGGAGAATTAACCTACTTTCTTGGACTGCAAATAAAGAAAATGGAGTACTCCATGTTCATTTCCCAAAGCAAGTATGCTAAGAACATAGTCAAGAAATTTGGGATGGACAGTGCTACTCATAAGAGAACTCCTGCCCTCACACATTTAAAGCTGACTAAAGATGACAAGGGTGAGAATGTAGATCAAAGCCTATACAGAAGTATGATTGGAAGCTTGTTATATCTGACTGCTAGCAGACCAGACATAGCATTTGCAGTAGGTGTATGTGCAAGATATCAAGCTGATCCAAAAGTTAGTCATCTTAATCAAGTCAAGAGAATTCTGAAATATGTTAATGGTACTTGTGACTATGGCATAATGTACTTTCATGGATGCAAACCAATTCTCACTAGCTTCTGTGATGCTGATTGGGCTGGAAGTGCTGATGACAGAAAAAGCACTTCAGGAGGATGCTTCTTTCTAGGAAACAATTTGATTTCTTGGTTCAGTAAGAAACAAAATTGTGTATCCTTATCTACTGCTGAAGCTGAATATATTGCAGCTGGAAGCAGTTGTTCACAGTTGGTTTGGATGAAGCAAATGCTCACTGAGTACAATGTCCCACAAGATGTCTTGACATTGTACTGTGACAACTTAAGTGCTATTAACATATCAAAGAATCCTATCCAACATAGCAGGACCAAGCATATTGATATCAGGCACCATTTCATCAGAGATCTTGTAGAAGAAAAAGTGATCTCATTGGAACATGTAGCTACAAATCTGCAATTGGCTGATATATTTACTAAAGCCTTGGATGCTACCCAATTTGAAAACCTAAGGGGTAAATTGGGAATCTGTTTGTGTGAAATTTAGCAGTTATGGAGATGTGCCAACATGTCATATAACATCGTGTGGCATGATCACCAGATGGCAATACCAGTCTGGTCAAGCACCTTGTGTATTCCACTCCTAGAAATTCTCCAAGTAACGACTCTTATAAGAATATCAGCTCACATTCAGCTATTCATCTTCTCATCTTTCTCTCACAACAACTTGCTTGCTATAGCTAACTCTCAGAGATCATCAAACTCAACCAATCTCAATCTTTTTCTTCACCACATTCTCAAAATGGCTCATCACCAAAACCCTAACATCTCTGAAGAAATCCTCAACAAGGAAGATGTGGTGCATGCAACCCCCATTTCTGTGGTACCCATGGATTCAACTCCAATGGACGAAATCAGAGGAAGTGTTCCTCTTGCTCAAAAGCCAAGAACCCCTACTGTGAAAAGGACAAAGGACCCTGTTTTCAACAAAGTCAAAGGGAGACCTTCATCATCAAACACCACTCCAAAAGCTTCTAAATATGTGGATGATTCCATAAAAGAGCTGGTAAACAGGATCCTATCTGAGCAAAGAGTGGTAAGTGGCATATCTATCCCTCTGAACACCATGCCAGCTCCACAAGAAGATCAACAAACTCAGGCTGAAAAGGACACTCCTGCTCAACAGGATGTCCCAATAGATGTTGAACCATCTGAAGACCAGCAAAAGGTCTCATCTGATACTGCTGATGATACATCTGAGGACCAGAAAAAGGCCTCCACTGATGGTGATGAAGAAGCATCTGAGGACCAGCACAAGGCCTCCACTGAAGAGCAAATCTCTGTTGATCCACCAGCTGAAGAGGAGACTGCTCAACCTCCTCCTGTTGTGAACCTAGAGCATGATTCTGATACAGAAATCATTGCTTCTGTAAACCCTAGCATAGCCAAAAGGCTCAGGACTAGGAAAGAAAAGATGAATGCAGGACGTGCAACTCCTGAGAAGAAGCAAGCTACACCAATGAAGGACAAAGCTAAAAGTTGTCTTTGGTCCTACAAAACAATGGAGCAAGGTGCAAACACAAAAGAGGAAAGCTGTCACTCCTCCAGATTCAGATGTTGAAGAAGATGTCCCAACATCTCCACCAAAGAAGAAATCAGCACCCTCAAGGTCATCAACTGTTGTTCCAGAAGCACCTTTGGACAACATCTCCTTTCATCATGTTTCAAGTGTGAATAGATGGAAGTTTGTTTATCAAAGAAGGGTAGCACTTGAAAGAGAGCTGAGCAGTAATGCACTTGAGTGCACAGAGTTAATTGATCTCATTTCTTCTGCTGGCCTTTTCAAAACTGTCTCCAACTTCTCTCCTTGCTATGAGCTGCTTGTCAAGGAATTCATAGTCAACCTTCAAGAAGATTGTGCTGATGGTAAGTCTGCTGACTTTAGAAAAGTATATGTAAGAGGAAGGTGTGTAGAATTCTCTCCTAGGGTTATCAACCAATACCTTGGAAGAGAATCTGATGGTCCAAATGAGTTAGGGAAGACTGATAACCAGGTTTGCAAGGTTATCACTGCTAATCAGGTCAAGACTTGGCCAGTTAAAGGGAAGCTCTCAGTTAGCATGCTGACAAGGAAATATGCCATGCTGAATAGGATTGGTACAGCAAACTGGGTCCCTACCAACCATACATCCTCAATATCAACTGGATTGGGCAGGTTCATATATGCTGTGGGCACCCAAACAAAGCTGGATTATGGGGCTTATATATTTGATCAGACATTGAAGCATGCTGGATCATCTGCAACTAAGCTGCCAATTGCCTTCCCTTCCTTGTTGTGTGGAATAGTGCTGAGTCAGTATCCTGGTATCCTCACTGAGAAGGACACAATTTGCAAAAGAGAAAGCCCTCTGGCCTTCCCCTACAAGCTGTTCTTGAGTCATCATGCAGCTGATGTTGAAGCTCCCTCTGGGACATCTGCTGGTCCTTCAAAGGCAAAGTCTCCAATCTCCAAAGCTGCATTGATTGCTGAACTGAAGAGCACTTGCAAAGAACTGGATGCAAGGAAGCAGAAGCTTGAGGAGATTATCCAAAGGCTGGAGATTGAAGAAAGTGCTCAAAAAGCTGCTACTTCTGATGAGGAGACTGAGGAAGAGAAAGAAACTGACTATGAGGAGTCTGAGTGAAAAATTGTATGTGAGGAAAATGTAATGACTGCTGCATTGTAATTTTGAAATAGTAGCTTTGGCCCCAAATTTATGTCTAACAAGGGGGAGAACAAGAACAACAACAACAATGTATGATGTTGTTTAGTTATTAATGAAAAACCTCTGTTTGCTTCTGAACTAAATCTGTGATGTTTATGAAAATTTCAAATTTCAGTTGCAACAAGACTGAATACATGTATGTTTGAGGGGGAGTAAACTCACACATGACTCAACAGAAAAGAACTGCTATACTCTGATAAAAGAACTTATGTTGCACTCTAATAACCAGAAAAATATGTTAGCCAAAAATTAGCCAAAGGGGGAGTTTGTAGATGTTTAGAATTGGCATAATTTTTTACCAACAAGAAATGTTGAATTCAGTTCAGGATGTCCTATCAGATGTTGGGACATTATCAAACAGAGTATAAGTAAATGAACTTAATTCAGGATGTCACACCAGATGTTGGGACATTGTATTAATGATTTAAGTTCAGTTTTTCAGGATGTCCCAACAGATGTTGTGACATCTCAAACCTGCTACCAGAATTAATTAATGACTAATAGAACTGAGTAATTTAAGGAAAGTTATCTGGAATTAATTATGGATGGACAAAACAGAATAAGGCGCAGCTGTAGGGAGTGTTGTTATGAGACTTCAGCATAATCAGAAGAACTGAATCACCTAGAATCTAGGAAGTAACAAACCCTAATTCAAGGTGGAAGCTGCATACGTTTCAGGATTGGATAAACCTACAGAAAGCCCAAAATCCATACACCTATTTAAGCAACAGAAACTCTCAGAATAGAGTACGAATTTAAGAAGACCAAATAGGGTGTTTTGTGTTTTAATAGCAGGTTGTTTTAATTGTACCACTTTATGAGCTTTTAAGCAAAAGTGTATTTGTGTCTTGATTGAAACTGTGAAGTAAGATCAAGCTGTTTTGTTTGAAGTATGACTTCAATTTTATTAAACTTGTAAACAAGAACACTGTGTGATTGAGGGGGAGTGAGTTGGTACTCATATCTAAGTTGTGTCTTAGGTAGAAATTGCATTGGGTAGATATTAAGTGAAAGATTAAACTGGGTGGTTTAAGTCTAGAATTAATATTACTTATAGTGGATTTCCTCCTGGCTTGGTAGCCTCTAGATGTAAGTGTGGTTATACACTGAACTGGGTTAACAAATTACTGTGTTGTTTATTTTTCCTGCACTTTAAGTTTTGGTTAAGTTGTCAAGTGTTTAAACATCTCATTCGACATCTCATACCTGATCACAGAATTTCACTTTCATTTTTTCCCTCTTGTTTTTCCACTTCAATTCCACTCCATTTCCTTTGGATTCTTCTACCATGTCCCACAACCTTCTAGAGTTTTCCATGGAATATTCCAAGGAATATTCCTTCTCCAACCCTAACCCTAACTAACTACAAACCTAACTCCATTCCTAAATCTAACTCCATTCCCAAACCTAGCTCCAAGCCTAGCCCCTATATAATCATTAATCACTTCAATGCAAAAGGTTACCAATTTTTCACTCTCTCACAATTTCTAGAATCACTTTTTCTGTCTCACTTTTCCTCCATTTCCCTTTTTTCACATTGAAACTTGAAGATCTTAAAGCTTAGCCTCCAACCTCCATTGAATTGTGGATTGTAGAAGAAGAAGCTACTGATTTTTGTGAAGATTTCGACTTATCGGAAGTGCAAGAAGGCTCAAGCATCAAGAACGCACTTATTTTGCGGATTCGTGGTTTTCTTGGTTTTCTCTTCGATCAAGCTCTGATTCTTGCAACATTTATCGAAGCACTTCTCCGCTTCGTAGGTTGGTGGTCTAAAATCACTTTTCCTTTAAGTTATTCTCTTCATCTCGCCATTTTGTCATTCTTTAAGTGCTTTTCGTATTGCTTGTGATCGATTACATTTTTGTTACTTTTTGCTTGCAATTTGTGGTTTTTAATGGATTAGAAGCTAGGTTGTAGCTTGTTATAGGTTCTAGTGTCGCTCCCACCGAATGACACCTCATGTCAGAAGGGGTACAGACGCGAACGGTCGGCGAAAAGGGGAGAGAACACACAGGAGTGAACTCAGAAAGACAAGAGTCTCCAGCTAGGCATTTTTATCCCGGAGGAAAGGTAATGTTGCATAAACCTAGAAAGATATGGATAAGACGGTTGCGAACCAGAGAGACTGAGAAAGGGGGTTGGTTACAACCTGGGAAGGTATTAGCACCCAGATTGTCCGCCGTACTCGACGGGATCCACGCTTAAAAGATTTGTGTTTTAAAGGGGTAGTGTCAGTGCAATTTGTGTATCAAAGCTGGAAAGAATGCAAGTGTCAGTGTAAAAGAATGTGAAGTGTATGAGTGAAGTGTCAGTGTAAGGAAAGAGTGAAATGCTCAAGATCATGAGGCTTAAAGAATAAAGCTGGAAGGAGGGGGAATATACAGAGACTTTTGTTCGATAACTGTTAAGTTATGCCTACGTATCCTCTCGTGCAATGAGGAAGTCAGAACACCGTAGTTCGACCCAAAGAGACTGAAAGATAAATTAACTTGTGAACTGCTTACTTGTCTATGCTCAAGTGTATGACCTATCTGGCTCAGGTGCAAACTGTCTTGCATTAGACGGAAGAAGCAAGTTCTCGTTTGTGAGTGAATGAGGTGAGAAAACAATCCCGAAGGAGACGATTATTGTTTGTTTTTTGAGTGCTTTCAGTCTTTTATTGCCTTTTGAAAGTTTGTCATAAGTTAATGAGCTTAAGCCTAAACCAATGGGTTAGTAAACTCATCACATCTTCCCTCTGATTAGGGGTAATGAGAATTACCTTAAGTGTGAAGTCAGCATCTCACACTTAATCACCATTGATGTAGGATTAAGATCATTAACCTACTTGTGATTATTTAGATGTTTTTGTTGTTTTTGTTTAGTGTTGAGTAATGAGATTAAGCCATAATCAGGGATTAAACAGACTCATTACACCATCCTAATAGAAGGATAATAGATGAGAATGTTTAAGCTGAGGAAGACTCCTCAACTTAATCCATGATTAGGGATTAACCTCATGACAAAACATAGCCTTTATTAGGTGGATTTTAGTTAATGATAAGATGAAGAAGTGATTTTTAGGGTTTGTAAGACAACTTGAGGAGGACTTGTCCATTAACACTAGGGTTAGTTCTTCTTAACCAATTAAGGAAGAATTAGAACCCTAATGCAAGGCCCAAGTTACAAGCTTGATGTCTTGATGATTATTAAGTGAATTGATTAAAGGATTTAAACACATTAAGGGTTTAACACTTAGTATTAAAGTTATACACTTCATCCTAATAGAAGGATGCAGGCATAAGCTTAATCACAAAGCCTTAAAGCCTTTAGGGTTTAGTCCCTGATTATGAGATGAGAAGAGAAGACTCAAAGAGACACAAAGGTAAAAGCTAAGTGGGGGACTAATCAAACCCTAATTGTTATCATGCTTGGTCATTCCTAGGGTTTGTGAGGTTTAAGAAAGAATTCTTCAAGGAACCACCAAGGAGAGAAGCAGATGAAAGGAGCAAAGAGAAACAAAACAACTTGCTTCACTTAAGAAGACAAGTTGCTTGAAGAAAGAAAGTAAGATGAACAAGAATGAGCAAGCTCAATCCAAAGCACAAGACAAAATGCAGCAATGATGCATAAGAGAGATGAAAAGAGATTGTGAGAAGTGAAGGCAAATTCACCTCTCAATACAACTTACCACCTGAAAGGTTAGTAAAGAAATGTAATGCAATGCAAATGAGATGCAATATGATGATGCAAACTCAAAAACAGAAGCATAAGTATGATGCTAATGATGCTAAGAGATGATGCAAACATGAGACAAGGCATTAGAATGATCATACAAACATATGGATGCAAGAGAAGCATGCTTAGAACCATGAACATACATGAAAAGTTATGGAATGCAAAAGACATGTAATGAAATTCTGGTATGACAGACTCAGATGTCGAATATGATGTTGAGACATCTTATCTGTTACTTATAAACATGGTAAGGCATACATATCAGTACTTAAATAATTCTGATATATCAGAGTCAAACATGCTTCAGGATGTTGTGACATCTGATAGGACATTCAGTTCAGGTACTGCATAAAACATAAAAGATATAAAGAACACAGCATAATTGTTAACCCAGTTCAGTGTATCTCCACACTTACATCTGGGGGCTACCAAGCCAGGAAGGAAATCCAATATAAGTAATATTAATTCTGGACTTAAACCACTCAGTTTAATCCTTCACTTAATATCTACCCAATGCAATTTCTACCTAAGACACAACTTAGATATGAGTACCAACTCACTCCCCCTCAATCACACAGTGATCTTTTACAATGATTAATAAAATTGAAGTCACACTTCAAACACAACAGCTTGATCTTACTTAAAAGTTTCAATCAAGACACAATACTTCTCTTGCTTACAAGCTTCGAGAATCACAAGTGAAACAGCCACAATAGAGTTCCTTGTTACGCACGGCTGCCACAAGAACACAACCCTAATAATGTTTACATTTTCGGTTCATTGGGTTAAGACTAAACTAGGTTACAGAGTTTCTTTTATAACCTATTCCCAACTGGATTTGGGCCTAAACAATCACAACAATAGCTACTACAAATATGCAGAAAAACTCTACTACAAATATTCCAAAAGATCTTCAAATCTAAAAACTCCTAAAATATCTCTAAATATAGAAACCTATATTTTTCAATATTTGTCTTCAATTTAAATTGAGTCTTTAAGATCTTCTAAATCAGCACCCTTTAAATCAGCTCCACATATGATTGCATAATATCTTCAGAATATTCTGCATAATTCAGATCTGATAAATCCCACTGTCATCACCTTGAATTAGGGTTAGTTAGATTGTTACCTCCTTAATTCAAGGTGAATTAGTTATTCTGTTATACTGAAATCAGATAACTAATCTCCCTAAAGATGCGCCTTGTATTGCTTATCTCTTTCCAATTAATTCTAGATAGATTCCCATGAATTTACTCAGTTCTGTTAAGCATTAATTAATTCTGGTAGCAGGTTTGAGATGTCACAACATCTGTTGGGACATCCTGAAAAACTGAACTTATATCATTAACTGATACAATGTCCCAACATCTGATATGACATCCTGATATCTTGACTTAAGTTCATTAACTGTTACTCTGTTTGACAGTGTCACAACATCTGGTGTGACATCCTGAACTAAGTTCAACACTTCTTGTTTGATATCTATATGTAACACATGACAGTAATGTTGTCATGACAGTTGCAGATGTTTCAACATTTTCTTTGATATCTGTCTGTAACATATGACATTAATTCTGTCATGACATTTGCAGATGTTTCAACATCTTCTTTGACATCTGTCTGTAACATATGACAGTAATTCTGTCATGACATTTGCAGATGTTTCAACATCTTCTTTGACATTTGTTTGTAACATATGACAGTAATTCTGCAGATGTTTCAACATCTTCTTTGACATCTTCCAATTATTATAACCATATTTATCTGTGCCACCATGTCAGGACATCATGTTTGACATGTTCTTCCAAAATCTATACCATGTTAATTTAACATATGGAACTTCTTATTCAACATTTTCCAGCCATATTAGTTTTACCAAACATAATGCCAATCATAAAATAATAGCATTAACAATCTCCCCCTTTGGCTTATTTTGGCTAAAACTAATTTACATACAGGTGTAGTAGTACCTTATGTAGAAGTTCCTTAACATCACATCTTCATATCAGACCTCACACTATTACTTCTCCCCCTTTTTAGCCATAAAAAGACAAAGGTACGATAATAAACATAGAGGTATATAATCTCCATAAGCTTGAAACACACATAAGCTTCACAATTCCTCAAACATAAACTGCAGAGAGCAGCTTTATATAATATAGCCTTCTAGACTCTTAGGATACTCCTTATCTGGTTAAGGTATTACTCCCCCTTAACTCCACAAAATCAGGTGCACATACTTGTAACACACTCCCCCTGTCTAGGATACTCCATACTTCTCTGTACATTGATGAAAGGAAAACATAAGACGCATCTTCATGTCTTCAAGAGCTCACCCTCTATTCAATTCCCAATTGAACACATTCACTTCTTGTACCAAGCATACCTGATTCCTATCTTGGTTTGTAGTTACCACAGTCTGATATACTTCAGTCTCTTCTACATGTTTCTTCCACTATAGATCATCTACTTCATCATTCTCCCATATGATTAGGTAGTCTAATAATAGAACCCATGTAGATAAACACCCCAAATAATGTACTAACACTTAGTTAGGACATTTTTCATACACCAAGACCTTATCACCATGATCCTAGATGTGCTCCACCAACTGGACTTACTATAGCATAGTAATCCAAGAACTGAAAATCTTCAACTACACTGTGCCACCAGTTAGAATCATAAATCCAGAAAGAGTGATAAACTCTCATCCACCTTCAAGAAGAATAAATCCTCTTGAGTCTTCAACTCATCACTCCTCTGCCCAAGAGCAATTTGTTCCAAGACAATCCTCAAGAACAACTAGCTGCCACACTCTGATTATCTTGATTCTTCGAATCCACTTTAAAGATCAACCAATTACCACATTTTGATAACCTCCTTTATGAATCCTCATATGAAAAAGCCAATTGCCACTTTTGTCTTCTTCACGTTTATAATAAATCTTCCAAAGATATCCTGATCAATAAAGTTGATCTTCACCAAGATGTCAAGATAAAAGGCCTTATGAAGCATTCAATCCCTATAGATCATTCTATCTTAATTTATGTGTCACTTCACCAATTAGACTCTGATGTTGAACTAGATGTTTAAACATTATTAGCCCACATCCATCTATTAGATTCAGGTCCTTCTTCTACCACTTGAAAGAACCTCCTTCCTTTATAGAACAAGAGTTACATGCTCTAATAGACTTGATTTATCCATCAAGTTTGAGTAAACAACCTCCATTCTATTGGTTTTGCAGAAATTCCTACCGATAACACATATTGATGAGAAACTTCCAATGTTTCTCCAAAGTCTTCAAACCTGCCACTGTCTGATTATTCAGAAGGAATAGTTAAGAACTACACCTCATAACTATATCAAGGATGCCACCATTCCTTGAGTAAGGCAGTCTTAACAAATTTATGATATCGCCACCTATCTTAACTCCATGATGAGCATTCTGGACTACACCTAGATCAGAAATAAACTAATCCAAGTAGTCATCAAGATTATGATATGTTCATGGTCTTTCATCTCCATCTTCAGAATCAACAATATCCAAACCAGTTCTTGCCAAGAAACTTTCCAGAAATACATAACTCCTGTCACACAAGACTGAAGACAATGCTACAGCTTATGCAATACCTCTCCCATGATTCTGCACAAACTCTGATGATAAGATGTTCCAACATCTTTTTGAACATCACCAATCTTGAATCACAAGGATAATCAATCAAATATTTGTGAACTCCACAAACAACAATTGATCTTAAATCCTTGTATAATACCTTATCAGATAGTTCTACACAATCTGATCTTTTAATTTTGAAGGATTTTAAGGTTAGCTCCAGATAAGATTAGCAAGATCTCCTCATGCCATGGATAAACAATACTCCAGTTGAGCATAAACTCCACTAATTCTCAATTTCACACCCCTGATGAACATACAAAGAGCACAACTGATAAATATCCACACTTGATTTTATATTCCAAAACAGATGCTCTTAGTTTGCTTGCTACAAAGGGTTCATACTGCCACTATCCATGACTAGTAGTGGAAGAGATTACCAGTTCAATAACCATTCTGATCAGACTTCCCAATCTGACATTCTTCCCTTGCTTCTAGCAATTGTTGGTCACATTGCTAGCTTTAATCATGACCAAAGTCATGCATTTATCACCCACATTTGTAGATACATTTAGAAGCTTCTTCATCTTCAGATTTATCATCAGATTCATCAGTATTCTGAGCAACCTCTTCCAGCTCCAGCCTTTGAATTTCTTCCTCAAGCTTTTTCTTCCTGGCATCCAGCTTTTTGCAAGTGTTCTTCAGATCTGCAATCAAGGCAGCTTTGGATATGGGAGTCTTTGCTTTTGAAGGTCTAGCAGATGTCCTAGTGGGAGCTTCAACATCAGCAGCATGATGGCTCAAGAAAAATTTGTAATGGAAGGCCAGAGGACTTTTTCTTTTGCAGACTGAATCCTTCTCAGTGAGGATACCTGGATACTGGCTTAGTATGATTTCACATAGCAGAGAGGGAAAAGCAATAGGAAGATTTGTTGCTGATGTTCCTGCATGCTTTAGGGTTTGATCAAAGATGTAAGCCCCAAAGTCCAGCTTTGTTTGGGTGCCCACAACATATATGAATCTGCCCAATCCAGTTGCTATTGAAGAAGTATGGTTGGTAGGGACCCTGTTTACAGTGCCAATCCTATGCAGCATTGCTTAATTCCTTGTTAGCAAGCTAACAGAAGGTTTGCCCTTGACTGGCCAAGCTTTGACTTGATTGGCAGTAATGACCTTGCACACCTGGTTATCTGTCTTACTCAGCTCATTAGGTCCATCAGATTCTTTTCCTAGATAATGGTTGATAACCCTAGGAGAGAATTCCACACATCTCCCTCTTACATAGACTTTTCTGAATTCATCTGATTTACCTTCAGCACAGTCCTCTTGTAGGTTGACAATGAATTCCTTGACTAGCAGCTCATAGCAAGGTGAAAAGTTTGATACTGTTTTGAATAAACTAGCAGAAGAAATTAGGTCAATTACCTCAGTGCACTCAAGTGCATTGCTCCCCAGCTCTCTTTCAAGTGCTACCCTTCTTTGGTATACAAATTTCCATCTGCTCACACTTGACACAAGATGGAATGAAACATTGTCCAGGGGAGCTTCTGGAACAGCAGAGGTGGACCTAGAGGGTGCTGGTTTCTTCTTTGGTTGGGATGTTGGAACATCCTCTTCAACATCTGAATCTGGTGGAGTTAAGGCTTTCCTCTTTTGGGTATTCACCTTGCTCCATTGTTTAGTAGGACCAAATACCACTTTGGTCTTGTCTTTCTTTGGAGTAGGCTCCTTCTTTTCAGGAGTTGAATGTCCTGCAGTCTTCTTTTCCTTTCTAGCCCTAAGCCTTTTGGCTATGCTAGGGTCCACAGAAGCAATGATCTCTGTGTCAGAGTCATTATCTAAGTCTTCAACATGTAGCATAGATGCCTCCTCTTCCAGGTTAGGAGTAGGTTCCAAACATATGTGATCATCACACATTTGTCTAGCACCCAAAGCATCCATCATGTTAGCAGGATATCACACCAGTTTCCTTCTTCTGGAACACAAAACTAAGCTTGGTTCTGAAACATTATTGCTTTCAAGATTACTATCTTTTCTTCAATCAGCTCCAACTGAAGTGCTATAATATTATGAAAGATACTTTGCACACATACAATAGTCAGTAGCATCTCAAAGAGTATTCAGCTTCATAGCTTCAGAAATCCTTAAAAAACAATCTTTTAGGTCTTTGATTCAACATTTACCATAAACTGTTGATGTGTAGTGTGGTGTCAAGCCATTAGGATTGACATATCAATTCAGCTTCTTTCTTGATGAAACTTCCTTCAGTTCATGATTTAGACAATCATAAACATGTATCTTCACAAGAGAGATTTTCTTCAGCTATACCTAAACAACATAAGACACCATAACCAGGAAGAATATGCTCATTAGGTCACCATAAATAGGCTTAAGAGATAACTTATCAAGATTTTCACTCCCGCATGAAAGATTTGATAATTATACTCTTTTGTTTTGGCTCCAACCTCTTCTTTCATCAAGAACCACAACATTCTGAACTAAGTGTTCTCCAGTTCTGTAATCACATGATAGAACATCAAACTTGACATTATGAACTGAAGTTTTACAACAGCCTTTGTAGGAAGTACTGGGGAACCACTATCAAACATAACACATCATAAATAATAGAGCAATTCCTTATAAATTGTATGATCATCAATTCAGATACAGATATAACTCTCCATACAAGAACAACCAGAACATTTCCCAATCACAGTGCATCTAATCCACACAAACTTGGTATAACTTCAGAATATATCAGAGGCACATGCAGAAACACAGAAGTTGAACCCAAACCACACAGAAAACAAAATACAGGCCTCCTTCAAATATAGAATTCTCTGAACCAAGATGTCAGGACATTCTGTCTGACATCATAGCTACACAGCAATTCACCAGCAAATTTCCAGCCCTGATAACACCTGACTGGTCCAATATACACCATATGATGAATAGTCCATCCTCCACTTCTAGGGACCATTCAAAAGCCAATATGAACCTCTCAAGTTCCAACAGCTTTTCATTATATCATCCTTCTTCCTTTACCATGAACCAGAAAGTATCCCCTTTAGATCTCATCCAGAAACAGACCAGGATGCCTACTCTGATACCAATTGAAATTCTGGTATGACAGACTCAGATGTCGAATATGATGTTGAGAGATCTTATCTGTTACTTATAAACATGGTAAGGCATACATATCAGTACTTAAATAATTCTGATATATCAGAGTCAAACATGCTTCAGGATGTTGTGACATCTGATAGGACATTCAGTTCAGGTACTGCATAAAACATAAAAGATATAAAGAACACAGCATAATTGTTAACCCAGTTCAGTGTATCTCCACACTTACATCTGGGGGCTACCAAGCCAGGAAGGAAATCTAATATAAGTAATATTAATTCTGGACTTAAACCACTCAGTTTAATCCTTCACTTAATATCTACCCAATGCAATTTCTACCTAAGACACAACTTAGATATGAGTACCAACTCACTCCCCCTCAATCACACAGTGATCTTTTACAATGATTAATAAAATTGAAGTCACACTTCAAACACAACAGCTTGATCTTACTTAAAAGTTTCAATCAAGACACAATACTTCTCTTGCTTACAAGCTTCGAGAATCACAAGTGAAACAGCCACAATAGAGTTCCTTGTTACGCACGGCTGCCACAAGAACACAACCCTAATAATGTTTACATTTTCGGTTCATTGGGTTAAGACTAAACTAGGTTACAGGGTTTCTTTTATAACCTATTCCCAACTGGATTTGGGCCTAAACAATCACAACAATAGCTGCTACAAATATGCAGAAAAACTCTACTACAAATATTCCAAAAGATCTTCAAATCTAAAAACTCCTAAAATATCTCTAAATATAGCTATATTTTTCAATATTTGTCTTCAATTTAAATTGAGTCTTTAAGATCTTCTAAATCAGCACCCTTTAAATCAGCTCCACATATGATTGCATAATATCTTCAAAATATTCTGCATAATTCAGATCTGATAAATCCCACTGTCATCACCTTGAATTAGGGTTAGTTAGATTGTTACCTCCTTAATTCAAGGTGAATTAGTTATTCTGTTATACTGAAATCAGATAACTAATCTCCCTAAAGATGCGCCTTGTATTGCTTATCTCTTTCCAATTAATTCCAGATAGATTCCCCTGAATTTACTCAGTTCTGTTAAGCATTAATTAATTCTGGTAGCAGGTTTGAGATGTCACAACATTTGTTGGGACATCCTGAAAAACTGAACTTATATCATTAACTGATACAATGTCCCAACATCTGATATGACATCCTGATATCTTGACTTAAGTTCATTAACTGTTACTCTGTTTGACAGTGTCACAACATCTGGTGTGACATCCTGAACTAAGTTCAACACTTCTTGTTTGATATCTATATGTAACACATGACAGTAATGTTGTCATGACAATTGCAGATGTTTCAACATATTCTTTGACATCTGTCTGTAACATATGACAGTAATTCTGTCATGACATTTGCAGATGTTTCAACATCTTCTTTGACATCTGTCTGTAACATATGACAGTAATTCTGTCATGACATTTGCAGATGTTTCAACATCTTCTTTGACATCTGTTTGTAACATATGACAGTAATTTTGCAGATGTTTCAACATCTTCTTTGACATCTTCCAATTATTATAACCACATTTATCTGTGCCACCATGTCAGGACATCATGTTTGACATGTTCTTCCAGAATCTATACCATGTTAATTTAACATATGGAACTTCTTATTCAACATTTTCCAGCCATATTAGTTTTACCAAACATAATGCCAATCATAAAATAATAGCATTAACATGTAACATGGCAAGTGAAAGATGCAATGATCAAACATGATTCTAACATGTCCTAAGATGTCTTATGAATCAAATGGATGCACATAATGTCATGGCAAGTCATGGTATGCAAGCAAATGGAAGATGGATGCAAAGGAAGGCATGAATTAGGGTTATATGCAACATACAGAGCAAAAATCCAAAACCAGAAGCAAATGACATGATAAAAATTTAAAAATGCAATCAAAGGAACCCTAGACCTATACAAACTCAATGCCCAAAGGAGGGGATCTAACTCTTAACCTATTGAAAGTTATGAATTTTCTAAGATTGCTAGGGTTTTAAGGTACCTTGTCAAGAAAAATCCTAAACAAATTGAAAATGCAAGATCAATTCATGTCAATTTTATCCTATAAACTACATGTTATGCAAGATGCAATGCAAAAAGAATCATTGTCCAACTCTCAAAGATTAGGCAGAAATGGATTTTCAAAGATTGAACCAAAATAATACCTCAAAATGAATTTAATTCCATTGAAAATTATCAAAAGGTATCAAGAACAAAAAATAAATTTGGTTTGAGAGTTGGACAATGTTTTTAAATGCTATATGAATTTTTTTTGTGATTTTTAAATACCTAAAAGTATTTTTAATTAATTAATTTTCATTAATTAATTAAAAATAAACTTTTAAATGATTTAAAAATAACTTTTAATGCAAAAAATAAAAATAAAAATGTTTTCTGATTGAGAAAAATATTTAAAACAAAAATGCAAAAGGAAATATTTTTGGGATTTTTCTAGCTATTTTAAAATAAATATGCAAGAAAATGCAAGAAAATGAAATTAAAATTGATTTAATGGGAAGTCAACAGATCCAGTGGCTAATATTCAAATGAGACGCGCGGGAGTTGACTGGCGCCAGATCTAAAGGCTGGAATTCAAACTGGCAGGATTAATTCATAAACTTAATTAAATGGATAATGACGTGGATTAGGGTTTTAATGAAACAATCCAGGTCATCCAAACACGCGCGGGTCAAACAAAGTCAGCCCATCCTACGCTCCACATTCAAACTGAGCCCTAATCCTCATTAATGCACTAATCACTTTCAGGTGGCCGGAAAAGACTTTCGGTCGTCTTCTCCGGCCACATCTCCCCTGAGTAAAACCAAAACCTCACTTCTAGGTTATTTCTGGAGCTCTAAAGCTCCAGATCAACTCTCTTCACCTCCCTGAACCTGAATCCAACCTCAAAACTCATTTCTTCTTGCTCAAAACCATGATTCGAAACAAAAATGTAAAAATGGCCAAACTTTCAGAGACGCAATACACACTCAATACTCAATCATTTTCAAAAATAAAAGGTTCAGTGCATTCAGGGACGCATGTAGATCATTTTAGAAACAAGAAATATGAGTTCTGGAAAAATGTTTCAAGGAGGTACCTGAGCTTGAGCTTTCTCAGTTCTGGACTTTCAGACCTCCTTTCTTTGCGCAAACCACTCCCCTTGAGCTCCTGATGAAGTCTTGATACTTGGAAAGAATTTCTTTTGGCTGATTTGGGAGTTTGATCAAGTTCTGTTCAGGAGAGGTGAGAAATCGTGTTTTGATTTCAGGGGGTTTCAAGGATGAATGAGGGCAGGGAAATGATCAGGAGGATGTGCTGAGATGTTTTGTGAAGTTTGTTTGAATGTTTGATGCTTGTGGAGTGTGTTTCAAATGAAAATGCATATGAGGCATAAACTTGGAGCTATGGTTTTTGAGAGAGCTTCAGCTTTGTGTGTGTTATGAAAATGAAGCCTTGGAATGTGTTTGTAAAGTCTGGATTGGGCAGAGAGTTGTTGTGTCACTGTGGGATTGGTATGGGTGTTTTTGCCAAAAAGTCAAAAGTGTTGTACTTGAGGTATGGGCAATGGTGTAGCTATCTCATTGGCTTGTCCTTGCTCAGCTGAGATTAAGGAGGTCCATGGAATTATTTTTGAGATGATTCAGCAAGTTGCATGAAGTTTATGAGATGTTTTGCAAATTTGTGAATTTTTTGCCCTTTTGGAATTTCTTGATCCACAAGTCATGAAAATGGCCAAACCTTTGATTCAATCTGATCTTTAGACATTGGTTCATGTTTGTGTGAAGTTTAGAAGTCACTTTGAGGTCTCAATTTTCCTTGGCAAGGGATTTTGCAACTTTGCCTCTTTGGTAGAAAACTTGAAATTATGTGATTTTGGCCAACTTTGACAAGCCATAACTTTTGATCCAAAATGAATTAGAATGAGTTCTTGTACTTTTTGAAAAGGGAATGATCCATTCTACAACTTTCATGACCAAAGTTTTTCCATTTGAAGCATTTTTTAATCAAAAAGCAAGGGTTGAAAAAGTTTCCCAAAATGGCAAGTTTCCATTACAAGTCATTTTCCCAAAAAGTCAACTTTGCAAATGGCTTGAAATTCTTAAATTTTGTGAACTTACAACATCTTCTATGATCAAATAAAGATCATACACAATCAAAATGATGAATAACACCCTTTGGTTGGGTCATTGGGGGCCTCAGATGCCCTAATTTTGCACTGACTTGCTCAAAAAGTCAACTCTTGATTAGATGCCTTCCCCATGGAATTTCTTCATGAAAATTGATATGCATGATCCCTATACCATATAGAGACCAATAGAAACAAGAATGACCAAAAAATTTGGAGTTATGGCCTTTGAAACCAAAACCCTAATTCTAGGTCATTTGTGCAGTCAAGCCTGGCTCTGCTTCCATGCCAATCTCAGTTCTTGTGATTTTTTGACATTCTTGACTTTGAGAGGATATAATATGATGCTTGAACATACATGGACCCCTTTGAAGTGATTTATTACCTTTGGAGTGGCTCAAATGGCTCTTGGATGACTCAGATCACAAACCCTAGATGCAGATGACTTAGAAGCAATGCAGTGAATAAAAAATGTGGTATGGGATGCTATGATTGAAATTATGCACATGAGAAGATCACAAGCCATGGTGTGAATGGGTGAGGGAAAATTTGGGGTGTTTACAGCTGCCCCTATTCAAGCATGAGTTAGCTGTGTAGAATGTAAGCAACGGCTTAACAGGCGAACAAGATAACTTGTGGTTGAATACCAAAGACAGTCCAAAATTTGCACTCACAGAATGAAGAAGAAAAGGGATATAGATTGTAAAAGAAAATAAAGTATATTATAAAGTGTGGGCGACGGAGGACGACCGTCGAGCAGAGGACGACTGCTGGGGAAAGAACAATGACGGGGACGACCGACATGCTGGGGAAAAATGCAGGAAGCAAAGTAATGACGGGGACGGCCGACAAGCTGGGGAAAAATGCAGGAAACAAAGCAGTGACGGGGACGGCCGACAAGCTGGGGATATAAGATTCTCTGGGGATTAGAGGTAAGAATAAATGATGAGGTACGTCATCAAAGGTGAAGGACGATCACCTAGCAGGGGACGGCTGCTCTGTTGGGGAATAAGATGAGGGACGGTCATCTAAGGTGAAGGACGATCACCTGGCAAGGTACGGTTGCCAAAAATATCGCGACATAGGACGAATGCCGGATAAAAGGTCAATGATGGGGACGGCCATCGGATAAGCATGATGAAGGACGATCATCAAAAGGTGAAGGACGATCACCTAGCAGGGTACGGCTGCTCTCGAGGTATCATGACATAGGATGAATGTCAGATAAAAAAATCAGCGATGGGGATGGCCATCGGATAAAATGATGAAGGACGATCATCAAAAGGTGAAGGACGATCACCTAGCAGGGTACGGCTGCTAAATATCATGACATAGGACGACTGTCGGATAGAAAAGGGTTCCAATAATGGAGACTCCGCTGGGGAATAGGATGAGGGACGGTCATCCCAGGGTGAAGGACGATCGCCTGGTAGGGTACGGCTGCCGAAAAGGTATCATGACATAGGACGAATGTCAGATAGAAAAGCAGTTTTAATGGCGACCTACTGGGGAATAGTAAACACGGACGAGTGTTTACATCCAAGAAATAAAAGGTATAAGTGTTTGGGTACGGTGTATAGATTAAAGATGCGGACGAGCATCCCTAAGACCACAATACGGACGAGTATCAGTAGAAACAAACGCTGACGCATGTTCAGAGATGATGATACAGACGAGTACCAACTGGTTAACAAAGAACACGGACGAGTGTCGAATCTGAGGGGACTCTTCTGGGGAATAGTAGACACAGACGAGTGTCTAAATTCAAGAAGACATGAGTGTTTGACACGTGTATGGATTAAAGATGCGGACGAGCATCCTTAAGACCGTGATACAGACGAGTATCAGGTAGAAACAAACGCTCGACGCATGTTCTGAGATGATGATACGGACGAGTATCAACTGGTTAACAAAGAACACGGACGGGTGTCAAATCTGAGGATGTATAAGTGGTATATACAAGATACGAACGAGTATCTGTATGAGTAAAGCAGGAATAATAAGTATGAGAAAAACACCGACAAGTATTTAACTTGCTGGGGAGGGTGACACAGACGAGTGTCAAAAGGTATATAATAAATAAGTATATGCTTTACAAAGTGTTCAGGTATCTATGTTGGGGAAGGTGACACAGACGGGTGTCAGGGAATCTGTATAGATACATGTATCTGTGAGTGCAAAGAGGACGCTTTGACTTTTTGCTGGGGATATGACACGGACGGGTGTCAAGAAGTATCTGTAATATATAAGTGTCTGTTTGTAAAGAAAGCTCGGGTGACTTTACTGGGGGAGAGATGACACGGACGAGTGCCAAAAGGAGTGTGTATTTGTATTTGTGAGTGTAAGGCAAACGCCTTGGCTTCCCGCCGGGGAATCTGCAGAGTTTCTCTGTATATCTTTGACGGATTGTCGGTACTCACAAGTGTTTGATTCAGACCATGGCTCATGATTATGCAATATGTTTGATTTTTGCCGTAATGCTCCGTATTAGACGGAATGCTACGCTCTGTGGGGAGAATATGATGTGAATGCTATGATTATGCAAAGGTACCGATCCGGGATTCGGATCCCGTCGCTGCGAAGATCTCTGGGGTATCTGCTTGAAGTGAACATCCCTGCTGGGGATGAGATCATTGGTATATCTGACACATGGGACTCTGCTTGGGGATAATAGGTCACTGATAGACCTATCTTTGGTAATGAGGGACCCAGATGGGGTTTGTTGAAGCTTTCTTCACTCTGTTGTGAGATCCCCAAGCATTGCTCTTCCGGGTAGAGGTTGAAGCTCTGTGGGGAGATGGTCCCCCTGGTTTTTGTACTTGGATGAGGAGGAATGATGATAGACAACTCAGCTTGGGAGAAAGCACCTCTGGTGCTAATCGGGAGATAGACTGAGTAAATAATGATTTGGCATCTTGCTAGGGAGAAGCCTTCATGCCCCATGTTGTGCTTTGAACATCTGCAATCCTGAAAAGACAGAGAAAAGCACAAGTAATCCCGAGGTATCCCTTACCGGATTCCATCATAGGAGTTTAGACATTCCCGGGAGTAAGTATATTTCCTGCACGCATGTATTTTTTAGAAGAAAGGCATCTATATTTATGCAATCAGTATTTTAAAGACATCGGACATTCTTGCAAATGAAAACAAAATGTACGAGACGAAACATGACTGAAAAACTATTTTTATTAATTTATGTGCCCTGAATTGGCAAGTACAGTCAAGGAAACAAATCCCCTAAAATGAGGAGATTGTTACAAATTGAGAAATAAAAGGTATTGGCAATGTTGATGACGCTTCGGGGAGCTTCCCTTTGCTATGACTCGTATGACATTTGACGTTCTTCTTATCTTGCTTTCTGAAGAAGGCTGATTTTGAAAGAAGCTTGATCCTTTCGAAGCTTACCAAGTTGTAAGTAATACAGACGAATTCAGAATACAGTTGTTCGCTTATTCCCTTATTTTGCATGGATTGCCCTTTCGGGTTTTCAATCCATCGGGATACCCTTTTTTGCCTGAGTTGTCCAATGCGGCTTTTCAACTCAGCGGGTGTACATTTTTTGTTCATTTTCCCTTATTTTTGCCCGAGTCTTTTATTCTGTTTTTGACTCGCCGGGATGCCCTATTTTTGCCTGGACTTACATTCTGTTTTTATGTCCAGCGGGTCATTTTTATGCGAAGTATTTTTTAATTGCATCTGAATTCACAGGGGACGGGAAGTCTTCACCATCCATAGTACTGAGCATGAGCGCTCCACCGGAGAAAACTTTCTTTACTACGAATGGTCCTTCATAGTTCGGAGTCCATTTGCCCCTGTGGTCTGTATGAGGAGGAAGGAGTCTTTTCAGCACAAGATCCCCTACTTGGTATTCTCGGAGCCTGACTTTCTGATCGAAGGCTTTCTTCATCCTTTTCTGGTACATCTGCCCATGACAGATTGCAGCCAATCTCTTCTCTTCAATCAGACTCAGTTGTTCGTACCGGGATCGGACCCACTCTGCTTCGCTCAGCTTAACATCCATTAACACCCGTAAGGAGGGTAATTCAACCTCAACAGGTAGGACTGCCTCCATACCATACACAAGTTGATACGGTGTTGCCCCAGTGGATGTCCTGATTGACGTATGGTACCCATGCAAGGCAAATGGTAGCATTTCATGCCAGTCTTTGTAGGTGACTACCATCTTCTGCACAATCTTCTTGATATTCTTATTAGCTGCCTCAACAGCACCATTCATCTTTGGCCTGTAAGGAGAAGAATTGTGGTGTTGGATCTTGAAGTCCCGTCACAGTTCTGCCATCATTTTATTGTTTAAATTGGAACCATTATCAGTAATGATTCGCTCGGGCACTCCATATCGACAAATGATGTCTCTCTTCAGAAATCAGGCTACCACTTGCCTTGTAACATTTGCATATGAAACTGCTTCAACCCACTTGGTGAAATAGTCAATGGCTACCAGGATGAATCTGTGGCCATTTGAAGCAGTTGGTTCAATCTTGCCAATCATATCAATTCCCCACATGGCGAAGGGCCAGGGTGAAGACATCACGTTCAGAGGATTCGGAGGCACATGCACTTTATCCGCATAAATCTGGCATTTATGGCATTTTCTGGCATAGGCACAATAGTCGGCATCCATTGTGATCCAGTAATAACCTGATCTTAGCAACTTCTTAGCCATTGCATGTCCTCCTGCATGGGTGCCAAAAGATCCTTCGTGCACCTCGTGCATCAACAAGTCTGCTTCTGTTCTATCAACGCATCTGAGGAGTACCATATCAAAGTTTCTCTTGTATAGGGAACCATCAGTATTCAGGAAGAAACTGCCAGCAAGCCTTCTCAATGTCTTCTTATCATTGGAAGATGCCCCAGGTGGGTATGTCTGATCCTCCAAGAAGCACTTAATGTCATGGAACCAAGGTTTGTCATCTTTGGCAACATCTGCTGCAAAAACATACGCTGGTCTGTCAAGTCTGGACACTGAAATTCGAGGTACAAAGTTGGCAGCTTGAACTTTGATCATGGATGAAATGGTGGCAAGAGCATCTGCAAATTGATTCTCGTCTCGAGGGATATACTCAAGCTTGACCGTTGTGAAGAAAGTCAATAACCTCCTTGTATAATCCCTGTAAGGTATCAGATGATCCTGGTGTGTGTACCATTTACCGTTGGTTTGATTGATTACCAAAGCTGAATCTCCGAACACAGTCAAAGTTTTGATCCTGAGGTCAATGGCTTCCTCAAGACCCATAATGCAGGCTTCGTATTCAGCTTCGTTGTTAGTGCAGTTAAAGGTGAGTTTTGCCGAGAAAGACATGTGAACTCCCTTAGGTGTAATGAGTACTGCACCAACACCACGACCATTCATATTAACAGCCCCGTCAAACATCATAGTCCATTCTTCTCCTGGGTCAGGCCCTTCAGTGTGAATAGGCTCTTCATGATCTTTTGCTTTTATGAACATGATGTCTTCATCAGGGAAATCAAATCTCATAGGCTGGTAATCATCAATGGGTTGCTCAGCAAGATAATCAGACAGTACACTGCCCTTGATGGCTTTTTGAGATGTGTATTGGATGTCATATTCTGTGAGAATCATCTGCCATCTTGCAACCCGTCCGGTAAGTGTTGGCTTCTCAAAAATGTACTTGACTGGGTCCATCTTTGAGATCAATAAAGTAGTGTGGGTCAACATATACTGCCTTAGTCGGATAGCAGCCCACGCTAAAGCACAGCAAGTTTTCTCGAGCAGTGAATAACGTTGTTCACAGTCGGTAAACTTTTTGCTTAGGTAGTATATTGCATACTCTTTTCGACCAGACTCGTCATGCTGACCCAGCACACATCCCATTGACTCTTCTAATACTGTTAAGTACATGATTAGAGGTCTTCCTTCAATTGGAGGCATAAGGATTGGAGGCTCTTGTAAGTATTCCTTGATTTTGTCAAAAGCCCTTTGGCAGTCTTCGTTCCACCTGATCGTTTGTTCTTTTCTCAACAACTTGAACAAGGGTTCACAGGTTGCTGTAAGGTGAGATATGAACTGTGAAATGTAGTTCAACCTACCTAAGAACCCCCGAACTTCTTTTTCTGACTTTGGTGCAGGCATTTCTTGAATGGCTTTGACTTTATCAGGGTCAACTTCAATCCCTTTCTCACTTACAATAAATCCCAGCAGCTTACCGGATCGCACCCCGAATGTGCATTTGTTGGGGTTCAGCTTCAGTTGGTACTTCCTCAGACGCTTGAATAACTTCAACAGATTTACCAGGTGGTCTTCCTCTGTGAGGGACTTGGCAATCATGTCATCCACATAACATTCCATTTCTTTATGGATCATGTCGTGGAATAATGTTACCATAGCCCGTTGATAAGTGGCACCCGCATTCTTCAGTAAGAATGGCATCACCTTATAACAGAATGTCCCCCAGGGTGTGATAAAAGTTGTCTTCTCCATGTCTTCAGGTGACATCTTGATCTGATTGTATCCTGAAAATCCGTTCATGAAGGAGAATACCGAGAACTGAGCCGTATTATCAACCAATACATCAATGTGAGGTAAAGGGAAATCATCTTTCGGACTGGCTCTGTTCAAGTCCCGGTAGTCTACACACATTGTAGATGTTTAAGAATTGGCAGAATTTTTGACCAAACAAGAAATGTTAAATTCAGTTCAGAATGTCCTATCAGATGTTGGGACATTATCAAACAGAGTATGTGAATTTATTTCAGGATGTCTCATCAGATGTTGGGACATTGTGTGAATAAATTAAGTTCAGTTTTTCAGGATGTCCCAACAGATGTTGAGACATCTCAGACCTGCTACCAGAATTAATTAGTGATTAACAGATCAGAGATATTTAAGGAGAACTATCTGGGATTAATTAATGCTGGATAAAAACAGAACAAGGCGCATCTGTAGGGAGTTTTAAATTGAAGATTCAGATTAAAACAGAAGACCTAATGCACCTAGAATATAGGAGGTAACAAACCCTAAATTCAAGGTGACAGTTGCTGCACATTAGGGCTGGATCATTCTACAGAAAGCCCAAAATTCAGATACCTATTTAAACAACAGAAACTCATAGAATTGTGTACGAATTTCAGAAGACTAAATAGGGTGTCTAGTGTTTTAATAGCAAGTTGTTTTTATGTACCACTTTATGAGCTTTTAAGCAAAAGTGCATTTGTGACTTGATTGAAACTGTGAAGTAAGATCAAGCTGTTATTGTTTGAAGGATGTCTTCAACTTTTGTAAACTTGTAAACTTGATCACTGGGTGATTGAGGGGGAGTGAGTAGGGTACTCTTATCTAAGTGAGTCTTAGGTAGAAATTGCATTGGGTAAGTATTAAGTGATAGATTAAACAGGGTGGTTTAAGTCTAGAATTAATATTACTAATAGTGGATTTCCTCCTGGCTTGGTAGCCTCCAGATGTAGGTGTGGTTATACACTGAACTGGGTTAACAAACTTCTGTGTTGTTTACTTTTCTTGCTGTTTAAGTTTTGGTTAAATCTGTCAAATGTCCTATTAAGTGTTGGGACATCTCTTAGGACATCTCATACCTGATCACAGAATTTCAATTGGCATCAGAGCAGGCACCCTGCCTGTTTATACTGGGTGAGATCTAGGGAATACAAATTCTGTAACATGGACAGAGATTTAGGGTCAGTAAATAGACCACCTATTCTGGATGGATCTAATTATGACTACTGGAAGCCAAGAATGATTGCATTCTTAAGGTCACTTGACAACAGGGCATGGAGAGCAGTTAATGTTGGATGGGATCATCCTGTCCAAGACACCAAAGATGGATCAAAAGTGCTGAAACCTGAAGAAGAATGGAGTAAGGAGGAAGAAGACTCAGCACTAGGCAACTCAAAAGCCTTAAATGCCTTATTCAATGGCATTGATAGGAACATTTTCAGACTTGTACATCATTGTGAGCTGGCCAAAGATGTTTGGGATACTCTCAAAACAACTCATGAAGGAACATCAAAAGTAAAAATGTCAAGACTTCAACTTCTCACCACCAAGTTTGAAAACTTGAGAATGAAGGAAGATGAATCAATTCATGAGTTCTATATGAACATCTTGGATATAGCCAATACTTCTGGAGCCTTGGGAGAAAAGATGACTGATGAAAAGCTTGTAAGAAAGATTCTCAGATCTTTGCCAAAAAGATTTGACATGAAAGTCACTGCAATAGAAGAAGCTCAAGACATATGCTCCATGAAAGTTGAAGAACTCATTGGTTCCCTTCAAACCTTTGAGATGGGAATGAATGACACAAATGCCAAAAAGAACAAAAGCATAGCTTTGGTGTTAAATACAGATGAAGAAGAAGATGATGAATCAGCAAATGATAAAAGCTTATCAGAAAACCTTGCCTTGCTTGGAAGACAAGTCAAACAAATTCTCAGAGGAATGGAAAGCAAATCCAAACCTAGTGGAAGAAACACAAGCTCTGAGAACAGAAGACCTTATGAAGCTAACAAAAGATTAAAGTATGCTGAAAAGACCAGTCAAGATAAAGGAGTCAAATGCCATGAATGTGAAGGATATGGACATATCAAGTTTGAATGTCCTACCTACTTAAAGAGGCAAAAGAAAGGACTCTCTGTGACCTGGTCTGATGAAGACTCAGGAGAGTCAGAAGAAGAATCAGCTAAGCATTTTACTGCTCTAGCTGGACTGTGTGAATATGATAGTGATTCCAGTTGTGGAGAGCTTACTTATGAAGAACTTGAGCAAGCATTCAAAGATCTATACAAAAGAAGCTCTGAAATATGCAGTGAGGTTATAAAGCTAAAGAAGCAGAATGAGGTATTAGAAGATGAAAAAGCAAGTGATCAAGTAATCATTGATACCTTGAAAAGTGAAGTAACTCTTCTCAACTCTAAGCTGGAACATATGTCAAAATCTGTTAAAATGTTGAACAGTAGCTCAAATACACTGGATGTTATTCTCAGCAATAATAAACATTCAGGGGACAAAAGTGGACTGGGATATAACAGAGATGAAGCCAGCTCTAGCAAAGCTACTGCAAAAACTACACAGTCAAACAAGATGTCCCAACAGATGCTTCAACATCAGAACACAAAGGCAAACATAATGTTCCAACAGATGTCTAAACATTCTGGAAAGAACAAAATGAAGAAGAAGTATCAAAGATGGAGATGCCATCACTGTGGAAGATTTGGGCATATAAAACCTCACTGTTATAAGCTACATGGATATCCAAATCAGATATATCAGCAACCTTCCAAACAGAAAGTAGAGGGTACCAAGAAAATGCTGCATAGTCATCAAAGAAATCAGCAACCTCCTAAGCAGAAGGCAGAGGTCATCAAGAAGGTTTGGAGACCAAAAGCTGACATTCAGACTGATCAAATCCACATACCCAAGAACCAGATCAACAATCAAGCTTGGAGATCAGCTGAACAACACACAGGGCAGAGGCATCAAAAGAAATCTCAACTCATCTGGTCAAAGAAAAATACTGCATACATAGCACATACATCACTGAGAGTATCAGCTAAAGAAGACTGGTACTTTGATAGTGGATGTTCAAGACACATGACTGGATTGAAGAATTTGCTAGTAAACTTAAAATCACATTCATCCAGGTATGTGACCTTTGGAGATGGAGCTAAAGGAGAAATCAAGGGAGTTGGAACCTTGGACTGTCAAGATGTTCCAAGACTAGATGATGTGCTGCTTGTTAAAGGTTTAACTGCTAACCTGATCAGTATAAGTCAGTTATGTGATCAAGGGTACAGTGTAAACTTTACCAAATCTGAATGTATAGTGACTAACAAAGAACAAGAGGTTGTCATGAAAGGAGCCAGATCTAAAGACAACTGTTACATGTGGGAATCCCAAAATCTCAGTCTCACTTCAACCTGTTCTCTAGCTAAAGAAGAAGAAGTGAAACTGTGGCATCAAAGACTAGGTCATCTTCATTTCAGAGGCATAAAGAAGATCATATCTATGGATGCTGTAAGAGGTATTCCTAAACTGAAGATTGATGATGGCAAAATATGTGGTGAATGTCAAATAGGCAAGCAAACCAAGATGTCCCATCCAAAGCTTCAACATCTGACAACTTCCAAAGTTTTGGAACTTCTACATATGGATCTTATGGGACCTATGCAGGTTGAAAGTCTTGGTGGTAAGAGGTATGCCTATGTTGTGGTTGATGATTTTTCAAGATATACATGGATAAACTTCATCAAAGAAAAGTCAGATGTATTTGATGTATTCAAAGAATTATGTCAAAGATTGCAAAGGGAAAAATCCAGCTGTGTGATCAGAATAAGAAGTGATCATGGAAAAGAATTTGAGAATCAAAAGTTCTTAGATTTCTGCTCTTCAGAAGGAATCAATCATGAGTATTCTTCACCTATCACTCCTCAACAGAATGGGATTGTTGAAAGGAAGAATAGAACCATTCAAGAATCAGCAAGAGCTATGATCCATGCTAAAAAGTTACCTCTATACTTTTGGGCTGAAGCTATGAACACTGCCTGTTACATCCATAACAGAGTTACTTTAAGGAAAGGAACTTTGTCCACAATATATGAAGTCTGGAAGGGCAGAAAACCCACAGTTAAATACTTCCATGTTTTTGGAAGTATCTGTTATATTCTGGCAGATAGGGAGCAAAGAAGAAAAATGGATCCTAAAAGTGATGAAGGGATTTTCCTTGGATACTCCATAAACAGCAGAGCATATAGAGTATTTAATTCTAGATCCAAGGTTATCATGGAATCCATAAATGTGATAATTGATGATGCTCCTACAGATGTCCCAGAAGATGTTGGAACATCTGCTGATATCAAGATTGAAGCTGAAGAAAAGAATGATCAATATAACTTCACTCAAACTGATACAAGGTCAGAAGATTCAAGCAAACCTCCTTCCATCAGAATACAGAAGGATCATCCCAAAGACTTAATAATTGGTGATCCCAACAGAGGTGTAAGCACTAGATCAAGAGAAGTGATTTCAGGTTCTTGTTTTGTTTCCAAAATAGAACCTAAAAATGTCAAGGAAGCTCTCACTGATGAATACTGGATTTGTGCTATGCAAGAGGAATTAGGTCAATTCACAAGGAATGAAGTGTGGAATCTTGTACCTAGACCTGATGACATAAATGTGATTGGTACAAAATGGGTGTATAAGAACAAGTCAAATGAACAAGGAATTGTTACAAAGAACAAAGCTAGACTTGTGGCTCAAGGATACACTCAAATTGAAGGGGTAGACTTTGATGAAACATTTGCACCAGTAGCAAGGCTTGAATCAATAAGACTACTGTTGGGAATTGCTTGTATCTTAAAGTTCAAGCTATTTAAAATGGATGTGAAAAGTGCCTTTCTTAATGGTTATCTTAATGAAGAGGTATATGTAGAACAGCCTAAAGGATTTGTTGATCCAAGCTGTCCAAATCATGTATACAAATTAAAGAAAGCACTTTATGGTCTGAAACAAGCTCCAAGGGCATGGTATGAAAGACTGACCACATTTCTTATCAAGCAAGGATACAGAAAAGGTGGGATTGATAAAACCCTATTTGTTAAAGATGAAGAAGGAAATGTCATGATTGCACAAATATATGTTGATGACATTGTGTTTGGTGGGATGTCTGATAAGATGGTCAAACATTTTGTCAAACAGATGGAATCTGAATTTGAAATGAGTCTAGTAGGTGAATTAACCTATTTTCTTGGTCTGCAAGTTAAGCAAATGGAAGACTCAATGTTCATCTCACAAAGCAAGTTCTCCAAGAACATAGTGAAGAAATTTGGAATGGAAAATGCTTCTCATAAAAGAACTCCTGCTCCTACACATTTAAAGCTGACTAAAGATGAAAAGGGTGAGAATGTAGATCAAAGTTTATATAGAAGCATGATTGGAAGCTTGTTATACTTGACTGCTAGCAGACCAGACATTGCATTTGCAGTAGGAGTTTGTGCAAGATATCAAGCTGATCCAAAAGTCAGTCATCTCAATCAAGTCAAGAGAATCCTTAAATATGTTAATGGTACTTGTGACTATGGCATAATGTACTTTCATGGGTGCAAACCAATTCTCACTGACTTCTGTGATGCTGATTGGGCAGGAAGTGCTGATGACAGAAAAAGCACTTCAGGAGGATGCTTCTTTCTAGGAAACAATCTGATTTCTTGGTTCAGTAAGAAACAGAATTGTGTATCCTTATCTACAGCTGAAGCTGAGTATATAGCAGCAGGTAACAGTTGTTCTCAGTTGGTTTGGATGAAGCAGATGCTCACTGAGTACAATGTCCCACAGGATGTCATGACATTGTACTGTGACAACTTAAGTGCAATCAACATATCAAAGAATCCTATTCAACACAGCAGGACTAAGCATATTGATATCAGACATCATTTCATCAGAGATCTTGTAGAAGAAAAGGTGATTTCATTGGAGCATGTTGCTACAGATTTGCAATTAGCTGATATCTTTACCAAAGCATTGGATGCTACTCAATTTGAGAATTTAAGGGGCAAACTTGGAATCTGTTTATGTGAGATTTAGCAATTAATGAGATGTGCCAACATGTCATATGACATTGCATGGCATAAGTTCCAGATGGCAAAACCAGTCTGGACAAGATTCTTGGGAATTCCATCTCTCATCATTTGCACAGTAACGGCTACTTTCTTAGTAACTGTTTATAATCAGCTATCAAGATTCTCATCATACTATCATAATCGAATCACATTCACCAGCTATTCTCCAGAGATCATAAACCCTAAAGTCTTTCCTTCATCTTCTTCAACAATGTCTCAAAACCCTAAAACAGCTGAGGAAATTCTCAACAAGGAAGACGTGGTTCATGCCATTCCAATCTCTGTTGTGCCAATGTCATCAACACCATTGGACGAGATCAGGGGAAGCGCTTCTCACACTAAAAAGGCAAGAACTCCAAAGAGAGGTAAAGATCAAGTCAGAAGCAAAGCTAAAGGCACTCCCTCTCCAGCTAACATGCCTCCTAAATCTTCACAATATGTGGATGATTCAATCAAGGAGATTGTCACTCAAATTCTGTTTGAACAAAGAAAGGTGAGTGGGATCTCTGTTCCTCTGAAAACCATGCCTGCATCTCAAGAAGAACCAGCTCAGGCTACAAAGGACACTGCTGCAGAACAAGATGTCCCAACAGATGTTGGAACATCTGAAGATAAGAAAAAGAACTTATCTGATGTTGAACAATCTAAGGACAAAGTCTCAAATGAAAATGATGAAGAGGTCTCTGAAGAACAGGCTCAAGGCTCAAATGAAGATCAAATCCCTGCTGATCAACCAGCTGAAGAGGAGGCTGCTCAATCTCCTCCAGTGGCCAATCTGGAGCAGGACTCTGATGCAGAGATCATAGCATCTGTGAAACCCAGCATTGCTAAAAGACTAAGGTCCATGAAAGGAAAGATGCAAGCTGAACCTGTCATCCCTGAGAAAAATAAGGCTAGTTCAAAGAAAGGCAAAGCTAAAGCTATCTTTGGTCCAACAAAACCATGGAGCAAAGTTCAAACCCAGAAGAGAAAAGCTGCAACACCATCAGATTCAGATGTTGGATCAGATGTCCCAACATCTCCTCCCAAGAAGAAACCAGCACAAGCTAGAGTTTCAACTGCTGTCCCAGAAGCTCCTTTGGACAACATATCCTTCCATCATGTCTCCAGTGTCAACAGATGGAAATATCTGTATCAAAGAAGGGTTGCCTTGGAAAGAGAACTAAGCAGCAATGCACTTGAGTGCACAGAACTGATAGACCTCATCTCTGCTGCAGGACTATTCAAAACAGTCTCAGATCTCTCTCCCTGCTATGAACTACTTGTCAAAGAGTTCATTGTGAATCTTCAGGAGGATTGCTCAAATGGTAAGTCTTCTGAGTTTAGAAAAGTTTTTGTTAGAGGTAAATGTGTACAGTTTTCTCCTCAAATCATCAATGAGTATCTAGAAAGAGAAACAGATGGACCTAATGAATTAGGTAAGACAGATAATCAAGTCTGTAAAGTGATCACTGCAAACCAGGTCAAGGCATGGCCTGTGAAGGGAAAGCTCTCTGTGAGCATGCTTACCAGAAAGTATGCCATGCTGAACAGAATTGGAACTGCTAACTGGGTGCCTACCAACCACACTTCCTCAATCTCAACTGGTCTAGCCAGATTCATCTATGCTGTGGGAACTCAAACCAATCTGGACTTTGGAGCTTTTATCTTTGATCAAACCATGAAGCATGCCAGCTCCTCAGCAACAAAGCTTCCAATAGCCTTTCCATCATTGCTATGTGGAATAGTGCTCAATCAATACCCTGGCATTCTCACTGACAAGGATACAGCATGCAAAAGAGAGAGCCCCCTGGCTTTTCACTACAAATTATTTCTCAGTCACCATGCTGCAGATGTTGAAACACCTGCTGGGACATCTGTTGGTCCCTCCTCTGCTAAGAATCCAATCTCCAAGCAAGAATTAATTGCTGAGCTAAAGTGCACCTGCAAAGAGCTTGAAGCTAGAAAGAAGAAGCTGGAGGAAATAATTAAGAGGTTGGAAAGTGAAGAAGATCAGACAGCTGCATCTGATGAAGACAGTGAAGCTGAAAGTGAAGCTGATAAAGATGAAGACACTGAAGTGGAGGAAGCTACTGAGAGTGATGAATCTGAGTGATCTGTGTATGTGAGGCATTTGTAATGACAGCAATAATTTGTAATTCTGGATAATAGTTCTTTGGCCCTTAATTTTGTGTCTACCAAGGGGGAGAACAACAACAAATTTGTACTGCTGTTTAATTGTTGAATGAAATCTGTTTGTTTCTGTCTGAACTGAATCAGTGTGTATTTCTGTTGCAACAAGACTGGACTCATATTTGTTTGAGGGGGAGTAATCTCAAATAAGAATCAACAGAAAAGTAATGATATACTCTGATAAAAAGATCTTCTGCTGCACTCTGAAAACCAGGAAAGATGTTAGCCAAAAATTAGCCAAAGGGGGAGTTTGTAGATGTTTAAGAATTGGCAGAATTTTTGACCAAACAAGAAATGTTAAATTCAGTTCAGAATGTCCTATCAGATGTTGGGACATTATCAAACAGAGTATGTGAATTTATTTCAGGATGTCTCATCAGATGTTGGGACATTGTGTGAATAAATTAAGTTCAGTTTTTCAGGATGTCCCAACAGATGTTGAGACATCTCAGACCTGCTACCAGAATTAATTAGTGATTAACAGATCAGAGATATTTAAGGAGAACTATCTGGGATTAATTAATGTTGGATAAAAACAGAACAAGGCGCATCTGTAGGGAGTTTTAAATTGAAGATTCAGATTAAAACAGAAGACCTAATGCACCTAGAATATAGGAGGTAACAAACCCTAAATTCAAGGTGACAGTTGCTGCACATTAGGGCTGGATCATTCTACAGAAAGCCCAAAATTCAGATACCTATTTAAACAACAGAAACTCATAGAATTGTGTACGAATTTCAGAAGACTAAATAGGGTGTCTAGTGTTTTAATAGCAAGTTGTTTTTATGTACCACTTTATGAGCTTTTAAGCAAAAGTGCATTTGTGACTTGATTGAAACTGTGAAGTAAGATCAAGCTGTTATTGTTTGAAGGATGTCTTCAACTTTTGTAAACTTGTAAACTTGATCACTGGGTGATTGAGGGGGAGTGAGTAGGGTACTCTTATCTAAGTGAGTCTTAGGTAGAAATTGCATTGGGTAAGTATTAAGTGATAGATTAAACAGGGTGGTTTAAGTCTAGAATTAATATTACTAATAGTGGATTTCCTCCTGGCTTGGTAGCCTCCAGATGTAGGTGTGGTTATACACTGAACTGGGTTAACAAACTTCTGTGTTGTTTACTTTTCTTGCTGTTTAAGTTTTGGTTAAATCTGTCAAATGTCCTATTAAGTGTTGGGACATCTCTTAGGACATCTCATACCTGATCACAGAATTTCACACATCCTCACCTTGCCATCCTTCTTAGGCACAGGTACAATATTAGCCACCCACGGTGGATAGCTAGTTACAGCAAGGAACCCGGCGTCCCACTGCTTTTTTACCTCTTCTTTGATCTTCATTGCCATATCTGGGCGAGTACGGCGCAGCTTCTGTTTTACCGGCGGGCAGTCTTCTTTCAAAGGCAGCTTGTGCATGACGATATCGGTGTCCAAGCCTGGAATATCCTGATAAGACCAAGCAAAAACATCCACATATTCCCGAAGCATATCAATCAGTCGTTCCTTCACTGAGTCTTGTAGGCAGGCCCCGACCTTAACCTCTTTTACGTCCTCTTCCGTACCAAGATTAATCGTTTCGACCTCCTCCTGATGAGGAGTGATAACCTTTTCCTCTTGCCTTAACAACCTGGCTAGCTCTTCAGGAAGCTCATAATCTTCTTCAACCCCTTCATCAGCTTGATTTATTGGATTGTTAAAGTCATACGAAGCCATAGCTGTGCTGTTGTCGGTGCAGTCTGAAAGGCATTCTCTGCAAGGGTTTAGATTGTTCATTTTAGTGATCGATTTTAATCTTGTTTAGAAAAAAGTAAAGTTATCATTTTGAAAACATTGCCATTTTTATTTTTGTACAAAAAGAAAAAATGAAAAACAGTGAGCGGAAAAGAAAAAGACTCATTTGCAAAAGATGTCTGATATTCATTGATTGATCTGTTTGCACAAAATTACAAGATGGCCCGATTACAAAATGAGTCTTGACATCTTGAGCAAGATGCAAGACTTGATGCATGCTTAAAAAATACAAGAAATAATAATTACTCTGCAGGAGTAACCCTTATAATTTCCTGGGAAGACCAGTTTGAGATATGGCTCCCCGGGATCCTTGGACGTATCCAGCTCTCCAGGTTGCGCTCATCTTCCGACTCGTCTTCCAAGTTGTTCACTGCATCCGGGGTGAGCATTCCCCCGCTGATAAAGTTGGGCTTCTTGGCAGCCTCTGATTGATCTTGTTGAGTTGGTCTGTAACCCAACCCAAATCTGTCCTTCTTCTTCTCCACAGGCAACAGCTTGCCCCAGCCTTGGGCAGTCCCCTCTTCAACAACCTTCCTGGCTTGCTGATAAGATGTCATGGAGGTTCCCAGTACAGCAGATGCTTCATTAATAATCAGGGCCTCAAACCCCTGGCTCATGGTTTCATGGATTTCTCCATCCATCTCAATGTATTTGTACGTAGCCAAGTGGCTAACAAAGATGTCTTCTTCACCACAGATAGTGATGATCTGGCCTTCCCACTCGAATTTCAGCTTCTAGTGAAGGGTAGACGTAACAGCGCCAGTGACATGGATCCAAGGTCTACCCAACAAACAGCTGTAGGCCGGCTGAATGTCCATCACATAGAAGGTAATTTTAAAAGTCTGCGGGCCAATCATCACAGGCAGATCAATCTCCCCTAGCACTGATCTCTTAGAGCCATCAAATGCTCTTACCACCAAATTACTCGGACGTAATGCCAAGCCATCATACTCCAGCTTCACTAAGGCTTTCTTTGGTAGAACATTGAGTGAAGACCCAGTGTCCACTAGTACATGGGATAGAACAGCACCCTTGCATTCTAGAGTGATGTGTAAAGCCTTGTTGTGGTTACGTCCCTCATTTGTTAAATCAGTGTTGGTAAAACCCAGTCCATGACTGGTATTGACATTTGCCACCACAATTTCTAGCTGATTAACGGTGATCTCCTCTGGCACGTATGTTGCGTGCAGGACTTTCAGTAATGCATTCCGGTGAGCTTCAGAACACATAAACAGGGATAATATGGAGATCTTTGAGGGAGTTTGGTGAAGCTGATCCACCACCTTGTTATCACTTCTCTTTATTATTCTCATAAACTCGTCTACATCTTGTTCAAAAGATGTCTTCTGAGTCTCTTTGACAGCCGGCTCTTCAAATACCACACTCTTTCCTTTTGCTTTGGCAGCAGCTTCTGCTTCGGCATTAGGTCTTTGTAATTGTGAGGCAAAAAGACGTCCACTTCTGGTGAAGCCTCCGCCTCCCCCAACATTATCAATCTGTGGAGAAAAGGTTGAAGAATCCAAAGTGATTTTTTCCCCGTTGCAGTAGAGGTCAGAGCCATAATGCCAAGGTATGGCATTACTACTTTCATATGGAACTGGTCCGGGTACCGTGATGGTAACTGGACTGACTGCAGCAGAGGAGGGTACTGAAATGGTGTGCGGATCGTAGTAAATGGTGACTGGTGACCTGGCAGGAGATGCCACTGCTTGTTGTTGAAAGTTGTTGTTTGGAGGAATATATGATGGATCATAGTAAATGGTGACTGCTGAGATATCTGTTGGCGTTGTAGAAGATTCTGCTGAATAGATGGGTGCTGATGTTGTAGAAGAAATGGTTGTTGATTTTTGATTTGCTGAAGTGATGGACGGAGCCATTGTTGATGATATTGATGAATTGGTCGGAATGATTGTTGTTGCAGTTGTAGAAGAGTCAGGAATTGTTGTCAAAGGGATTGCTGGATTTGTAGGCGCCGTTGTTGTGATCTGAAGTATACCACTTTTGATGAGACCATCTATGCCGCTTCTCAAGTTATCACACCCGTTGACCGAAATGTTGCAATACCCACAACCGAGCTCACACCCGGGGAATATCTGGCACTCTAGAAGCTGAGCTTTAATTTCTACCAGAGGTGTCTGAATCTGTCCAACACTGGTTATCAAGAAAGATGGTTTGTCTTCCTCGATAGCATTAATTCTTTGTCCCCCATGATTGGGCATGGGATTCTTGTTGACATTTGGCGGGGGTGCAAAGTTGAGAGCTTTAGAATCCACCAGGTCTTGTACCTTTATTTGTAAAGCCCTGCATTTCTCAGTATGGTGACCAGGTGCATTGGAGTGAAAAGCACATCTGGCATTGACATCGTAGTTTCTTGGCAGATTAGAGGGATCCGGTGGTGCCAATGTCCTTAGTTCAACCAGGTTGAGTTTCAGGAGTTGTGGCAATAAAGCGGCATAAGGCATAGGGATAGGGTCAATCACCCTATTTTCCTGTGATGGTCTTTGTTGAAAAGGTATTTGTTGTTGATTGTTGTTGTTGTTGTTGTAGGTCCTCTGTGGCGGATACTGAACTTGTTGCTGATAATGTGGTTGTTGTGGTGGTTGATATGCTGGTTGTTGAGGGATCGGAGCTGGAATTGTGACAGCTGCTACTGATCTATGATCATACTGAGGTCTGCCCCTATTGGCATGAATAGTGTCGCTCCCGGGATTTCCATCCTAGTACAAACGCGAAAGTGGCACGGAAAAGGAATAGAGTCGCCAGCCAGGCATTTTTATCCCGAATAGAGGGAATGGTAATGCTGCACAAACCAGAAGAAAGAAAGAGGAAGGACACGGGTCCTACGAACCAGAGAGACTGAGCTCGGGAGTCGGTTATGACCTGGGAAGGTATTAGCACCCCAGATCATCCGCCGTACCCAACGGGATCCACGCTTGCAAAAGAAATGAAACTGGAACTGGAAAAGAACTGAAATAAGAAACAAAGAGAAAAATGTAGGGAAAATAAAGATTGTGCTCGAACGGGCCCTACCCCGCTGCCTACGTACCTCATCGGGATAATGAGGATCAGAGACGCCGTAGTTCCCCTAACTAGGGGTACTAAAAGAAAATTGCTTGTGAATTAAGGCTTGAACTGCCTATGCCATTGCTCAGGTGTTGCAGGCTCGGACGACGAGTGCGTAACCGTCTTGCAAGATGACAAGTAGGAGCAAGTTCGCGGACGGAGCGAAGGAGATGAGAAAAGAATTCCCGAAGGAAAGACGCTTATTGCTGTTTGGTGTTTTTTTTAGAAGCTTTTATGAGTGTGTCACAAGGAAGTGAACTCAAGCTCTCACCAATGGAATGTGCACTTGTCACTACATTCCAAGATGGAATAATAGAACAAGCACACTCAAGTAAGGAGAAGATCCCCAAAACTTGAACCCAAAGATTAGGGCTTAGGCTCACTAACTTGCTTAATTATTAAGTGTTTTTGGTTATTTACATGAAGAAGTGTTTTTTATACTTTTCTTTATGAATAAGATACCTTGATCAGACTTGTGCATCACAAGGTAAACATGTACTATCCCAAGATGGGAAGACTACAAGCATACCTCATGGAATAAGGCTATGGATCAATGCATCACTTCACATTTATTAAAGTGTTTTTTTAAGAGTTATGAGATGAGAAGAGAAGAAGAACCAAAGGAGCAAAAGGTAAAATTCTAAAGGGGGACTAAAATAATCCTAAGTATTCACATGCACGGATGTCCTAAGGGTTAGTGAAGTTTCTATCCTAATGAAGAAGAGAAGAAGAAGATAGAAGAAGGGATGAGAAAGGCCTAAGCCCAACAACAAAGGGTTAGTTCAAATAACAAAAGAGGAAAGATGAAAAAAACATTGAAATGTGGATAAACATCCACACTTCTCTTACCATGAGCCCCTGAAAAGTTAGCAAAAATCCAGCAAATTGACCAAGAAACAATCATGGGATCAATCATGCTCAAAGGTACTTGAAAACAAAAATCAAACAATCATGCCAACATTGCAAATACACGACTTACGCGTCGAGAACATGAAAGCATACATCAACCAGCAAGCAAATCACCCTAAACATCATGTTTAATGATCATACAATGAGTCATGGCAATTAGCACAAGCAAAGGGATCAAACAAACTCAAAACAGCCCTGAAAAACCATTCTGCATCAGTGTTAACCGGTTAACCATATGCGTTAACCGGTTAACCAGTCAAAACCTGCACAAAACACGCAGAAAAACAGGGCGTTAACCGGTTAACCATATACGTTAACCGGTTAACACTGTAAAAACAGCAGCAAATTCCTGCAGAAAACAGCAGCTCAAAACAGCTTATTCAAATAAGCTGCACCAGACCAGCACTCAATTACACATGGAAAAATAGATCAATGCACATCAATCCATAACATTATGCTCATGAACACTAACAATCGGATCCGGATACCAATCAAACAATCAAATCATGCAACACAATCAATTACACAAACACATGGTGGATCTAAAGCACAAGCAATGCAAATAAGCTAAAAACAGAGTTGGATCTGAAATTAAACCAACCTACAAAGCGGAGGTATGCTTTGGTAATTGTTGATTATGCTGAAAATGATAGATCTCGCGCAAAACTTTGAAGATCCGATGCTAAGCTCCACACTCCATGCAAAATAAATGCAAGATCAAGCTCTTGATGCAGAATTTTGGATCCAAAAGCACTTCTAGATCCCAAACCAGATCTGAATCTTCAATTAAACCAGCAAAAAGATGCAATGAAGCTATGGATGGAGGTCTAGTTCCAAGATCTACACACCTCAAGGCAAGGTTGTGTGATCTTCAAAGAGGAACTTTGAGTAATTTGGAAAATTGGGAGAGAAAAGTGAGAGAATTGTGAGTGAGAGCAATGAAAATTCAGAAATGAGAGTGAAAAAAATGAGAGAGAGCTCCTTTGGTTTGGAGGGAAATGGAATATATATGGTTTAGGGTTGGGGCCCAAAATCTTGGTTTGGGATCCAAAAAATATGGCTTGGTAATGTGATTTGGATCTAGGGTTGGCAAGAGGTTTGGGTACATGCTCTAGATTATTCTTAAATTCAAATGAAATTCAAATGAATAAAAATCAGAAAATTGGAAAATGGAGCCAAAACCACATGCTGAAATTTGCTGCTGGAAATTCAAATTTCGCAGCTGTTAACCGGTTAACCATATGCGTTAACCGGTTAACGCATGCAAAATTTGAATTTCCCCCCTTTTGGTGGGAAACTTCAAAAATGATGCCGGCGCCCGCCGTTTCAAGCTGATTTTGATCCTTTCATTCTTTTTAAGCTTTGAACATGGTACAGAGCTTGTGCAGAGTGATCCTGTGAAATTTTTGCCTGGTCACCATGCTCTTGATTTTTATTTGCGGTGCTTCAAACCTTCCAGATGGTTGGTCATATGCCTTATGCTAGAACATGTGAGTGTTATGCCTCATTTTTCTATGCAAAAAATGCTAAAGATATGGTATGTTATGATGACTATGATGCGACATGATGCTTAAAATGAAGAGGGCAAATTTGGGGTGTTACAGCTGCCCCTATTCAATCATCAGTTAATCTGAAAAGGATGATAGTACGGACTATCGGACATTCGAGATAAACTGTGATTGAATACCAAGAAGACCAGAAATTTGCACTCTGACGAAGAATGCAACACCGGGAAATAAACCCGACCAGATGACGCTCTGGGAACTGCAGGGAAGAAAGAAGCGGACGAGCCTCTTCCAAGTTGAAACTGATATCTGAAATAAGAACAAATTGACAGACGAGTCTTCAAACAATCCTGTGACGCCAAGAGCTGGACATACGAGTCCTCCAACACTTCAAGACAATAATCTGAGACAGACGAGTCTTCGAATGACCTGTGACGCCAGGCGCAGAGAGCGGACGAGCCCTTAAAGAACTTCAAAGTAGCCTGAGATAGACGAATCTCCTTCACTAATCCTCACGCAGATAAGTGGAATAAGACGGACGAGTCTTCTTCGGATAACCCTTACGCAGGCTCCGGAAATGCATATAAGTCTGTGGGATAGACATGCAACCAAGGTAGACGAACCTTCTTCATATATTATCCGCTGATATATGGTACAAGACAGACGAGTCTTCTGAGCAAACCTGTTACGCCAGGTGCAGCAACCATACTTGGTGCTTGAGACAGACGAGCCTCCTTCGGATTTACCTGTTACGCCAGGACCGGTAACCATTTCGACATTCAATTCCCACTGTCAGGATTTTAAACCTCTTCAATACGGACGAGTATTGGGTGATCATTAAGACAACACAGACGAGTGCCCTAAGTCAATGATACAGACGAGTATCAGACGATGATCTGAGAAACACAGACGAGTGTTTCAGGCGATGATACAGACGAGTATCAGCCACTGGTATAGACGAATACCGGAAGTTCAAACACAGACGAGCATTTGAAGTAACAACAGAGATATCGGGATAAACAGCAAATTTTCATATTCAGGTGCAAGCTAGCACAGACGAGTGCTGAGGACGATACAGACGAGTATCCAGGCAGAGCAGACGAGCTTCAAAACACAAACGACTTTTGGGGAATAAAAGCAGACGAGCTTTAACCAAACACAGACGAGTGCTGGGTCGTTGCAGACGAGCAACAGCGGAGAATACATATCAAGGCACAGACGAGTGCAGCGAAGGATCCCATACCGAACACAGACGAGTGCTGGGAGGTTGCAGACGATGCTGGGGACATCTCCAAGCACAGACGAGTGCTGGAATTTGCAGACGAGCAATCAACAACTGATACAATCAAACTCAGACGAGTGTCGAGGAGTTGCGGAAGAGCAACAGATAAGCAACAGGCACGGACGGGCGCCGAGCAATCTTCAAAGGAATAATAAGCACATACAAGTGCTAAGAGCTGCGGGCGAGCATCAAATAAAGATGCGAGCACGGACGATTGCTGGGGGATACGCCTCAAATAAAGAGGAACGACATGCACGGGCGAGTGCTGCAGGGACGCGGACGAGCACCAAATGAAGATACGCGCACCAACGAGTACAGGCAACTTCGCTGGGGAGAGAAAACTTCAAAGAATAACAAACACGGACGAATGCCGAGAGCTGCGAATGGTCATCACACAAAGATGCTAGCACAGAAGATTGCTGGAGAGTACCTCAAATAAAGAGGAAACTGCTGGGGAAAAGGCACGGACGAGTGCTGAAAGAGGATGAGCATCAAATAAAGATGCGAGCACAGACGAGTGCTAGTAGATATAGACTCTACTGGGGAAAGCAAACGAGCAATACCACCGGGCTAACACATACGAGTGTTGAAAGATGCAAACGAGCAGCAATAAAACATGATACATTATTGCTGGGGATAACTCCGCTTAAAGATAACACATACAAGTGTTGAAGATTGCAGACGAGCAACAAACGGATGCCTGATCGGCAATAAGAGATACGACTCTGCAGGGTAATACAAGTCAAGAGGTCTGGATACACGTTCTGACTGAGGTAATGAATACCTGGCTGCGTCATCAAATACCCAAAGTACGGCGACTTTATTGGGGACATATTTCACTGACGGAAGCGAAAATCAAATATGACCGCTGTGGGAACAGGAACATCCTCAGACTTGGCTGGAGAAGCTTCTTGGGCAAACACTCTGACTGGGGAGAGCATCTGATAACTCAAGACTCTGAGGGGATATCAGGCTTTCAGGTACCTGATAGGCATACTCTGATGGGGATAATGGACTACTAATTCCATCTTTGATGATGTCAGGCTTTCGGGCACCTGCTGGATATATTCCGCTGGGGAAGAATGAACTGCTACTTCACTGGGGAAGAAAAGCTTGTTTGGGCAGCTGCCAAGGCGTGCTTGGAGGAAAATCTCTGCTGGAGATGCCAGGCTTCAGATACCTGTTGGGAGAGGAAACCTCTGCTTGGGGAGATACTCTACTGGGGAAGTACTCGGCTGGGGAGTATTCTGCCGGGGAGTATTAAATCGCTTGGGAGAATGTGACACCAGCCTGCAACCTGCAACAACAGAAAACACACGCGTGTCCCGGGGATTTGCATGGAATGATCGGTTCATCCATCGTCACCCGACGCTCAAAGAGGGTTACAGTTTCCCTGCATGTCAGTTTTCTTTTCAAAATTATCACCATGTTTAGATGCAATGCTATTTTTGCCGAAAATTCAGGACATTTTGCAAACAAAAATAAACACACACAGCTTTTTGACTGAATATTATTTTTATTGAATGGCCTCTGAATAGGCAAAGATTTACATCAGGAAGCAACCACCTAGAAAGAGGTAACCACTATAAAATTGAGAAAAGAAATTATCCTAATGGCAACGTACGCGGCATTCCAAGGAGTTCCATTTCTGCTATGACCTGCATGTCTTCAAGACTCTCCATTCTGTTTTGGCTTTCTGAGAGGACAAGGGGACTGCTTCCTATCCTTCCAATATTGTCAAACTGTACGAAACAATGACGTGGTTCAGATAACTTGGATCACAGTTGTTCGCTTATTCCCTTATTTTGCGTGGATCGCCCTCTCGGGTTTTCAATCCACCGGGATACCCCTTTTTGCCTGAGCTGTCCAATGCGGCTTTTCAACTCAGCGGGTGTACATTTTTTATTTATTTCCCTAATTTTTGCCCGAGCTTTTTATTCTGTTTTTAGCTCGCCGGGATGCCCTTTTCTTGCCTGGACTTACATTCTGTTTTTGTGTCCAGCGGGTCTCTTTATGCGAAGTATTTTTTAACTGCGTCCGAGTTAACAGGAGATGGGAAGTCATCTCCATCCATAGTGGTGAGCATCAGCGCTCCTCCTGAGAATACTTTCTTCACTATGAATGGTCCTTCGTAGTTTGGGGTCCACTTGCCCCTGTTATCTGAACCTGGAGGAACGATCCTCTTCAACACAAGCTCTCCCACTCGATACTCTCGAGTACGTACTCGTTGATCGAATGCCCGCTTCATTCTCCTCTGATAAAGCTGACCATGACAGATAGCCGCTAATCTCTTTTCCTCAATTAGACATAGCTGATTGTAACGAGCACGCACCCATTCAGCCTCATCCAGTTTGACATCCATCATCACGCGAAGTGAAGGAATCTCCACTTCAACAGGCAGGACTGCTTCCATGCCATAGACCAGAGAGAAGGGAGTTGCCCCTGTTGACGTCCTGATCGACGTTCGGTACCCATGCAAAGCAAACGGTAACATCTCATGCCAATCCCTGTAGGTGACAACCATTTTCTGCACAATCTTCTTGATATTCTTGTTAGCTGCCTCTACCGCACCATTCATCTTTGGTCGGTAAGGAGAAGAATTGTGATGCTGTATTTTGAAGTCCCGACATAAGTCTGCCATCATCTTGTTGTTGAGATTAGAACCATTGTCAGTAATGATTCTTTCGGGCACTCCATATCTGCATATGATATCTCTTTTCAGAAATCTTGCCACCACTTGACGAGTGACATTGGCATAAGACGCTGCTTCTACCCACTTGGTAAAGTAATCAATCGCGACCAGGATGAAGCGATGACCGTTCGAAGCAGTTGGCTCGATTTTCCCGATCATGTCAATGCCCCACATAGAGAAAGGCCAAGGAGATGACATGACATTCAGCGGGTTAGGCGGAACATGCACTTTATCTGCATATATTTGGCACTTGTGGCACTTTCGGGCGAATGAACAACAGTCTGCATCCATTGTCATCCAGTAATACCCTGATCTCAGCAGTTTCTTTGCCATGGCATGCCCTCCTGCATGGGTACCAAAAGATCCCTCATGGACCTCCTGCATCAACAGGCTTGCTTCGTGTCTATCCACGCATCTGAGCAAGACCATGTCGAAGTTCCTCTTATACAAAACCCCGTCTGTGTTCAAGAAGAAACTAGCAGCGAGTCGTCTCAAGGTCTTTTTGTCTTTGGAAGATGCCCCTGTTGGGTATTCTTGCTTCTCCAGGAATAACTTGATATCGAAATACCAAGGTTTCTCGTCAGACACGGCGTCTACAGAGAAAGCATAAGCGGGAGAGTCAAGCCTGGAGATGTCAATTCTGGGCACAAAGTTCCAACACATGACTTTAATCGACGAAGAGAGAGTAGCCAAAGCATCGGCAAATTGATTTTCGTCACGTGGTATGTATTTGAGTTCAACTGTTGTGAAGAATGTCAACAGTTTTCTAGCATAATCCCTGTATGGAACTAGATGCTCTTGATGTGTATACCACTTGCCGGTAATTTGGTTAATGACGAGGGCTGAATCTCCGAATATGTTGAGGTTCTTAATCCGCAGATCAATTGCCTCCTCTATTCCCATTATACACGCCTCGTATTCCGCTTCATTGTTGGTGCAGCCAAAAGTAATTCTGGCAGCGAAGGGTAAATGGACACCTTCAGGAGTAATAAGTACGGCACCAACTCCACGACCATTGATATTGACAGCCCCATCAAACATCAACTTCCATTTGGATTCAGGGTCAGACCCCTCCTCCGGAAGTGGTTCCTCATAATCGTTTGTTTTGAGGTACATGATGTCCTCATCAGGGAAATCAAATCTCATCGGCTGATAGTCATCCTCAAGAGGTTGCTGAGCAAGGTATTCTGACAATACGCTTCCTTTGATGGCTTTCTGAGAAGTGTACTGGATGTCGTATTCTGTTAAAATCATCTGCCACCTAGCAACCCTTCCGGTCAATGCTGGTTTCTCAAAGATGTACTTGACGGGGTCCATCTTGGAAATGAGAAGTGTGGTATGGGTCAACATATACTGCCTCAGTCGGCGAGCAGCCCATACCAAAGCGCAGCAAGTTTTCTCGAGCAGTGAGTATCGGGATTCACAGTCGGTAAACTTTTTGCTAAGGTAATAAATGGCGTACTCTTTTCGACCAGACTCGTCATGTTGGCCGAGCACACACCCCATCGACCCTTCTAGCACGGTCAAGTACATGATTAATGGTCTCCCCTCCACTGGAGGCATCAGAATTGGAGGTTCCTGCAAATATTCCTTTATTTTGTCGAAAGCTCTTTGGCAATCATCATTCCACCTGACCGTCTGCTCTTTTCTTAGCAGTTTGAATATCGGTTCGCACGTGGCAGTTAGGTGAGATATGAACCGAGAAATATAGTTCAACCTACCTAAGAACCCGCGCACTTCTTTTTCTGTCTTTGGTGCAGGCATATCTTGAATAGCTTTCACTTTAGCAGGGTCTACCTCAATTCCCCTTTGACTTACAATGAAACCCAGCAATTTTCCGGAACGCACTCCGAAGGTGCACTTGTTCGGATTCAACCTCAGTTTGTACTTGATCAACCTGTCGAACAACTTCTTCAAATTAACCAAATGCTCCTCTTCGTCTTTGGACTTTGCAATCATATCATCCACATAACATTCGATCTCCTTGTGGATCATGTCATGGAACAGCGTGACCATCGCCCGTTGATAAGTTGCCCCAGCATTCTTCAGACCAAAGGGCATGACCTTATAGCAGAATGTTCCCCACGTGGTAATGAACGTTGTCTTCTCCATGTCTTCCGGCGCCATTTTTATCTGATTATAACCGGAGAATCCATCCATGAAGGAGAACACTGAGAATTGAGCAGTATTGTCGACCAACACATCAATGTGTGGCAACGGAAAATCATCCTTCGGGCTTGCTCTGTTCAAATCTCTATAGTCAACGCACATTCGGACCTTGCCGTCCTTCTTAGGTACTGGTACGATATTAGCTACCCAAGGCGGGTAACTAGTCACGGCAAGGAACCCGGCATCCCACTGTTTCTGCACCTCCTCTTTGATCTTCATCGCCATATCCGGGCGAGTTCTTCTCAACTTTTGCTTTACAGGAGGACAGTCTTCTCTCAGGGGTAGCTTATGCATCACGATGTCGGTATCCAACCCTGGCATATCTTGATATGACCAAGCAAAGATATCCACATACTCTCTCAGCATACTGATCAGCTCTTGTTTGACGTCGGCCTGCAGATTGGCCCCTATCTTGATTTCTTTCTTTGCATCTTCGCTGCCAATATTGATGGTCTCAATCTCTTCTTGATGAGGCTGAATAACTCGTTCCTCTTGTTTCAACAATCCGACCAACTCTTCAGGGAGGTCACAGTCTTCCTCAACCCCTTCATCAGCTTGGTAGACTGGATTATCAAAGTCATGCATAGTCATAGCAGGAACGTTATCCATGGAATCCGGATGATCAGCACTGCACAAATGATGTGCTTGTTCAGAATCTGCTTATTTGAAAAGAGACGCTAACACAAAGCAAAAAATGAAAACACATTGCCATTTTTATATCTTTTTTTTTTTTGTGAAAAAGTTTAAAAACGAAGAAAGGGAACACAATTTGTCTGAAAATGTCCTTTTATTTCATGGCAAAATAACAATGCGATACAAAACATGATGGCCCAATACAATGGATCCAAACATCTTGGGCAGAATGCTGGATTTGACAATGCAGTATGCTAATAAAAGGAAACAAAACAATTACTTTGAGAGCCAAGTGACTTGGACAATGTCTTCAGCAGACCAATTTCCTAGCTCCTCGCCGGGTGCACACGGGCGGATCCAATTGTTGTCCCAGTCTTTGTCACTATCCCCGTCTTTGTTCGCCGTACAGATTTGATCGCGGTCGAGCGACCCAGCGCTTGTGAATGAGATAGCTTTACCACTCTGAATAGACCCCCCAGGTTGATACCCTAAGCCGAATTTATCACCCTTCTTTTCCACCTCCAGTAGCTTGCCCCAGCCCTGGGCATTTCCTGATTGGACGACCTCTTTTGCTTCCCGGTAGGAATGAATTGACGTGCCTTCGTTGTTTTTCTTCACCGGAGTCAAGATACTAACATCTGCTTCAAATGCTTGGCACAAAGTCTCGTGAATTTCTCCGTCCATTTCCACGTATTTAAACGTCGACAGGTGGCTGACGAATATATCTTCTTCCCCGCAAACTGTGATGACCTGGCCATCCACCACATATTTAAGCTTTTGGTGCAGGGTTGAAGTGACGGCTCCAGCTGCGTGTATCCACGGTCGGCCCAACAAGCAACTATACGCAGGCTGGATGTCCATGACATAGAAGACACTCTTGAAGACTTGAGAGCCTATCTTGACAGGCAACTCAACCTCTCCGAAAACGGATCTTCTTGAACCATCGAAAGCTTTAACCACTAGATCACTCGGCGTCAGGATAACCCCATCAATGTTAAGCTTCATCAGCGCCTTCTTCGGGAGCACATTCAAGGAAGAGCCTGTGTCTACAAGGACATGAGACAACACAGTGCCCTTGCATTCCATCGTGATATGCAGTGCTTTATTGTGATTTCTTCCTTCCGAAGTAAGATCTCTGTCAGTGAAGCCCAAGCCATGGCTAGCATTGACACTTCCGACAACAGCTTCAAGTTGATTGACCGTAATCTCTTGAGGAACGTAAGCCATTTGAAGTACTTTCAGCAAGGCTTCTCGGTGCGCGGGAGAACACATCAACAGTGACAAGATAGAAATCTTTGAGGGCGTCTGATTCAGTTGGTCAACCACCTTATAGTCACTCCTTTTGATGATCTTCATAAATTCCTCTACCTCTTTCTCAAAAGTCCCCTGCCCAGCCACAGGAGTATTCGACTCATCATTCACAGTCTGCTTTCCTTTGTCTTTAGATGAAGCTTCGGCCTCGGGATCCTTTCTCAGTGCAGGAGGAGCAAACAAACGGCCACTTCGAGTAAAACCTCCAACACCTCCCACATTTCCAATAGTCGAGTCAGCAACAGGTCTACTTTCCATCTTCTGTCCCGCCACATAGACATCAGAACCATAATGCCACGGGATGGCTCTATCATCATTATACGGCACTGGCCCAGGTACAGTTATAGTCACAGGACTAATCTGAGGAGCGTAAACGGTAACCGGCCTTTGTCTGACGGGCATATCAGCTTCATCATAGAAGATAGTAATGGTTGACACATCATCAGCCTCTTCATTACTAATCTTGCTAAATTGCAGCGACCCCTCATCAATTAATCCTTGCAAACCCGTCTTCAATTTCTCGCAGCCATTTACAGCACTTACACAGTCTTCACAGTCGAGACAACAACCAGGAAACACTTGACCCTTCAACAGTCTCTCTTTCACCACCTTCAACGGCGTCTTGACTTCATCAATACTCAGTACCAAACTCAACTTATCATCACTCTCAACAGCATTAACTCTTGCCCCACCATGATTAGGTATAGGGTTCGAGTTGATATTCGGTGGTGGCGCAAAGTTGATTGCCTTTGAATCCACGAGATCTTGAACTTTGTGATGTAGCGCCCTGCACTTCTCGGTTGAGTGCCCGGGTGCCCCGGAATGAAAAGCGCATCGCGCGTTGACATCATAACCAGCTGGAAGCTCTCCAGGAGGTGGTGGTGCCAAAGTCCTCAATTGAATAAGGTTCAAATCTAGTAGTCTCGGCAACAAGGCAGCATATGTCATCGGAATAGCTTCAATCACCCTGTTAGCAGGACGAGTCTGCCTCGGCTGATAAGGCCTTTGCTGGTAGTTGGCTCTGGGTTGTTGTTGTTGTTGCTGTTGTTGTGGTGGAGGTAGCATTTGTTGTACAGGAGCTGCAGGAATGGTGACAGCTGCCACATGCCCATAAGGTCTTCTGTAACCACGGCCCTGGCTTCGGCCGAATACAGCATTGGTCTCACCTTCTCGCCTTCTCGGAGGTCCGCTAAAAGCTTTCCTCGCTCCACCTGAACTACTAGCACCGGGGTCTTGTATCTTCCCCATTTTCAACAGCGTTTCAACCCTTTCTCCCGCAATGACAATATCGTTGAACTTTGTAGCTGAACTCGACGCCAGTCTCTCAAGAAATACCCCCTGGAGGGTACCCATAAACATATCGGCCATCTCATTCTCTAACAGGGGTGGTTGCACCCTGGCAGCTAACTGACGCCACCTCTGGGCGTATTCTTTGAAGCCTTCTTTTGCTGTCTGAGCCATATGTTGCAACTGGGTGCGATTTGGAGCCATATCCATGTTATATTGGTACTGCTTCACGAAGGCCTCAGCGAGATCTTTCCAGCTCTTGACATTGACCCTGCTGAGCTTCATGTACCACTCAAGGGAAGCTCCCACCAAACTGTCCTGAAAGTAATACATCCATAGTTTTTCATCGTCTGTATGCGCAGCAATTCTTCCAACATACGATTGCAGATGGGTCTTTGGGCAAGCAGTGCCGTTGTACTTCTCGAAAGTAGGAACTTTGAACTTATACGGAATTCTGACTCCCGGAACCAAGCCCAAGTCTGTTATATCGAATCCCAAAGAACTCTGGGACTGAATAGCCTTGATCTGCTCGGCCATCTCTTCAAACCTCTTGTTCATTTCGACCCCTTGACCCTCGGCTTCATCAAGCAAAGTGAACTGGTCATCCTGGTGGTCCACATGAATGTTATGCATCCCGTCATTGACTACAGTCGCCCCTGGTTGTATAACCTGAGGTCCAGCCTGTCGTGCGCCCGCACCGGCATGATTATCAGCATTAGCAGCAGCAGCAGCATTCCGATTCTGATTCTCCACCATCTCTCGCAAACGTTCTTGATTCTGCCCCATTCCGGCCATTAACGTCATGAAGTTGTCCATTCTCTGCCTTAGATCTGCCAAATCTGCCTGCATTTGATCCATGGCTCTCTCTCTGTTAACCTTGGTTGGGTATCTGTGCACTGCTGGTCGTTCTCGAACCTTACGAGGAGCTATTGCGCCTACAACACAAAACCCGTTAGTAATTGATGCGACACCTGCAAAACAGACAAACAGGTTATATGCAATGCAATGCAACTGTTCATGTTCCCAACTTTAAACATTTGGCATGCCCCAGTTCTGGCATCGGCAATCACTTTTTATCTTTCAAACTTTCTCTTTGATAAATGTTCAGATATTAGCAGTATCTAGACAAACGAGTCTTGCACATTCAAAACGATAACTTGCACATTAATACTGAGTATGGACAAACCCCTATAGGCTAAAAGTCAGAATACATCCCAGAATATTCCCCGAAGGATTACAAACCAGTACATAAAGATAAAAGAAATAAAAGCAAGACTCCTACAACAAGCCTGTAGGTAGTCTGAAAAATAAACTAAGCTAAGGACCCCGGCTCTGCCACCTCCGCCTTGCTTTTCTTGACACCTGCCCTCAGCTTGAGCTCTTCAATCTCTTTCCTGGCTTCCTCCAGAGCTAATTGACTTTGGACTAGCTGCTGGGTCCTCTCCCTCCGGATGGCGTGGGCTTGTTCCACTTCCTCTTTCTTGAAAGCCATCTGAATCTCAAAGAACTCTTCCTTCTCTTTGAATTTCTTTTGGTCTTCATCCCTTTGGCCTTTCAGCCAAACAATGGACTGTCGAGCGTTCTTGAGAGTCTTTAAAGTCTCCTTGTGCTTGGCTTCTCTTTGCGCTTCCATCATACCCAATCGATGGAAATGGGCTTCTCTTCCGGCAAAATCTTTCTCTTTGTTTTCCAAGGAAGCTTGGAGCTTCTGCAGCTTGTCTTCGACTTCCTTCTTAGCTCTATTAGCCTGGTGGTATAAGCTTACCATCTCAACATTCTCTACTCTGACCACTTGCAGCTGAGCTTCTAGCTTCTTGTACTCCTCCAAGGAAACCGTACTGCTCGGACTTGGTACCTCTCGAGGATAAAGTGGAGCTTCGACTGAAAAAGGCATGAGAACTGCCTCGATATGCCTTTGCAACCATTCAGCATATGGTGGATATGCCTTGGGATCAACTCGGCCGAGGTCTTTCTTCCCTTTCCTTTTCCTGTGATCCCAGGATTGAACGGCTTGTTGGACTAGCTCTCCGTTTCCGTCAGCAGGAAAATACAAGGATTCAGCAAACATCTCCATCCGAGGAGGATCCTTCAAAGGGTAGCCAAACTGCCTTCTGGCTAATGTCGGGTAGTAACTGATGACACCTTTCCTTCCTAGCAAAGGTACTCCAGCAAACCTCCCGCAATTAACCATCAACTCCTTTCCTAGCAAATCCCTGTCATAACCCCAAGCAATGTCTTCTTCAGTCAATCCCATCAGCCTTCTGGACCATCTCCATTCGTCTCGCATATCCTTGAAGGCACCTGATTTAGGCAACTGTCTGGCAAACCATTCAGCAAACAAAGGAGCACAGCAGACCACTGGACCACCTCTACCCTTCTCGTTTCTGTAGTGGACACTAAAATAAAAGTCACCCAATAAAGTAGGCACTGGATTGCCTCTTGCAAAGATTGAGATCACTTCTAAGCTGACAAACTCTTTCTCTCCGGGAAACAAGCTAGACCCATATACCATCAATGCAAGCAAAGCTCCAAAGTCGTTCCACTTAGCTTCTGTAGCATATTTCTCAGCCTCTGGGATAAGCACACTCCAGGGTAGACCTCTGCCTTTACTCTCTTGCAAAGCCTTTCTGACCGAAACAACTGGCAACCTACAAACCTTGGCTATGTCTTCATCTTTGAGCACAACCTCTGATCCGTAGAACGGCAACGTCTCTCTGATCGGAATACTCAGCATGCTGGAGATCTCTTCCAATGTCGGAGCTAAGATGTAACCTGAAAGAACAAAGCAACGCAGCAAGGGATCATAAAATTGCAACAAGGTATGCAAGCTGTCCTTTTGGTCTGTAGTAGGCTTGTCCACAAACTTCAATATCTGGCCATATCTTTTCTTGAAGTTTCCTAAGACTTGATCGTTCATCAAACCTGCTAACCTCTGAACACTTTTAACTTCCGGCTGAAGAAAGGTATAATGCACATTCTTTTTTCTTGGATCTCTTTTGATTTCTGCCATGGAGATAAGAATACCAGAGCTGGGAACAAATGCGAGCAATGCCCTGAAAAATGGGAAGCATAAACAGTTAATGCAAAGAATGATGCAAATGCAATGCAATGCAAACATATGACCAACGGGGACCATCTGAACTGGCACACTGACAAAGCCCTCTGAATAACTGGCAATCTCAACAGTTCACTGAGTCACACCCTCTGATAATCACAACCCTCTGATCAGAATCACAGTATCAAGAAATCCAGAATTCCAGGACCATAACTTCGGAACCACAAATCGTATTCACCGGACCAAAGATCATAACTGAACAAATGAGTGTATGTTGAGGTCATGGGTTCCTGCACACCTGTAAACACCCCCCAATCTCACAGGTAAAAGGCTCCGGGTCAGACATCACGGACTCTCAAAGCCACATAGCAATAATACTGTCACCATCTCCGAGAAATGGCTCATGACCAAATCAGGGAATCGGTTTGGCATTATGTACTACGCAGGGAGGCCTCAGCTGAGTCCGGGAAAAACAAGCATCCCTTATAAGTCCCCAGCTTCAAGTGCTGAAATCGAGAAACAATAGTACATTCAGCCCGTAGGATACAGTACTAATGTCATACGACCAGATGCTTTGACTGAGTTCCTATAAGAGAACCAGGCCATCCTATGCGAGTCCCCAGTGGACCCTCGGGTGCGAATGGGTTTGCCACAAAATGTGGTCTGCCACTGTCACCACTGGAGAGGGTTGTTTCCACAAAGGTTCTCAATGATCGGTCCCCAGCTGCACATAACTGTCAGGGTTATGTAATGAGAGAGGAAGATCCCCAAATCAATACATTTCCAAGACAATCGCAACCTGGGTGTGGAACTCACTACTACCCCCATGACAAGATCTCATGAGGCCAAAGTGGAACCACTCTAAGTCCTATGGTGCACTCGAGCCGGGTACTTGGCTCATATCTCTCAAGAACCAGTAACACCCATCCCACCAAAGAAAACCAGTCCAGACAGTCCAGTATATACATGATGCGGAAAATAAATACTGAAAACTGTAAATAAAACTGTAAATAAAGCTGTAAATAAAGCTGTAAATAAACAACAATAACAATACAGCAAGCCACATCAAACAAACATCACCCAATGAAACAGCAACAAACAAGCGCTAGGAGAGACTCACAGGGGAACCAGAGATCATCTGGTGTGCTATTCCCCAGCAGAGTCGCCAGCTGTCGCTCCCGGGATTTCCATCCTGGTACAAACGCGAAAGTGGCACGGAAAAGGAATAGAGTCGCCAGCCAGGCATTTTTATCCCGAATAGAGGGAATGGTAATGCTGCACAAACCAGAAGAAAGAAAGAGGAAGGACACGGGTCCTACGAACCAGAGAGACTGAGCTCGGGAGTCGGTTATGACCTGGGAAGGTATTAGCACCCCAGATCATCCGCCGTACCCAACGGGATCCACGCTTGCAAAAGAAATGAAACTGGAACTGGAAAAGAACTGAAATAAGAAACAAAGAGAAAAATGTAGGGAAAATAAAGATTGTGCTCGAACGGGCCCTACCCCGCTGCCTACGTACCTCATCGGGATAATGAGGATCAGAGACGCCGTAGTTCCCCTAACTAGGGGTACTAAAAGAAAATTGCTTGTGAATTAAGGCTTGAACTGCCTATGCCATTGCTCAGGTGTTGCAGGCTCGGACGACGAGTGCGTAACCGTCTTGCAAGATGACAAGTAGGAGCAAGTTCGCGGACGGAGCGAAGGAGATGAGAAAAGAATTCCCGAAGGAAAGACGCTTATTGCTGTTTGGTGTTTTTTTTAGAAGCTTTTATGAGTGTGTCACAAGGAAGTGAACTCAAGCTCTCACCAATGGAATGTGCACTTGTCACTACATTCCAAGATGGAATAATAGAACAAGCACACTCAAGTAAGGAGAAGATCCCCAAAACTTGAACCCAAAGATTAGGGCTTAGGCTCACTAACTTGCTTAATTATTAAGTGTTTTTGGTTATTTACATGAAGAAGTGTTTTTTATACTTTTCTTTATGAATAAGATACCTTGATCAGACTTGTGCATCACAAGGTAAACATGTACTATCCCAAGATGGGAAGACTACAAGCATACCTCATGGAATAAGGCTATGGATCAATGCATCACTTCACATTTATTAAAGTGTTTTTTTAAGAGTTGTGAGATGAGAAGAGAAGAAGAACCAAAGGAGCAAAAGGTAAAATTCTAAAGGGGGACTAAAATAATCCTAAGTATTCACATGCACGGATGTCCTAAGGGTTAGTGAAGTTTCTATCCTAATGAAGAAGAGAAGAAGAAGATAGAAGAAGGGATGAGAAAGGCCTAAGCCCAACAACAAAGGGTTAGTTCAAATAACAAAAGAGGAAAGATGAAAAAAACATTGAAATGTGGATAAACATCCACACTTCTCTTACCATGAGCCCCTGAAAAGTTAGCAAAAATCCAGCAAATTGACCAAGAAACAATCATGGGATCAATCATGCTCAAAGGTACTTGAAAACAAAAATCAAACAATCATGCCAACATTGCAAATACACGACTTACGCGTCGAGAACATGAAAGCATACATCAACCAGCAAGCAAATCACCCTAAACATCATGTTTAATGATCATACAATGAGTCATGGCAATTAGCACAAGCAAAGGGATCAAACAAACTCAAAACAGCCCTGAAAAACCATTCTGCATCAGTGTTAACCGGTTAACCATATGCGTTAACCGGTTAACCAGTCAAAACCTGCACAAAACACGCAGAAAAACAGGGCGTTAACCGGTTAACCATATACGTTAACCGGTTAACACTGTAAAAACAGCAGCAAATTCCTGCAGAAAACAGCAGCTCAAAACAGCTTATTCAAATAAGCTGCACCAGACCAGCACTCAATTACACATGGAAAAATAGATCAATGCACATCAATCCATAACATTATGCTCATGAACACTAACAATCGGATCCGGATACCAATCAAACAATCAAATCATGCAACACAATCAATTACACAAACACATGGTGGATCTAAAGCACAAGCAATGCAAATAAGCTAAAAACAGAGTTGGATCTGAAATTAAACCAACCTACAAAGCGGAGGTATGCTTTGGTAATTGTTGATTATGCTGAAAATGATAGATCTCGCGCAAAACTTTGAAGATCCGATGCTAAGCTCCACACTCCATGCAAAATAAATGCAAGATCAAGCTCTTGATGCAGAATTTTGGATCCAAAAGCACTTCTAGATCCCAAACCAGATCTGAATCTTCAATTAAACCAGCAAAAAGATGCAATGAAGCTATGGATGGAGGTCTAGTTCCAAGATCTACACACCTCAAGGCAAGGTTGTGTGATCTTCAAAGAGGAACTTTGAGTAATTTGGAAAATTGGGAGAGAAAAGTGAGAGAATTGTGAGTGAGAGCAATGAAAATTCAGAAATGAGAGTGAAAAAAATGAGAGAGAGCTCCTTTGGTTTGGAGGGAAATGGAATATATATGGTTTAGGGTTGGGGCCCAAAATCTTGGTTTGGGATCCAAAAAATATGGCTTGGTAATGTGATTTGGATCTAGGGTTGGCAAGAGGTTTGGGTACATGCTCTAGATTATTCTTAAATTCAAATGAAATTCAAATGAATAAAAATCAGAAAATTGGAAAATGGAGCCAAAACCACATGCTGAAATTTGCTGCTGGAAATTCAAATTTCGCAGCTGTTAACCGGTTAACCATATGCGTTAACCGGTTAACGCATGCAAAATTTGAATTTCCCCCCTTTTGGTGGGAAACTTCAAAAATGATGCCGGCGCCCGCCGTTTCAAGCTGATTTTGATCCTTTCATTCTTTTTAAGCTTTGAACATGGTACAGAGCTTGTGCAGAGTGATCCTGTGAAATTTTTGCCTGGTCACCATGCTCTTGATTTTTATTTGCGGTGCTTCAAACCTTCCAGATGGTTGGTCATATGCCTTATGCTAGAACATGTGAGTGTTATGCCTCATTTTTCTATGCAAAAAATGCTAAATATATGGTATGTTATGATGACTATGATGCGACATGATGCTTAAAATGAAGAGGGCAAATTTGGGGTGTTACAAATAGCATTAGTCTCACCAGTTCTTCTAGGTCCCACAAAAGGCTTCCTGGGATTACTTGACGAGCTTGTACCATTATCAGAAATCTTACCCATCTTCAGAAGGCTCTCAATTCTTTCCCTAGCTATGACTACGTCAGCAAAGCTGGTGGAGGAAAAGGCAGCTAGCCTATCAATGTATGTTCCTTGCAGAGTGTTCATGAACATGTCAGCCATTTCTCTTTCCGACATGGGTGGCTGGACAGCAGCAGCAAGCTGTCTCCACCTCTGGGCATATTCCCTGAAGCTTTCTCTGGAGGATTGAGACATTCCCATCAGAAGGGTTCTGTTAGGAGCCATGTCCAGATTGTATTGGTACTGCCTGATGAAAGCTTCAGCTAAGTCCTTCCAGCACCTGATAGTAGCTCTGGTCAAGTGAGAGTACCACTCCCTTTAAGCCCCAGTCAAACTGTCTTTAAAGTAAAACATCCACAGTTTCTCATCCATGGTGTATGCCTTAAGTCTTCCCAGAAAAGACTGCAAGTGAGTTCGTGGACAGAAAGTTCCATTGTACTTATCGAAGCACGGGGGTTTAAACTTGTGGGGAATCCTTACCCCATCCACTAACCATATATCCATGATATCAAAACCCAGGGAATTTTGAGACTCCAGAGATCTCAACTTCTCAGCAATTTCATCGAACCTCCTATCATAAACTTCATCCCCAGCTCCCATCACAGTAAACTGCTCTTCTTGGGGGTCTTCCTGTAAGACTCTTCCTCCAGTAGTATTTCCTTGCACATTACCCGGGATGTTAACTTCCGGATGTAGATGAGGCCCATATACTGGTGGGTTAACATGAGGCTGACCCCTCTCATTGTTACTTGTTCCTCCAGTTCCCAGGGGAGGTTCTTCCGGGGTTTGTCTTTCTACCAATGCCCTCAATCTTTCTTGGCTTTGAGCCAAGCCATTCATTACTTCCATGAACTGGGTCATTTCGTTTCTCATCTCCAGCCTTTCATTAACCATCTGGGTTCTGACCTCTGTCAGCTCTTGCTGTACTTGGTCCATCTGGATACCAGGAAGGTTGTTGCGAGTAGGATATCTGTGTGGACGGTTGAGAGGGAACACCCGACGGCGAGCAATAATTCCTGAACCACAACAGAGTTAGTAACAAACAAAACAAAAACCTACAAAACAAAACAAAAGTTAGTATGCAATGCAGTATGCTTATTTGCTTCCAAGGTATCCGGCTTGGCATTTGGTTTTGACCTTTCTAGACCCTGAGGAAGATGCTTTGATGTTGCTTGAGAGAAAAAGGAACTCAGATGAAACAAACTGACAAACACATTACAAATGATGGATCATACATAGTTTGTTTTTACAACATATGCCCCTGAGGGGTCAAAATTCAACATAAAAAGAAAAGTACATCTAATGGAAATAACAACAAGCAAAGTGATCAAACATCTAAGCCAAACTCATCCTCCTTAACCTCCTTCAAAAGTGCTTCAGTGACAGGACCAGCTGGATGCTCTGTGATGTTTCTGATAAGAAGGTTCCTGGTGGCAATAGCAGTGTTCAACTTCTTGTGCCTGTCTTGGTCCTTTGACCTCTTTACACCAGCCCTGAGCTTCAATTCTGAGATTTCCTTCTGGGCTGCCAACAGAGCCTCCTGTTGCTTCTTTTCATTGGCCTCCAACTGCTTAATCCTGGCCTGAGTTCTCTTATCCTCTTGAGTGCGAGCTTCAGTGATTCTGACCCACCTAGCTTGACTTTCTTTCAGATAGAGATCAGTCCTAGCCTTCTGAAACTGGGCCTCTTTACAGGCATTCTTCAAAATTTGCTCTCCTGCTCTTGATTTCTTGATGTAGTCCTCTGATTTCTCAATCCTGGCTAGATGCTCCACTTTAAGCTTCTCCAACCTCTCAATGTCTAGACGACCATCACTCCTCTCCCAGAGGGTCTTCTTCAGAGCTTGAGACAAATTCTCATTCCTTTCCTTCAGCTTCTCAAATTCTTCCAGGCTGACAGTGGCTGGAGGTGGTGCTGTGGATGGTCCAGGTGCATCCTCAATGGTGAAAGGCATCCCAGAAATCTGAGCTCTAGCATGAGACCATTCATAATACTGAGTTGAAGCCACATTATTGCATCTCCCAAGGATGGCCATCCCTTTGGTCTGGATGTTGTCCCAAGCCCAGGATGCTTGTCTGACAACAGCTAGATTAGGTTTTATCTCACAATACAGGGTTTCAGCCAAGTCTTGCACTTTAGGAGGGTGAACCAAAGCATAGCCCAATTGTCTCTTGAACAGCAAAGGATTGTAGTTGATGCAACCCTTCACTCCTATCAGAGGTACATTGGGGAACTGCCCACAGCTAGTATTTATGTCTCTGCCCTTGGTGCTTTGGGTGCACCATCTGATGTCATCTGAAGTTAAAGCAACAAGTCTCCTAGCCCAATTCTTCTGTTGGTGAGGGTTCAAGAAAACATCAGTCTTGGGTAAGTGTTTAAGCAGCCAAGTATGAAACAAAGGAGCACAGCACCTCACCAACCTCCCTCTCTGCTTCTCATTCCTTTGGTGAACAGAATAATAGAAATCTCCCAGCAAGGTGGGTACTGGGTTCCTCAAAAGGAAGAGATGAATAGCATTCTTGCTGATAAACTTGGGCTCATCTGCAAAAAGTATAACCCCATATATACTGAGGGCTAACAATGCACAAACTGCCTTCCATTCTCCCAAGGAGGACTTCAGGATGGCCTGAGAAGTTAGAAGTCCAAGTGTAGGCCAGGAATTCCAGCCTTTGTTGACATGTTCTGCTTAATCAAAGTAGGTTCTAAATACAGTGCCTTTGCCACTTCTTCATTGCTGGGAGAAGCCATTTCTGGGTTGAAGGGGATATCACCCCTGACAGGTACTCCAATCAATGATGAGAACTCCTCCAGCAAAGGTCCCAGCTGAAAGTTCTGGAATGTAAAGCATCTCAAAGGAGGATCATAGAACTGTAGGCAAGTGTGGATCAAACTCCTCTGAGAAGGGTCTAAGTCCATAACCATATCAAGGATGCCTCCATAATGCTCTCTGAATAATGGGATGTGGTCTGGAGTGATAAGTGCCTGGACCTGCCTGATGCCAGCCAGCACAGGCTCAAAGAAGTGGTATGAAATGTTGCTCTTCTTGGGTGCCATGACTGCTGAAGAGCTGAAAACAGATGCTGATGATGAAGACTGATACTGGCGATGAGCCACTGATAGGTTGAGGATGAAGGTAACTGAAACAAACCACTGATGAAGATAGCTGAAGCAGATAGCTGGTGAACAGGGGTCTATGCAGATGAAGGGGTCAAAACCAAGCCAGAATGTAATGGATACCCTGAAAAACAAATAAACAAATGTTTAAATGATGCAATGATGATGTATGCAAATGATATGCAAGGGTTTGTGATCAAGTTGGATCTGATTACTGCCTTGATATAAAGGTCCATGTATGTTTAAGAAGTCCAGATGGAGGCTCAGAAGTCCAGTAACCAAGGTGGGGGACTCAAATAAAGAGTCACATGTCCTGGGTTAAATCACAAGAACTGTCCAAAGTGAAGCATTCTTAAACACAATAGGTAACAGGGTATGATGTGGCTAGGGTTCCTGCAAACCTGTAAACAGCCCAACCCCCTCACAGGTAGTGTTCTAAGACAAGGATCCTCAGACTTGGATCAGTTATGAGGAGTGTAAACACTTCTAACCCGGAGGTACAGTGTTTACAATAACCATAAAAGATCCTCCTCTAATTCACCTCAGTTTCTAAAGGTCATAATAAAGGTCATCCAGACTTAGCAGGCTTCCCAGATAGCCCTAGCACTACAGGAGATCTGTAGCACAGAGTTCTCAAGAAGAAACCCACATTTGAACCGTGTTTCATATTCCCGCACCAGACCGAAATGGAATGGGAAAGAACATGAACCACTCTAGCCTAGGTGTCACTCAGGTCCCAGGTATAGGACCTTAAACTCTCAATGAACCCCACCCACCAAGACAAAAAAAAAAAAAAACAGATCCAGCCAGATAACAGTATGACAGTATGATGTATATAAAGCTATAAAGAAAGCAATAAATAACTGTACATAAAGCAGTAAACAAAATAAATATACAGACACAATTAGCACATAACACCCCAGTAAACACAAATCAATCAAGCGCTAGGAGGAACCCACAAAAAGAACCAGAAGCCCTGGTTACAGCATAAGGTTCCCCAGCAGAGTCGCCAAGCTGTCGCTCCCACCGAATGACACCTCATGTCAGAAGGGGTACAGACGCGAACGGTCGGCGAAAAGGGGAGAGAACACACAGGAGTGAACTCAGAAAGACAAGAGTCGCCAGCTAGGCATTTTTATCCCGGAGGAAAGGTAATGCTGCATAAACCTAGAAAGATATGGATAAGATGGTTGCGAACCAGAGAGACTGAGAAAGGGGGTTGGTTACAACCTGGGAAGGTATTAGCACCCAGATTGTCCTCCGTACTCGACGCGATCCACGCTTAAAAGATTTGTGTTTTAAAGGGGTAGTGTCAGTGCAATTTGTGTATCAAAGCTGGAAAGAATGCAAGTGTTAGTGTAAAAGAATGTGAAGTGTATGAGTGAAGTGTCAGTGTAAGGAAAGAGTGAAATGCTCAAGATCATGAGGCTTAAAGAATAAAGCTGGAAGGAGGGGGAATATACAGAGACTTTTGTTTGATAACTGTTAAGTTATGCCTACGTATCCTCTCGTGCAATGAGGAAGTCAGAACACCGTAGTTCGACCCAAAGAGACTGAAAGATAAATTGACTTGTGAACTGCTTACTTGTCTATGCTCAAGTGTATGACCTGTCTGGCTCATGTGCAAACTGTCTTGCATTAGACGGAAGAAGCAAGTTCTCGTTTGTGAGTGAATGAGGTGAGAAAAGAATCCCGAAGGAGACGATTATTGTTTGTTTTTTGAGTGCTTTCAGTCTTTTATTGACTTTTGAAAATTTGTCATAAGTTAATGAGCTTAAGCCTAAACCAATGGGTTAGTAAACTCATCACATCTTCCCTCTGATTAGGGGTAATGATAATTACCTTAAGTGTGAAGTCAGCATCTCACACTTAATCACCATTGATGTAGGATTAAGATCATTAACCTACTTGTGATTATTTAGATGTTTTTGTTGTTTTTGTTTAGTGTTGAGTAATGAGATTAAGCCATAATCAGGGATTAAACAGACTCATTACACCATCCTAATAGAAGGATAATAGATGAGAATGTTTAAGCTGAGGAAGACTCCTCAACTTAATCCATGATTAGGGATTAACCTCATGACAAAACAAAGCCTTTCTTAGGTGGATTTTAGTTAATGATAAGATGAAGAAGTGATTTTTAGGGTTTGTAAGACAACTTGAGGAGGACTTGTCCATTAACACTAGGGTTAGTCCTTCTTAACCAATTAAGGAAGAATTAGAACCCTAATGCAAGGCCCAAGTTACAAGCTTGATGTCTTGATGATTATTAAGTGAATTGATTAAAGGATTTAAACACATTAAGGGTTTAACACTTAGGATTAAAGTTATACACTTCATTCTAATAGAAGGATGCAGGCATAAGCTTAATCACAAAGCCTTAAAGCCTTTAGGGTTTAGTCCCTGATTATGAGATGAGAAGGGAAGACTCAAAGAGACACAAAGGTAAAAGCTAAGTGGGGGACTAATCAAACCCTAATTGTTATCATGCTTGGTCATTCCTAGGGTTTGTGAGGTTTAAGAAAGAAATCTTCAAGGAACCACCAAGGAGAGAAGCAGATGAAAGGAGCAAAGAGAAACAAAACAACTTGCTTCACTTAAGAAGACAAGTTGCTTGAAGAAAGAAAGTAAGATGAACAAGAATGAGCAAGCTCAATCCAAAGCACAAGACAAAATGCAGTAATGATGCATAAGAGAGATGAAAAGAGATTGTGAGAAGTGAAGGCAAATTCACCTCTCAATACAACTTACCACCTGAAAGGTTAGTAAAGAAACAATCCAGGCCATCCAAACACGCGCGGGTCAAACAAAGTCAGCCCATCCTACGCTCCACATTCAAACTGAGCCCTAATCCTCATTAATGCACTAATCACTTTCAGGTGGCCGGAAAAGACTTTCGGTCGTCTTCTCCGGCCACACCTCCCCTGAGTAAAACCAAAACCTCACTTCTAGGTTATTTCTGGAGCTCTAAAGCTCCAGATCAACTCTCTTCACCTCCCTGAACCTGAATCCAACCTCAAAACTCATTTCTTCTTGCTCAAAACCATGATTCGAAACAAAAATGTAAAAATGGCCAAACTTTCAGAGACGCAATACACACTCAATACTCAATCATTTTCAAAAATAAAAGGTTCAGTGCATTCAGGGAAGCATGTAGATCATTTTAGAAACAAGAAATATGAGTTCTGGAAAAATGTTTCAAGGAGGTACCTGAGCTTGAGCTTTCTCAGTTCTGGACTTTCAGACCTCCTTTCTTTGCGCAAACCACTCCCCTTGAGCTCCTGATGAAGTCTTGATGCTTGGAAAGAATTTCTTTTGGCTGATTTGGGAGTTTGATCAAGTTCTGTTCAGGAGAGGTGAGAAATCGTGTTTTGATTTCAGGGGGTTTCAAGGATGAATGAGGGCAGGGAAATGATCAGGAGGATGTGCTGAGATGTTTTGTGAAGTTTGTTTGAATGTTTGATGCTTGTGGAGTGTGTTTCGAATGTAAATGCATATGAGGCATAAACTTGGAGCTATGGTTTTTGAGAGAGCTTCAGCTTTGTGTGTGTTATGAAAATGAAGCCTTGGAATGTGTTTGTAAAGTCTGGATTGGGCAGAGAGTTGTTGTGTCACTGTGGGATTGGTATGGGTGTTTTTGCCAAAAAGTCAAAAGTGTTGTACTTGAGGTATGGGCAATGGTGTAGCTAGCTCATTGGCTTGTCCTTGCTCAGCTGAGATTAAGGAGGTCCATGGAATTATTTTTGAGATGACTCAGCAAGTTGCATGAAGTTTATGAGATGTTTTGCAAATTTGTGAATTTTTGGCCCTTTTGGAATTTCTTGATCCACAAGTCATGAAAATGGCCAAACCTTTGATGCAATATAATCTTTAGACATTGGTTCATGTTTGTGTGAAGTTTAGAAGTCACTTTGAGGTCTCAATTTGCCTTGGCAAGGGATTTTGCAACTTTGCCTCTTTGGTAGAAAACTTGAAATTATGTGATTTTGGCCAACTTTGACAAGCCATAACTTTTGATCCAAAATGAATTAGAATGAGTTCTTGTACTTTTTGAAAAGGGAATGATCCATTATAAAACTTTCATGACCAAAGTTTTTCCATTTGAAGCATATTTGAATCAAAAAGCAAGGGTTGAAAAAGTTTCCCTAAATGGCAAGTTTCCATTACAAGTCATTTTCCCAAAAAGTCAACTTTGCAAATGGCTTGAAATTCTTCAATTTTGTGAACTTACAACATCTTCTATGATCAAATAAAGATCATACACAATCAAAATGATGAAGAACACCCTTTGGTTGGGTCATTGGGGGCCTCAGATGCCCTGATTTTGCACTGACTTGCTCAAAAAGTCAACTCTTGATTAGATGCCTTCCCCATGGAATTTCTTCATTAAAATTGATATGCATGATCCCTATACCATATAGAGACCAATAGAAACAAGAATTACCAAAAAATTTGGAGTTATGGCCTTTGAAACCAAAACCTTAATTCTAGGTCATCTGTGCAGTCAAGCCTGGCTCTGCTTCCATGACAATCTCAGTTCTTGTGATTTTTTGACATTCTTGACTTTGAGAGGAAATAATATGATGCTTGAACATACATGGACCCCTTTGAAGTGATTGATGACCTTTGGAGTGGCTCAAATGGCTCTTGGATGACTCAGATCACAAACCCTAGATGCAGATGACTTAGAAGCAATGCAGTGAATCAAAAATGTGGTATGGGATGCTATGATTGAAATTATGCACATGAGAAGATCACAAGCCATGGTGTGAATGGGTGAGGGCAAATTTAGGGTGTTTACATCTAGCATGTGTAAAAAAACCCTAATTGAGTAGAAATTCGTGTTAGCATGATTAGATGTGTGTTAGGGATGTTTAGAAGTAAGTTTGAGGCCAAAAGCACTTATTTCAAAACTTTTTTTCACTTTCTGTTCAGTGTTAACCGGTTAACGCATTTGGTTAACCAGTTAACGCGTGCGTTTTTGGCCAAAATGCTGCAATTTTAGGTCCGTTAACCGGTTAACAGATTAGTTATCCGGTTAACACTGTTAATCTTTGGTTTTTTAACTTATGTGCTTGCTTGTTATGGCTTCCTAGTGCTTTTAAGGTTCATGTATGTTTAGGTATTGATTTTAGGGAATTTTTGGGTCTATTTCCAGTAGCCGATTCCATGGTTTCGAGTTGTTTCGACATGATTTCGTTCACTTTTCCATGTTTTGTGTTAAATATGCATATGTGTTATGATTAATTCTTGATGTGTTTGCTACATTTTAATCACTTGTTTCACATGTCAAATGCTTGCTTAATTTCAATATGTGCTTCATGATTATGATCCTTGCTTGTTGGATTGATTAAATGATTAAATTCCATGTGATGATTTTGCTTAAAAGTGATTAAATACTTCACATGTTCATGCCAGTTCTTGTGCTTAATTGATCATATCTTAACATGAATTCAATTCTGGATTTTTATGCAATACATGTGAAATTGTTGATGCTTGTAGTGATACTTGTTCAATATCATAATAAATGCTCATTTGTGCAATATGGAAAAGTGTGGTTGTTGTTGTTGACCTTTGGTCATTTTAACAAGTAAATGCATGATAATGATCACATGTTAATCAAGTTTCACATGTTGTGATGTGTGTAAATCCATGTTAATTGATGTTGATGTGTTTTTTATCATTCACTTTGTGCATATAAATGAAAAGAATCAAATCTGCCCCAGATTTTCATAGCTGACTTTGTATATAGGTGTTGTAAAATACATGTTATTTGTTATGTTGTTCATGTTGTATATGACTTTCTACACCTATCTTTATATGTTGTATGCTAGCAGTAAAAAGTTGCTTTGTGTTATGTATTGTTTTGGTAATTGTTTTTAGTTTAGGGGCTGTAATAGGTGCTGAATTTTTGTTTTAGCATTTTTTAGTTCTTTTAGAATTAAGATGGAGTTTAGATTGAGTCCTAGAGTTATTAGGATTTAATTGGTGTGTGTTTGCTTTATTATTTTTAATAAAATGCACACTAATGTTTGTTTTGTCGGGAGGGAAAGGTATGTTTCCTTACACCTTATCCTTTTATTTTTTTATGCATTCCCTTTATGCATTTAATTCTCCTTTTACTTCCATATTTGTGATTGGTAGGATTCTCCTTTGGCTAGGACCAACTTATCTTCCTTAGGAAGTAAGTGGTGTCCTTTTTCTTCTTCCTTTTCCTTTTTCTCTTTAGGATTAGAAAAGCCTCACTCACCATTAGGACCACCATTTTAATAAATAACTTAGGGTTGTGTCTTATTCCCCCTTAATTTTTCCCTTTCTCCATTTGAGTCTTCTTTCTCATCTTCAAACAAAATCCAAAAAGACTTAATAAATGCATGAAAGGATCCCTTGTGTATAGCCTTATTTCATAGGGCACTTGCATTCATTCCATCTTGGAGTGGTGTAGGCTTGTCTAGCATGATATACAAGTCTTATCAAGAGGTAATAAAGTTCAACAAGCTAGTGAACTTAGACCCTAATCCTTGGAAACAAGTCTTGGATAAATTCTCCTTACTTGGTGTGCTTGTTCTATTATTCCATCTTGGAATGTAGTAGCAAGTATACATTCCATGGAAAAGAGTTTGAATTCACTTTCTTGTGCCAAATTCACACAAAATTCTTAATAAGCAAAAACAAGCAATAAGCGACTTTCCTGCGGGAATTCTCTTCTCATCTCACTCACTCTCAATGCGAACTCGCGACGACTTATCTCGCATGTAAGACGGTAAACGCACTCGTACCAGACGAGCTTGCAACACCTGAGCATAGACATATGCAATTCCATCATAAAAAACACAAACAAAAAGTTCCTGCCTGGTTAGGCGAACTACGTCGACTCTGATCCTCATTTTCCCGATGAGGTACGTAGGCAGCGGGGTAGGGCCCGTTCGAGCACATTCTTTATTTTCCCTACATTTTCCCCATTCTTTCTTTTTGTTCTCTTTTTGTTCCATTTCTCATTTCAGTTCCAGTTCCAGTTAGCAGTTTTATTCAGTAACAGTTATATTCTTTTACCCTTTGAAACAAACAAACAAGCGTGGATCCCGTCGGGTACGGCAGACGGTCTGGGTGCTAACACCTTCCCAGGTCGTAACCGACCCACAAACCCATATCTTTGGTTCGCAAGACCTTGTCCTTTCCTTCTTCCTTAGGTTTGTGCAGCATTACCTTTCCTATTCTTTCGGGATAAAAATGCCTGGCTGGCGACTCTACCTTTTCCGCGCCACTTTCGCGTTTATACTACAATGAAAATCCCGGGAGCGACAGTTATGGCTTTATCCGGAGTACCAACTTTTCAAGTTCGGGTTTAGTTATTTCATCCACCACCTCAAAGGCTAACCTTTCCTTCTTAACACTGGTAATTTCCTTAGTTTCGTGGTCCTATAATTTTATCTTTTTATGTAGGACCTCGGACAAGGATGTGTTGGTGTGGATATTTTTCAATATCTCCACATACATTTTGGATTGAGAGTCTACAACCCTCTGCAGGAAAGGAATCAGTGGGGGTATAGGGAGGAGGAACAACAATATGTGCTTATTTCTATACCTCTTCGACAACCTCTGTTTTGGGTGGTATCAGTGGATTTTTATCAACCTCTACTTCCTCAAATCTTTGCGGCATAAAGATCAGTGGATTATAGTGAGAAGGAATAACAATAGGTGTTTCATTCTCTACCTTTTCGACAACCTCCCTTTCGGATGGTGTTGGTGGATTTTTCTCAATCTCTACTCTTTTCTTACCAGAACTCTCCTCAACCTCATTATCACTTTCCTTAGGATTTTCAATTTGTTTTTCACTACCGGTTGTTACAACATCCACATGCTCCTCAAGGGACGGTCCTAGAGGTGTCTGTGCAAGTAGGGAGATTTGAGTCTCCAATTCCTTGTTGTGAGTCTCCATGGACTCGACAAAAGTATACATTTTCCTAAGGTTTTCATTAGTATGGAAATGTTGTTTTCTAAACTCCTTATTTTGGAGAGTTTGTTTTTCCACAAATCTCCTCAACATAGATTCTAGCCCAATATGAGTTTTCATCTCAAGGAAATTTTCCATTAATATTTCGAGGTTGGATTTATAGGAATCTTGCGGTTCCTCAAATACTAGGAGTGGTAGTCGTAGAGGAAATGTAGGTGATACATAGTAATTGAGACAAGAGTGCCTTAGTCTATACGGTGCAACAACATAATCACAATATTGATTGTTGGTCCCTGACAACGGCGCCAAAAACTCGATGTGTCCTCAAGTTAATAAAAATATCAAAGTAATATAAAATATTGCCAAACCCACATATACCAATGTCAACCTACTATAATCTATCGTCGCTTTTTAAATCCAAGGCTATAAATATTTGATTAAAGGGAAACTAAGAGTAGAATTAAAACTAAACCAAGAATTATATCAGGAAAGAGGGATAAAGAAGTGGATTTTGTGTACCTCAGGGACTCTATAACTCATTGGTGTTAGGTTATGGTTAAATTGTATTCAATAGAAAAGACCATTTCAAAGACTCTATCTCAAACTCTCGTGCTATTTATTAAAGTCACACTCCCTAACCATGAGATTTTGTTATCGCTCGTCCATTCTAATTAAGAATCATGTTTTAAGAACTAAACAAGTCATAAATGATACCTATAGCGCTCTTGGTGTATTTAGGATCAATGCCCAGTTCCCACTGTCCAGTTCAATTCTCAGACTTTCGTGTTATCGACTTAAACCTTTATTTACGTTTCACTCTCGTGATAAAACTATTTGAATTAAGCATGGAAATGTATTGATGCCAGAATCTTTCTGGGGCAATGCACTACCTTGATAGTTATGTGCAGTTAGGGGACCGATCATTGAGAACCTTTGTGGAAACATCCCTCTCCAGTGATGACAGTGGCAGACCACATTCGTTGGCAAACCCACTCGCATCCGAGGGCCCACTAGGAACTCACATAGGATGGCCTGGTTCTCTCATAGGAATCCAGTTAAGGCAAAACGTTCGTATGACGATAGTATTGCACCATTCGGGATGAATGTACTATTGTTTCTCGATTCAGTGCTTGAAGCTGAGGACTTATGGGGGATGCTTGTTTCCTTGGACTCAGCTGAGACCTCCTTGAGTAGTACATAATGCCAAACCGATTCCCTGATTTGGTCATGAGCCATTTCTCGAAAATGATGAACGTATTATTGCTATTCGGATTTGAGAGTTTGTGATGTTTGACCCGAGTAGCATACCCGTTAGAGGGGGAGGGGTTTATAGGTTTGCAGGAACCCTAAACTTCAACATACCCATTATTCCAGCATGTTTCAGTGATATGATCTTGTTTGCTAATTATGGATTCTAAAATCATGAACTCCTGATCAGAAAGATACTTGTGATGATGTTGTGGCCTTGCACAGACACTTGATTACCTGATTCACTACATAGACACATCACTGATCACATGCCTTGCCTTGCATAACATCATGACATCATTAATCATTTGTGTTCTTTTTATTCTCAGGGTTCGTTACCTCCTATTCCTGGTCATATTTGTTGCTTCAACATGGAGATTCCAAGGAAGAGAAATGTCCATTATACTTTCCTACATCTAGAAACAGATGTTATTCAGAAGTTAATTAGCTTGATGGGTGACAAAGTGCTGGATGATTTCAGAAAAGAGTTTGGAAAGATCCTAGACTATGTGAGTAAGCCAACCATTGACCAGAGGGATAACTTGCATTCTCTACTGCAGTTCTATGATCCACAACTGAGGGTCTTTGCTTTCCCTGACTACATCTTGGATCCCACATTAAAAGAGATAACCAACATCCTCAGAATTCCCATAAAAAATGTTGCTCCTTACTATGGCTTAGAGAAGATGCCTTCATCCAAAGATATAACTGATTCTTTTCTTTTGGATTTATCCAAGGTTAGCCGAGGACTGGATGCCACCAAAGGTAAAGGATTTTTCTTGGATTTTCTTATCAAGGAAGCTCAGGATCTGGCATCTGAAAACAAATGGGCTAAGTTCAGTACCTTGCTTGCTTTGATAGTCTATGGGACCAGTTTGTTTCCAGGAGAAAAGGGTTTGATCAGCATGGAAGCCATCACTATATTTGCCAGAAGAAATCATGTGCCTACTTTGCTAGGTGACTTTCCCATTCTCTAAGGAAACACCTCTCTACCCTAAGGAGGTAGCACCTACAACTTCAGTTCCTCTTTAGGAGTATCAAAAGTTGGAAGCCTTGGTTAAGAAATTCAGGTTGGAGAATCAAGAAGCCTACAATTCATGCTAGAAGTTGAAAATGCAAAACCAGAAATTGGAAGAAAGGGCTCACAAAGCTGAAGAAATGGTCAGGCTCAAACAACAAGACTTTCAAGAGAAAGAGAGCTCTACTTTAAGAAAAGGGGATTAGCTGAAACTCACAAGGCGGCCCAGCGCCGGAAAGAGAAGAAAGAGTTGAATGAAGATAATGAAACTATCACCTTATGGCAAGAGAAGTGGGAAGACAATTTGAAGAAGCAGAAAGAGTCTTCAAGATTCTTTGGATGGACTCTTTGGATGGATAGAGAGAGCTCCTTCATAAGGCTTATCATCAAGAGAAGAGTCATCTCCAAGGTCTAGCGGAAAGTCAACAAGCAGTAAAGGAAGCTCAGAAAGAAATAGAAGAGTTGAAATTGAAAGCTGATGTCAAGAGAACTAAGACTGATTCCACTACAAGCCAGGAAAGTGAAAAAGTGTTCCTACAACAGATTGAGGAATTGCATGCCTCCTTTGACCTTAGGGATATCCTGATTCAGAAGTTTGTGTAGGAACCTACGCATCCAGATATAGCTCAACTATTGCAAGGTGTCAAGCGCTTTAGTTGGAGGTTACCAGATGTAGATTTTCCTAAGCTTTAGTCTTTTATTCATATGAATTGGATTACCCACAGGCTTGTTGTGGGAGTCCTCTCTCTCTTGATGTACCTTTTTGATGTATGAACTTGTACCCATTGAGGGTTTTGCTATTATAGTTTCCTTTTGATTCACCTGAAGTCTCTGATTGTTTATTTGTCGCACGGACACAAGATACTGAATGCTTCTACTGCACATCTGGATGTCACACAATGTCTTCTTTTTATCAACACCGGAAATGGAAAGTAAACAAAACCTTGAGAATAAAAGGAACACATTGCATTGCATACACATCATTTGCATTTTTCTTTGTTGTTGCAAGTTTTCTACAGGTTACTTAACTTATCTACATTTCATGCAAAGATTGCGCGAGCTGCCAAGACCTGGCACTTCAGATAGAACATTCCCCATCGTTACGCAACACGCAACAACCAGAGGACATTCATGGACGCTATGCAAACTGAGCTCAACAAACTCCGCACCAGGGTGGGCGAATTCATGGTCATGATGCAAGGGATGGCCCAAGGATAACAAGATTTGAGGGCTGCAATCCAGGGACTCAACCCTCCTCAGACTGATCCTCTTGTAGTCACTCCAGAAGTACAAGTGAATCCTCTCAACATCAACAATGGCCCAGGTGGACCTCCAGTTCCAAAACCTGGTACAACCTTCATCCCTGTGCAAGACAGACAAGAGGATCAGTTTCCCCCTTTAACAATGATATGGGATTTGGTGCGGAAGGAAATTTCCAGGACTTTTTGCTGCTGGCTGAGAAGGTCAAAGCCCTTGAGTGTAAGGACACTCTTAGGATAGATGTATCTGGCATGGGCCTAGTCCCTAGGGTGGTCATTCCTCGCAAGTTTAGGCCACCTACTTTTGACAAGTATAATGGTAGCTCCTGTCCTAAAATTCATTTACAGGCGTTCTACCGAAAGATTGCTGCCCATACCGGGGATAAGAAGCTTTGGATGTACTATTTCCAGGATAGTCTCTCCGGAGGATCCTTGGAATGGTATATGAAGTTAGAGAGAAGCTTCGTGAGAAGCTGGAAGGAATTGGGAGAAGCATTACTTAAATAGTATCAGTATAACATTGACATGGCACCCAGTCGCACTCAGCTCCAAAGTATGACTCAGAAGAGCTTGGAGAGCTTCAAAGATTACGCATAGAGATGGCGTGAAGTGGCCGCTAGGGTGAAACCACCACTGCTAGAAAGGGATATGGTGGACCTTTTCATGGATACTCTTCCTGGGCACTTTATGGAAAGGTTGGTTGGATGTTCCTCAAGCGAATTTTCAGATATTATCTTGACCGACGAAAGGATAGAGAGCTGGATTAAGCAAGGGAAGATTCAGGATGGGGGCGCTTCAACTTCTGGTGTCAAGAAACCCTTCCTGGAGAGGAGAGAAGGAGAGACTGGGGCAGTATACGCACAAAGAGGCGGAGGTAACAGAGGTGTTTATCAGCAAGTGGCCCCTGTCACTATCTCAGCTCAGCCTGTTCAAGAACAAGTCCAACAACCGCAGCAGCAACGCCAACAAGGGTATCAACAAATATCCCCTCGTCCATATTATCCCCAGAAGACCAGAGAAAGACAGTTTGAAACTCCACCTATGACCTATTCTCAGCTTTTGAAGAATCTCCTCCAACTCCAGATGGTTCAGCTCAGAACTCTGCAACCCCCGAAGCCAGGGAAACTCCCTGAAGGTTATAATACGAACGCCCGATGCGAATTTCATTCCGGAGCCCCAAGACATACCACAGAAAACTGTAAAGCCTTAAAGTATGTAGTCCAAGACCTGGTAGATTCTAAAGCAATTAACTTATCTCCTACTCCAAACGTGATACAGAACCTCATACCTCCTCATGGGGGTGCAGTTGAGGAAATTGGTGATGGAGAGAGTCTAAATCTGGTGTGCGATGTCAACGACCTGTTAACTTCGTTGAGTGCTATTAAGGCTTGTTTGGCCTAGAGGGATGTTTTTCCAGGTTGTGAAGATGATTGTCCAGGGTGTACTGTAGCTCCAGATGGTTATGAGCAGTTAAAAAAGGGGATCCAGAGCATGATTAATGAAGGGGTTTTACAGTTTTACAAAGTTGTGAAAGAAAGAGAAGTCTCTACAGTAACCATTTTCTATGACCCGTCTCAAGTTCCTCCACAAGCCAGAATAGCACTGATAACTATCACCACTGCAGGGCCAATAATGTATCAAAGTGATAAGGCCATTCCTTGGCATTATGGTGGTGAAGTATATTGTAACAGCCAGAAGCAAGGTTTGGCCACTTCTAGTACGTCTCTAGCTCAAGTAGAAAATGTTGGAGTATGAGGCTTTACTAGGAGTGGGAGGTTGTTCATGCCAGAAACACGGAGAAACAGTGTGATACCACCCAGAGACACTGTAGAAGCTCAGGCTAAAGCTAGAGGGAAACAACCAATAATTGCTAATGAGCCCACACCAGTGGCTGACCCGGGCATTTCATTTGACAAAGAAGCTGAGGAATTTTGGAGGATCATCAAAAAGAGTGATTATAAGATTGTGGACCATTTGCAACAGACTCCATCGAAGATCTCCATCTTCTCTCTGCTAATGTGTTCTGACTCCCACCGAAAGGCTCTCTTAAACATCCTGAATAAAGCTTATGTACCTCAAGATATCTCGGTGAACCAATTGGAGACTGTAGTGTCCAGTGTCAATGTCAGTCATGGATTGGGTTTTACTGACATGGATCTAACGTCTGAGGGTCGTGCTCATAATCGAGAATTGCATATTTCCTTGGAGTGTAAAGGTGCAATGCTATCTCATGTATTGGTGGATACCGGATCATCCCTGAATGTTTTTCCCAAGAAGGCATTAATGAAGTTGGATTACGACAGAGTGATTTTGAAGCCCAGTGACCTGATAGTTCGAGCTTTCGATGGATCGAGAAGGTCAGTGTTTGGGGAAGTAGAATTGCAAATCAAAGTGGGTCCACAAATCTTCAACGCCACATTCTATGTAATGGACATACAACCTGCATATAGTTGTTTTCTGGGAAGGCCCTGGATACATTCGACAGGGGCAGTATCGTCCACACTCCATCAGAAACTGAAGTTCGTCTAGGAAGGACAAATTGTAACAGTCTTTGGGGAAGAGGATATCTTCATCAGTCACATGGCTTCATTTAAATATGTGGAGATGGATGGTGAGATAGTAGAGACTCCATGTCAGGCTTTTGAGCCCCTGAAGACTGAGTTGGCGTCCTCATCAGTAGCTTCTTCGGAGGAATCAAAAAAAGGGGTTTCCATAACGTCTTATAAACAAGCTTTGAAGGTAGTGGAATCGGGAACACGAGAAGGTTGGGGCAGTCCGGCAGAAGTGTCAGAAAAGAAGGATATGTTTGGTGTTGGCTACCATCCTGGGTAGTCATCATCTGAACAAAGTGCTAGAGGTCGTCAAGGCCCGATTACCTTCACGAGTGCGGGAATGGTGGATTATGGAAGCATCAGTGTCGTGCAGGACGACGCAGTTGATAGTGACTATGACTTAGACGAATGGATCATACCTTGTGCTCCAGAGACTCAGCTCAGTAATTGGTCGTCTAAAAGGCTTATCTCAGTCACCTCCTTTGAAGAGTAATGATTTTTTGATTTTGTCTTTCCTGTACTCAAGCACTATGTCTTGCCCGGGGCATAATAGCTTATTGTAAGGGTTCTTTTGTTCCTAGCACAATTCATAATCATTAATAAATCTGATGTTTCGCATTCATCCATGTTGTTCCTTGTCTTTCATTTTTGCTTTTGTTTTTCAAAAAGAAAGAAAAGTTTTAAAATGACAATGTTTCTCATTTTCTCAAACTCTTTCTAAAGCCTTGCATGAATCACCATTCATGCAGGCGCTCGTCATTAGATCTTATCAATGACGACCCTAATATGGCTAAGTATGACTTTGACAATCCGATTTACCAAGCCGATGAGGAAGGTGAAGAAGATTGTGAACTACCCGAAGAGTTAGCCAGACTGCTTAAACAGGAGGAAAAGATGATTTAGCCGCATGAAGAGGCCATCGAAGTAATAAACTTGGGTACCAAAGAAGACAAGAAAGAAGTTAAGATCGGGGCCGCATTAGAGGAATCTATAAAGACTCGTCTAATTGCCATGCTTCGAGAATATGTTGATGTCTTCGCCTGGTCTTACCAGGACATGCCTGGTTTAGACACTAACATTATGGTACACAAGCTGCCTTTGAAAGAAGACTGCCCGCTAGTGAAGCAAAAGTTGAGGCGCACGCACCCTGATATGGCAATCAAAATCAAGGATGAAGTACATAAACAATTTGATGCTAGTTTTTTGGCTGTGACTAGTTACCCTCCATGGGTTGCTAATATTGTATCGGTCCCTAAAAAAGACGTTAAAGTCAAGATGTGTGTAAACTATAGGGATTTGAACAGGGCCAGCCCTAAAGATGATTTCCTTCTGCCTCACATAGATGTGCTTGTTGATAATACTACTCAGTTTTCTGTGTTCTCTTTCATGGACGGGTTTTCAGGTTATAACCAGATTAAGATGTCTCCCGATGATATGTAAAAGACTACCTTCATCACTCCTTGGGGCACTTTCTGTTACAAGGTCATGCCGTTTGGTCTGAAAAATGCTGGAGCCACTTACCAACGGGAAATGGCGATGCTATTTTACGACACGATTCATCATGAAATTGAGGTTTATGTTGATGATATGATAGCAAAATCCCAAACAGAAGAAAAGCACTTGGTCAATCTAGCAAAGTTGTTTGACAGACTCCGGAAGTTCAGATTGAGGTTGAATCCGAACAAGTGCACCTTTGGGGTCCGTTCTGGTAAGCTACTGGGATTTATTGTTAGTGAGCGGGGATTTGAGGTGGATCCATCCAAAGTAAAAGCCATCCAAGAGATGCCCGAGCCAAAGACTAAAAAGCAGGTGCGTGGTTTCTTAGGGAGACTAAACTACATTGCACAATTTATCTCTCACCTAACAGCCACGTGTGAGCCCATCTTTAAACTTCTGAGGAAGAATCAGGCCATCAAATGGAATGAAAACTGTCAGCAAGCCTTTGACCGAATCAAGGAGTACCTGCTAGAACCTCCAATTCTCATGCCTCCAGTGCCAGGGAGACCCTTGATCATGTATCTTACTGTGCTCGAAGGATCAATGGGGTGAGTGTTAGGTCAGCACGACGAGTCTGGTCGAAAAGAGCACGCCATTTATTACCTTAGCAAAAAGTTTACCAATTGTGAGACACGCTACTCACTACTCGAGAAAACTTGTTGCGCTTTGGCATGTGCTGCTCACCGACTAAGACAGTACATGCTGACTCACACCACTCACCTAATCTCCAAAATGGATCCTATGAAATATATCTTCAAGAAGCCAACTCTAACAGGAAGGGTAGCTCGATGGCAGATGATTCTAACGGAGTATGATATCCATTACACTTCGCAAAAAGCAATAAAAGGAAGAGTATTGTCAGAATACCTGGCTCAGCAGCCAATTGACGATTATCAACCCATGAAATTCGAGTTTCCGGATGAGGACATCATGTTCCTCAAATTGAAAGACTGTGAAGAACCACTTCTGGAGGAGGGGCCAGACCCTGAATCCAAATGGAAGTTGATGTTTGACGGAGCTGTGACCATGAACGGAAGCGGAGTAGGTGCTATCATCATCTCATCAGAAGGGGTACACACACCTTTAGCCGTTCGGTTGACTTTCGAATGCACTAACAACGAAGATGAGTATGAAGCCTGTATCATGGGGGTTGAAGAGGAAATTGGCTTGCGAATCAAGAACCTCGAGATCTTCGGAGATTCTGCTCTGGTTGTGTATCAGGTCAATGTTAAATGGTTAGTTCATCAACCTCACTTGGTTCCTTACAGGTATTATACCAGGAGGCTGCTAACTTTCTTCACCAAAGTCAAGCTGAGTTATATTCCTCGAGACGAGAATCAGTTCGCTGATGCTCTAGAAACTTTGTCATCTATGATTAAAGTTTGTCAAGAGAATTTCGTGCCTCGAATCATGGTTTCTCGTCTTGAAAGACCTGCCTATGTCTTTGCAGTTGACAGTGGTGAAGATAAAAAAATCTTGGTATCATGATATCAAGCAATTCTTGAAGACTCAAGAATACCCGACTAGGGCATTCAGTAAAGACAAGAAGACCCTCAGAAGGCTAGCAGGTGGCTTCTTCTTGAATCAAGATGGTGTGCTATACAAGCGAAACTTCGACATGGTTCTGCTCAGATGCGTGGATAGACACGAAGCAGACTTGTTTATGCAAGAGGTTCATGAAGGCTCCTTTGGTACCCATGCTGGAGGACATGCTATGGCCAAGAAATTGTTGAGATCGGGATATTATTGGATCACCATGGAATCCGATTGCTGTAAATACTCCCGTAAATGTCACAAATATCAGATTTATGTCGACAAGATCCATGTACCTCCGATTCCTTTGAGTGTCATATCTTCGCCTTGGCCGTTCGCCATGTGGGGCATTAATATGATTGGCAAGATCGAGTCGACAGCTTCCAACGGTCGCCGCTTCATCCTAGTTGCCATAGAATATTTCACGAAGTGGGTCGAAGCGGCATCTTATGCCAACGTTACTAAACAAGTGGTAGCCCGGTTTATTAAAAGAGACATCATTTGCCGGTACGGAATTCCCGAAAGAATCATTACTGATAATGGTTCTAATCTCAACAACAAGATGATGGCTGACTTGTGTCGGGATTTCAAAATAGAACATCACAACTCTTCTCCATATCGCCCGAAGATGATTGGCGCCGTCGAGGCGGCCAACATGAACATCAAGAAGATCGTGCAGAAGATGGTTGTAACATACAAAGACTAACATGAGATGCTACCATTTGCTTTACATGGGTACAGATCGTCAGTGCGTACCTCAACAGGGGCAACCCCGTTCTCATTGGTATATGGTATGGAGGCAGTCCTACCAATTGAAGTGGAGATCCCCTCGTTAAGGTTAATGATGGACATTAAGCTAGATGAAGCTGAGTGGCTCCAATCCAGATACAATCAACTAAGTCTCATTGAAGAGAAACGTCTAACAGCTGTATGCCATGGACAGTTGTATCAGCGGCGCATGAAACAGGCTTTCGACAAGAAGGTACAGCCTTAAAGGTACATACCAGACGACCTGGTACTGAAAAGGATTCTTCCTCCTCTTAACGATCATAGGGGAAAATGGACACCCAATTATGAAGGACCATTCGTGGTTAGAAAGGTTTTCTCAGGTGGAGCCTTAATGCTAACAACCATGGATGGAGAAGACTTTCATTCCCTTGTCAATGCAGACGTAGTAAGAAAATACTTCGTGTAAAAAAGGACTCGCTGGATAAAAATAGAATAAAGATCCAGGCAAAAATGGGCCTCCCGGCGAGCCAAAAACAGAATAAGAGGGCTCGGGCAAAAATTAGGGAAATCTTGAAAAAAAGTACACCCACTGAGTTGAAAAGCCACATCGGACAGCTCAAAGAAAAAAAGGTATCCCGGTGGATTGAAAACCAGAAAGGGAGATCCACGCAAAAGAGGGACTAACACGAACGACTACGATCTGCGAAATTCGTAATCCATCTGCAACTGAGGTTATTCTAAGGGTTGAAGACTAGTTCAATTACCTTTCTCAAGAGGCGGAGCAAGCGGATAGTCTTGAAGATATACAAGTCATAGCCGGGTCGAAACTTGATGAGATCCACTTTTCACATTGCCAATAGGATAGTTTGTTTTCCTTTTGGGCGATTCCCTCTTTCCAGGGAATTGTTTCTTGATGTAATTCCTATTCATGGCCATGATCCAAATCAATAAAATTTAAGTTCAGTCAGCTTGTGACTATTCGTTTCTTATTTTTGTTTTTCATTTAGCATTGTTTGATTGCAAAAACGTCCAGCCAATTGTGATTTTTATTGTGTTGTGAACATTTGAATGCTTTCTAACTCATGCAGGAGGACATAAACATTTAATACAACTCTAAAAAGGGTGTTAAGAGGCCAGGATGATGATTCATGCTATGAGTCTGGGGCATATAGGTCCAAACTAATTCTCCTTGTTGTAGGCACTATCAGTTGTGTTTACGCAGGTACAGGTACATGTGTTGTTAGCAGAGCTAAAGCAGATTTCCAGGAGGAATATTTCAACAGCATACTTGAGCAAGAACATGTGCCTTCCCGTGTGTCTCTTGTTATCCCCAGTAGAAGTGAAGTCAAAATTCTTCCCCAGTAGTAAGATGTTTGTCCTCCCCAAGCAGAGGTTTTCTTTCAACACAGGTGCAATCCCCAGCAGTGCAAGGAATTTCTTTCTCCCCAGCAGGTTTCTTCCTCAGCAGTGCCATACATCTGGCTCCCTCAGCAAAGTCAGGAGATCTCCATTTCCCCATCAGAGTTCAAGAAGAGTCCATCTCCAGCAGGGTCTTGGCTCTCCAACCTCAAAGTCCAATTTATTTTTGGCAATGGCGGCAGTTCAGAGCCGATGTATCATTAACAACATTCCCCACAGAGTTGTTTTCTCCTCACAAGGATTGACCAGACCAGTGCAGTGATCACCAGTTTTCCCCAGTCAAGCCTTCTAGGATACTTGCAGTCTCCTTCCAGGATATCCTTTGCATTTGCATATGCATAATCGTCATTACATGTGCATCCTCCAAAGCGTAGCATTTCCATTGTCATGGAGCATTACGCCATAAATTCAAACATATGCATACCAGCATGGGCCAGTTTTGAGGTATTTTACATACAACCTATAACATCTTCTCAACCTGAAGTACTCCCCATAGAAGATACTTATACCATTTTCCTGGAATCTTTGTCTTTCCAAGTAAATGTTTGTCATTCTTTGTGGCTTGATTCGCTCAGCAGTCACATTGTAGAGTTCCATTCCGCTAATGGTCTCGTTAAGCCCTGTTTTGCCAACAGGCACTTTCCATGGCTTGATTCGCTCAGCAGTCACGTGTTTTCTTTGTGGCTTGATTCGCTCAGCAGTCACATTGTCGAGTTTTGTTTCGCTAACGGTCTCGTTTTTTAAGCCCTGTTTCGCCAACAAGCACCCTTCTTTGTGGCTTGATTCGCTCAGCAGTCGCATGTTTTCTTTGTAGCTTGATTCGCTCAGCAGTCACATTGTCGAGTTCTGTTTCGCTAACGGTCTCGGTTTTTAAGCCCTGTTTCGCCAACAAGCACCCTTCTTTGTGGCTTGATTCGCTCAGCAGTCACATTGTCGAGTTCTGTTTCGCTAACGGTCTCGTTTTTAAGCTCTGTTTCGCCAACAAGCACTTTTCGTGGCTTGATTCGCTCAGCAGTCACATTATTGAGTTCCATTCCGCTAATGGTCTCGTTTTAAAGCCCTGTTTCGCCAACAGGAATCCTCTTTGTGGCTTGATTTGCTCAGTAGTCACATTGCAAGTTATTGCAATGATTCTATTCCACCTGGTTCTATTTCCGCCACGTATTAAAAAAAAGATAAATAAAAGGAAGATGGCATTACTATTATCCACCGAGTTCAAATTTTCAGGTTTTATTTGAGTATTCAATCACCCCATACCTTGAACGTCTAAAAGCTCCTTCAATTATTCGTTCGGGTCTGCAGATGATTGAATAGGGGCAGCTGTAATACCTCAAAATTTGCCTTCTCATTCCTTCAACATGTTGCATGGCATTTTGCATACATAGATTCATAAAATAACCAACAACATTGCATCATATTCATCATGTCTGAGGCATAGGTATGTAATAAATGATTGGAGAAATTGGAGGCTATACAAAAGAAACCAAAGAGCTACAAAGCTTCCCAACCTTGTGAAAGGGGTTCACAACATCCCACAAGTCTTCATTGGAAGCCACAAGCCATGGAAAGATTTGGTTTGATCAAAGGAGGCAAGCAGTGCAACATCTCCTGAGGAGAAAGGCCAAATTAGGGTTTCAATTCTATTGGGCTTCTCCATGAAGTTTTGATTAAAAGTGGATTCCTTGTCTTATATATGATGTAAAGTGCCTAGGGTTCAAATTTCATCCACAAAATCATTTTGGAAGAGGTTCAATTGGCCAGATGACTGAAAATCGAGGAATCAGGGAAAAGGCAACCGGGCTAGGTAAAAAAGGTCGACTCCTGACTTTTAAGATCAAAATCATGAAATTTGGTCAAGAAATGATGGAGTAATCATAAAAAATAAAGGAAAAAAAAATCATTTGAAAAATGGTTGATTTCACCTTTCCCTTCACTTTTCCTTCCACTTTCTTTCCACATTTCCTTTCATTCTTTCCCTCTTGTTTTTCCACTACAATTCCACTCCATTTCCTTTGGATGCTTCTACCATGTTCCACAACCTTCTAGAGTATTCCAAGGAATATTCCAAATATTCCAAGGAATATTCCTTCTCCAACCCTAATCCTAACTAACTACAAACCTAACTTCATTCCTAAACCTAACTCCATTCCCAAACTTAGCTCCAATCCTAGCCCCTATATAATCATTAATCACTTCAATGCAAAAGGTTCCCAATTTTTCACTCTCTCACAATTTCTAGAATCACTTTTTCTCTCTCACTTTTCCTCTATTTCCCTTTTTTCACCAAAGCTTTTTTGAAGAAGCTCTTCAAGTTTCACATTGAAACTTGAAGATCTTAAAGCTTAGCCTCCAACCTCCATTGAATTGTGGATTGTAGAAGAAGACGCTACTGATTTTTGTAAAGATTTCGACTTATCGGAAGTTCAAGAAGGCTCAAGCATCAAGAAAGCATTTATTTTGCGGATTCACGGTTTTCTTGGTTTTCTCTTCGATTAAGCTCCGATTCTTGCAACATTTACCGAAGCACTTCTCTGCTTCGTAGGTTGGTGGTCTAAAATCACTTTTCCTTTAAGTTATTCTCTTCATCTCGCCATTTTGGCATTCTTTAAGTGCTTATCGTATTGCTTGTGACCGATTACGTTTTCGTTACATTTTGCTTGCGATTTGTGGTTTTTAATGGATTAGAAGCTAGGTTGTAGCTTGTTATAGGTTCTAGCATGTGTAAATAAGCTCTAATTGAGTATAAATTTGTTTTAGCATGATTAGATGTGTGTTAGGGATGTTTAGAAGTAAGTTTGAGGCCAAAAGCACTTATTTCAAAACTTTTTTTCACTTTCTGTTCAGTGTTAACCGGTTAACGCATTTGGTTAACCGGTTAACGTGTGCATTTTTGGCCAAAATGCTCCAATTTTAGGTCCGTTAACCGGTTAACGCTGTTAATCTTTGGTTTTTTGGCTTATGTGCTTTCTTTTTATGGCTTCCTAGTGCTTTTAAGGTTCATGTATGTTTAGGTATTGATTTTAGGGAATTTTTGGGTCTATTTCCAGTAGCTGATTCCATGGTTTTGAGTCGTTTCGACATGATTCCGTTCACTTTTCCATGTTTTGTGTTAAATATGCATATGTGTTATGATTAATTCTTGATGTGTTTGATACACTTTAATCGCTTGTTTCACATGTCAAATGCTTGCTTAATTTCAATATGTGCTTCATGATTATGATCCTTGCTTGTTGGATTGATTAAATGATTAAATGTCATGTGATGATTTTGCTTAAAAGTTATTAAATACTTCACATGTTCATGCAAGTTATTGTGCTTAATTGATCATATCTTAACATGAATTCAATTCTGGATTTTTATGCAATACATGTGAAATTGTTGATGCTTGTAGTGATACTTGTTCAATATCATGATAAATGCTCATTTGTGCAATATGGAAAAGTGTGGTTGTTGTTGTTGACCTTTGGTCCTTTTAACAAGTAAATGCATGATAATGATCACATGTTAATCAAGTTTCACATGTTGTGATGTGTGTAAATCCATGTTAATTGATGTTGATATGTTGTTTATCATTCACTTTGTGTACATAAATGAAAAGAATCAAATCTGCCCCAGGTTTTCATAGCTGACTTTGTATATAGGTGATGTAAAATACATGTTGTTTGTTATGTTGTTCATGTTGTATGTGACTTTCTACACCTATCTTTATATGTTGTATGCTGGCTGTAAGAAGTTGCTTTGTGTTATGCATTGTTTTGGTAGTTGTTTTTAGTTTAGGGGCTGTAATAGGTGCTGAATTTTTGTTTTAGCATGTTTTAGTTCTTTTAGAATTAAGATGGAGTTTAGATTGAGTCCTAGAGTTATTAGGATTTAATTGGTGTGTGTTTGCTTTATACAGAAATCCCAACATTTCATATTTTCATCCTTTTGGATGTACTTATTTTATTCTGAATATTAATGATCCTCTGAACAAGTTTGATTCTAAGGCACAAAAGTGCTACATGTTAGGATACTCTGAACGCTCAAAAGGATACAGAGTATACAATACAGAAACACGAATTATGATAGAATCTATCTATGTCAGATTTGATGATAAGCTTGGTTCTGAAAAACCAAAGCAGAATGAATCTCTTGCAGATATAGAAGTTGAAATCACAAAAGACAAAACATCTGAAGATCAATCATCTACAGAACAAGACAACCACTGCAACAAGTTCTGAAGAACCCTCTCAGAAGAAACAATCCAGAAGCACATTGAATCATCCAGAAGATAAGATCTTGGGAAAGAAGGATGATCCAATCAGAACAAGGTCATTATTCAGAAATTCTGAAGAATCTCTAATGAGACTAGTCTCTCTGATTAAACCAACTTCTGTAGAATAAGCACTCTTAGAAAATGATTGGATACTTGCAATGCAAGATGAACTCAATCAATTCACCAGAAATGATGTGTGGGACTTAGTGCCTAGACCTAAAGGATTCAACATTATTGGAACCAAGTGGGTATTCAGAAACAAGCTAAATGAACAAGGAGAAGTTGTCAGAAACAAGGCACGGCTGGTAGCACAAGGTTATAGTCAACAAGTAGGAATAGACAATACATAAACCTTTGCACCAGTCTCTAGGTTAGAATCAATTAGACTCTTAATTTCATTTGATGTTAACCATTACATCATTCTCTATCAAATGGATGTTAATAGCACATTTTTAAATGGTTACATTGATGAAGAAGTGTATGTGCACCAATCCCCTGGTTTTGAAAATACAAAATTTCCAGAACATGTTTTTAAACTTAAAAAATCTTTATATGGTCTGAAACAAACTCCCAGAGCTTGGTATGAAAGGCTAAGTAATTTTCTTCTGGAAAATAATTTTATCAGAGGGAAAGTAGATACAACTCTTTTCAGTAAAACCATTAAAAATGATATAACTCTCAAATATTTTGTAACAAATCACTTAGTGATTATAGCTTGTTAGAAGCATTATTAAGTTACACTGTTAATCTTTGTAAAAGATAATTTGATTTTGAAGGTGCGCAAAACACAAGGAAGGGGGGGTTGGAATTGGGTTTTCTTAAACAATAAAAATAACTTCTAATGACACGTTTAATTTATCCTGGTTCGTTTGAACTCAAACTACGTCCAGTCCACCCGCCAAGGTGATTTTGCCTCTACTGAGGTCTTAATCCACTATTCAATAAGAATACACACAAAGACCTATAGTCAATGTCCTCTTGAGTCTTCTGACTAAACTTAGTCACTCAAGGAATAATAAGATTTTTACAAAAGAAGTAACTTAGAATGCTTCTAGATAAGCAAAAGATCACTAAGTGAAAGTTACAATAGTAAGCGCAATTGATTTGATCTATTTCCGTGAATGTATTGAAGTGTGTCACTGAATTCTTCAAATGAAATCCTTTATATAGTACTTGAAGAATGTAGCCGTTGGAGACATCTTTGAATTAAATTAGGATAGACTTTAATACCATAAATTCCTTCCATAAGCAGAGATACTTGTCTTTGTTCATTAATTAAAATATCCTTTAATTAATGTCTTTAATAAGGATGCCAACATCTTCTAAGCGGAGATCAGAGATAATAAATATAAGATGCGCAGCCAATAAATATGTTATTTAATGTTGGATTCTCCTTTGAGAGTATCTTCTGTATGTGACTAAATGAATCTTCTAAGCACGTACGGTTTACTTAAATAAATTTGTCTTCTACACAATAGTAAATGTATTCATTAGAACTTCTATTATAAAAAGCTTTGTTATCATCAAAACACTTAGAGGTTCAGAACCATAATTGTTCTAACAATCTCCCCCTTTTTGATGATGACAAAACATTTAAATAAAGGAAATAGAGTTTAATAAGATTAAGTGAACTCCCTTTGATTTAGAAGAAAATTCTTCAGATGTTCCATGATTCTTAGCTCCCCCTGAGTTGATTATTTGACCTGTTTCTTTTCATGATAACAACTCAAATAGTTTTATTAGAATTATATGTAAGAGGCAAATTATGGTAAACTGTTATGGATCAGAATCATTTACGTTTCTCCCCCTTTTTGTCATAATCAAAAAGAATTAAAGCACATGAAAAATAGGCAGATAATAACCAATACAGTAAAATTATATTTAAACCAAAAACCAGTAGAAGTTCAAAGAGTTATGCAGAAGCAGAAGATAAAACAGAGGAACAGCTAAGGTAGAAGATAAGCAAAAAAATATTTAGGAGTTCATCTTGGTAACTAAGGTCTCCAACAAAGATTTGATTTCTGATGATGATTCCACTTGCTTGCCAAGCAATGTCTTCATTTCAGCAGTGGTTTCATCTTGCTTGTCCAGACGTTCTTTCACCAGCTGATTCTCCTTCTTCAGCTCTTGTAGAGTTTGCAGAACAAAATCTGTAGCCAGAGGTTCTTCAACTTCTGGGGCAGCTTGAGTCTCAGGTTCATCAGCATGCTCTTCTTCAGAAGATACCAAGACCATTTGAAGTGCTGAGAGTTCATTCAGAGGTTCTGACTCTGTCCAGGGCTTGTTATCCAGCAGAAGAGGTTTAGCCTGTTCAACATTTGAGACGACTTCTTGAAGGTACTCACAGAAGTTCTGGTGAGCAACATCATAGCAGATGTCCTTAAGTCTTTTGGACTCAGCATCAAACCACTTTCTGAGGGTAGCCCACAGAAAATCAGAAGCAGCTGGATCTGTAAGCTCTGAGCATGCAGACTTCAGATCCTCTAACTTTAATTTCAAGCCTGTTTCAAAAGCAAGAAGTAAAGCAGAAATGTCTGTTCTGGATGGTTTTGGTTTTGGTATAGGTATTGTTGTTTTGTTTGAAACTGAGGACAGTTTTTGTAGGGCTTCAAAATCAATAGATGTTCTGAGAGGGTTTTCATTTTCAGTTTCTTCTGGAGTATCAGGAATGTTTATGAATATAGGTGAGTTTGGTGGTGTAGATATATAAGAGGATAGTGAGCTTTCTCTTATGGGGGATAGTCTAGGTCCATGTTCAGGAGATGGAAGTTGGACAGATTCTGAGTCTTGAAACTGTTCAAGATCTGATAGGGCAATGTTGCAAAGCAGTTTGTGTTTCAGTTGTTGGAGAGCGGTCAATGTCAGATAGTGGGGTATTATCAATGGGTATGTCAAAATCAGAAATAGTTTGTGGTTGATGGGTTTCAGCTTCTGGTGGATATAGTGATGAGAGGATGGATGCTACTGCAGCAGTTGCAGGGATTTCAGTTTGAATAGGATTAACAGATTGAGGTGGTTCAGAGGTAGGGATTTGTGCATAAGGAATATCAACAAAGGATGGATGGCTAGAAGGTGAGGTGCTAGAGGGTAATTCAGACACTTCTACATTAATTGCTTCTAATACAGAAATGAATTCAGAGTTAGAGGCAGAAGATTTACCTGATGTTCTAGATGATTTTGGCATCTTCTGAGAAGGTCCTTCAGCAGTCTTTCTCTTCTTGAGTCTTACAGAGGCAACGTCTGGAGCTTTCTGTTTGAGTTCAATAGGCTTGAACTGGGGTTCCATACCTTGACGCTTGCAGATATCCAGGTAGTTAACTACAACATCTGGAGGTGTGTCAGAAGAGAAGAGAGGGAAGTCTTCCAACGGGATCCTTCTGGTGGTGATTACATCTCTAGAATGAAGAACAGGTTCATGCTGAATAGAAGTAATGAACTTCATCTTTTTCAAGTTCTTTGCATTCAGAGGTTTTCCAACATCTGTTTCTAGAAGTTCAGTTTGCTTTAGCTCTGCTAGAAAGTCTACCAGCTTGTTTTGGCAAAGTATGTCAGAAATAATACGTCCAAACGGAATCCAGTCCCTTTTGGTCTTTTCACCATCTTTGGTTTCCTTCACACTGGCTCTCAGATTCTGGAATAGAGTGTGTGCAAGGTTGATCTTTTTCTTTTTGGCAATGAAGTAGAGAAGAAATTGTTGGTCCAGGTTGATGTAATCTGGAGAGTTGGTAGGTTTCCTGTGACAGATTGTCCCAAGAATGATTTTAGCCCAAATACGAAGAGGGGTCTTCAAGTCTTTGATTTTGTTGGAGGGTTTGCCAGAGGTAAAAATTTCTTTTGCTATCACAGTAGTATCAGACGCTTTGTCCATGTCACTGCACTTGATGCCATTTCCATCAGCTTCAATAAGTTTAGCAAGATGGTCTTCAGAAATAACCACCCTTTTACCAAGCACATGAGAGGTAACTTGTGCGTCGTTTGATGTTGCATAAACCCAGAATTCTTTAACCAGTTTTGGAAAGACTGGTCCCATTAATCTGTCAAAATACTTTTCCCAGCCCTGAGCTTCAACATACGGGAGGAGATCAAAACCATTTTCCTTCAAACTGTTGAAATCCACAAATAACTCACACAGGACTTCCAATTTTTCAGTAGGAGTTGAGAGAGTCTTCGTGGGCTCAACATAGAACACATCAGAAAAATCTTTGCGTTGATGAGAAGATAAAGCCATTAGTTACTAAGATGATATTTGAAGGTTTAGGGTTTTTGAAAAAGATTAGAGAAAACGCAAGAGTGAGGGTAAAAAATTCAGTAAGAATGAAATACGGGTAAAAGATGAAAGTGAGAGAGACACATTACATATATAGAAAAATAAAGCATTTAATTAGTTGAGAAATTAGTGGGAAAATTTAATTTTAAAAACATAATGATTGAATGCATTAAATGCGCTGACATAGGGTAAGGCGTAAAAGATTCTGGAACAGTTACCCAAGAGATTTTTGCCTTTTTGGTGTCAAGTTTAGCCGTATCAGATTCTAGAATATCAACAGTTGTCCTTCTGTAGAGAACAGTTACCAAAGCATGTTCTGTCACTTTTTAGAATTTTGACACTTGTTTTAATTCTGATGGAAATCCTTAGAGCCTTGTTGACACTTGTTGATTTGAAGATCTGCATGTTAATCCTTTGAACAGAAGTTCTAAGAATGAAACAGTTAGAGCATAGCATCTTCTGAGATAACCATATAGAGGATAAATATCAGAACTTCTAAGTGATAAAAACATATAATTAAAGCATTTTCATTCTGGACATAATTTCATGCTAAGGTTAGTTAGTATGAAATTAAATCTATCTTCAGGAAGGGGTTTTGTAAAAATATCAGCCCATTGGTGATTTGTGTCTATAAATTTTAACATTAAAATTCCCTTCTGAGTATAGTCCCTAATGAAGTGATGTTTAACTTCTATGTGTTTAGCTCTAGAATGTAAAATTGGATTTTTAGAGAGACAAATAGCAGAAGTATTGTCACAGAGGATAGGAATGTTACTCTCATAGATATTGAAATCCTCAAGCTGATTTTTCATCCAGAGCATCTGAGTACTGCATCCAGCTGCTGCAATGTATTCAGCTTCTGCAGTTAATAATGCTATGGTTGACTGTCTTTTGCTAGACCAAGAGATTAGATTGTCTCCCAGAAATTGACAACTTCCGGAGGTACTTTTTCGTTCTGTTCTGTCTCCAGCAAAATCAGCGTCACAATATCCTACAAGTTTATATTCTTCTGATCTTCTGTAGTATAGACCAAGATTAGTAGTACCTTTCAGATATCTAAAGATTCTCTTAACTGCTGTTAGGTGAGTTTCTCTAGGATCTGATTGGAATCTAGCACATAAACATACACTGTATAGAATATCTGGTCTAGAAGCAGTTAGATAGAGAAGAGATCTAATCATACCTCTGTAGAGATTCTGATCTACTTTCTTACTTACCTCTTCTTTCTCCAAAATACAAGTAGGATGCATAGGAGTTTTAAATATGGTGCTTTCTGATAAATCAAATTTCTTCAGAAGTTCTTTTACATATTTGCTTTGATGAATATATGTTCCTTCTGATGTTTGATTTATTTGAATTCCCAGAAAAAACTTTAGTTCTCCCATCATGCTCATTTCAAATTCTGCCTGCATAGATTTAGCAAATTCCTTTCCCAAGGCACTTTTAGTAGAACCAAAAATTATATCATCTACATAAATTTGACATATCAGAAGATCATTTTTAATGTTTTTACTGAAAAGAGTTGTATCCACTTTCCCTCTGATGAACTTATTTTCCAGAAGAAAATTACTTAGTCTTTCATACCAAGCTCTGGGAGCTTGTTTTAAACCATATAATGATTTTTTGAGTTTGAAAACATGTTCTGGAAATTTTGTATTTTCAAAACCAGGGGGTTGGTGTACATACACTTCTTCATCAATATAACCATTTAAAAATGCACTTTTGACATCCATTTGATATAGAATAATATTATGATTTACAGCAAATGATATTAGAAGTTTGATTGATTCTAACCTGGCGACTGGTGCATAGGTTTCTGTATAGTCAATTCCTTCTTGTTGACTATAACCTTGTGCAACCAGTCTTGCTTTGTTTCTGACAACTTCTCCCTGCTCATTTAGCTTGTTTCTGAATACCCACTTGGTGCCAATGATGTTGAATCCTCTGGGCCTAGGAACTAAATCCCACACATCATTTCTGGTGAATTGATTTAGTTCTTTTTGCATAGCCAGAATCCAATCATTTTCTGAGAGAGCTTCTTCTACGGAAGTTGGTTCAATCAGAGAAACAAGTCCCATTAAAGTCTCTTCAGATTTTTTGAATGAAGATCTTGTTCTGATTGGTTCATCTTTCTTTCCCAAGATTTTATCTTCTGGGTGATTAATATTGCTTCTGGATAGTTTCTTCTGAATGGGTTCTTCAGATGTTGTTGGAGAAATTGTATTGTTTTAATCTTTAGATGATTGATCTTTAGAAGTTCTGTTTGTAGAGATTTCTACTTCTATATCTGCAGAAAATTCATTCTGCTTTGGTTTTTTAGAACCAAGCTTATCATCAAATCTGACATGAATAGATTCTATCACAATGCGTGTTTCTGTATTGTATACTCTGTATCCCTTAGAACGTTCAGAGTATCCTAACATATAACACTTTTGTGCCTTAGAATCAAATTTATTCAGAGTATCAAGAGTATTTAAGATAAAACAAATACATCCAAAAGGATGAAAGTATGAAATGTTGGGCTTTCTGTTCTTCCACAATTCATAAGGAGTCTTTTCAAGAATAGGTCTTATAGAGATTCTATTCTGAATATAGCATGCTGTATTTACGGCTTCTGCCCAAAAATGTTTAGCCATATTAGTCTCATTTATCATGGTTCTGGCCATCTCTTGTAAAGTTCTATTTTTACGTTCTACAACCCCATTTTGTTGTGGAGTTCTAGGACAAGAAAAATCATGAGAGATGCCATTTTCATTAAATAATGATTCTAATTGATTATTTTCAAATTCGCCACCATGATCACTTCTGACTTTAATGATTTTAGATTCTTTTTAATTTTGAACTTGTTTGCAGAAGTTAGAAAATACAGCAATTGACTCATCCTTGTGTCTAAGAAACTTTACCCATGTCCATCTGCTGAAGTCATCTACGATCACTAATCCATACTTTTTGCCACTGACAGAAGCAGTTTTCACTGGTCCAAACAAGTCAATGTGCAAAAGTTCTAATGGTCTAAAGGAAGATACAACATTTTTAGCTTTAAAACCAGTTTTTGAAAATTTGCCTTTCTGACATGCTTCACACAGAGCTTCTGAGTTGAACTTCAAATTTGGAAGTCCTCTGACTAGATTGAGTTTGTTAAGTTGAGATAATCTTCTCATATTAACATGTCCCAATCTTCTGTGCCAGACCCATTGCTCAGTTTCCACAGACATTAGACATTTTACATTTTGAATTTTGAATTCTGAGAGCTTTATTTTATAAATGTTGTTCTTTCTCTTTCCACTAAAGAGGATTGTTCCATCTTTCTGACTAACAGCTTTACAGAACTTTTGATTAAAGATTATGTCATAGCCATTATCACTTAATTGACTTATGGATAATAAGTTATGCATTAATCCTTCTACAAGTAGAACATTAGAGATAGAGGGAAGATTTCCATTACCAATAGTTCCAGAGCCAATTATTCTTCCTTTTTGATTGCCTCCAAAACCTACGTGGCCTCCATCTTTTAACTCAAGACTTTGGAACATATGCTTTCTTCCCGTCATGTGACGTGAGCATCCAGAGTCCAGGTACCATGATTGGTGTTTCAGTTTTGCTATTAAAGACATCTGCAACATACACAATTTTATCCTTGGGTACCCATATTCTTCTGGGTCCTTGTTTGTTAGTTTTTACAAACTTCTGATTCATTTTAGGTTTCAAATCAGAATTTGTAGAACAAGATGACTCACTAGTGTATATAAGATCATGATTATGACCATAGGTGAAATGATCACTTAGAGGAGTATTTGTATTTATGACAATGTCATCAATATTTTTTAGCTTCAGAGTTTCTTTATTTTTCACATAGCCTATGCCTCTTCTTTCATTTCTGCTAACACCATAGATCATAGATGCAATCTTGCTTCTATCTAAGCTTTTAGTAAGAAATTGTTGAAAGCTATAATCATATTGTTTTATGATATTATCAGAATTGATTAGATCTTCTAATTCAGATTTCTTCTGAGCTTTAAGTTTCTCAAAAGAGTTTTTGCATTCAAATAGATTTTCTTTCAGCTCAGAGTTTTCTGTTTTTAGTTTTCTAACTTCTTCTAATTCAGATACTAGACTTTGTTTAATGTCTTTGTATTTGAATTGAAGCTTCTGATATTTTTCAAGAATTTCTGAGAGACTAGCTTCTAACTGAGGTCTGGAAAATTTAGAAAATACCTCTTCTGAATCTGATTCTAACTCTGATTCTGATGAGTGATCATCTTCTGGTATGTTTTCCATTAATGCAATATTAGCTTGTTCATCTTCAGAATCTGACTCTGCTTCAGATGATTCAGAGTCATCCCATGTTGCCATGAGACTCTTTTTCTTTTCTCTGCTGAATTTGTTTCTGGGTTTTTCTTTCTGAAGTTTTGGACATTCACTTTTATAGTGTCCTGGTTCTTTGCATTCGTAGCACACAACTTCTTTGCTTCTGGGTTTCTTATGACCAGATGTTGATTCAGAATAATTGTTTGTTCTTCTGGTATTTCTGAACTTCTTCTGACGATGCTTCCAGAGTTGTTGAACTCTTCTGGATAGGAGAGATAATTCATCTTCTTCTGATGAGCATCCAGAGCTTTCTTCTTCTTCTGCCTGTAAAGCTTTAGAAACATGTTTGTTAGATTTAAGAGCTACAGACTTATCTTTCTTCTGGGGTTCATCTTCTTCTAACTCAATCTCATGACTTCTCAAGGAGCTGATCAGTTCTTCTAAGGAAATTTCATTCAGATTTTTTGATAGCTTTAAAGCAGTGACCATGGGCCTCCAAGCTTTTGGTAAACTTCTGATGATTTTCTTCACATGATCTGCTGTTGAGTAGCCTTTGTCCAGAACTTTTAGTCCAGCTACCAGGATTTGGAACCTTGAGAACATTTTTTCAATGGTCTCATCTTCTTCCATCTTGAAAGCTTCATACTTCTGGATGAGAGCTAGAGCTTTAGTCTCCTTGACTTGAGAGTTGCCTTCATGTGTCATCCTCGGAGAATCAAACATGTGTTTAGCTGAATCCCTGTTTGTGATCTTCTCATATTCTGTGTATGAGATGGCACTTAGAAGTATGGTCCTAGCTTTGTGATGATTTCTGAATTCCTTCTTCTGTTGAGCTGTCATATTTTTTCTTTCAATCTTCTGACCATCTGCTCCAACAGGATGAATGTATCCATCTGTCACCATGTCCCAGAGATCTCCATCTAGAGCTAGAAAGAAACTCTCCAGAACATCCTTCCAGTAGTCAAAATTGTCATCATTGAATATTGGAGGTTTAGCATTGATCTTGTCATTCTGATAGTCATTGTTGTTAATTCCAGTTTCTGCCATGTGTTTAACTTCTGGATCTTTTACTGACACGGTTAAGTGTATTACTCAGAACCTAGCGCTCTGATGCCAATTGAAGGTGCGCAAAACACAAGGAAGGGGGGGTTGGAATTGGGTTTTCTTAAACAATAAAAATAACTTCTAATGACACGTTTAATTTATCCTGGTTCGTTTGAACTCAAACTACGTCCAGTCCACCCGCCAAGGTGATTTTGCCTCTACTGAGGTCTTAATCCACTATTCAATAAGAATACACACAAAGACCTATAGTCAATGTCCTCTTGAATCTTCTGACTAAACTTAGTCACTCAAGGAATAATAATATTTTTACAAAAGAAGTAACTTAGAATGCTTCTAGATAAGCAAAAGATCACTAAGTGAAAGTTACAATAGTAAGCACAATTGATTTGATCTATTTCCGTGAATGTATTGAAGTGTGTCACTGAATTCTTCAAATGAAATCCTTTATATAGTACTTGAAGAATGTAGCCGTTGGAGACATCTTTGAATTAAATTAGGATAGACTTTAATACCATAAATTCCTTCCATAAGTAGAGATACTTGTCTTTGTTCATTAATTAAAATATCCTTTAATTAATGTCTTTAATAAGGATGCCAACATCTTCTAAGCGGAGATCAGAGATAATAAATATAAGATGCGCAACCAATAAATATGTTATTTAATGTTGGATTCTCCTTTGAGAGTATCTTCTGTATGTGACTAAATGAATCTTCTAAGCACGTACGGTTTACTTAAATAAATTTGTCTTCTACACAATAGTAAATGTATTCATTAGAACTTCTATTATAAAAAGCTTTGTTATCATCAAAACACTTAGAGGTTCAGAACCATAATTGTTCTAACAGATTTTCCTTGAGTGACTAGTTTAAGTCAGTAGACTCAAGAAGACTTTGACAGTACGTCATTGTGATTGTATTCAAATTTGAATAGTGGATTAAGACCTCATTGATAGAGGCAAAATCACCTTGGCGGGTGGACTGGATGTAGTTTGAGTTCAAATGAACCAGGATAAATCAAAGTGTCTTTTAAAGTCATTTTTATTGTTGAAAACCCAATTCAAACCCCCCTTCCTTGTGTTTTACGCTCCTTCAAGATCCTAACGGTAGAAATCGTCGAAATGTTTTCTTTAGAAACATAAAGCGCATGTTAGGATGTGGATCCTAAACAGGGTCGTTTCAGTGCAATGCGGGCGAGATCCTGACGGTAGAAATCGTCGAAATGTTTGCTTTAGAATCATAAAGCGCATGTTAGGATGCGGATTCTAAACAGGGTCGTTTCAGCGCAATATAGGCAAGATCCTGATGGTAGAAATCGTCGAAATGTTTTCTTTAGAATCATAAAGCGCATATTAGGATGCGGATTCTAAAAGGTGTCATTTCAGCACAATACAGGCGTGATCCTGGCGGTAGAAATCGTTGAAATGTTTGCTTTAGAATCATAAACCGCATATTAGGATGCGGATTCTAAACGGGGTCGTTTCAGCGCAATACAAGCGAGATCCTGACAGTGGGTTATTATGCCGAAGTAGTGCAGAGAATTGTAACACACATTTCCAGATGCGGATTCTCACAGATGCACATTTTTACCGTATATCTGATCTGAGGGTAGGCGGAGAGAATCGTAAGTGCATATTCAGATGCGGATTCTAATCAGAATCGTTACGGCGCATATTCAGATGTGGGATCATGATCAGTGCATGTCTATCCAACAGACTTAAGTGCACCATTGAGAAACGTATATAGACGTAATATTCGTAAGGAATCCCTTTTCAAAGTCCATAGTCGTTGTGGCAAGCCAGTAATCGCCTGGCGTTGTTCAAAGGACACTTCCTCTTGGCTACTGAGTTACTTTTTCACCACATCAGGATTTTCAGACAGATTTTTTCTTTGGTTGGGTTTATTTCCCATTGTTCTTTCCCCAGCAAAGTGCAAATTTTCGGTTCTTTTGGTATTCAACTACGGTTTATCTCGAATGGCTGACAGTCGATGCTCTCGTCCTTTTCAGATTAACAGTTTCTTAAATAGGGGCAGTTGTAACACCCCAAATTTGCCCTCTTTGTTTCATCTCATTTTGCATATCATATGTATAACATTTAGCTTGCATACTCTAGCATTTGGCATAGAAAAATGAAGCATGACACCCATGTTTAGGAGCATAGGGCATATGATCAATCATCTGGCAAGTAATGACTCTTAAAAGTCAAGTCAAGAGATAAGTGATCTTGCAAGAAGCTCACAAGGTATGCTCACATCTATACAAGCTCAAGGACATCCATAAAACCCTAGAAGGGGGAGGAATCATCAGAAGTTCAGAGGTGCAACATGCTCCTACATAGATAAACCCTAACTAGGGTTTTACTTCAGATTAAGGAATTCTCATGGCTTTGACCAATTTATGTGGTCAAAGGCTTTTATATGATATACAAGGCCTATGGATGAATCTTGATGTAAAAACTCATTGGAAAAGTCAGGTATTTGATCAGTTACTTCTCTTATCTCACTCACTCTTTACGTAAGAACTTGCTCCTACTTGTCACTTTGCAAGACGGTAACGCACTCGTGCCAGACGAGCCTGCAACACCTGAGCATTGACATAAGCAGTTCAAGCCTTAACACACAAGCAATCTTTCCACCCATAGTTAGGGGAACTACGACGACTCTAATCCTCATGTCCAGATGAGGTACGTACGCAGCGGGGTAGGGCCCGTTCGAGCACTCTTTTATTTTCCCTACATTTCCCCCTCTCTTTTCTTTTCTTATCCAGATCTAGTCTCATCTTTTTTGCAGCAACTTTCATTTCTTCACCCTTTGAAACATTTTCTTTGAGAGCGTGGATCCCGTCGGGTACGACGGACGATCTGGGGTGTTAATACCTTCCTCGGTCGTAATCGACTCCCAAACCCAATTTCTTTGGTTCGCATGACCTTTGTCCTTCCATTCTTTCTCTGGTTTGTGCATCATTACCATTCCCGTTTCTTCGGGATAAAAATGTCTGGCTGGTGACTCTACCCTTTTCCGCGCCACTTTCGTATTTGTACCAAGATGGAAATCCAGGGAGCGACATAAAGCATTAAGTTATTGATTATTGGGAACAAATTATTTAAAAAGACTCCTGACAGAATTATGCTTAAATTCCTTAGTGAGAGTGGAACTTATTTGACAAAGGTACAATTTTTACTGGTTGAAAGATGTTTGAGTTTGCTTCAAACTCGAGAATCAAATTTGTAACTTCTGCTCCTTATTATGCTCAAGGAAATGTCCATGTTGAAGCAACTAACAAAATTATATTGGGCTTGATTAAAAAATGTGGGTCAAAAGTAAAGGAATTGACATATTACTTTAGACCAAATATTATAGGCTTGTCCAAATTCCCCTAAAGAGGCATCTAATTCTAATCCATTCCGACTAACATTTGGTCATGACGTAGTTTTACCTATTGAAATTTATTTACATTAACTAGAATTTAAATGCAAGTTGAAATACGGTCATAACCATTATTGAAATACGATATTAGATGAATTAGTCAATTTAGATGAAGAAATAATAACTTCCCTGAAAACTCTCATATGACAAAAAGAACGAATAGTGAAGGTATATAACAAGAAGGTTAGGTCGAAAGCCTTTACAATTGGTGATTACGTTTGGAAAGTTATTTAACCTATGGATCAAAAAGATAGAACTTTAGGTAAATGGTCACCAAATTCAGAAGGCATGTTTCGAACCACTCAGATATTTTCAAATAATTCATATGAAGTTAAAGTCTTAGGTCCTGAAGATTGAATTCTGAGAATAAATGGTAACTACTTAAAGAAGTAGAAACCTATGTTGAAGGAGATTCAAATAACAAAATAATAATGCATAGGAAATGAAAGTGTTAAAATGACATTAAAATAAAATGTTCCAAAATGGCATATTGTCATTACATAGTGATACAACAAATAGAAAGTCGAGAATTCAAAAAAGAAATCCAGCCTTAATATTCTCAAAGTGCTTCTTTGCAAGTCGAATCCTTGTGTCATTCATTGAATCTTCATAGTTTAAAGTTCAAATTTCTCCTTCCAATAGACAAGTAGTCTCTGCATACTAAAGACTAAGATTGGCTTCTTAACCAAAATTTTATTCAAGAGAAGTTATTCTAGTTCCTTCAATTTCATCCTTTTTATTCGTTGTGTGTCCTCAATCTTCCATTACAGTTCTTTGACATGTTTCATCCAATTTGAAATTTCTTCATTGTAGGATGCTACCTAATATTTACTCTTTGTGGTTTGAGCCTATGAATCATAAACTTTATTTGAGGTTGAGCCACTAGGTTCCACTTCTTTGTAGACTCTTTCTTCCTTTATATATTCTGAGTGATTTGGTTGAGAAAAGGTTCAAACTCTAGGACAAAATCAACAGTAGAATCAGGAAAATCTTGATCATTAAGTTGATTCAACAAATCCATGATGTCAGATACTGTGGAAGGAATTTCTTCAATATTTTTGAATATTTGAAATTTGAAAACCTTTGCTTTCAACTAATGAATCGGAAAAGTGACAGGATTACCAGAAAGTTCACTGCCTGAAATAGTTGAAGAACTCAGATATTTTCCAACCTAGCCAATGCTTAGATTTCTTATATGCTTCCTAAATGCCTCCACAAGATTTTTTATCTCTTATATCTTTTAGTTCTTCATGGCTAAGAAAACTGTTAGAGGTTTTCGATTAAAAATCCCCAATTTTAGGGTGAACAATAATGGATGTAGTCGAAAAGGCATTTCAATGGCTGCTGGCTAACTTTTTGAATTTCAAACAATGTATGGTTGTTCTTTTCTAGTATTAGAAGCTTGAGATTCTCTGTGATCTTGAACTTATTGTGTTTGACCAACATCTTGGTCCTCTTGTGGTTGATCAACATGCTCTTAGACCTATTGCATTTGAGCATTGTTGTCTGGACCAACTAATTGACATTCAGGGTCTTAATTTTCTAGAACAGTCGATCTTTGTTTAGGATCTTAATCTTTGACTATTTCTTCTAATTGTTCGACGACTCTCTCCCAAACTAGATGTTAAGTTATTAGTTGTAGAGATGGAGAGTTTGGTAGGGGGTGGATGAATGTCATGACCTCTTAAACATCTTAGGATGTTGAAATTATGGAAACTGATATGCAACTGATATACGATGTCATGACACCAATATCTGACAAGTTTAAAAACAATGTAAATAAGCAAATACAGAAATAAAGAACACAAGGAATTGTTAACCCAGTTCAGTGCAAACACACTTACTCTGGGGGCTACCAAGCCAGGAAGGAACTTCACTATCAGTAGTATTAATTCAAAGACCCACAACAAACAACCCAGTTTGCAATCTTCTCACTTAATCACTACCCAATGCAAGTTCTACCTAGGAACTCCTAGATATGAGACCCCTCTCACTCCCCCTCAATTACAACAATGATATCAACCAACAATCAGAAAAACAAAGACACACTACAAGAAATAATCCTTGACCTTGCTTCACAGATTCAGTCAAGTACAAACACTCTTGCTTAAAAGCTTTGAGTGGAAAATTATACAACTCGAAACACCTAGTCCAATACAATCATCAACATGACAATTGTTTGGCTCACAAGCAAACTACACACACACACACTAAAATGTTGAATGGTACAATCCATATTTTCCACACTTTCAAACTAGAGTATTGCAGCCTCTAAATAGAATCTTGAATGGGCCAGCTGAAACTTGCAAAAAAAATATATATATATTTCCTTAAATAAAGGAACAAAAATAGCAACATAAAAATGTGCTACAAAAATAACTCCAATATGAATCCTTTTCCTCCAAAAACCCGCGCTACTTAAACACAAACAATCACAAGTTTAATGGAAGCAAAACGCATGCCTCAAATAAGGATTCATCTAGGTCTTCAGGCCCAATCAGATATGTCATGACATCAGTCTTGACATCCTGATAAAATAGTTGCAAACAAAAACTTCATACATGTATAATGCTTAAATCACATGTCATAACATTACCTATGACATCCAGAAACAGAAATATGTTTTACCACAAAATATAGCCAATCTAAAACATCTACAAACTCCCCCTTTGGAAAATTTTTGGCTAAAATAATTTAAGCATTATCAGAACAACATTATTCAGCAAAAACTATCACAACAACAGAAACATGCATGCATACACAGAGCAGAGAGAGATAGACAGACTCCCCCTCAAACAAAAAATTGTATCAGAGTACAACACAGTAGCAGAGATTTCATCTCCCCATCAACCTGTTAAGCCATGCAGTAGATAGTCTGGCTATACTAAAATAAATAGTATAATTACATCCCCTTTTATCCAAAAATTGAGCCAAACAAAAAACATAATCATAAAGCAAAAGAAACTGTTAGAACCAGTGGCTCAAGAAGAGCATAAATCCTAGGTATAGTAGAACCCAACAAATACAGTACCAAAAGAAACTAACTTCATCTTGTTCTTCACTCTCTTAACCACCATCAAAGTCGCCTGTAGCTTCCTCTCCAGTCTTCTTCCTTTGACTGTACTTCCAAAAGGTAAAAATTGTTATATGCCCTCATAAAGATAAAATTCCTAATTTGCCTCTTAGATTTTCAAACTGATTAGCATCCAAGGCCTTAGTGAATATGCCATTCAGTTGTAGTTCAGTGGCAACATGCTCCAACTTGATCACTTTATCTTCCACAAGATCTCTGATAAAATGGTGCCTAATTTCAATATGTTTTGTCCTACTATGCTGAATAGGATTCTTGGAAATATTGATTGCACTGAGATTGTCACAATATAATGTTATGACATCCTGAGTGACATTATACTCAGACAATATTTGTTTCATCTAAACAAGCGGAGAATAACTGCTACCAGCTGCTATGTACTCAGCCTCTACAGTAGATAAGGATATACAATTCTGCTTCTTACTAAACCAGGAAATGAGATTGTTACCTACAAAGAAACACCCTCTAGAGGTACTTTTTCTATCATTTGCACTACCAGTCCAATCAGCATCACAATATCCAGATAAGACAGGATCACTTCCATGAGAATACAACATGCCATAGTCATAAGTCCCATTTACATATTTCAGTATTCTTTTGACTTGATTTATGTGAGAAACCTTAGGTTTTGTTTGATATCTGGCACATACTCCAACAGAAAAAGCAATATCAGGTATGCTAGCTGTCAGATACAACAGACTACCTATCATGCTTCTATACAAGCTTTGATCAACACTTACACCTTTTTCATCTTTAATCATTTTAAGATGGGTAGGAGCAGGTGTTCTTTTGTGACTGGCACTCTCCATTCCAAACTTCTTTACAATGTTTCTGGCATATTTGCTTTGAGAGAAAAATATGGAATCTTCCATCTGTTTAACTTGCAGGCCAAGAAAGAAGGTTAATTCTCCAACAAGACTCATTTCAAATTCAGATTGCATTTGTCTGACAAAATGTTTAACCATCTCTTCTGACATCCCACCAAACACTATATCATCCATATAAATCCGAGCAATCATGATTTTTCCTTCCTCGTCTTTGACAAATAGAGTTTTGTCAATTCCACCTTTTTTGTAGCCATTCTTGAAGAGAAACTCTATTAATCTTTCATACCAAGCTCTAGGAGCTTGTTTTAATCCATACAAATCCTTTCTTAACTTGTAGACATGGTCTGAAAGATTTGGATCAACAAAGCCTTTAGGTTTCTCCACATAAAATTCCTCATTCAAGTATCCATTCAAAAAGGCACTTTTTACATCCATTTGGAATAGTTTAAACTTTAGAATGCATGCAACTCCCAAAAGCAATCGTATTGACTCAAGTCTAGCCACAGGAGAAAATGTTTCATCAAAGTCAATGCCTTCAATTTGAGTATATCCTTGAGCAACAAGTCTGGATTTATTCCTGGTCACAACCCCTTGTTCATCAGACTTATTCTTGTACACCCATTTAGTACCAATGACATTTGTTCCTTCATGTCTAGGTACGAGCTCCCACACTTCATTTCTCTTGAACTGTTCTAGCTCATCTTGTATAGCATTAATCCAAAATTCATCAGTCAATGCTTCTTTGACATTTTTAGGTTCAAGATTGGATACAAAACAAGAGTTAGAGATAACTTCCCTTGATTTGGTTACAACTCCACTGTTGGGATCGCCTATAATAAGATCTTTAGGATGATCCTTCTGGATTCTGATGGAAGGTATTTTGTTTGTTGTTTCTGGCTCAGATTCTAAGATAGTTGGATTTGGATCATCTTCTTTATCAGTAACTTCAACTAGAGTATCATAGAATGTTCCAACATCATATGTGACATCAACTTCTTTGTAGAGATCCTCAATAACCACATTTATATATTCCATCATGACTCTTGTTCTAGAGTTGAAAACTCTATAGGCTCTGTTGTCATCACTTTTAGGATCCATTTTTCTTCTTTGTTCTCTATCTTCCCGAATATAACACTTACTTCCAAATACATGAAAGTATTGGACATTAGGCTTCCTTCCCTTCCAGAGCTCATAGAGAGTAGTAGGAGTTCCTTTTTCTTAGAGTGACTCTATTATGAACATAACAAGTAGTGTTCATAGCCTCAACCCAAAAGTACAGAAGAAGTTTCTTGGCATGAATCATGGTTCTAGCTGATTCTTGAATGGTTTTGTTCTTCCTTTCCACAACTCCATTTTGTTGAGGAGTAATGGGAGACAAAAATTTGTGGTTGATTCCTTCAGATGAGCAATATTCAGAGAATGTTTAGTTCTCAAATTCCTTCCCATGATCACTTCTGATCCTGATGACACAACTTTCCTTTTCCCTTTGAATTCTTTGACATAGATCCTTGAACATATCAAAGATATTAGATTTCTCTCTGACAAAGTTTATTCAAGTGAACCTTGAGTATTCATCCACCACCACACAAGAATACCTTTTTCTACCCAGACTTTCAACCTGCATTGGACCCATCAAGTCCATGTGTAATAACTCCAAAAACATGGATGTAGTAAGATGTCGAATCTTCGGATGTGACATCTTGGTTTGCTTGCCTACCTGACATTCCCCACATACTTTACCTTCATCAATCTAAAGCTTAGGGATTCCTCTTACAACTTCCAAGGTTATCACTCTTTTCATTTCTCTTAGATGAAGATGACCCATCTTTTAATGCCACAATTTTACTTCATCTTCTTTGGATAGAAAGCACACAGACGAATAGCTGGTATCTTGATTTACCCAGAGATAACAGTTATCTCTAGACCTGACTCCCTTCATGATCACCATATTCTCTTCATTCTTTACAATACATTCTAACTTTGTGAAATTAACATTGAATCCTTGATCACACAGCTGACTGATGCTAATGATATTAGCAGTCAATCCCTTCACCAGTAGAACACCATCAAGATTTGGAAAACCTGAACATTCATGTTTTCCTACTCCTTTGATTTCTCCTTTAACTCCATCCCCAAAAGTTACATAACTGGTGGGATGTGGTTTAATGTCAACCACTAAATTCTTTATTCCAGTCATGTGCTTAGAACAACCACTATCAAAATACCAATCCTATTTAGCTGATACTCTAAGGGAAGTATGAGCTATCAAGGAAGCCTGCTTAGGAACCCACTGTTGTTTCTTGATGACCATGTTTTACTCATGTTTGGGTTGTGGATTATGATTAGGAAATCCATGATGTTTGAAACAAAAAGGTTTTATGTGACCAAACCTCCTACAATAGTGACACCTCCATCGTAGATAGCTTCTCCTTTGATGAGTTAATCTTCTTGTTTCATGATGTTGAGGCACGAGTTTTGACATCTGGTTTGAAACATCATTCTTGAGCTTAAGTTTGCTGCTACTAGAGAGAATGTTTTTAGAGCCATTAAATCCTATCCCAGATAGGTCTCTTGCACTTCTTCCAGTTTGAACAATATCATCAAGTTTTTCAGATCCATTGTTCAACATTCTGATGATCCAACTTAGAATTCAACATGGTGACTTCATTATTCTGATTAAATATTGTTGACAAATGCTCTTCCTTTTCAGACTCTAGTGTTGCTATGATCTTCTTCTGCTTTTCTCCTTCTTGAATCACCTTAGCACATTTGATACATAGCTTTTGATAAGTATCAGCTAGTTCCTCAAAGGTTAGCTAATCATCACTAGAGCACATTAATATTGGTAAGTATCAGATCGTTTCCTACAGGTAAATATTTTTGGTTTTTGTTTTTGTTTAGTTTAATTAGTATAATTATGGATAATAAATGGATGTCTTCAAGTTGATTGTCGGAAGAGTGCGAGAATGGGTAATCGGGATTCGTTAATTTTGTTGTTGCACACTCCAAAGACCTCAGTCGAATGAGATGTCCTTGCTTGGGTTGATGTTTTGTGGGTTGGGTTGACGCGATTCAGTTGGCATCGCATTTAAAAAGGCATGGAATTGATTGAAGTTATACATGTTGGAATTTGCATGGTGAGAAAAGTAACGAGAATTTTGAATCGGGGTATAATATAACCTATGCTTCAAACGACAATGGCATAGATACATACGATTATGATCGAGTCGGAGAGATTGCAGAAGCACTTGAAGATGATCTTAAGGATTGTCATGAAATGTTTGAGAGGTTGGTAAGCGATGCATAGAAACCGTTGTATAATGGTTGCACTAAATTCACAAGATTGTCTGAGGTATTAAAGTTGTACAACTTAAAGGCGAGCAATGGATGGTCGGATAAAAGTTTTACAGAGTTATTGGCCCTTATGAAAGATATGCTTCTAGAGGATAATGTTCTTCTCAATCAAACATATGAGGCCAAAACGATGTTGTGCTCTATTGGCATAAGTTATGATAAGATACATGCATGTCCAAATGATTGCGAATTGTTTCAAAACGAGTATGCATTGTTAAATGAGTGTCCTAAATGTGGTGTTTCTCGATATAAGAAGAAGTTGTCTCCAGCGAAAGTCTTATGGTGTTTTCCTATAACTCCGAGATTCAAACGCATGTTTCATAGTGAAACTGATTCAAGACACTTGACTTAGCAAGCAGATGAATGAATTATTGATGGAAAGTTTCGACATCCGGCAGATTCACCACATTGGATGAAAATTGATGATGATTATCCTGAATTTGGAAAAGAAGCAAGAAACCTTTTCTTGGCATTATCTACTGATGGAATGAACCCACACGGTCTTTAAAGTATCTCACATAGCACATTGCTTGTGATTTTAATGATTTATAACCTACCTCCATGGCTATGTATGAAGCGTCAGTACATGATGTTATCTATGTTAATTTCTGGGCCTAAACAACCAGGGAATGACATAGACGTATACTTGACACCCTTAATCGAAGATTTATAATTTTAGTGGGAGAACAGTGTGGAGGTTTATGATGGGTATAGGAAAGAAAGTTTCAAATTGAGGGCGATGTTGTTTGGAACAATTAATGATTTTCCAGCATACGGAAATCTATCAGGGTACAACATAAAAGGTCAATGTGTGTGTCTTATTTGTGAAGATAAAATAGATTGGACGCGATTGGAGTTTGGTCAGAAGAATGTCTTTCTTGGTCATCGTAGATTCTTAAATTCAAAACATCACTACTGTGGGTGGAGAAAAGCCTTCAATGGAGACACATAACAAGGTAGAGCTCCACCTATATTGACAGGTGATCAAATTTTTGAAAAGGTGAAAGATGTAAGTACTCAGTTTGGCAAGCCTTTTGCACATACACTTGTAAAGAAAGGGTGGAAGAAGAGGTCGATTTTTTTTTTGAACTGCCATATTGGAAGTCGTTGTATGTAAGACATTTTCTCAATGTTATGCATATTGAAAACAATGTGTTTGACAGTGTTATTGGTACATTACTCAATATACAAGGAAAGTCTAAGGGTGTCCTTAAAGCAAGAAAGGACTTGATAACGATGGGGATAAGAACTAAATTAGGACCCTTGAAGAAAATAAAACGAACATATCTACCACCTGCTGCATATACTTTATCTAGAAAGGAGAAAAAAGTATTGTGTAAGTTTCTAAGTGAAGTTAAAGTTCCAGAAGGATACTCTTCAGATATTAGAAGACTTGTGTCTATGAAAGACCTCAAGTTAAAGAGTTTAAAGACGTGTAACTGCCATGTTATAATGGAACATTTTCTACCAATAGGTATACGTTCTATCCTGCCTCAAAAAGTAAGAAGCGCAATAACTAAATTGTGTTTTTTCTTCAAGTCAATTTGCAGTAAGGTGATCGATCCTGCAATCTTACCAACATTGCAAAACGAAATAGTTATTACTTTGTGTGATCTTGAAATGTATTTTCCTCCCTCCTTTTTTGACATAATGGTTCATCTAGTTGTTCATCTGGTGAAAGAGACACAATTGTGTGGACCGACTTATATGAGATGGATGTGCACTGTTGAACGTTATATGAAAATATTAAAAGGGTATGTGAAAAACCGAAGTCGACCAGAGGGTTATATTGTCGAACGATACATTATTGAAGAAGCGATTGAGTTTTGTACTGAATATCTGTCCAATGTACAATCAATTGGACTCCCCAAATCTCATATTGTCGAGAAAAAAATCAGGAAAAAATCTAATTGGAAATGAAGTTGTGACAGTATCAAGGGTCGAACGGGATCAAGTGCATTTGTATGTTCTGCACAATGCGAATGAGGTTGAGTCGTGTGTTGAAATGCACAAGGATGTTCTCTGAGGTTAAATCCAAATAGAAATGTGAATTGGATAGTACGAGAGCACGGTCGAAATTTCATACCTTGGTTTAAGGACCGCATTTTCTAAAGTTATTATTTAGATGCCGCTTCAATAACAGAAAGATTGAGATGTTGAGCATATGGTCCAAGTTTGGTTGTGTTTTCTTATAGCGCATACGCAATTAATGGATACACATTTTATACCAAAGAACAAGATGATAAAAGTACTATGCAAAATAGTGGTGTCACTGTGGTAGTTGAATAAATTCACATTTCAAGTGTGAAAGACTTAAATCCCAAATTTGCAAATCTGTCATATTTTGGGGTTATCGAGCGAATTTGGGTGTTTGATTACGAGAAGTTTCAGAATCCTATATTTCGTTGCAAGTGGGTTGAAACACAATAATGGCGTATGAATGGATAACTCAGAATTTTTGCAAGTGGATCTTAATAGGGTGGGGGTACAAAGATGAGCCTTTTATTCTAGCCTCTTAAGCTAAACAAGTGTTCTATGTCACTGATCCGACAAGTACAAAATGGTCTATAGTGCTTTTATCTAACAAAGTAATTGAAGAAAACATTGGAGATCAATGTGATATTGATGTTGATATTGAATCATTTACTTGAAATGATCAAGATGAAAATATTATAGAGAATGCATCATATACTAGAAATGATCATAATGAGGGTATTTGGATCAATCCAACTGTCTGTGTTGTTAAGAGACAGGTAGAACATATTCCAACCAAGAAAAGAAAGAGACATGCCTAAAAAGGTACTAATGGCTAGTAATGGATTATAGATTATGAATTTTAGATTTGTCATTTATTTTTTTTATTTTAGATTTGTCATTTAATTTGTCATGTTATATCATTCAATGGATTATAGATTATGGATTTTTATAATTTTTCATTTAATTTTTATTTTTTCTGTCTTACTTGTATAATGGCTAGTAATGAGGAAGAGACACACGAGACACATGACACAAATAAAGCTCAGAATAAGCTTCGAAGGTAGAAGTGAAATAAAACGTGGAATAACAATTATAAGGTCAATTCACCGTGCTAGAGACAAAGGGGTGAAATTTGATGTACATTGGAGTAATGAGAACCAACTAATTGAGCCTAACGTTTCAATGTTGGCTTCATACATTGATTCACTTGTCCATCATCACATTCCAATTACCAGTGAAGATTGGAGGAATCCATTGTTGAAAACTGGTAAAGATAAGATATGGAGTGAGATACAAGTACTTAATTACCAAACACGTTTGATGTGTTATTAGATTTTTTTTACTTATACTAACACACTTATACTAACACACTTTATGTTTATATGTGTATTTTTTTGTAGAGGTCCTTTAATATTGATGAAAGTTGGCAGAAGTATTGTCTCCAATTCGTCGGAAAAAGACATAGGGGATTTCGAGCCTTATTATCAAACAAATATCTAAGGAATGATGAAAAAAATTGTTAAAGTTGAACTTCCACACTTGTATGCGGGTCTGATTACACCGGAAGAATGGGACACTTTTGTAGCCAAGCGGAAAACCGAAAAATTCAATGTAAACTTGTTTATCTTTTCATATCTATTAATTGTATTATATACTTGTTTATCTTTGCATTAGTTTGTTCTGATATGACTTAAACTTGTTTATCCAAGATTTAAGCGCCACTAATCGCCAAAGAGCATCAAAACCCGCATATCCATACAGAAAAGGGTGTTTGGGATATGCACGCTTACAACAATAAATGGTAACTATATATAAATAATATGATCTTATTAATTGTCTCAATATGTTTTACTTGACAATCTTTTTGTTTGTCTCAATGTGTAGTTGGAAGAGGAGAAAAGTGAAGAAAAATCTCTTCCAGAACATGTTTTGTGGAAGGTTGCTCGTGTTGGCAAGAGTGGAGTTGTTAGTGAATACGTTCAACATGTTTATGAGGAATGTGTAAGTATAACATTATGTCTTTAAAATATAATTAATTTTTAATCCCCACTAATAATTTTAGATTTGTCAATGAATTTCAGGAGACTCTATCTAAATCCTTAACCACCAGTGAGGATCAGGATTGCAGGAGTATTCTTAGTCGAGTACTAAATGTTCCTGAGTATTCCGGTCAGGTGAGGGGTAAAGGATTTGGTGTGACTTTGTCTTAGTTGTATAAGCAACCAAAAAGAAAAAATCCTAGAAATCAAGAAGTGATGCAATCATTGGAGGAACTTAAAGCACAAGTCTGTGAATTGCAAAAGGATAAAGAAAGATATGAGGCGGAAAAGCGTGGTTCCGGGTTGAAAGATACTTGTGACAAAGCTAGTATCAATTGTGAAAATAAAATTCATGAGGTAATTAGCAAATATTTATTTCAATTCAATTAACACATTTATTTTAATTGACCTTTATACACATTAACAGTTATGCATTCGCTATTGCTTCAGGGCATTTCCTCTTGTCGGTTGTATTTGTTGTTACCAACTTATCGCATTGTTGGCAAGGGAAAAGTGAATAATAGAGTAGGAGAATTACTTTACCATAATCCTATCCCTCATGGATATTTGAAAGTGTCAGTTTATATTGTTATAGATAGGGATGCGGTACTACCTATACCTGACATGGTTTCAGAGATAACATTGTTGGGAGATGCACTAGACTCGTTTGTTGCATGACCGTCAGACCTCATTTTCATAGATGATGAGGTAAGTTTAAAACCATTATGAATCTCTTAGTATTCGAATATCAATTCTGAACCACTATGAAAATCATTTAGAACCATTATGTATATTTTTTTACAATATGGTAATGTTAGACTCCTACAAAACCCGCATCTAAAGGGATTTTGCCGGAAAAAGAGTTTATTGCATCACAACAAAGAGAGGTACATTTAAAGTGTTATTCTATGATCTGAATTCAAAAGTTTCATGATTTTCTACTTTACCTAACTTATATGATTGTTATGTTCCTGCTCAAGCTTCACAATAGGTTGTGAGTAAGAAAAAGGTTTCTGCAAGAACCATGTCGGCAAAAAGAGCTCCTACCAATCGCTTTCGGTTGTGTCTTGAGACACTTGTGTCAGTATCAAATGTGATGCAAGGTTATATTCGTCAAATAGACATGGACGATGGTGTTTTTTGTTTTCCTCATTCCGAGATAATCAGAAGAGAGGACATAGAGCAGATTTTCAGGCATCACTGTTATGCATGCCTACATCTGGTACTCCGATCAATCTATTATTTATTTAATTGAACAATTTATTTACACATTTCAATAAAAAATAGTCTAATATTTATTATATATGTTTTTATTTAAGGTTCTTGTATGACAAAATCATGTGCGGGGCGCAATAGTCAAACTGATTATGTTTCTTTGCTTCCAGTTGTGTCAATGCAACAACAATTGGTTTGAATGCAATTTCAGTAAGAGACCCCTTACTTGAGAGATTTATGGCAGCCAATACATAAACTTTGTTTTTTTACCGTATAATACTGGACACAAGTAAGATTTTCATTCTAATATTTGTATCTTTTGTGTAGAAATTATCCATCTAAACTTTTGTTATGTTTTACAGTGGACATTGGTTGTTGGTTGCCATTAATCCTACAAAAGAAGTGGTACGTTATATGAATTCATTGGAGCATTATTGGTCAACATATGAGAGTATGAAGGAAGTCGTTGATACATAAGTGAGATTGTTCGAAATATTCGTGTGTATTTGTATATTTAATTATTTATGTGAGATTGTTCTAAATTTACGTTTTTCTTTTGTAGATCTATATTAGTGTACCGAGAACAAAGAGATGCTCGAGTAGCATGAGCTAAAGCAAACACTATTTCATGGATCCATGTGCAGGTATATTAATTTAATTTTCACAATGTTGCTTATTAGTGATGCTACTTGATAACACAAAACAACTATATATTAAATCTTATTTGTTTGTCTATGTGTAGTATCCTCAATAGAAAAATGGCATAGACTACGGGTACTACGTTTTGAGGTTCATGAGAGAAATCGTTCAATTGGATCGATTAGAAATTCCTATTCAGGTATGCATGGATTTATAACTTATAATTTATTTTAATATTTATCGGATATGTCATAATGCATATTATGGAGGAATTGTGTTTTAAGGTATAAGATCTATAAAAGTGTTTTAAGGTATATGATCTATATTATGAAGGAATTGCGTTTATCGGATATGTCATAATGCATATTATGGAGGAATTGTATTTTATGTCATAATGCATATTTATCGTATATTATGCATATTATCGGATACTAACTAATGCATATTTTGTTTTGTTATGTGGTACTTTGATGAATTCGCGTGTCCTTATTACACGCCCTCAAAAGTTAGTGAAATTATGGAGAAATTGTGCAAATATATTATAGAAAAAGAATATTTTAAGGTATAGAATTATGTAAATGAAATGGAATCATTTATTGTAAATGACTTGTGGTATGTAATGAAATGGTTTATATTGTGATTTCCTGTGATAAATACCGAGAATGTTGAAATGGTTTATATTGGTTTGGAATGGATTGAAATGAAATGAAATGAAATGGTTTAGATTGTGGTATGTAAATGACTTGTGGTATGTAAATGAAATGGTTTATATTGGTTTGAAAAAATGATTTAGAATGGATTGAAATGGTTTATACATTTTTATAAAAAATGTGAATTATACAGGTTTCTGCATTAAAAAATGGATAAAATAGGATTTTTAAAAAATTCATTAAAATTATACGTAAAGCAACGACAACGCTTTTAAGAAAAACGCTCTCTATAGTCCACAAACGAAAGCGCTTTCTCCAAAAAACGCTCTCTAAAGTTATAGAAAAAAAATAAAAATAAAATTATAGGTATATTTTAGAGAATGCTTTTGAAAAGCGTTGTCTAAAGAGGGACCAAAGAAAGCGTTTTTTTTTTCCAAAAAGCGCTCTCTAAATGTATGTGAAAAAAGTTATTAAAATTTTATACGTATACATTAGACATCGCTTTAAAAGCGATGTCTAAAGCCCACTTTAGAGAGTGTTTTTTAAGGAAAAAGTGTTTTTAAAGGCCTGCTTTAGAAAGTGTTTTTCTTTTAAAAGTGCTTTATAAAGTAGGTCTTTAAAAGCGTTTTTTCCTTAAAAAAATGTTGTCTTTTCCTACGACAGTGCAGCCTTAGACAGAGCTTTTAAGCGCTCTTATAGATCATAAAAGCGCTCTCTTAGGCTTCATAGATGATCTGAGTAAAGGAATTAGAAATGAATGGGTCTTACTTAAAATAGAGAAGGGAATCAATATTTGGAAGCCGAAATGATAGATTTTTCTTTCTGGATTGGTGGTTCCGGAATTTTAGTACAGTCATTAAAGTAGATAAGACCTTCAATATCAGTCACAAAAGGGTTTGGGAGTAGTTTTCTATATCAGAAGTGGAAGTAGTTTATTTTCTCGAACTTGAGTTGAAGATAAAAATCGAGGTTCCAGAAAATAAGAGTTCCTGGGGTTCAGAAGAGAAAACAATGTAGTGACGCGGAAGAAAGAAGTTATATAGTTGTGGAGTGAGACTTTTTAGTTTCCTCGCTAAAGAATCAAAACAATGACTTTTTATTTTTCTTTGAATCATTACTAATTAATGAATTTTTCTTTTACTTTATTTAATGTAGTTAACTTTTGTGGTTTGCGATGACCTTGAAAATCGGAAGTCATGATGGTAGGTACACATATGTTATTGATATGATGGCAAGGTAATATGAATCATGATGATAATGACGTGTGTAGAGTGGTTTGAATAATGTTGTGAGTATACCGGAAAAAAATATCACTTTTTCTTCCATATCGTAAATATGATTAAAAAAAAGGCATTTTAGAGGGCATTTATTAGCATGAGATTTTCAACTTAAACTTTTTTTACAAGAATGTGAGAGATGAGGTAGACGTAAATAGTAAGTGTAGATAGCTAAGGCGTGATTTTGAAGGTAAGTGGACATTTTCACAAATTCGATAGGCGGAGTTTTTGACAAATATGGTGGACCTTGCTTTAATTCTGCCAAGTCAATTTCTTGGTCGTCGAAAACGACTGATTCGTCTTCGTCACAGTCATCTTCTTGGCATATTCCTACATAGGCCACTCTTTCTTTTTTATCTTTGTTAGCCCTAAACTTCTCAGCTTTTAGCCTTTCGATCTACCTCACCCTATCTTCCAATTGTGCCATATCTTTTAAGTATTGAGTATCTAGTTTCTTCCTTATGGAATAGTCTAGACCTCCTGCAGCCATTTCGACCAGTTCTTGTTCTGGTACTTGCGTGAAACATCTTGCTTTTAACAGTCTAAATTTGTTAAGGTAGTCATCTATAGGCTCTGAGAACTTTCTTTTAACGTTGGATAATTATTTCAGGCTTATTTTAGTTTGTCCCATGTAGAATTGTTCATGGAACAATCTCTCCAACTGAGTCCATGTATGTATGGAACTTGTTGGTAGGGACGTAAACTAAGTAAATACATTTTTCGTTAAAGAGCTTGGGAAATATTTCATCCTCAGATTTTCATTACGTGCTATTTCGCCCGCTTCGATCAAGTAACGCGTTATGTGCTCTATGGTGGATTCACTAGTGTCCCCTGAAAGTTTTGTGAATTTGGGGATTTTCCACCTTGGAGGTAATTCTTGTTGCAAAACATATTCAGATAGTGGGGAAGAGTAACTAGGTCTATGAAACCCCACATTTACCCCATTTTGCGCCATTATTATTTCGACCATGACTGCCAAATTGTTTTCGGCAGGTGGATTATTATAACGCATTATATGTTGTAAAATGTCATCAACGTCTTGACCTCTCTCAACTATCAATCTCCTAGGCTCTCGTTGGACAGGGACTTCGACACGAGGTTGTTTGATAATCTCTTCTTGGATTCTAGGATTTGCCTGAGGATTGCCTAAAGGTCCTTGATTTATTGTTGGTTCTTCTTCGACATTGATTACTGGATTCTGAATCACAGATTCTCTTTGTCGAATTTGAGGGACTCCAAAGAACTCAACAATGCGCACCATTTGCGCTGCCAATATTTGATTTGTTTGAGTAATGCTTTGTATTAAAGGGTTAAATACTTCTCCCGTTTGTTGCGTCAACCTATGAACCATTTCACGATTACTTTCGTTCATTTGTTGACGTATTGCTTGCGCAAAATTAGTTGTAATTGCTGGCATTTGGAATCCTGGTAGGGGTTGGTTTGGTCTACTAACGTTCCCACCATAACCTGACCCTTGTAATGGTGAAGACATGTGAACCATGGCATCAGAATACAAAGGTGTTGCGTTATGTAAACTAGCCATCACTGAAGTTGGCATTCCATAAGGTTGTTCTCTTCCAAACATAGGCGTGGAAAAATTTGTTTGATATGGCCTGAAGTTATTTCCTCCAGGGGGTTCCCACAAGCATCGAATGTCCTATATTGGAAGAACTAGGTGCATTCTGAGAGAAAGACACCGCTGGTATCGATCCAGATGATGAGGGATTTCCCCCTTCTGAAACGTGGATTGCTTCCATATTTCCCCCTGTCGAAGGAATAACATTAGAAACTGGAATTTCGTTAGTATTTACTGGCGGGATAGCCATTTTTCTTACTCTAGTTCGCCTAGGCCTTTCTGCGTCAGTCACGGCTAATTTACCGCTCCGTAAAATCATACAACGTAATAAAACTTTTTGGATTAAGAAGAATCCTTTTTAGTATTTTAGCACTGGTCCCACTGGGCGTGCCAATTTGTTCGCTTGTGTTTATGGCGAACAACCTCTAGTTTACCAATTCCTTGGAACTGGGTCACTTGCAGGACCAACCACACAAGTCCTAGGACACATGTGCCAAATTCTTAGGGTTTGTTTCTTAATATACAAGTCTTACTAGTTTTCTTGTAAGTTATGTCGAACAGTTTCTAATGAGATTATTCTTGTTTAATATTAAAGTATGGATATGTTTGCAAAATAAAACTAACAAAGAAACTTAAAGTTCGCAATAAAAGAGTTTTGGAATGTAAATTGCTCGAAAGTAAATGGCTTGAAACAAATGACTGAAAGCATAAACTTTGAACAAGAAATAAAAGAAATCTAAATTTTATAACTAAAAGATAAATGGTGTTACACGTACATTTTCCAGACAATTCTCTTTTCTCTTACACACGAGTATCAGAGTAATTTTCATAGGAATGTTGTACATAATTTCACACACTTTACACAAAGCAAAACTATCATATTTATATACAAATAAAATAACCGTCGAATAACGGTCAATTCCTAAGAATTCGCCACTTGGCGTCCTGCATGCTATTAATCTCTAGGAATCTTCCACGTATCTTCTACCAAGCGAGGCCATTATTCGTATTACAACTGCCCTTTAACTGGCGAAGCGACATATCTTCTCGTCACGTCGAATTCATTTGAAATTCAAATAGTCATAACGTCTTCTTCGTCGAATCATTGCCTTCACATCCCTCGTCGAAAACACGAGAAGACTTCTTCGTAGTGATGTGAAGAACTTTTTAGCTGGCATCTCAACCGCTCCTTCGACAGACATCTGTTCGTTATATCACGAACCAAATCATCACAAACCTTCTCAAGATTCTGGACATGTTTGGAAGAAAGAGTGATCCTACTCTGTCGAATATCTTCACAGTTATGTACATCATTTCTCAAAGCACAATAAGATGAGGAGTGCTGAGAAACTTCAATGTTGAATAATGGTGACTTGTGGAAGAATGGTTGACGAAGCTACCAAATGCTAAGGCTCTCATTCATTAAAATCCATGGTGTCAAAACTATATGTATATAGGTAGGTACACATATGTTATTGATATGATGGCAAGGTAATATGAATCGTGATGACGATGACGTGTGTAGAGTGGTTTGAATAATGTTATGAGTATACTGGAAAAAATGTCACTTTTTCTTTCATATCGTAAATATGATAAAAAAAATCATTTTAGAGGGCATTTATTAGCATGAGATTTTCAACTTAAACTTTTTTTACAAGAATGTGAGAGATGAGGTAGACATAAATAGTAAGTGTAGATAGATAAGGCGTGATTTCGAAGGTAAGTGGACATTTTCACAAATTCGATAGGTGGAGTTTTTGACAAATATGATTAGTACTTAAAGACGGTTTCGACAATAGTAATGATTTAGAACGGTTTGAGGACTAAAGACACATGTAAATATATCAGAAGACTAAAGTTCACGTAACAGATTATGTGTGGAATATTGTAGATATGTCTATTATTGACAATTATTAATGTAACTAGTATATAAGGAAATTTCACCTTTATAATTAGAATTCAAATTTTTATTATGTTCTCTTTAAAATTCACACATATGAATTATAGAGATAAAGAATTTGTGAGAAATATATAAATTTTTATTCCACCTTTAATTTAACATTTTCACTCAATTGTGTTTACTATCTTTCTTCATTTCCTTTATCATTTCAAACAATGATATCTTACTTCTTTAGATTCCTATTCAATTGCTTTAAATACCAACATTGGACTTTTAAACACAAATATATTTTCTCAAACTTTTCACACAAAATATCCTTAGAAACTTATTACTTCCAACATCTAGATGTTGTTTTACATATAAAAACGAAATTTGTTGAATGCAGATTTCTCTAATCAAATGAATATTTCTCTATATTGTTGATGATGACATACAAATTGAATAGTATAAATAACTATTTTCTTGCATACAAGTAGCTAGGACTTTTTCTTTGCAAAAAGAAAGTTCCTTAGAATTTTTCCTTAAGTTCTAGTTTCACAATGATCATGAGTTACACATTAAATGATTTGACAGTTACCTAACTTAAAATTTAAGTAAGTTTGAAACTTTAGTTCATCTTAATTAGGACAAGTTTAAATATTTAATTAATGTTTATAGAAATATTTATAGATTATCCACTAAAAAAATTCTTACCTCCACAAAGAAAGTTAAATTTATTATCTTTTAAGTGATCCAAATTCTTATCAATTAATCATGTTCATTTAGTTGTCATATTATACACATTCATAGGATCATAGATACATAATTATAAGTAAAAAAAAAAAATTGATGTTGCATAAATTTAAATAGATTTAGAGATAAGGGAGTGGCAAGCATAAGAATTAGAATTAGAATGATTCAATAGAAAAGGACAATAAAAGCCTAGTCAGAGTTATAATATAGGCATGTACTCCAATTTTGTTTGATATTTGAATTTGAATTTCAATTCATGAATGAGTGAGATGGAGATAGAGAGATAGAGTATGAATTATGAAACAAAACGCACCGACTATGAAATGAAAGAATAAAGCAAAAGGCTTTTAGCTTGTCCCACAAGAACTCTCTTTTCACACATAACAATCATGTTTGCGTTTAAAAGTAATGAAATCACAGTGAACCATGTCACTCCCCACTGTTGGTGACTTCCCACACAGCAATGTATGTGTGTCATCAAGAGATGGGTCCCATGGGTTATAGTGGAGGATGAAATGAGAATGAGATAGATAACCCTAAAAAGCATTTTGACTTATTTAATTAATCATATTCTAGATATGGTGGTAAGGGGCAGAGAAACAATTGGAAAGGGTTTGTTTAGTGGATTGTGGCACAAAGTTAAGGCAAGAGGGGGGCCACTCAGTGCAAACTATGTGTATGATAGGAGGCACTCATAAGGAAGATGGAATGGAGACATATGCTCTTTTTGACATCAATAGATTGTGGTTAGTGGAGGTGTGCTAGCATCCTAGCTAGCATAATGAGTGGGAACATTTTATCACAATGATAAGCACGTGTATACTAGTCATTCATGAGCATATATATGGTTGGTGATCTCAGCTAAAATTCGAGATGGGTTCAGATGAGTGGTATTAAAGAAAGATATTTAGGTCGGTCATGTTTTTGGGTTAAATCAGTATATGATTGTACATGTAAATACTCTGACGCTAAAATTAATAAATTAAGAAAAGGAGATGAATATTCGTGACCTCTATAACCTTGATTGTTTTATGTGACATTGTCTCAACCTATAATGAGTAATAATTGTTACAAATTTGTCTATAGAATTGTTTTGGATCATGAGTTTGGTTCAGTTCGAAACAAATGAGTTATAGATATATACATAAGCTAAGAATTGATTGATGCGACTTTATAAAAACAAATTTATAAGAATTATCACTTATGAATTTATGTTTAGACAATTCGGTTATGGAGGTGAGTTGTTACATTCATCAGTTACATATATTGCAATTTTGTTGAAAAGTAAGAGGTTGTGTATATCGCATTAATGGAGGTGCATGCTGCAATTTTTTTTTGTCTTATTTACAACTTCAACAAAAAATTCTTAATTCGATTTCGATCAAGACTTTCGATCTAATTTTTAAGACATTTTAAACAAGTTTTAAAGAACACTTGCAATATACTTTTAAATGAATTATCAATGTCTTGTTTTAAAGGGGTGCAATAGCTATAAATTTTTTGAAAGATAATTTATTGATGGTATTGATAGTTGCAAAAAATTTCTATATGGAAGGATAATGTTGGAAAAAGAAGAATTTTCTCCAACAATTTATGCACTACATGAAAACTTAAATGTTATTTGAAAGGTTCTAGACAAATGGTCTCTCAGAAATATTGGTAAGTGAAATTTTATTCTTTGTATGAAAAGATATCAGACACAATATCTAGGACAATGTGTATGACAAGTTAAATACGCAGCAGATAGAATAAAAGAAAAATAAATATAATACGGAAATTGGTAAGCCAGTTCAGTGCAAAATCACCTAGGTCTGAAGGTTGTTAATTCGATGAAAGAAAATTCACTCTTAATAGTTAGAAGTACAAATTAGACTTATTTGAACTCTTCTGTGTTCAATGGCTTTCTTCCTAATACTACCCGTGAATTTTTTATTCAAACTCCCCTTTAAAATGAGACTCATCTCATTACATAAATACACCCTTAATAGCCAAATGTGGACTTAGTCTAACCCTCCTTATTCAATGTCTTTCTTCCTAATGCTACATGTGAACTTTCTATTCAGGATCCCCTGAATATGAGATGTTTCTCACTTTCACTCAAACATTCTCTAGAGAGTTTGAACAATTATAACAATATAAGATGTATGGTATAACAACCTTACTCCTCAATACTCTATTCGACTAATTTAGAATTAATGTCAAAGAATATAGTGTATAGAATACAAGTGTTCTGGACTGGACTAACAGATGTCCGACAACTAATTGAGGCCCAACCCAGTCCATCCTTGGGCAAAGGCCCAACAAGCAATGAATGACCTCATGACTATCGAGGAATAGAGCTGTTAGAATTATAGTCATTGGGGACTTCCCCATCACGCACTTGGCAGTTACCAAGCGACCAATTGTCCTTCTGTAAGTTATGGATACAGTTAGAACAGGTCGTGTACCACGCACCCGCTTATTCTAACCATATGCCCTTATAAATGCCCTCCCTTTGGAGGGTCGAGTATTCTATTCTAATAACCCATACTTTCTCTATGTTTTAGCTTGCTTTCACACTGAAACTTACTTGAGTGTTGGAGTACCTTGCAGGTACACAACCCCTTCTCCTACAAGATTGTTGCAGCCCCAGCTAAAGGCCACGAGGACCTGTCAGGATCATATATGTACAACTAGCAAAAACACAGACTCAAATAAAACAAAATTCTCCTAATGAGTAGATATTTTCTCTTGTTTCATTCTTCACAAAGAAGATTACCTCCTTATATAATAGCACGGAGTTCAGCTCCTAATCCTTGTAGGATCTTTGTTTTGAATACGACTGATCTTCTAAAAAATACAAGAGATTAATCTTAAATATTGTTGATTATCAATCTTGATTGAACACTTCTAAAATTAATTTTTAAACTATGTTTATGATATGAGGCATTAATAACGCGGATAGAATGGAGACATATGCTTTTTTTGACATGAATAAATTGTGGTTAATGGAGGTTTGCTAGCATCCTAGCTAGCATAATTAGTGGGTACATTTTACAAAAATGATAAGCACATGTATACTAGTGATTTATGAGTATATATGGTTGGTGATCTCATCTAAAATTCGAGTTGGATTCAGATGAGTGACATCAAAGAAAGATTTTGGGTTGGTCATATTTTTTAGTAAAATCAACATAGGATTGTACGGGTAAATATTTTGATGCTAAAATCAATAAATGAAGAAAACGAGTATTATGAGTATCCATGACCTCTATAATCTTGATTGTTATGTGACCTTGTCTCAACCCATATCGTGTAATAATCATTACAAATTTTTCGGTGGGTTGTTTTAGATTATGGAGTGAGTTTAGTCGGTTCAAAACAATTGAGTTATAGACATAAGTTAAAAATCAATTGATGTAACTTTATAAAAGAAAATTAATTATTATTATCACTTAAGAATTTATGTTTAGACAATTGGGTTATAGAGGTGAGTTGATACATTCAACTGCTACATTTATTGCAATTTTTTTGAAAAGCAAGAGAATGCAAATTTCCCGTTGATAGAGGTGCATGCTGCAACTTTTTTTTCTCTTGTTTACAAATTCAACAAAATATTTGTAATTCGATTTCGATCAAGAATTTTGATCTAATTTTTAAAACATTCAAGCAAGTTTTGAAGAACATTTGCAACATACTCCTAAACTAATTATCAACACCTTGTTTTAAAAGGGTAAAGTAGCTATAAAAATTTTAAAAGACGATTATGTTTATGGTTTCGATAGTTGCAAAAAATAATCTTTATGGAAGGATAATGTTGAAGAAAGAAGAATCTTCTCCAACAATTGATGCATTGCATGAAAAATTAAATGTTATTTGAAAGGTTCTAGACAAATGGTTTTTCACAAATATTGGTAAATGAAATTTTGTTCTTTGGATGGAAAGATGTCAAACACATTGTCTAGGAGTTAAATGTGTAAATATAACACAAAATTGGTAATTCAATTTGGTGGAAATGAAAAGAAATTAACTCTTAATAGTTAGAAGTAGAAATTGGACTTATTTGAACTCTTTTGTGTTCAATGTCTTTCTTTCAAATACTACCCGTTAACTTTTGATTCAGACTCTCCATAAATATGAGACTCCAGTGATGTCAAATTGTATCCATTAATGGGGATCTCCGCGGGGATTTCCCTTATTTGGGGCCCTAAAGATGAGAAATTTTCCCCGCATCGACGAGGATAAGGAGTAAAGGTCCCCTGAAGCAACTTTGAGGACGGGGACAACAAACATACCCCCCGCCCCGTGGAGTCCCCGCCCCGCCTAAATTACCATAATATTCTTAGTTAATTTATAATTTTAAATTTCTATGTAGATTTATTTATCACTATCTATAACTTATTTTATATAAAAAATTAAAATACATATATAATGTTAGTAAAAGAAAGATCTGAATGATTATTTTAAATTTTCTTAGTTTGAAAGTTTGGTGGTCATGAATCTAAAAAGTATAGAATTACTTCTGTTAAAACAATATATTTATCATAAATGATTAGTTTCTTAATTTCTTGTGGTTAGCTTTTGAAATTTTTCAATTAATCTGCTTAAAAATAAAAATTATGTTTATGGATCTTGATATAAACCTTAGGGATCCGCGGGGATGGGGATATGGGACAAAATTCCCCCATGACGAGGATCCGAGATAGAGATGGGGAATATATTTGAGGGTAGGGTTTGAGACGGAAATGTATTGCCCGCCCCCACCCCCGCTCCGCCTGCCCAATTGACATCCCTAGACTCTACTTATTAGAGAATTATGCCCCCAATAGCCAAAAGTACAATATGGACTTAGCTAACCCCCTCGGTTGAATGTCTTTGTTGCTAATATCACTGTGAAATTTCTATTCAGGACCCCCTGAATATGAGACGTCTTTCACTTTCACTCAACAGTCTCCCAAAAGTTTGGACAATTACAACAATATAAGATGATCGGTATAACAACCTTACACCTCAATACTCTATTCGATTAATTTAGAATTAATGCACAAGAATAAAATGTACAAAATACAAGGAAAAACATAAACTCAACTAAAACAAAATTCTCCTAATGAGTGGATATTTTCTCTTGAGATCTCAGTCTTCATAAAGGAGATTACCTCCTTACATGGCAATACGATGTTCAGCTCCAAATCCTTGTAGGATCTCCATATTGATTACGAATGATCTTCTAGAAAGACAAGAGATCAATCTCCAATAATGTTGATTGTCAATCTTGATTGATCACTTCCGAAATTAATTTAAATCTCTAAAACAATCTTGTTGCATTTGATTCATATCATATATCCCAAAAACTCACATAATCAATCAAATCTTTATTATAAAGTTGAGATCTTTGATTGATACAAATATGCACTCCAAATGCAATATTGCTAAAAACATTTTTTTCTAAATCCAAAATTGTGCTAACACACTTATATCTCTGATATAATAGAAAAGGAAACAAATCTCAAGAGGATGAAATATACTTTAATTTATCACGTTCTCCAAGCAACCAGGACGAGACAAGATGTCTCGCAAATCGTGAAACATTTGGTTTGACATCTTTCCACGTAAAATAATTCTGAATATTGAAAAAATCAAATACAGTATTTACTTCATATACATCATAATTCCAACTTCTCAAGTAAAGGATTCAAAATAAATCTTCTTGATCAAATCAAATTCAATCTTGTTTCCTTTAAAACAAAATAAAACAAATTTCCTTTAAATAAATCAACTCTAAATCTTTTAATATATGCAAATCTAAATCTCTTGTTTAAATCATATTCAATTAATATCTTCTACAAATAAATATATGATTTAATCGAATCATTTTTCAAACTAATTTGGATTAAAATGCTTCTTTCTAAACGTACATTTTCGAAAGAAATAAAACTAAACAAATCTTGAATAAAATTTGAAGTAAATTAGAACATAATCTGTATAGTACACGCTCCAAGATATCATTTTGTTACGGATATCTTGCTCAACAAATTTCTTACAACCAATTTTTTCTTTCAAAGCAACTTCAGGAGAAACTTGGACTGAACAAACCTGAATCAACTCTTGTAATAATCTCTAGAATCAAACACAAAATAAAATGAAGCAAGATGTGCATCAACAACTTTTGTGAAATCTTGCTTTCCATTTTTCCTATAAAAATAAGTCAATCCAAATTAATATCTAAGTTTTTTTTTTGTTTTTTCATTTCCTTCATGTATTTACCTGGACATATCAGACTTCAATAAGATTTTGGATCAGAAGCTAATGTACAATGTTGGATTAAAATACATGGTCCTCCTGTTGAATATTAGAGACCATAATTTTTTTTCCCAATTGTAAGAGGTATTGGTGTCCCTCTTGCCTTTTATGAAGCAACTAGCAGTTTTATTTTCAATATTATGCTAGAATTTTGGTTGATTTAGAATTCTTCCTCAATTTCCTTCTTGTTGAAAGAGAAAGGTACATTTTTAATGTTAATATTGAGTACAAAACTCCCATTCACCATATTATTTGTGTCATATTATTGGTCAATCAAATGAACATTGTCGTGTAAAAAAATGTTGTTAAGCCGAGGAAGGAAAAGATAACAACAAAGACATTTGATGTTCTAAGGTAGAAAGGTCACTACAAAATACTATGCAAGTCACAAAGAAATGATACCATCGTTATGGAGAAAGATCTAGTTGTGGAGAAGGTTATACAAAAATATTTAGAATATACTAGTGGATCGGTTGAACTTACACAGGTACTTTTATTAGATTTATGCCAAGATTTTGATTTAAAAAAATGATTCTCAAAAATAGAAGAGCAAGAAGAAATACCTCAAATACTTATAAAAAAAAAATGAGATTCATATTTTCAAAAAGTTATAAATTAAGCAAAGAATTAGGAATAAAAACAAATAGAAAGGAATATGATAATATATTTTATATGCATCATAACTTTATTCATAACAATTTTAAAGAAGTAAATAATTAAATATTGACGTATGAATGAATATTGAATATGAAAAAACACTGTTTTGTAAGAGTAATATCTAAGACAATTAAAAAGAATATTTAAGTTACATAACATCTCTTTTATTTATTTATTTTTATATTTTTATTATATTTTTCTTTAATCTTTTTATCTTTTATTTTTTAAATCAGGTTTAATCCTTTAATTTTCTTTTCTTTTTTTATAATCTAAAATTTAATTTTAAAAGAAAAATTATGTTTAGACTAATATTTGACGGTGTGTTGGAATATTTGGTTGGTTCGTATTTTTTGTAATTTGAACTGGAATATCTTAAACATTGTTTGGAGGGTCAAAATATCAATTTGGAAGTAGTCAATAATGGAAGAAATTACATATTCTAATTGTAACTTATACGATTTTGACAAGAATTATTTGTTCTTCATGTCATAATAGCAATTTGATTTATAATATCTTTTTGGTTTGGCCAGATTGATGTCAACCTTTATTTTTGTATTCAGATTGGAGTATTTTTTTATACTCTAGTTTTATTAATACTTGCTTAAGAAAAATATTTGGGCACCTAAAAGATGGTCCAAGTAATGTCATTGTAGTGACTCATTAATAAATGACCTACACATGTGTTGATAAACTCAATACCATTTTAAAATTTTAAGATGAACATAACTCAACTATTACAAACAAACTTTGTAAAATAATCTCAACTTATAGTTTCACATTTTAGTCTTTTTCTAAACATAAAACTCTTAATACAAATTATTTCTTTTGAATCTTATTTGATTATGTTTAAACTTGAAAATCACCAACCAACACATATTGTACATATAAATTTGATTGTTAGTGTTCACTTAAATTATTGATAATTTTTCAAGTATTTTTTTTAACTTATAAAAAAAATAAAACAATTCATAAATAATATAAATATATATATACACACACACACACATATATATATATATATATATATATATATATATATATATATATATATATATATATATATATATATATATATATATATATATATATATATATATATATATATATATATATTAATGAGAGTTTCTAGAATTTTTTTAATAATAGGTGAGGAGAATTTTCTCCATATTTACATGGGGAATTATTGTCATCTATCTAACTTTTGAATTCATGGACCATAATGAATTCCTTCTTGCTAACTCTAGAAAATAAATTTTGTATAATTTCTATTTTAATAATTTTTCATTTATAGCATATTGTTTTTTTTCTTTAATCAAAATATATTAAAAGAGGTATAAGAAATATTCAAACTCATTACAAATAAGTCAATCTGAACTCACTATCATCATCATCATAATAATGAAGGATTTACCTTCTATAAAAATTTATGAAGAATTCATACGATCATTTGGTCGAAAACTAGAGTATATTAATACACCCCAACTTGTTACAACACCAACATATTGCATCAGCACAAAAAGAACAACCAATACATCCTAAACAACGAGATCTTGCCAATGAATAAATTACATATATATAAACTATTATATTTCGGACATATCAAAATAGTCATTTATTATTTAGAAATCGAAACTAAAAATAGTTTATATATACCTTTTAATTTAACGAATTATCTTTTCTAAAGAACAAAATCGATGACAAAGTTGTAAAAATTCTCCCACCAAAACACAATATCTCATCGTGGTGTGGAATCGAAGTCAACCCGAAGTCAACCGAAACAAAGAAGAAGAAGACAGAGATGATATCACATTGAACCACTTATCTATTTGGTGTCGTGTGGATGACTCAACAAACAAGTTGCATGAAAGCATCTTTCTCCAAATGATTTAATTGGATTATGTAAATAATGTGAAAGCTTTAAAAGAATGATTTGGCTGACGTATAAATAGAGAATGTTTACTGTGTGAAAAGAATATTAACTCTTCTCAATTTTAAAGCTAGTAGAACTTTTTGAAATACAAAGTTATAATGATTCCGTTACATTTTCAAAAATAAAATAATAAAAGAAAAGGAATTAAGCATCGATACATTCTTTTGCACTGATTATATACGGTGATTGTATGGAACATTAAAGCATCTTATTATTCTCTCAATTAGTTTAGAAATGTTCTTCAGATTTGACATTGTAGTTTGAGAAAACGTTGACAAAACAAAGGTTGTTCGGGTTTATAGGGGAATATATAGGACCATAATGAGATCACTCAATAAAGTGGGAAGAAGGACTCGTGTGCCCTTAATGGAGTGCAAATTGTACATAAAAAATATATGAGTGGATTCATTATCAATATATATGAGTGGCTTCAATATAGATCTTCTGGAAGCCATGAATTTCTCTAGAAGAGCATAAACATCTATTTTTAATTAAGGAGATTCTAATCATACATTGACAAACTAAACAGTTTTGGTAAGAGGAATAAAAAATAGGGATAAATATATAAAACCCCCCTGTCATTAGGGCGGGTTTTGGTTTTACCCCCTTTAAGATTTTTTTTTATAGACGCACCCTTATAAAAGGAAAACTCAGATTCTACCACCCCCTATTACTGCCCTGCTGATGTGGACAATGATGACTGGGCTATGGGGTGTGACTGGACAATTTCTAGGGTTTCCATAAAAGATCCCAATTTCTAGGGTTCCAATCTTCTTCTCATTTTGCATGTTATTCGATTCACAATCTCCAATCACAATCTCCATTCTTCTTCTCCTCTTGCATCGTTTTCGCTTCACAATCTCCAATCACAATCTCCATTCTTCTTCTCCTCTTGATTATGTCTACTGCAAGCAGTGCTTCGGTGTCGATTCCAGGGTTACCCGTTTGTGGTTGTGGGAGATCAATGAAGTTATGGGTTTCAAGTACAAGCAAAAATCGCAATCGGAAGTTCTGGAAATGTCGCAATAACACTAATGGTTGTGAGTTATTTGCATGGGATGATGAAATGGAAAAGTCAGTCAAAGATATCGGGGCTATGCAATCTGTTTGCAAGAATTGTGTAATGGAAGAAGTGAAATTTGAAGCATTGAGAGTCAAACTAGAGAAGGTGAAGATGAAGCTTGATGTGCAGAGAAGTGTTAATAGGAAGCTTAAGATAGGAATTATAATGCTCTGTATTTTTTTTGCCTTATTGTTTAACCATTTGTAAAGAATTAATGACAAAGTTGTAATGTTGATGACAAAGTTAAATAAAATGAGATTGTTTCTGGTTTATGATAGTTGGTTGTTTCTGCATTATTTGTTTCTGGTTTATATTAGTTGGTTGTTTCTGGTTTATACATTATGCTTGTTGCAGGGCCATTATTTGTTCATTGTTTCTGGTTTATGATAATGTAATAATGCATGATTCTGGTTTATACATTATGCTTGTTACAGGGCCATCATTTGTTGCTTGTTTCTGAATTATTGATTCTGTAATAATGCATGATTCTGGTTTATACATAATGCATGATTCTGGTTTAATGCATTATTGTTTCTGCATTATTGTTTCTAGTTGTAATATTGGTTTCTGCATATCACATATCACATATGACATATGACAGAACATTACAAGATTCTAGTTGTAATTCTGGTTTATACATAATGCATGATTCTAAAGCAGAATTGAACAAGTAACAATATGGAAGAAGTAACATAAAGCAGAATTGAAGAAGTAACAATATGGAAGAAGTAACATAAAGCAGAATCTTGTTTACCAAAATGGAAGGGTCTACATTAAGCATCTTGATTACAAAATATTCAGAATTGATCAAGAATACAAAATATCATGTTGTTTACAAAATATCATCTTGATTACAAAATATGCAGAATTGAAACATAACATAAAATGTAGTTAGAGCCCATTGATGCATTTCTCCTTTTGTTTCTTCCTTGTAGCCTTCTTCCTCAGGGCATGTCCATCTTCTTCAGGGAAAGTCAAAGGCTGTTGTGGGTCTGAACCTGGACCTGAGTTGGGTTTTGGTTTTTTAAACCAATTTTCCTTAATTCTCTCACTTTGCCTCTTTCTCAATGGCTTGACCTCCTTTTTTGCTTTTCCCTTAGCCATTGCAGATGCTTGCATACTTTGTTCAACATTAGGCTGATTTTGAGTGATCCCCACACTAGGCTGACTTTGATCTTGTTCTACATTATGCTGAGTTTGGCTGGTCACCACACTAGGCTGAATTGGTTCAACACCAGGCTAACTTGGTTCAACACCATGCTGACTTGGTTCAACAGCAGGCTGACTTGGTTCAACACCATGCTGACTTGGTTCAGCACCAGGCTGAGTTTGTTCAACACCAGCCTGACTTTGATCTTGCTCACCTTGTGGTCTATTCATCTGCTGCACAGGCAGTAGAAACAGAACATTAGCAGAAACAAATCATTAGCACCTAGGCAGTAGAAACATAACATTAGCAGAAACAAATAATTACCTTTCTTTTTAGTGCATTTGGATGTTGTTTCTTGGCCTTGCATGATTTCACATTATGCCCAGTCTTGTCACACCTAGTGCATCTATAAGATACACCTGGTAGCCTTCTTCTTGCACCTTCCTCCCCACTCTCCCTAATTCTGAGTTTTCTAGGTCTACCAGGACCCTTTTTGTACTTAGGAGGCAACAATTCTTCACATTCAACCTCAGGCCACATATCAATGCCATTTATAGGACTGATAGCAAAACCATAGGCCAATGCATACTTCTCTCTTGAGTAACACTCATGTACAAACAGCTCAGGTGATTGTTGCCTAAAGCCTAATGCAGCAATAGCATGCCTGCATGGGATGCCAACCAATTCCCAAAAATTACAGCTGCATGCTCTTTTGGCTATGTCCACAATAAACTCTTGTCTGTTATATGCATGACTGACTTGAAATACTTCATCCTTAGACCAAGTAGGTAACCAATGACCACTATTAGCAACCTCAGTATCTAACCTTCTCCTAGGAATGGGCATTACCCTATGTGGCCACTTATCCAGTTTCACAGTGGAGTTACTACATCTATTCATTAGATACATCCTAATCCATTCACACATTGTCACAATTGGTTTATCTCTAGCAAGCAAAATAGTTGCATTAAAAGATTCAGATATGTTGTTCATCAATACATCACACTTAGAATAGAAACTAAAAGCATGCTTACACCAACTTTCCTTTGGAATTCCCATGAGCCAAGCCCAAGCCTTAGTGTCTATTGCCTTTAACTCATTCATCTTTTGCTGCCATGCTTGCTGGTATGTTGCCTTTGCTGCCCCCATCATAAGATCTCTAATTAGAGCTCCACCACCAAACTTCTTCTTGAAGTTAGCATACAAGTGCCTTAAGCATAGCCTATGCTCGATCCTAGCTTCCATTTCCTCAAAAACTGACACCAACCCCTGACAAAAAGAAGATAAACCAGAATATCAGCTATCACAGAACATTACCAGAACATATGACAGAACATTACAAGAATATCACATATCATATATGACAGAACATTACAAGAATATCACATATCACATATCACATATGACAAGAACCAGAATATCACATATGACAAGAACCAGAATATCACATATGACAAGAACCAGAAACTTTGGCTGAGTCAGTGTGTGAATCAGTTGTTGTACATAGCAGAAAATGCATCATCCATGTGCAATGTGTCTGCATTTCCATAAGACATGGCACAATACTTGGCAATGACATAATAACACCCACCTTTCAATTCTGACTTTATAACATGCATAATATATTCTTAATTTGACAAATGATGAATAAACAAAGTCAATGCAGACAAGTTAGGTAGTTTGAATATCACATATGACAAGAACCAGAATATAATATGACAGACAACATATGTTTACCTTTTGCTGGTCAGAAATAAAAACATATATGTTTTCAATGCCAACATCTTCCATCACCAAATTTATGAACCACCTCCATGATTCCTTAGTTTCAGTTTCAACCACACCAAATGCAAGTGGAAAATATTGATCATTGGGATCCCTTCCAACAGCAATCAAAAGCTGACCTCCATATCTAGTTTTCAAGTGACACCCATCAACTCCAATGAAGGGTCTACAACCATTCTTGAAACCCTTCCTACATCCATCAAAACAAAAATAAAAGGATCCAAATCTTGGTTGAATGGAGGATGATGCTCTTTCTGTGTTTATCTTTACAGTATTCCCAGGATTTGCCCTCTTCAACTCAGCTGCATATCTCCATAGGCTAGCATACTCTTGATCTGCATCACCTTCTATGATTTTCTTGGCAATCATCTTAGCCTTCCAAGCCCTAGCAACAGTGATACCAACTGCAAAGGTTTGCCTAATATGCTGAATGATATCAATGATTCTCACCTTCTCTGAAGTTTGAAGCATCTTAACCACAGCCTTTGCAACCCACTTTGAACTAGCTGTTTTGTTATCTAAAACCCTAGCACATGTGTGGGTATCCTTTATAGTCTTTATAGCATAAGTGTGCTTGTGGCCCACTTTGGAACAAAGCATTAAAAAACCACAATTCACTTTACATTCCACTCTCACTCTATACCCCTCATTTTTCACAAATCTTATTTCCCTCCCATTCAAAATAGTCCACTCACGAATTGCTCCCCTAAACTCATCTAGGGAATTGAACTCCATACCCCATTTGAACTTGAATTTTTTATTCATCTGTTCTTTTTTAAACTTCTCAAACTTTGGTTTTTTCTCTCCATCTGAGTTATCAACATCAGAACTCAACAACTCTTCACTCACATAAGCATCATCATCCTCGTCATCCTCATCTTCCACACATTTCTTACTACTACCAGTTAAGAAACCACAAATTATTGGACCTTGACTGACTGGTAGAGAGACATCTATACCTTCAAAACCATCTTCAAAGGCAGTGGTTCTCTCATCCTCACTATCGTCCAAACTATCTACATTATCTTCATCACTATCCTATGACTCAGACCAATGATTGACACACCTAGGGTTTATTGCACTACCACTAGCATTATGTTCAACAAAAAGCTCACCATCAACTTCATTTGCAGAATGGTAACATGCGAAATCATATGCATCCTCATCGTTCTTAATCTGAAAATGACTGGGAGCAATTTCAGGGATCCTAGCCCACAACCGAAACGATCCTACATGGTATCCCCATCCACTGACTATGTTGTTAATATGTAAAGTGGTAAATCTATCTAAGTGTTCCCCAGAAACTAGAGTAGAAACACCACCCCTATATATTGTTTCGGTTGCACTGTGCTTCACAAACTCACCTCCATGTCGAAACACCACATTAAACAGAAGTTTTTTTTTCTGAAAATAGAAACAGAAGAAGATGAAGATGCCGAAAATATAACTACCTAACATCATCAACATTGCTAAACAAACCTGTAAATCCGTTGATTCGTCTTCTTCCTTGCGTTCTTCCTTGCGTGAATCATTGCGTTCTCCCATGGAGTCACTTCGTCTTCCTGCTTCTTCCAAACTGAGATTGGGAACCCTAAATCACGGGGGGGAATTTCAAATAGTTTTAGCAAGGTTTCACAATTGTCCAGTCACACCCCATAGCCCAGTCATCATTGTCCACATCAGCAGGGCAGTAATAGGGGGTGGTAGAATCTGAGTTTTCCTTTTATAAGGGTGCGTCTATAAAAAAAAATCTTAAAGGGGGTAAAACCAAATCCCGCCCTAATGACAGGGGGGTTTTATATATTTATCCCTAAAAAATATGATTCAATAATTGTATTATATTTGTTCCAATAATATATATATATATATATATATATATATATATATATATATATATATATATATATATATATATATATATTCAATATCCAAATAAAACAAATCCCAAAAGAATGGGTCTACAAATTGAGTTCCCTTTGATTCGTTTTCCTCGAAGCTAAGATCTTAACGCTAGTTGCATTGTGAGTTGCCACATTATTCTCCCTAGAGATATGCTCGATCTTCATTGAAGCAAAAAGTATTTTCGTCTTCCTCAAACCTTTGAGGATTAATCTCATTTCGTTTCTAGGAATGTCTCACATCCATTTAATATTGTTGTCAGATTCTTACAATTTGCTTGAAACACCACTATAGTTATTACATCCTTCAGAGCTCTTTCCATGGTGTTTTTCATGGTAATAGCTTCAACTGTCTGCTGGATCGTTGTTCCTAATGACGCTAGTGACAAACTCCTCTTTGATCTGGTTCTTACCATTGTAACGAATTTCTCCAAGGCCTCATTTTCCTTTCTCCACCAGGCAAGCATCTGTGGTGATCGTGGTCCATTCTCGATTCGATCTCGTCCAAGTTTGATGTTCTTTATTCATCCTTCTGTCTTTTGACATAATGATGTTGGGTATTTTGCTTTGATACTTGTAGATGTTTTAGATTTGCAATATTTTATGGTAGAACATATTTCTGATTCTGAATGTCATGTGTGATGTTATTACATGTAATTTAAGCATTTTGTAGGTGTGAAGGTTTAAAGTATGCAGCTGTTTTATCAGGATGTCAAAACTGATGTCATGACATCTCTGACTGGGCCTGAAGACCTAGTTGAATCTTTATTTCATGCGCACGTTTTTCTGCTATTAAATGTGTGATTTGTTGAGTATTAACAGGCGTATTTTATTAGAAGGAAAAGATTCAGCATGGAGTAATTTTAGTAGAACATTTTATGTTGCTATTTTTGTTCCTTTATTTATGAATTGTCGTATTTATTTGTGCAAGTTCAGCAGGTCAATGCCCATCATTCAGACTTTACTTAAAGGTTGCATTACCCTAGTGTGAAGATAGAAAATAAGGAATGAATTGTTCCAGCATTTACGTGTGTGTTTAGTTTTCTTGTGAGCCAAACAATTATCATGTTGATGGTTGTTTTGGACTAGGTTTATTGAGTTGTATGTTATCCACTCAAAGCTTTTAAGCAAGAGTGATTGTGTACTTGACTGAAGCTTTGAAGCAAGGTCAAGGATTGTTTTGGAAGTGTGTCTTCTCTTTTATTGATTTCGTGTTTGTTATCACTGTTGTGATTAAGGGGGAGTGAGAGGTGTGTCATATTTAGGAGTTCCTAGATAGAACTAGCATTGGGTAGTGATTAAGTGAAGAGGTTAAACTGAGTGGTTTAGCTCTGAATTGATATTATTGATAGTGAAGCTTCTTCCTGACTTGGTAGCCCCTAGAGTAGGTGTGTTTGCACCGAACTGGGTTAACAATTCCTTGTGTTCTTTACTGTTGTGTTTGTTTATTTACATTGTTAGTTTTAACCTTGTCAGATATTAGTGTCGTAACATCCTATTCGACATCATATATTTGTTGCCAGAATTTCAATTGGTATCAGAGCATGCACTTTGCCTGTTTTTCTGGGTGAGATCTATGGGCAGTGTTTTTTCTTCTGGTAATATGGACAAGGATGGGGGATTTGGAAATAGACCACCCATTCTGGATAGGTCTAAATATGATTATTGGAAACCTCGTATGGTTCTCTTCTTAAAATCTCTAGACAAGAAGACGTAGAAAGTGTAACACCCTTCTAACTCTACGGAATAAAACACAATAATACTTAAATAATTCATAGTACATCACGAAAAGGTGTCACACTTTCTTCATAAAACATCAATCCTAACCACCTGCTCCGTAACACGGGTTTTCAAAACATTTAAAATATTCACTTCTTTAATAAATCAATAATAAAATTAAACTTTATAGTGGAAATCATACTTCAAAATTACTTCATTAATTTCATCAAAATATCAAGACCGTTGGTCATTGTCAACAAATCATCATCAACTAAAAGTTCAGCATCCATTAATTCATAAAAATCCTTCTAACAAACACATATTATTCACATAAGTGTTCCCTCACCCAATGTTACATCTACCAGAGCAAGACACCATATAACTCTACTGAAATAAGTCAAACAGCTCCAAGCTAAACTTCACACACCGAGAAGTTACTCCTGAATATCTGTAGGATGGCATAATAGACCATCACCAAAGGCAGACAGGGTAGGTAATCACAAATCAATATAAACAATATAAATAAAAGATATTATGAGGAACATTCATCATATAACAACACATTCTAAGTTCCCACCCAACATATCACATAATTCATCAAATCATCTAATCCACACAAATGCAATTATGCTATGCCCCCAAGAATGGGATGCAACATCATAGGAATGCATGTGGTACCAAATCATCATCACGGATGGACACTGGGCCATCAACCCTCCACAAGGGAGAACATCATAAACATCATATCACTGCAATCCTCACAATGGGATTGAATCTACCAACGGACCAAAGTCCCCTCATAATTATGCCATGAATGCAAGATGCAACACCATCATAATCTCATCAAAATCTCATCAACTAGTGCATACGCATTCATCATCATCACCATCATCATTCATACAACTAACATGCTTCACATATTCATGTCATCATGCCTCACATCATCATAGTCATCATGTTCTCGATAAAATACACATAATTCATCATATAGGCATCAATACATCATTGTCATCAAATAAGTATCAATACATCATTATCATCACATAACAATCATAAACATCATATTATAGCATCACAACTTCTTTCCAATACCAAATCATCATGTTTGTGACATAGCATGTATAAACATTAAAACATACACCTCGTTTATTTATTTCATCATAACATCATTTAGTAACATCATTCACATGACCTTCATCACATAGGTAATCAACACATAATCATCATATAAGTTTCATCATATAATTAACATCATAACACAACGACACCCTATCATTATACTCTAGATCAACATAAGCATCATATAATCTTCAACACATAATCAACATCACAAAGGTATTAGCACATAACTATCATCCAATCAACAACCCAAATTCATCATTGCTTATTCATCAGACACCACTACAAACAATCTTATCATATCACCTACACCTCTACGTCACTCTAACTAACTGAAGGTGCGTAAAACACAAGGAAGGGGGTTGGAATTGGGTTTTCTTTAACAACTAAAAATTAACTTCTAATGACAAGTTGATTTATCCTGGTTCGTTTGAACTCAAACTACGTCCAGTCCACCCGCCAAGGTGATTTTGCCTCTATCACTGAGGTCTTAATCCACTATTCAATAAATGAATACACACACTGACCTACAGTCAATGTCCTCTTGAGTCTTCTGACTGAAACTAGTCACTCAAGGGATATTACTTAACTTTTACAATAATAATCATAAAGTAACTATTTTACTTCTAATAAAGCTAAGATCACTAAGTGAATGTTACAATATTTTAGCACAAATGAATCAGTCTTTTTCTCGTGAGTGTATTACTTCAAATCTTCAATTTGATTCCTTTATATAGTACTTGAATAATTGTAGCCGTTGGAGACATCTTGAGCTAATTTAGGATATAAGTTAATACCATAAATTCCTTCCATAACAAGAGATACTTGTCTTTACCATTAATAAATATATTCTTTAATTAATGTCTTCATTATGAATATCATCATCTTCTAGACGTAAATCAGAGATAATAAAGTCTTGATGCGCAGCCATTAAACCATGTCATTAAATGATGGATTCTTCATTAAGTGTATCTTCTATATATGGCTCAATGTATCTTCCAATCATGCATGTCTCCTTTAAATAACTTCCTCTTCTACACATATAATAAAGAGAGTTATTAGAACTTTTATTCTTGCATAATAATATTTGTTATCATCAAAACTCTTAGAGGTTTAGACCATAATTGTTCTAACAATCTCCCCCTTTTTGATGATGACAAAACATTTATTTAGATTTTGAGAATAGAGTTTAATAGGATTAGAAGAACTCCCTTTGATTAAATAAAATCAGATATTTCTATTAGAGGTTTCTTCAGAAGTTTTATCCTTCAGAAGTTTCATTAGCCTTAGCTCCCCCTGAGTTGATTACTTGACCTGTTTCTATCTTAGAGTCACAACTCAAATAGTTTTATTAGAATTTATATGTTAGAGGCAAATCTTAGTAAACTGCTATAGATCAGGATCTTCTACGTTTCTCCCCCTTTTTGTCATAATCAAAAAGAATAAATGCAGAAAAAATGTAAGAGTATAGAAGCAAAATAAGTTTTCATTTAAACAGAATTAAAAGCCAATAAGAACATAACCAGTAGAACTTAAAAAGTCATGAAAAATAGAAGATAAAACAGAAAAAAATAAGCAGAAGATAAACAGAAAATCAGGGATGCATCTTAGTAACTAAGGCCTCCAGCAGAGACTTGATCTCGGAGGATGATTCAACTTGCTTTCCAATCATCGTCTTCAACTCAGCATTGGTTTCATCTTGCTTATCCAGCCTTTGCTTAACCATCTCATTATCCTTCTTCAATTCTTCAAAGGTCTTTAGAACAAGATTGGTTGGCAGAGGTTCTTCATCTTCTGGAGCAGCTTGATTCTCAGAAACTTCTTCAGTTGCTGGTGATTGAGCAGATTCAACATCCTGACCTTCATCAGAAGGTACCAAAACCATTTGAAGACCAGAGTTTGAATCCAGAGGTTCTGACTCTGTCCAGGGTTTGTTGTCCAGCAGAAATGGTTTATTATGTTCAATGTTTGAAACAACTGCCTTGAGATACTCACAGAAGTTCTGATGAGCAAGGTCATAACAGATGTCCTTTAGCTTTTTGGTTTCAGAATTGAACCATTTTCTGAACTTGGCCCACAAAAAGTCAGAAGCAGCTGGGTCAGGTAGCTCTGAGCAAGCAGCCTTCAGATCCTTTATCCTGAATTTCATTTCTGTTTCAAAAGCAATAAGCAGTGCAGAAATGTCTGTTTTTGTGGGTTTTGGTTTTGGTGTTGGTATGGCAGTTTTATTTGAGACAGAGGATAATTTTTGTAGAGCTTCAATATTGACAGAAGTTCTAAGGGGATTTTCAGGTTCAGCTTCTTCTGGTGGTGTGTCAGGGATGGTGATGAAAGTTGGTGAATTAGGAGGGGTAGACTCATAGGAAGACAGGGAACTTTCTCTTATTGGTGAAAGATTAAAAACAAGGCCATCAGAATTTAGTGGTTGGAAACTGCTATGGTGGTGTGTTTCAAAAGTTTCAGAAGATGGGATTTGTTCAGATTCAGGGGGTTGGAAATCATCAATGTCAGACAAAACATGTTGAAAGGCAGTGTGTGTTTCAGTTGATGGTGAACGGTCTATATCAGATAGAGGGGTTGTGTCAATGGGAATATCAAAGTTTGATAGGGTTTGTGGTTGATGGGGTTCATTTTCTGGTGTATAAAGAGAAGAGAAGATGGACGAAACAGCAGAGGTTGCAGGTATGATAGAGGGAATAAGGTTAGAAGGAGGATTAGATTTAGAGGATGGGGTTGGTTCAGATGATGGGGTAGGTTCAGCAGGAGTTGGTGCTGAAGGAATTGGTGCAGAGGGAATTTCATCAGAAGGTGTTGGGTCAGAAGGGGTTTCAGACATTTCTACTGTAACTGCTTCTACTACATAAATGAATTCAGAGTTAGAGGCAGAAGTATTACCTGTTCTTCTGGTAGTTTTAGGAGCCTTCTGAGACGATCCTTCTCCAGCCTTTCTTTTCTTGCTCCTTGCTGATGCAGCATTTGGAGTTTGTTGAGTAAGTTTTGTTGCCTTGAACATTGGATCTACACCATGTTGCTTGCAGGAATCCAAGTATCTAACCACAACCTCTGGAGGTGTGTCAGAAGAGAAGAGTGGGAAGTTCTGTAGAGGAATCTTCCTGGTGGTTATGACTTCTCTGGAATAGAGGACAGGATCCTTCTTGATAGAAGTTATGAACTTCATCTTCTTCAGATTCTTAGCATTTAGAGGCTTACCAACATCTGTTTCTAGAAGCTCTATCTGATTTACTTCAGCCAGATAGTCTACCAACCTATTCTCACAGAGAATGTCAGATATTAAATGCCCTAGAGGAATCCAATCCCTCTTGGTTTTCTCTCCATCTCTTGTTTCCTTCACATTGTTTTTCAGATGTTGAAATAGAGAGTGTGCAAGGTTAACCTTCTTCTGTTTAGCAATAAAGTACAGCAAGAACTACTGATCCATGTTGATATAATCTGGAGAATTTGTTGCTTTCCTGTGGCAGATGCTTCCAAGAATGATCTTGGCCCAAATTCTAAGAGGAATCTTCAGATCCTTTATCTTGTTAGAAGGTTGGCCAGAAGTGAAGATTTATTTAGCTATTAGTTTGGTATCTGACAGTTTGTCCATTTCACTACACTTGATTCCATTGCCATCAGATTCAATGAGCTTAGCAATGTGGTCTTCAGAGATTATGATTCTTTTTTCCCAGCACATATGATGTAACATGAGTGTTAGAAGCACTAGCATACACCCAGAACTCCTTAACCAATTTTGGGAAAACTGGTCCCATGAAACGATCAAAATACTTCTCCCAACCTTAAGCTTGGACGGTAGGAAGTAGGTCAAAACCATTATCTTTCAAGCTGTTAAAATCCACAAAAAGCTCACACAGAACTTCCA